>BSBM01001000.1:29677500-30892500 GCA_027924585.1 Larix kaempferi | reverse complement strand
ATACCCTTCAGATACCTCAGGATATGCTTTACAGCAACTAGGTGAACACTCCTCGGATCTGTCAGGAACTGGATCAATGTGTTCACCGCAAAGAAAATATCTGGTCTCGTGTTCGTCAGGTACATCAAGGACCCAATCATCTAACGATACATAGTGACATCAACTGGATCAGATGAAGCATCACACAAAAGCTTCAGGTTTGATTCCATAGGTGTGGCCATGGCCTTGCAGTCCATCATCCCAAACCTCTTCAGGATCTCTACTGCATACTTCCCTTGTCCAAGGAAGATCCCATCTGCACTCTGCCACACCTCCATGCCTAGAAAATAGTGCATCATCCCCAAGTCCTTCATCTCTAACTCGGCAGCAAGCTTCCTTTTGGTATCAACAATCAAACTATCTTCTCCTATAACAAACAGGTCATCCACATACAGAAGTAGTATCATTGGATTTCCTTCCTCAACCTTGTAGTAAAGGTTGGAATCTACTTTACTTTTGGTAAAGCCTAAACTGGATTGAAAGCTGTCCCTCCTACCATACCAATTCCTAGGATCTTGTTTCAAGCCATATAATGCTTTCTTCAACCTGCACACATATGACTCTCTGTCATGTGTCTCAAAACCAAGTGGCTGCTCCACATACACTTCCTCCTCGACTACACCATTCAAGAAAGTTGTCTTGACATCCATTTGGTGTATCTTCCATTTCATCACTACAGCCAGAGCAAGTACTGTTATGATGGAAGTGTACCTAGCTACAGGAGCAAAATTTTATTCATAGTCTATCCCCTCTTTCTGGGAGAAGCCACAAGCTACAAATCTTGTTTTGTACTTCTCTATGCTGCCATCTGCAACATGCTTGATCTTGTAGATCCACTTGGAAGTCACCACAGACTTCCCTTCAGGTCTTGGGACTACATCCCAAACATCATTCTTCATGATCGACTGATATTCCTCGACCATGGCATCCTTCCATTCTTTCTTTTCCACTGCTTCCTCATAACTGGAAGGTTTTTTGTTCATAATATCATAGAGTAAGGCAACATAACTGGTGTGTGATCTAGTTCTCTTCCTTGCTCTGTGTTCTTCTTCTGGAATGCCATACCTTTCTGCATCTTGAATGAGCTCTCTAGACCATGCAAGTTTCCTCTTGTGAGAGTTATTCTCACAGGGTGGATCTACAGGTCTTTGTGGATCTTCAACTTCACGATCTGCTTCGGGAATTGCTTCATTCATGGTGGTGTCTTGAAATCTATTTTCCTTTGGTTCTTCATGATCTTCAACAGGTGCCATTCTTGACTTGATGAAATTTGATTCTTCATCAAATGTTACATCCCTACTGACATCAATCTTCTTGAACCTTGGAAAGTATATTTTGTAAGCCTTCGAGCTTTCACTATACCCTACAAAGATGCCCTTCTTTCCTGAAGGATCTAACTTTGTCCTCTTTTTCTTTGGAACATGTGTGTATACTGGACAACCAAATATCCTGAGATGGCTGACCTCAGGTTTCTTACCAGTGAAGACTTCTTCTAGTGTCTTGTTGTCCAATATCTTGTGAGGTGTTCTGTTCTACACATCTACAGCTGTCCTAGTTGCTTCTGCCCATAGATGCATAGGCAGATCTTGGTCATTCAACATTACCCATGCTACTTCCATGATTGTTCTATTCTTTCTTTCTGCAACTCCATTTTGTTGTGGATTATAGGGAGCAGTCAACTCCCTCTTAATCCCTGAATCACTGCATAGTTTCTTGAAATCACCTGAAGTGAATTCTCCACCATTGTCGGATCTGAATGTCTTGATCTTCTTAGCAGTTTGATTTTCCATCAAGGCTTTGAATTCCTTGAACTTATCAAACACTTCATATTTGTTCTTCAGGAAGTAAACCCAAGTCTTCCTAGAAAAATCATCAATGAAAGAGACATAGTATACATACCCACTCAGAGAACTGGATGACATCGGACCACATACATCAGAGTGGATAATTTCCAAGATCCCTTTTGCTTTGCTTTCACTGCTTGGAAATGCCTTCTTAATGTTCTTTCCTTTTGCACATCCTTTGCAAACACCTTCATGCTTTGACTTGATTTCAAGAAGACCTTCTACAGCTTTACTTGCAATTGGTAGTGCTCTATAGTGCGCATGTGCAAGCCTCCTATGCCAAAGTTCACTTGGCTCCATGGATTCATGTACCATGGCATGTTCAGGTTGTCCCTTCAATTTGTACAATCCTCCCTCTTTCTCTCCAATCACCACTACATCATCAATAGTTTTATCTTTTGGCCACATTAGGACTTGGCCATCTACAAATGCAACTCTCATGCCTTTTGCATCCAATGCAGAGATGGAGAGTAGGTTCTTCTTGATCCCAGGTACAAATAACACATCTTTCATCTTCAAAGACTTTCCAAAGTCTAGGTTGTAGGACGCTTCCCCACTTCCTTTGATATGATATTGATAATCATCCCAATTTTCACCTTATGGGGTGATTCATGTTCAGATAGATTTACAAAATATTCTTTAAACCCAGTCATGTGTTTAGAAACCCCACTGTCAATAATCCAATCATTACAACCATGAGAGATAGTACCCGTGAGAGCAGAGATTAGAACATATTCCTCTTCGCTTGATGAGTCATCACTTTCTGATCTAGCCTTCTTCTTATTAAATTTATACTAATTTGACTAGCAAGATCACTGAAAGAAACCCAATCAAAAAATAGACAGAGATTTTACCCTAGGAAACCCTCATGGGGTAGAAAACCCAGCAAAGATTTCCTCAATAAGATGATCGACCAAATACAAGATGTAGTCCAATACTAGAGATCCTTCTCTACCTCCTGTGCAGACCTCTCTCTCACATGTGCGCTACTTTCCGAGTGAAGGAAGTGTGTGATAAGAGAGGAGCATCCTCCTCTACTTATACTTGTTTCCCGACTGACTTTTTACCCTATGGGGCCAACCTCTCCTAAGAGGGTCTAATAACCCCTAATAAATAAACTCAGGGCCGACCCCCACATGGGAGATCTAATAACCCTAGTTACCACAATCCATCGGAGCAATAAACATCTCCAGATATACAATAGGGTCACCTCAGAGGGATGGAACATCTCCGGAATAATAAAGTACAAATATAATATCCTTAGAAGTTACAATATTTCAACACTCCCCCTTAACAAGAAGGATAATATAACAACATCTGCAGGAGCAAGGAATCATCGACTACATCATACATGATACATATATAAATCATTGGAAGCTTTCTTTATACATCATCATCAATAACTCAAGCAGTTACTGAAACATCTCCAAGATCTTCAATACTGGAACATCAACATCTTCAGTACGGAGTCTTCATCTTTCTGCAGCACTCGAACAACTACAGCATCATCATCATAGGATCCTCTGATTAACAGCATCATCTGGATCATCTCGATCTACAGCATCTGGATCATCTCGATCTACAGTATCTGGATCATCTTCATAGTAGCATACTCTGCAATACACACGATCCAATTACAGGATGATCAATCCCGCTCTCTTTAGGACATAGGTCCATGGATGATACAACCCAGATCAAGTTCCCAGATGATCAATCCTTATCACTTTAAGATAAGTCTCATGTCTAGGGATGATGCAATCCCATCACGTACATTTTGAACCAAGGGTTCAGGGACAATGTAGTCCTATCATCAATTCTCAGAGACAAATGTCTACAGATCAATTCTGGGACCGAAGTCCGGGGAAGATACAATCCCCACTCGTCCACTAAGGACCCATTCTCAGAGACATCTGTCTACGGATCAATTCTGGGACCGAAGTTCGAGGAAGATACAATCCCCACTCGTCCGCTAAGGACCCATTCTCGGAGACATCTGTCTATGGATCAATTTTGGTACTGAAGTCCGGGGAAGATACAATCCCCACCTGTCCACTAAGGACTTCATTCTCGAAGACATCTGTCTACGGATCAATTTAGAACATGTGTTCAAGGATGATGCAATCCCCTCGTCAATTTAGACCCTATCTAAGGACCATCCACCAACCTCTCTGTCGGCATCACCAATATAGGTATCCACATCATTGACCTCACTGTCGATGCAGGAAATCTCATCATAAGTGACCACATCACTCTCCCTTTCGAGGAGGGTCCTTCTGAACTACACCAAGCTCGTCTCGGAAAAACTCAAACTTTACTCGAGATGGAGGTTTGGTCAATATATTAGCAACTTGTTCGTTAGTGCTTACATACTCGAGCTTGATAGCTCCTTTTTGCACCATATCCCGTATATAGAAATATCGTATCTCTATGTGCTTTGACTTATCATGGAACACTAGATTCTCTATCATCTTGATAGAACTCTAGTTTTCACATAGGATCACAGTGGGTTCTATCTCTAAGTCAAATAGTCCTGATAACAGCTTTCGAAGCCATACTGCTTCACAACTAGCAGAGCAAGTAGCTATATATTCCGCTTCAGCTGTACCTAGAGCCACACTAGACTGCTTCCTACTAAACCACGAGATCATGGCATATCCAAGACAATAACATCCACCTGATGTACTCTTCCTATCTGAGACACTTCCTTCCCAATCAGCATCTATGTAGCCATGTAGTCTGAAGTCATGATCTCCAAGATAATATAGACCAAAATCTATCGTACCCTTTAGGTACCTCATCACATGCTTTACAGCTATTAAGTGAACTCTTCTAGGTTCCACTAGATACTGACTCAAGGTATTTATGGCAAAGCATATGTCTGATCTAGTATTTTTCAAATACATCAATGACCCAATAATCTGTCTGTATAGAGTCACATCCACTAACTCTGATGAGTCATCAACCAATAACTTCAAGTTGGAGTCCATGGGGGTGGCCATGGCTTTTCACTCCAACATATCAAATCTTTTCAAAATCCCCACAGCATACTTACCTTGATCTAGAAAGATTCCTTTTGGGTCTTTCCATACTTCCAGACCTAAGAAGTAGTGCATCAATCCGAGATCTTTCATCTCAAATTCTGAAGAAAGCTTCTTCTTGCATTCAATAATATGTTTCTCATTTCCAGTCAGAAATAGATCATCTACATACAGTAATAATAGGACAGGTTCATCATCCATAACTTTGAGATAAATATTAGGATCAGCTTGACTCTTGGTAAAGCCCCATGCTTGTCAAGAAACTGTCAATTCTTCTGTACCAAGCTCTGGGAGCTTGCTTCAATCCATACAAAGCCTTCTTCAGTTTGCATACATGTGTTCTTCCATTTTCAACCTCAAATCCTTGTGGTTGTTATATGTACACTTCTTCCTCAATCACACCATTCAGGAAAGCTGTCTTAACATCCATTTGGTGTAGTTTCCACTTCATCATAGATGCAAGTGCCATGATGGTTCTGATGGAAGTGTACCTTGCAATGGGTGCAAATGTTTCTTCATAGCCAATTCCCTCTTTCTGAGAGAATCCTCTAGCTACAAATCTTGCCTTATATTTTTCAATGCTACCATCCGCAGCTTGTTTTATCTTGAATATCCATTTGGAGGATACTACACTCTTGTCTTTTGGTTTGTGAACTATATCCCAAACATCATTCTTCATTATTGACTAGTATTCTTCTGTCATTGCTTCTACCCACTCTTTCTTCTGAACTGCCTCTTCATAGCTAGTAGGTTCTTGATCCACAAGATCACACATCAAAGCCACATAGTTGGATACTAGGTTTGGTTTCTTTCTTTCTCTAGTGGAGCCTTCAGGAGCTCCATACTTTTCAGCTCCTTGAATAATGTCTTTGGCCCATGCTGGCCTTCTTTTTCTTCATAAGTTTGTAATAGGGGGTTCTTGTGGTTCTAACATGTCATGGTCTTCTGGTGTAGCATCTTCAGAGATGGGTACAGCCTTTGTGATTCTGGGAGGTGCATATTCTTCATAGACTTCTTCATGTTGACACTTCCTAGATCTCTTGAGAGCCGCCTCTTCATCAAATGTCACATCCCTACTTATTTCCATATGATGAAAACCTGGGATGTAAATTATGAATGCTTTGGATGATTGACAATATCCAACAAATATTCCCTTCTTACCAGAAGGATCCAACTTGGTTCTCTTTTATTTTGGAATGTGAATATACACTGGACATCCAAATATTTTGAGATGACTTACCTCAGGCTTCTTTCCTGTGAACACTTCTTCTGGAGTCTTGAAATCAAGAGCACTGTGGGATAGTCTATTTTGAACATAGACTGTTGTTCTAGCTTCTTTACCCCATAGATACATGGGTAGGTCATGATCATGTATCATTGTCTTTACATCTTCCATGATGGTTCTATTCTTTCTTTCCGCAACCCCATTTTGTTGGGGATTGTAGGGAGTGGTTAGCTCCCTCTTGATTCTAGCTTCCTTACAAAAATCTTCAAAATCCTTTGAAGTATATTCTCTGCCGTTATCTGTTCTGAGTATTTTGATTTTCTTTTCTGAATGGTTCTCTATCAATGCTTTGAACTCTTTGAACTTTCCAAAGACTTCATTCTTTCCTTTTAGAAAGTATATCCAAGTCTTCCTTGAATAGTCATCAATGAATGTGAAATAGTATTCATATCCACTCAAAGATGTGGAGGGAATTGGTCCACATACATCTGAATGTATTAACTCCAAGGTACTTGTTGATGCCTCGGATATCGTAGCATCAATCAGAAAGGGATTCTCCCCGAGAGGTGGTCCCAATTAGACTATCTCCCGTTTGGTGTAGGGAATCCATCCGGTTAGCGGTTCCGGCAACCGTGGTTTTGGACTTTAAATCCGATTCTACCGGTTATGGCCCGATCCACCTTTCTTTTGGGTTTTTTATGTCTTTTATATGAGATGCAAGTGCCTAAATTATACTTAATCTAAATGCAATTAAAACAGATCTAAGCCTAGAAACTGGAATAAATCTATCTATCCCTGCAGGGAACACGCTTAAGGGAGGAGCAATCAGCTGTAACAAATATCGTAAAAAAAGAACAGATAGCTATTATTTCTCACAATCAAAGCTACAGCAAGATAAAGATCTTTAGAAGATAGCTTCTAATTCAACATAGAACGCATCTATTGCTCATAAAACAGAAGAAAGCAAAAGAATAAAGAAACAGATCTGAAATGAAACTTAAAGAACGCATCTATTGCTCATAAACAGAAGAAAGCAAAATTATTTAATCTACGTAACAAGAATAAAGAAACAGATCTAGATGTAACAAAACTGGAATTAAACTTAAAGATCCCTGCAAGGAGCAATTTAAAGGTATGAACAATGAGCAACATGAGTTATCCTGATGAAAGAACAGTTAGCCATTCGATCTAGACAAAGAAATCTACAGCAATGCATTTCATTGTTCACAAAATAGAGAAAACGCATGCCCAGGGAGGAGAAAAATCATTAATACAAAGAAATAATTCAGGTGATAAGAACGATCTCACATTATAGAACAGCAACCATTAGAATAGTCCAACATACAGCCGCCTAACATCCCAGGCAAAACGTCCATCTCCCGTGGCTTCTATTAGAAAAATCAATTTTACAGACCCGATACAAGATAGCTCATATCGTTTGCCAAAATTTCATTCCCTGCCAAAAGTCCTTTCTAATCTATCCTAGATGCTATTTATAGCTACAAATCTGCCCTTTGGGCTGACACCTAGCATTCTCCACCTGTCATTTACAGGAATTTCCACTATAATCGACCACCAAAAATGGCCACTTCCTTTACAAAAAATATTTTGACAAAAATTAGGGACAGCTGTCCCATGGCTTACGCCTTACATATTCAAAATATACCTAACAGAAAATTGGCTAACATCAAAGCTTTCCCTGCTGGGCACGTGTTTGGCTGAAGAGAGTTGCTTACTGAATTCAGCCTCTTTTACTCCTGTGCGTGAGCCTCAGCTGGGGAAGGGTCACCCAAGTCCATTGAGGTTGTTGATTGTGCCTGGGAAGGATGGATTGGTCTAGCTGGAGCTTCTGGAATGACTGCTGGGAAAGAGGGCCTCGAACCTACAGCTGGAGTGGCTGCTGGGAGAGAGGATCCTGGGCCTGCTGATGCTCCTGCTGCTGCTGCAGTTTTCCTTTCCTCCTCTGTTATGTAGCTGTACCATGCACCTGTGTCCCTTATGACTGTGTTTGCCGCAGCAGGGAACCGGATTTTCTGAGAAGTCACATTCTTCCCGAGCTCTGCTTTAATGCTTTGGACTTCTGCTACTGCAATTTGATGTACCTCCTTCAACAGATGGTTGTGGAGTGACGCCGATCCAATATAACGTTGGAGGTCATCGACATCCAGGACATCAATCCTCTTTACATGTTCTGTTTGAACGTCCAATTCTGCCTTTAGTTGGGACAAGCGCTGCTCCCTCTCTGGAAAGTCCTCCAGGGACTGAGGGAAACTCAAAGTGCATTTGACATGTGCCTCATGGAGCCTCTGGTAGAGACTGCCGATTTTATCGGTTGTTCTTTGCACACTGGCCATCAGCTTACTGGCGCAGTTTCTGCCGAACTCCAGCAGTGCTATGTCCTCATTAAAACTGTCCACCGATTTAAATGGGAGGTGTGCAGGGAAACCCCCTTTTCCTTCTCTCCATGCCATCTGGCTGATGATATTGGCCTTAACGCGGGTATTCTTTGCTTTGAGCCTATGGGCTTCTGCATTAATCTCTTTCAGCCTAACCACCATGACCTTGAGTTTGCACACCTCATCAGTGATTAGCTCTTGAGTGCCACACACTTGCTGCAGGATGTTGCATGACAGCTCGTGGAAGGGAGATATGTCCATTGTTCTGCTCTCTGCTTGCTCTAAACGCTCAGCTAATGCATGCTTGTCTGCCTCTAGCAAAGATGCCTTTTCTTCTGCTCCATTCTTCTCCGCTTCCACAATCATCATTTGGAGTGTTAGCTGGTCCTTTTCCTCCTCCAGCTGGCTGTACTTGTTTGACAGCTCCTTATGCTCAGCGTACAAGCAATTATACTTGTTTACTACCAAATCCTTTTGGGCTTGCTCATTAGCCACATTTTGTTGCAGCGTGCGTGCTTTCTTCTTTGTCAATATATTTTCCTTAACTATAACGTATACATTGGAAAATGATGCCTTTGCTGTTGCTATAACTGCGGACGCCATAGCAATGGGATCTTGATCTGTGTTTTGCATGACGGTGACTTCTCGGTGAGTAACAATGTCTTCATGGAAAGGACTTTTAATCCTCTCTTCTGATTGGAGGACCATTGCTTTTCTTTTCTTATCATAAACAAACTCATTCCATTTGGACACCGTACGCTTTCCCGATGGAGTGTACGGGACAATTGGTCGGTTTATAATGTCTATGTCCTCTTCCATAGGTGGGGTCCGAACTTCCTGAGCGGGGTCTACTCCTTCCCTTTGGGTGCTAGAGCTACCCGCTTGAGAGGTGTCTATCTCCATGTCTTGGACACCGGACTCACCTGCTTGGGCATCCTCCTTCGCTTTTCGCTCCTCTTCTGCCTTCCTTTCTGCTTCAGCTTGTTCAGCTTCTGCCTCTTTCTGTTTCTGGGCTTCCTCAGTTTCTTTGCGCCGGCTTTCCTTTTCCGCCTCTTCTTGCATCCTTGCCACTTCAGCTTCCTGTAGTATTCTTGCTGCTTCAGATTCTTGCTTCCACCTGGCTTATTCTGCCTCCCGCTGCAACCTGGCGTTTTCAGCGTCTTGGAGCACTCTTGCCTCTTCTCTTAATCTGAGCTCCTCTTGAGCTCGGGCATCTTCAGCTTCTTTCTCCTGCTGCTGACTGGTCTCCTAGATCTTGGCTGAACTAGAGCTTGCTCCAGTGCCTTGGCAACAGATTCGTAGTTTTGACATATTGCTAATGCCTCTGAATGCCTCCTCCTCGGCATCGGGGTAATGCGAGTATTCAAAATGAGCGTAGATGTCCTTGCAATGCTCGGCCACTTTACCCTTTCTGTCGTTCCTGTGGAAGATGACCTCACCAAAGTGGAAGGCCTTTAATTCTTGAACAAACTCCTCGGTTGAGGCCACTCCCGAGAACTTGTATGTACCGATGCAGAACGGTAGAGGGGGAAAAGACGCTTTATGCTGTTTGTGGAGCATTGCTCCAATCCCATCTAGGAAGATTTGCCTTACTGCTTCTTTGAGGACCACATAATCTGTGGCATACTGTGGCAAAATGTATGGGGCTTAGTCCCTCCAAACATTCTCAGGTAGGTGCCTTGTTCTGAAAAGTAGAAGTCTCCGTAGTTTTCAAGGACTTCCAGAGCGTTCTCTGATAAGCAGCTGGGTTCCTCCTTGAATATTTTCTCATACAGGGGCATTATGAACCCCTCGCAGATGAGTTTGTAGCTGGGCTTGTAATTCTGAGCCCACAACATCTTGTAAGCAATATAGACTGGCATGGTGGCCTTATCCCATGTGCAGCCCAATTTGGGGAATTCTATCTTGGCCAAGATACAATCTATCAGATAGGAAGACATGAAGAATTCAGCCTTCTTCAAGGCTAGTCCTTCTCTCGCAGCTACTATCATTGAGGACAGACTATCTGACAGGAGGGTGGACCAGTCGAACACAGTCCCCTTAAAAGCCACATAGTGGATGATAGGGACCCACTGAATCTTGTATACTGTGCCATCGGGCATGCCGAAGATTCTGCACAGCATCAGGGCAATCAATCTAAAAGGAGCTCTTAGATTCTGTACATCATACTCATCACTCCCTTTCTTCCTCAAATGTTTGCCTGCTATTAGTAGCTTCTTGGCCATCTCGACATTGTTCATTTGACTCAGCCATTCATCAGTCAGAGCTTGTTGGACCCGGGGAAACTTGTAGGCTGCCGCAAGATACGCGGGTTGAAATGAGGCAATGGCCACTTTACCGCTGTCATTTATTACTCTGCCTTCAGCATCGGCATGCTGGAGTATCCATCCGATCAGTTCGGCACAGGGGAATAGCTCAGGGCGGGTCGCAGCTCTGGTTATGCCTGAGGCTTTGATGTTCAGATAGATGGGCCCTTCTTCCAACAACATATCTGGGATTTCTTGGTCCCGGATCATTCTGTAGATGTCACCCCATCTGATTTCTGGAGGGACACCGGTGGTGCACCTAGTGTCCTGGAGCGAGGTTTCAGTCTTGAGAGGGGCAGGCTTCTTTTCTGTCATCTTAGCTTTCTTCTTACCGATTTTCGGCATCTTGATTTATCCCTGATAACACCCATATACAAGTCATTATGAACTTGAGTAACATACTGCGAGGTTTTAATCAGAGAGCATCATTGTTTTAAGATATCAATGAAACAAACGCAATGAAGCTGTATATTTAGGAAGCAAAACGTTATTTCAACATGAAACATAAATTGAAACACTTGAATCTCCTAAAAGGATGAGTTTGGAATGCTCCTGAGGGGTAGGCTATGTTGCGGACACATTTTGTTCTCGGACCGATAGGCGATTTGCGGAAGCAATTGGCTCCCGGTTCTGCCCTGGGAAAAGATGATCTTCGTCTTAGCAGGGACATGATTATAAAAATTAGCCCCCCCATTCTTTAAAGGGGCAAGTTTGGGATGCTCCCGTGGAGACAAGCGCGTTGCGGAAGCAACGTGCTTTCGGTTTGGCTCTGGGGAAAGGATAGGATAGCTTTCGTCACTGCTGTGGTTTGGAAGGCCCGTGGCGGGTAAGCTCGGGTGGGCAGACTTTGTGCCGAAAAGGAAACCCCTTTCACATTTACGATTAGGCAAGGGCATTCGAATGCTAATGTCATTTGCGGCACTTGCCGAGGTGTTCCATGGGGAGTAGTTCGAGCGAGGGTGATGGCGCTGGGGCATACTGACACAAAAGGTTTGAGCGGCAATGGTTTCGGGTCTGGCTGGCGTAACTTGAGTGCTCGCGGGTTCTGAACAGGGGCCGTGGCGCCGGTCCTAAGATTTGAAATGGGTAGAGGTTATGTTAGACCCGAAGTTTACGAAAAGGACCGGGGTTTTATGGCTTAATCTTTCGGCCGGGGACATGCAACGTCGATGGGGCTTCGGCATTTTCAATAGACGACGAGGCACGCGGCCCGGAAAAAACAAAAGGAACATGTTTAACCGTCTACCCACCAATGTTTATCCTGTTTCTGCTAATTAAAAGCGAGAAGAACTTGATTCAACCGTATTTGACGGGCAAAATCGCCCATGACGGGCGTTTTGCTCGTCAAAACCCCACCTATGCCCATCAATTTCAAAAGACAGCTAACCCAATAGCAAAATACGACGTGTAGGGAGATAGATTTACAGTTAAGATCCTACCTGGCACTGATGAAAACGCTAACTGAGGTGGCCGTGAAACGTGTTTGAGCAATCCGAGCTGGAACGGTCGTGCGGCGTCCAATGGCTTAGTTTATAAACAAAATGACAATGGGTTGGCTCGTACCCCGTCGGATATTTAAATCGAACTGGCACGTGCGAGCGTTCAATTGGGTGGGTGGCGCAATTAAAACGCGGCTTAAATTCGTCGCCCGTAGCGGTCACGTCAAAAGGTCTCGATCTGTGTGCGACCGCCATTCACGAGACCGTCTTGCGAGTCACACCCGCCGTTGCGGAAGGATAGAGGGGAAGTTTTCGCTGTTTCGGGATGCGTCGCGAAAGGGAAACTCGAAGACTTCCGCAAAAGAGCCCCGCGTTGCGGATGCATAACGTCACGGCTTTCGCCGTTTCGGGAGCTATTCGCGAAGGGTTTCCCCAAACCAAAACTTTCTAAGTCTCGTTGATTTTCGGGAAGATATGGCGAAGGCTCCCGCTAGTTTCGGAAGGGGAACGTGAAGGTTTCCGCGTTTCGGCAAGTCGGGGCGAACTTTTCGCGGTTTCAGGAGGATATGGCGAATGCTCCCGGTATTTTCGGAAAGCTTTTGTGAATGGCTTCCGCCGTTTCGGAAGGAAAATATGAAGGCTTCCACAGTTTCGAGAGCAAAGGCTGAAGGCTTCCGCGATAGTTTCTTTAAAAAATTCTAAGTTCTTTCGATAGTTTCGGAAGGAATTTGTGAATTCCTCCGCGGGATTCCGGGGAAATTATGCGGATGGCTTCCGCCGTTTCGGAAGGAAGACTTGAATTGTTCCACGGATTTTAAAAATTGAAAAGTTTTCAAGTGTTCGGAAGTCTTAGACGGGCGGTTTATGAGATTGGCCTCCGCCGTTTAGGAAGGATAGCCCGAAAGCTCCCGTGGTTTCGGGAGAGAACGCCGGAAGCCTCCAGAAGAGAAAATCTAAGTCTTTCGATAGTTTCGGGAGAGAATCGTGGATTCCTCCGCGGGATTCCGGGAACTTTCCCGAGTTTTTTTCGCAAACTTTCAATGAAAGCTTCTAAGTTCTTTTCCGAGTTTCGGAAGGGTCTCACAAACAGTTCCCGCCATTTCGGAAGCTATTCTCCAATCTTTCCGCGAACAGTCAAAATGTTCTAAGTTTTTTCTTTCGGGAGAGTAAGGCGAATGAGTCCCGCTATTTCAGGAGGAAAACCGGAACCTTTCCGCGGTTGCGGAAGGCTTGGGCGAAGGGCTCCGCCGTTTCGGGAGGCATTGCTCAATGGCTTCCGCAACCTTCCAATCGAAAAAATTCTGAGTCTTGCGGGCATCTTTCTCAAGTTCTCCCGCCGTTTGGGGAAGAGAAACCGAAGGTTTCCGTAACTTCTCTCTCACGGTCTACGATTTTGACGAAGAAAAACTAAGTCCCTCTTCCGGAACGGTTGGACGTTTGGCTTCCGCAGTTTCGGGGAGATAGCCCGAATTATTCCAAAACGTTGGGAAAAATTCTAAGTTCTCTTTTGTCTCTTTGGGGAAAACATGGAAGGATTGATGGCAAGATGTTCAGTAGGGAAATAAGATTTTATGTTGAAAACAGAGCTGACGGCTGGGATGGCTTCTCAGGCAAACTTTCTACAAAAATACAGGAGGGGCCCCAACATGTACAAAAATTTTGGGGAGGGGTGTTGCTGCAACAACAGTACTCTTAGTCTTTGTTTCACTCTTTGGAAATGGGTTCTTTATATTGTTCCCTTTTGCACATCCTTTTCATGTGCCATCATGATCAACTTTTAAGGCTGGTAGTCCTATAACTACCTTGCTCACATGAGGTAGGGCTTTGTAGTTAATGTGAGCAAGTCTTCTATGCCATAGCTCACTTGGGCTAGTGGCTTCATGAACAAGGGAAGCTTCTAAATGGCCCTTGAGTTTGTATAGACCTCCTTCCTCTTCACCAATAACAATTACATCCTCAATTGATTTTCCTTTAGGCCACATAAGTACTTGACCATCTATGAATGCAACCCTAAAGCCTTTCTTATCTAATGCTGAGATAGAAAGTAGGTTCTTCTTCAAGCTTGGTACATATAAGATTTCCTTCATCTTCAATGGGGTTCCATAATCAAGCTTGTAGCTTGCTTCACCTATTCCCTTGATGGGATATTGATAATCATCTCCTAGAGATACCTTTTGTGGAGAGGTCTTTTCTTCAAGTCTTGAGAGAGTTTTCTTTTGACCAGTCATGTGCTTTGAAGCACCACTATCAATGAGCCATGTATCTTCTCCAGGTGTCACAGACCCAGAGAGTGCAGAAAATAGAACATATTCTTCTGCATCTTCTTTCTCTACTTTAGTTCTTTTCTTTTGAGGCCTTTCCTCTTCTTCTTCTTCTTCTTCTTCTTCTTCACTATCATCTTCTGCCATATGTGCATGATGTATTTTGTGAACAAACTTCTTCTTCTTTGTTTGTGAAGTACAATTTCTAGCAAAATGTCCTAGTTTGAGACAATTGAAACATTGAACTGTGGAGAGGTATCTTTCTAAGTTTGCTCTTCCTCTCCTTTTAAATCTGTGGGGAGGTTGAGACTCCTTGTGGTCATTTTTCTTAAAGTGACCCTTTCTTATTCTTTTGGTGTGAGTAGCCAAGGCTTGGTCATCCTCCTTGAGAAGAGATTCTCAATTGGCTACCCTAGCTTCTTCTTGAATACAGTCCTCCCATATCATATCAAACTTCATACTTTATTTTCTGGCAAACATATTTTGGATGAATGACTCCCAGGGTCTAGTGAGACCATTTAGAGCAGTCATAACTAATTCATCTTCATCAAGGGTATCTCCAATGGCATCTAGTTGTTCCTTGATTTGGGAAACCCTTGAGAAATAGTCTTGAATAGATTCTCCTTTGTTCATTTTGGTACTGTTCAACTGAGATCTTAAGTTCATCTTCTTGTTGATGTTCCTTCCTTCATACATTCTTCCTAGGGCATCATACATTTCCTTTGGGGTCTTCTTGGATGCCACTTGGGGAATCAAGTGGTCTTTAATAGAATCAACAATGATTCTCTTTTCCCTAATCAAATCCTTCCTATACTTCTCTTTAGCTTCATCTTCTCCAAGTTCTGCAATCTCATCCTTGATATACTGGACAAGATCATTCTCTTCAAGAATGAGGCCAATTCTGTATTTCCATGCCCGAAAATTTTCTATACCCTCTAGCTTGTCTTCAAGCTTAGTGCTTGGAGCCATTCTTATTTAGGGATCAAAGAGATTGAATTTTCTCAAGGGATAGAATAACACTTACCAGGAGATGTGTTTGATTGAAAGTTTTGGTGTGTTCTGCTTCTAGAAACTTCAACTTTTCACCTTCCGGATTTTGCAACAGAATTTTTGGTTTACCGCACTTTTGGTCAAACTAGGTTTTGACTTTCCCAAAGTTCTACCCAACCAAAAAGTTTGATCTAGGGCTCAAAAGTTTGATTTTGAGAAGGGCTATCCAGCCATGTAATCATAATCCAAAAATACTAACTTTTGCAGAAACCCTAATTTTCACCGGAGAGAGAGAGATATTTTCACCTTGTGAAAGATGTCCTATTCAGGCTAACTCTGATACCATGTTAAATTTATATTAATTTGACTAGCAAGATCATTGAAAGAAACAAAATCACAATATAGACAGAGATTTTACCCTAGGAAACCCTCATGGGGTAGAAAACCCAGCAAAGCTTTCCTCAATAAGATGATCAACCAAATACAAGATGTAGTCCAAGACTAGAGCTCCTTCTCTACCTCCTGTGCAGACCTCTCTCTCACATGTGTGCTACTTTCCGAGTGAAGGAAGTGTGTGATAAGTGAGGAGAATCCTCCTCTACTTATACTTGTTTCCTGACTGACTTTTTACCCTATGGGTCCGACTTCTCCTAAGAGATTCTAATAACCCCTAATAAATAAACTCAAGGCCGACGCCCACATGGGAGATCTAATAAACCTAGTTACCACAATCCATCGGAGGAATAAACACCTCTGGATATACAATAGGGTCACCTCGGAGGGATGGAACATCTCTGGAATAATAAAGTACAAATATAATATCCTTAGAAGTTACAATATTTCAACACTTCTTGGGAGGTTCATCATCCTCAGCAGCAAGAGCATGATATCTTCTTTTGTTATTCTTCTTCTTCTTGTTGAAGTTGTTGTTGTTGTTGCCCCTTTTGTTCTTGGGACAATTTGCAGCAAAGTGTCCCTTCTCATTGCATGTGAAGCATCTGAGATCTTTCTTATCTTTATGTTGATGGTAGTGTGAAGATTTCTTGGCATGAGAATGCTCCCTCTTGGACTTTCCTTTCTTCATGTGTGCTGTGAGAGCTTGATCTTCATTTCCCATCTTCTCTTCTCGGGCTACAATCTAGCCTCTTCTTGTGAACATTCCTCCCACAGTCTACTGAAGGAGACTAGTTTCTTTCTTGCACAGATTCCTTGAATAAAGGAATCCCATGACCTAGGTAGGCCATTTAGTGTGGTCATGACAACTTCACCATTATCAACAATTTCATCCACAGCTTCGGGTTGTTCCTTGATCTGAGAGACCTTAGAGAAATAGGATTGAATGGTCTCTCCATTCTGAAGCTTTACCCCTTTCAATTGGTTCCGCAGGGTCATCTTCCGATTTATGTTCTTCCCTTCAAATAGCTTGGTTAGGGAATCAAACATCTCCTTGGGTGTCTTCATAGATGACACATGTGGGATGAGATGATCCTTGATAGAATCAACAATAATCCTCTTTTCCTTGACCAAGTTCTTCTTGTGAAGATCCTTAGCCTCTTCTCCCTCTGGGACAGGGACCTCTTCACTTATATAAGTGTCGAACTCATTTTCTTCCAGGATTAACCCAATCCTATACTTCCATGCTCGGAAGTTATCATCCCCTTCAAGCTTATCCTCAAGCTTGGTGTGGTGAGACATCTTTAAAGAGTGCTTCAAATGGAAATAGAAAAGTTTTAGGTCTTAACACTTGATTTGCTGAAAACTGGATATGGTCCTGGAATAGGGTTTGTCAAAGAAACCCTAAAAATTCAAACTTTGAATTTCAAACTTCTGAAATGATAGAAAGATGTGACTTTATGAGCTGATCAGCCTGGTATATTCAGAATTTGAGATATGCAAAGTTTCACCCTTCAGAAATGCCTTTTAGTCTTCCCGGATTCACTAGGGAGGACCCTGAATTAGGGTTTGAGTTTCCCGGAGCTTCACCCAACCACAAATCTCGATCCAAAGCTCTAAACTTCGATTTTTCCAAGGAGCTTCCAGCTATGTCATTAGATTTCAGAAATTCCTATTTTTGTGGAAACCCTAATTTTTAGGGCTAAAATTGAAAGTACTCATAATTGAATTCTGATTGGTCAAATAGATTTTCCTTGATGAGTAGAGTCAATATACCTTACTGCTTTTCCAAAATCCATGGAGAGAAACCCAATAAATAAGAAACCCTAGTTTTCACCATTGCACAATGTCTTCTTCTTAGGGAAGCTCTGATACCATGTTAATTTTTTAGCATTAATTCAATATACTCTAGGATCTTTACTAAGAGAATAACATGTACAACATATCAATCATATCAAGCATGTCAATCATGTCAATCACAACAAGAGGCAAACATAAGAGACAATAGACACACAAAGGTTCCGTGGGAAAAACCCTAAGGTGAAAAACCCCACAACTTCCTCAGAGATAGATAGAGCAATAATACAACCAAAGTACAACCCAAGTACAAGAGATAGTCTTCTCCTAGCAGATGATCCTCCTCCTCACATGTGCGCCACTTTTCGAGTGATGTAGAAGTGAGTAATGAGATGTCCAAATAGAGATCTCCCGATCTCTATTTATACTTGTCCTGTCCGACCCAATAAACTAATGGGGTTGACTTGTCTAGCTTAGCCTAATAACCCATGGTTAACTTAATCAGTGCTGACCCCACACATGGTGGTCTAATAACCCATCGGCAAGTTACGACACTTGCGACACTTGTCAATACAAACGACGACACTTCCTTATAGAGGAATAACACATCTCTATAGGAGTACAATATACATAGATGAAATACATAGGTGAAATACATTTTGAAGTTACATATACATCAACAATGATGATGATGAAGATGATGAAGAAGATGATGGATGATGATGATGTCGATGATGACGATGTTGATGATGAAGATGATGATGAATATGATGACCAAGATGATGAGGAGGAGGAGGAGGAGGAGGAGGAGGAGGAGGATGAGGAAGTGGGTGATAACAATGATGATGATGATGGAGATGATTATGATGACAAGGATGATGGCGATGACGAGGATGATGATGATGAGGATGATGATGATGATGCTGACGATGACGAAGATGATTATGAGGAGGAGGAGGAGGAGGAGGAGGAGGAGGAGGAGGATCCTTGTAGAGGGATAGTGTCACGGATTCTATGTGTTATTGATAATGCGTGAGGTCTAGAATTTTCAATTAAGGCCCAAGTGGAATTCAATTGAGATCAATATGCTTCAATAAGATCTCGAGGAACCTGTTTTCATTCTTCGATGATGTTCAATTCTTTTCAACATATCCACGGTCTTACATGGTAGGCTGAGGATGCATTCATGGCATTTGATCTTTACAAAATATGTGTTTTGTCAAAATGAAATTCAAATTGCCTCTTTGATGAATCCTCCTCTATAAGACTTCATTTATTGCATGAATGTCACAGACTCACGGAAACTCTAAACAACACTCAATGGCATGCAACTACAAATAATGGCATGCAACTATAACCACAAACCAAGCAGAGGTTGATTTTATGCATTGATATAGAGAGGTGGCAGTAGGCACACAATATGGAGAAACAATGAGTTAGAAAAAACATTTGGACCAAAGTACCACAATGCTTATTAATAAAATTTAAAAAAACAATTTTTGGCTCAGGAATTGTGGTTTATCACCACGTTTCTTTTCGACACTCGCCATCAAAATACGTATAAAAATAACACGTCTTTACATCCTCTTCCATTTAAATCCTCATCGCATAGTCATAAATAAGGATTATTATGCATGCACACCCTCACCTTACAATGTAAATTGGGTCAAGGCGCATAGACAACCATGAATTATCAAATGTGTTAAAGAGTAAGCCCTTCCAATAAAAATTAAGACCCACCCTTCAAACTTCATCACCGAGTCCAATTTATGCAAATATTTTCGAAGTGGGGGAAGGTTTGGCATTAAATGGTGTAAACGTTGGGGAATAAATGGTGTAAACGTTATACAGGGGCGCATGCGCGCTCCTGACATGTAGGCACGAAAAACACGCATGCGCGGCCCTGTTACTAGTTAAAAAAAATAGAGTTCTCTGTTTCCCGGGAATTCCACCAAAAATACGGGTTTCACTTCTTCCGCAAGTTTCAAGCTCTCACGGGTTTCTTATTGGCTCACACTCATTGATATTTTGGACACTCTTTGATCTATTGGACACAAAATCACCATTGGAATCTAACAAACATCTTCAGTGGTCTTGTAATCTAGTGGATTCATTCAAGCTACCAGTTTCCATTGCAAGTGGAGATCATTTCTATAGAGGTATGGTGAATTGTAAATAAGTCTTTTCATTCACAAGATTTGAGATGAGCCCATGCCTTTTTGTTTTTATCATATGCCCACAACAATATCCATGCATAGACAACAATGAATTTGACAAGAATATTTCCCAAGTTCACATCTAAAAAAACTCATATGAAAACTAGACACAATGAAGTATGCAACCTCCTCATTGTGTAATTAGTTCCCAAGTTAATTTTGTTCTTTTCACCTCATATTATGCTAGCAAAAAAAACCACACACTCACTAAACATAACTAAAAATATCACTTCAACTCATCCACAAAACCTCAACTCTCTCCTCTCTTATTCAATACCATTGTATGGAATGAGGATATCTGTAAGTATATGCACCTTTCCTTTCTCTATGAATCCAAATATGATAATATTCATCCATATTTACCATCCTTACAATATCCCCTCACCTTTAATAATGATTTTTTTCCAAAAACCAAGACTTTCCCACTTCATTGCTCTATTCAACATGATGATTGTTGGTATAGTCCCTAGTTCCCCACTCTCCAACACCTCCCCACCCTAGATATTGCACATTGAAAGGTAAAATTATATTCCCCCTAATCACCCTTCCCAAGACCATGATCCTTGTTAGAAACCTTCACATCCTCCTTAAGGTTTTGCACAAAACAAGGTATACATTCATTCTATTGTGATGCATTGTTGAATTCAACCATGGGTATTTTAAACTCAAAATCACATTCTATCATCTCAAGGTTTATAGATCAACAAATATTTTGTTGTTGTTTCTTCAACTCCTTAATGTGTTATATAACCTAGTAATTTACGATGGTAAAGGACATTGCCTCAAATGGAAGGATATACCATTCCACTATGAAGACAAAGCAATCAAACTAGGTGCAAAATTTAGAATTGATAACATTAAGGGAGAAAGCAAAAAATGCAACTAATTAAGGTTACCTTATTTGATGTAGAAAAACTATCAAACTATTCCCAAGGCATCTCTAGCCATCTTTGTTGTAGGGTGTTATTACCATATTTTTTATGAATTCATGGCTAGGAAAGACACTAGTTTCTCCTCTCTACACTTGACCAACCATCATCTATATTGATTGGAATTTTAGGGATAATGATGTTTATTCGAGCATAAATAAACCAACATAGTCTGTAGTTGTATATGTTAGTTTGTAAAGTGGTAAGCTTTGTTGGAATGTGTCAAGTTCATTGTATAATGGCACTAATATGTTATTTGTTGTTTCTTTTGCAGGGGTAGGCCTGATAGTTGTGTTAAAGAGACTTTTGGAGATGGGAAACTCATGAAACGCAAAAAAAAAATAGAAGGAATATGCCCATTGAAAAGGTCAATGACTTAAGAGAAAAGGCCAGGTTGGGAATGGAAAGATTGAGACATGGTCCTATCATTGCCCCGGATCATGCCACTGATCCTAACATAGTTGTTGACACGACAACCTCTTGTTCAGAACCACGGGTAAAGCGGTCACGTCCGACGAACCCAACTCAAATTCCAACATCAACACAATCTCCAACCAACAATACATCAATGAGTCATTCTGAAGTTCCTCACGACACAAGAATTTTGGGAGATGCTGCATGTGTAGAGATGGACATACAAGCCTTGCTTAATTTGCAATCTCCCCAAGAAGACCACAACCCTGTCGACCACACTCCCATTATGGCCCAATTTATGAACGAAGCACCACAACAAACAAGCTCGGGTATTCATGTCTCATGTCCACCCTCCCTACCTCGACTGTCCAGTGAAAGAAGAAGAACTCCTAGACGTATTCATGTGGATGAGAGTGCTATGTCGAGGCTTGAAGGCAAGTTGCCAAAACGCACTATCGAATGGCAATACAACAAAATTGTCAAAGAATATTTTGAATCCAAAGGTGATGTAGGTAAATGTCAATTATTGCTATGTTTGTTAAATTCACGTTCTTGAGCTGTTGTTAGGAGAATTTTGGGCATAAAGATGGTTAAAAGTTCAGAGGCCAACAATCATATTGTTCGAAATCTCCAATCTGCATTTAATGCGATTGGGAAGACGTCTCATACAAAAGATCTTTGTGCGGCTCGTCGTGTTTTAGAGAAATCAATTGTAAGCAAGTCCACAAGGCAACATCGCCTACTATCACACACTTCTCACATACTCAAATTAAATAGAAAAACTATTAAAAAGTACTCTATTATAAGAGAAAATATTGACACTTCGGGTGGAAACGATTGTTGGGATTTTGTTGGTAGGTTGCCTGGTGCAGATAGGAACCTAATTGATGTTTTTAAGGAGTTAGTACAAAATTTTTGGCATGATCATACTAGACCTTCATCAAACCAAAGAGACGTGCTAAAACTGAGAAAAGGTTCTACTGAACGTGAGCCCCATGTTAAACACTTCCTTGACACCACACAAGCTGAACTTTCTGAGAGATTCAGGAACATGCACACACAATTGAACCTGGGCCAAAGGTCCTTTGAGAAATGCAAACCATGGTACATTCGTATATGCATTGATCGGAACACTTGTTGTTGTAGATACCACGTAGAATATGAATATTATTATGACACATATAAACATATATTTTGTGATTTGCATACTAACATTGTGCAGGGCTACAATGAATCCATACTACCACCGAATGCATCAAGAGACTTTATCCACAACATCATGTGTCCAAGGCCCGAAGGACAAAAGTATTATGAAAAATCGTGTCTATATGGGACATGTTCTATGTGTAGTGGGTTTTCTCTTTTGAACCGTTGCATTCATGAAAGCAAGGAGCACGAATTTGGCATGATGGGTGTGGAGATGCAGAGCTTCAAGTACGTGACCTATCGATTAGACACTGTTAGAGAAAGTAAAACTATTGCATTGGTGAAGTCACAGGTACAAATGAATATTGCATATTTTTCATATTACACGTTCAATTTATGACATATACATTTTTCCAAAGGCCACATTGTAATATTTCCCTTGTTTCCATGGTAACAAGTACCGGTATGTGCCTTCTCGACGGAATTCTACGAGAAAACCAAGCAGTATGTTCAACATGTGCATGTAGCGCAATGGAAAGATGAGCAGTACAGAAAATTCAAGGACACATTTCCCGTTGGAACCATAGTGTCAATTTTGGATTTTGCAGAAAAATTACACCCTTCAGCCACAAAATGAAATCCAGAGTCAATACTACCATTCAGACCAAGTCAGCATCATGGTACATATTATGTATAGGCATGGTCCAGAGAGCAACAATGACAAGAGGATAATACTGAAGGAGACAAAATTTTACATAAGTGATGATAGAATCCATGATCTGAATTATGTGCAACATTGTTTTCGAATTTTCTATGATCAGTTGAAGGAGAGAGATATACATATGGATCAGCATTGGATATGGTCAGATGGTTGTGCGGGCCAGTTCAAAAATGCCCGAGTATTCCAATGGATGAGTACTTTGCATAAGACTTATAATGTGCCACATATCTGGAACTATTTTGAGACCGAGCACGGCAAAGACGAGCATGATGGGGTCGGTGCATGCATCAAGACCGCACTACGAAGGGAAGAGATGAGGTTTGACAAGGAACCTCATATCCGAGATGCACAGTCCACAGTTCAATGGTGCTTCGCAACAATGTCAAAACGAGCAAGAGATCAACAAACATCATCAGTTGCAGGACATGTGGTGAGAAATTTTTGGCTAGTGGTTGACATAGATCGATCACGTTCCTATAGTTGCAGCACAGTACAAGGAACATGTGGATTTCATTCAGTTCGAAGCTCAAACAACCACTTATTTGAAATATGGACACGAAAGCTTGCATGCTTTTGCAGCCCTTGCAGCAGTGGCGAATGGTATGAATGCAAATGCATGGACTGGGTTGATGAATGGGATCGTGTGTCACTTGCAGTAGACCAATGTGCAGTTGTTGAAACAACCGAGTTAGAGGAGGGTCAGTCAGCTATTTCGACAGACTACGACCATATCTTAGATCTTGTACAACCAGGACACATATACGTAGTTGTTGCACCGAAAGACAATGAATGGGGCACAGATTATTGGTTGGCACGGTGCATCCAAGGTAAGCAAACCCTCTACAAATCATTAATCGATGATGAAGGAATTGAATTTCCTACTGGCTCGATGGTGGTTAAGGAGGAATATCTTACACTAGATGGGAAGTCAAGAAAGACTAGTGGGCATGTATTCATGGATTACAGACCAAGTTCAGTGGTGTATCACTTCACAAACTTGATCGTTGGCACAAACATCCATCTTCAGACAATGTCAAGCAAGAGCTCAACCAAGGTACGCTACTACCTGCCTGATTCAGAGCACGAGAGATTGATGGAGACAATTAGCAACAGAGAGGATCCAGATGTATTTATTGAATGAGGCTAGTCAACTTTACATAAGAGAAAGAATTGCATCAAAGAATGTTATGTTCTACATCGAGGTATGTGTAGTTTTATGTTATTTCGTTGGTAAATGCATTTTTTGTTGATACATACATACATACATGTCTTTGCCTATGTTTTTTAATTTTTCCTATATGTATTAAACTGTTCCATGTTTCTCTTTTATGTTGAATAAAATGGTGATGTGATTTGGATCAAATTTGAGTAATTTGAGTTAGTATTTTCTTAAATATATCTATTTATGTTTGTAGCATTTGAAGATAGCGGTTTTGATAGGTTCTCAAGATTAGAATTACCTAGGTTTTAGGAAATTTGTTGAAGTACATAATCTATTACAATGGTCTTGAAAATTTAACTTGGTAGATGAAACCTTCTGGGAATCCATGTATGGATAGAAGGGTCTTCCACTTGGGGTAGGGAGTTATCATAAAGTTTCAAGGGTGGTATTTTTGAGATCTATACTTGAGAAAATCATTGGGGAACTGTGAAATTCCTTATCGATCAAATATCTCTTTAGTTTTGTGTCCACCCAAACCTTTTTCATGCTTTGGGTACCTTGAGGTATATCCCCAACCCAAAAAACTCTTATATTATGATGATTATGTTGGTTTAGGGTTTTGGTTCCCCATGCTCTTATAACCCAAAAAACTTTTATATCCCCAACCTTTTTCATAGATTTGGTTCCCCATGCTCAATGCTCACCCAAATCTAGCTAGATTTTGGGTTTTTTCCCTTATCCAACCATCGTGTCATCAACCTAGGGTTTCCACTAAAATATTTTAAAACATGCTCATTTATGGTTGGAGATTGATGCTTTATTCCTATAGATAACCACTTAGAGGGACTTTTCATCATCATCACCAACATCATCTCTAGGCTCCTCATCAACATCTCCATCATCATCTTCTTCTTCATCATCACCATCACCATCACCACCATTGTCAATGTCTTCATCATCGCCACCATCTTCATCATCATCATTAACTCTAACTCTAACCCTAATTCAATTTCCTTCTATAACTCTAGCCCCAACCCTCACCCAAACCCTAGCACTAAGCCATCTTCTTCGTCATCGCCATCACCATCACCATCACCATCACCATCACTGTCATCATCATGTCTTCATCATCATCACCATCTTCATCATCATTGTTAACTCTACCTCTAACCCTAATTCAATTTCCTTCTATAAATCTATCCCTAACCCTCACCCAAACCCTGGCACTAAACCATCTTCTTCATCATTACCATCGCCATCACCATCACCATCAATGTATTCATCACCACCACCATCTTAATCATCATCATTAACTCTGACTCTAACCCTAATTCAATTTCCTTCTATAACTCTAGCCCCAACCCTCACCCAAACCCTAACTCTAACTCTAACTCTAGGTTCCTCATCAACATCTCCATCATCATCATCTTCTCCATCGTCATCATCTTCATCACCATCACCATCACCATCACAATCATCATCAGCATCTTCATCATCATCATACCTGCCCAGCGGACAATTTTGCAGAGTTGACCCCCGTGTGCAAAAATTGCACACTCCCTCACTGAGAAAAACCCTAGTTTCCAAGATGGACATACAAGATGGCACCGGGGCCATGGGACAGGAGGAGAGGGGCACCCCTGGAACAATCCCGGCATCCGGAATCCAACGGAGTCGACATTTCATCGATCGGAGCCACGGTCGTCATTCTATGGCTCGTTCCGTCTCGCATCCAAAAAGGCCTTCAAGGACACCTGCTGGATAGCTTCCAGGGGCATAGAAATCCAACCATGTAGAAAAACCTGGTTCTGGGGAGTCCTGCAGGTGTTTCTAGGCAGGTTCCAGCTGGGAACGCTATCCATAAGTGCCCGGTGGATGATCTTCCAAAGTTGACCCCCGTGTGCAAAAATTGCACACTCCCTCATTGAGCAAAACCCTAGTTTCCAAGATGGACCTACAAGGTGACAACGGGGCCACAGGACCGGAGGAGAGGGGCACCCCTGGCACTATCCCGGCGTCCTGAATCCAACGGAGTCAACGGTTCGTCGATCGGAGCCACGATCGTCATTCTATGGCTCGTTCCGTCTCGCATCCAAAAGGCCTTCAGGGACACATGCTGGATACCTGTCGGGGGCATAGAACTCCAACCATGCAACAAAACCAGGTTTCGAGGTGTCCTACAGGTATGTCGAGAGAGGTTTCGGCTGGGAATGCTAGCCATAAGTTCCCACCGGACGATTTTGCAAAGTTGACCCCCGTGTGCAAAAATTGCACACTCCCTCACTGAGCAAAACCCTAGTTTCCAAGATGGACGTACAAGATGGCACCTGGGCCACGGGACCGAAGGAGAGGGGCACCCCTAGCACTATCCCGGCGTCTTGAATCCAAGGGAGTCAATGGTTCGTCGATCGGAGCCACGGTTGTCATTCTATGGCTCGTTCTGTCTCGCATCCAAAAGGCCTTCAAGGACACCTGCTGGATACCTGTCGGGGGCATAGAAGTCCAACCATGCAGCAAAACCTGGTTCTGGGGAGTCCTGCAATTGTGTCTAGGCAGGTTTCGATTGGGAATGCTAGCCATAAGTTCCCGGTGGATGATCTTCCAAAGTTGACCCCCGTGTGCAAAAATTGCACACTCCCTCACTGAGCAAAACCCTAGTTTCCAAGATGGACCTACAATGTGACTCCAGGGCCACAAGACTGGAGGAGAGGGCCACCCATGGCACTATCCTGGCGTCCTGAATCCAACGGAGTCGATGGTTCGTTGATCCGAGCCACGGTCATCATTCTATGGCTCGTTCCATCTCGCATCCAAAAGGCCTCCAGGGACACCTGCTAGATACCTGCCGGGGGCATAAAAGTCAAACCGTGCAGCAAAACCTGGTTCTGGGGAGTCTTGCAGGTGTCTCTATCCAGGTTCCAGCTGGGAAATCTAGACATAAGTTCCTGTTGGATGATCTTCCAGAGTTGACCCCCGTGTGTTAAAATTGCACACTCCCTCACTAAGCAAAACCCTAGTTTCCAACATGGATGTACAAGATGGTACCCAGGCCATGGGACCTGAGGATAGGGGCACCCCTAACACTATCCCGACGTCTTGAATCCAACGGAGTTGACGGTTCATCGATCGGATCCACGGTCATCATTCTATGGCTCGTTTCGTCTCGCATCCAAAAGGCCTTCAGGGACACCTGCTGGATACCTACCAAGGGCATAGAAGTCAAATCGACCAGCAAAACTTGGTTCCAAGGAGTCCTGCAGGTGTGTCTAGGAAGGTTCCGGTTGGGAACGCTAGCCATAAGTGCCCGGTGGACGATCTTCCAAAGTTGACCCCCGTGTGCAAAAATTGCACACTCCCTCATTGAGCAAAACCCTAGTTTCCAAGATGGACCTACAAGGTGACACCAGGGCCATAGGACTGGAGGCAATGGGCACCCCTGACACCATCCCAACATCCTAAATCCAACGGAGTCAACGGTTCGTCGATCCGAGCCACGGTCATCATTCTATGGCTCTTTCCGTCTCGCATCCAAAAGGCCTTCAGGGACACCTATTGGATACCTGTCGGGGGCATAGAAGTCAAACCGTGCAGCAAAACCTGGATCCGGGGAATCCTGCAGGTGTGTCTAGGCAGGTTCCGGCTGGGAACGCTATCCATAAGTACCCGATGGATGATCTTCCAAAGTTGACCCCCGTGTGCAAAAATTGCACACTCTCTCACTGAGCAAAACCCTAGTTTCTAAGATGGACCTACAAGGTGACACCAGGGCCATGGGACCGGAGGAGAGGGGCACCCCTGGCACTATCCCGGTGTCCTGAATCCAACGGATTCGACGGTTCGTCGATCCAAGACACGGTCGTCATTCTATGGATCATTTTATACCCCTACGTCCTGAGAAGGTTGAAGCTGTAAAGCAACAGGTCTCTAGTATTCATCCTGAATCTCTTTTGCTTATGTCTAAGATAAAGAAGTTCTCAGTTCGTGAGCTAGAACATATCGAACTTAACAGGATTTATACAATATCTGTTTTACGAGAAACTAACCTTAGAATTTCTCGTAGCAATGACAATGAATCCTTCATTTTGCATTTGTTAGCAGAAGAAGATCAATTTTCGACAAAACAATATGATTATTACATGTGGAGGCAACGGTTTCCCATGGAAAGATGTTGGGAAATGGGCTATTACATTAGCTTTTCCACTAGGCGAGCGGCTTACAGAAGGAAATATGGCGGTTGTAGGTATCTATGCTTTTCTTCCGACGAAAATTGTAACAAGATTTCCATTTATAATACAGGCATATTTTTTACTGGTTTCGTCAAGAGAAAGTATCATTTTCAATAACAAGTGGAACTAGGGAATCCTTCGCTGTGTTCCATTAGCCCTTTGTTCAGCATTTCGTGCTCCGGTAAGTGGTAATTTACCTCTATCATCGAAAACTTAGGTCTATAGGTACCTTCTGTTGGTAGTACTCACCACCGCCAGATTGGTAAACTCACCATCACCAGATTTCAAGGATCCACAAGAGGCGATTAGTCCCTTGTCACGATACACCGGGGAGCGCTGATTACTTGCAATTTCGTGCAACAATCTCCCCCTTAGGACGAGTCGAGTGTGTATCGAACTTGTGACCTCTAGCTCTAATACCAAATGTTGGTAGTACGGGTTCCGTTACACCAAAACCCACAGGTGATTGGTGAACTCACCACCGCCAGATTTCAAGGATCCACGAGAGGTGATTAGTCCCTTGTCACGATACACCGGGGAGCGCTGATTACTTGCAATTTCGTGCAACACCTTCCCTTTCATATTCCTTGTAATGCACACATAGTCCATTCTTATCTTGATAAACAAGAGTTTTATAATAGCTTGAATTTTTTGGGCGTGGTTATCTCTCTATATTCGGTTGTCTGATTGGTTGACAAGCTTGCCTGAAAATCTGTACGTTGAACTTCTTTGTTTTATTGCTGAAAATTGGAAGGGATTTTCAAGTCACCTGCAAAACACTCCTTTGTTGATATATGTAAGTTCTTCCAACAACATTGATTTGGCTAGTGTATCAAATGCTGCTATCCACACTAGAATTTATCTTTCGTCAAAGGAGTCGCACATGTTGTGGCTGACCAAATGGTCTGGGGAGCTTGGAAGTGCCGCCAAATATGATTCCATGCCTGAATCTACCTAGAAGGCAATTATAAATTTAGATCCTCGAGAATGCCTGAATCTACCCAGAAGGAAATTATAAATTTAGATCCTCGAGAAGGTGAGAAACTGTATGAGTGGTTGAAATAGTGTCCTAAAATTACAGAGCTTTCTATCTCAAAGTTTGTTGAGCGGCTCCTAGATGTAGTATTAGACTTAACAGACAGTAAACTTGTTATCACCACTACACATTTTTTGCACTATTCATCTGCAAATAACTACGTCTGGCCCGAAGAGCTTACCAGTCTTTGCAAGAATATTCCCCTAGTAGATGAAGGTGGTAACATCATTAGGGTACGAGGCTCTCTGAATTTTCTCCAGCCTGCATCCACGAGTAATTGGGCCAAGGTGTCCCTGAATGGCCCCGGGGTGCCCGACTAGAATGCCCTTAGCAGCCAAACAGTGGATCAATTCTCGAATCCGTCAGTTTCGGTCGGTCCGAGATGCCGGGTTTCAGCTAGGAGACCCCCCACAATGTCCCCTAAAGACCTGGAAGCGGTGCCAACGAGCCATCTCCGGAGCTAGGGTTTTGCTCAGTGGTGGCCATTCCAAATTTGCTCAAGGGGGCCATTTCTTGTCCAGAGGCCCCCGGGCGTGCGTGGCCACCGTGGATAGGTCCACAATGACCACGTGGACCTATGGGAGGTGATAGAATCCAATTTCGCTTGCCATTTTGGGTTCCGTGGCCCTGGGGGAAATCCTCCAAGTGTCCCTGAATGGCCCCAAGGTGCCTGAGTAGAATGCCCGTAGCAGCCAAAAAATGGCTCGGTTCACGAATCCGTCAGTTCTGGTGGGTCCGAGATGCCAAGTTTCAGCTAGGGGATCCCCCACATCATCCCCTGAAGACCTGGAAGCGGTGCCAACGAGCCATATCCAAAGCTAGGGTTTTGCTCAATGAGGGCCATTTCAAATTTGATCAAGGGGGCCATTTCTCGTCCGGAGGCCCCCAGGCGTGCATGGCCACCGTGGACAGGTCCACAATGGCCAAGTGGATCTGTGGAAGGTGGCAGATTCCAAGTTCTCTCGCCGGTTTGGGTTTCGTGGCCCCAGGGAAAATCCTCCAAGTGTCCCTGAACGACCTCGGGGTGCCCGACTAGAATGCCCGTAGCACCCAAACCGTGGCTCGGTTCGCAAATCCATCAATTTCGGTGGGTCCGGGACGCTGGGTTTTAGCTAGGGGACCCCCCATAGCATCCCTCGAAGAGTCGAAAGTGGTGCCAACGAGCCATCTCCGGATCTAGGGTTTTGCTCAATGAGGGCCATTCCAAATTTGCTCAAGGGGGGCATTTCTTGTCCGAAGGCCCCTGTACGTGCGTGGCCACCGTGGATAGGTCCACAATGCCACATGGACCTGTGGGAGGCGACAGAATCCAATTCCACTCGCCGATTTGGGTTTCGTGGCCTCGGGGCAAATCCTCCAAGTGTCCCTGAATGGCCTCGGGGTGCCCGACTAGAATTCCCGTAGCACCCGAATCGTGGCTCGGTTTGCGAATCCGTCGATTCTGGTGGGTCCGGGGTGGCGGGTTTCAACTAAGGGACCCCCCATAGCGTGCCTCAAAGATGTGGAAGCGATGCCAATGGACCATCTCCAGAGCTAGGGTTTTGCTCAATGATGGCCATTCAGGGACACTTCGGGGATTTGCTCCGGGGCCACCGAACCCAAACCGGTGAGCGGACTTGGATTCCGTCAGCTCCCACAGGTCCACATGGCCATTTTGGACCTATCCACGGTGGCCACGCACACCCGGGGGCCTCTGGACGAGAAATGCACCCCTTTAGCGAATTTGGAATGGCCATCACTGAGCAAAACCCTAGCTACGGAGATGGCCCATTGGCACCGCTTCTGGGTCTTTGAGGGACGTTGTGGGGGGTCCCCTAGCGCCGTCCTGGACCCACTGGAATCGATGGATTCACGAACTGAGCCACAATTCGGGTGCTACAGGAATTCTAGTCGGGGCACCCCAGGGCCGTTCAGGGACACTTGGAGGATTTGCCCCGGGGCCACAAAACCCAAACTGGCGAGCGGAATTGGATTCCGTCGCCTCCCACAGGTCCACGTGGCCATCATGGACCTGTCCACGGTGGCCATGCATGCCCGGGGGCCTTCGAACGAGAAATGGCCCCCTTGAGCAAATTTGGAATGGCCCTCACTGAGCAAAACCCTAGCTCTAGAGATGGCCCATTGGCACTGCTTCCGAGTCTTTGAGGGACGCTATGGGGGGTCCCCTAGCTGAAACCTGCCATCCCGGACCTACCAGAATCGACAGATTTTCGAACCGAGCCATGGTTCGGGTGCTATGGGCATTCTAATCAGGCACCCTAGGGTCATTCAGGGACACTTGGAGGATTTGCCCAGGGGCCACGAAACCCAAACCGACGAGTGGACTTGGATTTTGTCACCTCCCACAGGTCCATGTGGCCATTGTGGACCTGTCCACGGTGGCCACGCACACTTGGGGGCCTCCGAACGAGAAATGGCCCCCTTGAGCAAATTTGGAATGACCCTCACTGAGCAAAACCCTAGCTTCGGAGATGGCTTGTTGGCACCGCTTCTGGGTCTTCAGGGGACGCTATGGGGGGTCCCCTAGTTGAAACCCGATGTCTCAGAACCACCAGAATTGACGGATTCACGAACCGAGCCACGGTTCGGGTGCTTCGGGAATTCTAGTCAGGCACCCCGGGGCCATTAGGGACACTTGGAGGATTTTCCCCAGGGCCACGAAACCCAAACCGACGAGCGGAATTGGATTCCGTCGCCTCCCACTGGTCCACCTTGCCATTATGGACCTGTCCACGGTGGCCACGCACGCCCAGGGGCCACCGAACGAGAAATGGACCCCTTGAGAAAATTTGGATGGCCTTCACATTGGGGTCAACTTTGCAAAATCATCCGCCGGGCACTTACGGCTAGAGTTCTCAGCCGGAACCTCCGTAGACACACCTGTAGGACTCCTCGGAACCCAATTTTGTTGCACGATTGGAGTTCTATGCCACCGGCAGGTATCCAGTAGGTGTCCCTGAAGGCTTTCTGGATGCGAGACGGAACGAGCCATAGAATGACGACCGTGGCTCCGATTGATGAACCGTCGACTCCGTTGGATTCAGGACGCCAGGATAGTGCCAAAGGTGCCCCTCTCCTCCGGTCCTGTAGCCCCAGTGTCATCTTGTACGTCCATCTTGGAAACTAGGGTTTTTCTCAATAAGGGAGTGTGCAATTTTTGCACATGGCGGTCAACTTTGCAAAATTGTCCACTGGGCAGTTATGGCTAGCGTTCCCAACCGGAACCTGACTAGACACACCTGCAAGACTCCCCGAAACCAGGCTTTGCTGCACGGTTTGACTTCTATGCCCCTGGCAAGTATTCAGCAGGTGTCCCTGAAGGCCTTTTGGATGCGAGACGGAACGAGCCATAGAATGACGACCGTGGCTCTGATCGACGAACCGTCGACTCCATTGGATTTAGGACACCGGGATAGTGCCAGGGGTGCCCCTCTCCTCCGGTCCTGTGGCCCCAGTGTCATCTTGTACGTCCATCTTGGAAACTAGGGTTTTGCTCAGTGAGGGAGTGTGCAATTTTTGCACACGGGGGTCAACTTTGCAAAATCGTCTGCCGGGCACTTATGGCCAGCGTTCTCAGCTGGAACTTGCCTAGACACACCTACGGGACTCCCCGAAACTAGGTTTTGCTGCACGGTTGGTATTCTATGCCCCCGGCAGTTATCCAACAGGTGTCCCTGAAGGCCTTTTGGATGCGAGATGGAACAAGCCATAGAATGACAACCGTGGCTCCGATTGACGAACCGTTGACTCCGTTGGATTCAAGACACCGGGATAGAGCCAGGGGTACCCCTCTCCTCTGGTCTCGTGGCCCCGGTGTCACCTTGTAGGTCCATCTTGGACACTAGGGTTTTGTTTAGTGAGGGAGTGTGCAATTTTATCACACGGGGGTCAACTTTGGAAGATCGTCCACCAGGCACTTATGGCTAGCGTTCCCAGCCGGAACCTGCCTAGACACACCTGCAAGACTCCCCGAAAAAAGGTTTTGCTGCATGGTTGGACTTATATGCCCCCGGCAGGTATCCAGCAAGTGTCCCTAAAGGCATTTTGGATGTGAGACGGAATGAGCCATAGAATGACGACCGTGGCTCTGATTGATGAACCGTCGACTCCGTTGGATTCAGGACGCCGAGATAGTGTGAGGGGTGCCCCTCTCATCCGGTCCCATGGCCTGAGTGCCATCTTGTATGTCGATCTTGGAAACTAGGGTGTTGCTCAGTGAGGGAGAGTGCAATTTTTGCACATGGGGGTCAAATTTGGAAGATCGTCCACCGGGCACTTATGGCTAGCGTTCCCAATCGGAACCTGCCTAGACACACCTGTAGGACTCCCCAGAACCAGGTTTTGCTGCATGGTTGGACTTCTATGCCCCCGACAGGTATCCAGCAGGTTTCCCTGAAGGCCTTTTGGATGAGAGATGGAACAAGCCATAGAATGACGACCGTGGCTCCGATCGACGAATCGTCGACTCCATTGGATTCAGGATGGCGGGATAGGGCTAGGGGTGCCCCTCTGCTTCTGTCCCGTAGCCTGGGTGCCATCTTGTACGTCCATCTTAGAAACTAGGGTTTTTCTTAGTGAGGGAGTGTGCAATTTTTGCACATGGGGGTCAACTTTGGAAGATCGTCCACCGGGCACTTATGGCTAGCATTCCCAGCTAGAACCTACCTAGACACACCTATAGGATTCCCCGGAACCAAGTTTTGCTGCACAGTACTTCTATGCCCCCGGCAGATATCCAGCAGGTGTCTCTAAAGGCCTTTTGGATGCGAGACAGAACAAGCCATAGAATGACGATCGTGGCTCCGATCGACGAACCGTCGACTCCGTTGGATTCAAGATGTCGGGATAGTGCTAGGGTTGCCCCTCTCCTCTGGTCCTGTGGCCCGGGTGGCATCTTGTACGTCCATCTTGGAAACTAGGGTTTTTCTCAGTGAGGTAGTGTGCAATTTTTGCACCCGGGGATCAACTTTGGAAGATCATCCACTGGGCACGTATGATGATGATGATGGTGGATATGATGAAGACATTGATGATGATTGTGATGGTGATGGTGATGGTGATGAAGATGATGATGATGGAGAAGATGATGATGATGGAGATGTTGATGAGGAACCTAGAGTTAGAGTTATAGTTAGAGTTAGGGTTAGAGTTAGAGTTAATGATGACGATGGATATGGTGGTGATGATGAAGATGTTGATGATGATGGTGATGGTGATGGTGATGGTGATGGTGATGATGAAGAAGGTAGTTTAGTGCTAGGGTTTGGGTGAGGGTTAGGGCTAGAGTTATAGAAGGAAATTGAATTAGGTTTAGAGTTAGAGTTAATGATGATGAAGATGGTGGTGATGATGAAGACGTTGATGGTGATGGTGATGGTGAGGATGAAGAAGATGGTTTAGTGCTAGGGTTTGGGTGAGGGTTGGGGCTAGAGTTATAGAAGGAAATTGAATTAGGGTTAGAGTTAGAGTTAATGATGATGATGAAGATGGTGGTGATGATGAAGACGTTGATGGTGATGGTGATGGTGATGGGGATGGTGATGGTGAAGAAGATGGTTTAGTGCTAGGGTTTGGGTGAGGGTTCGGGCTAGAGTTATAGAAGGAACTTGAACTAGGGTTAGAGTTAAAGTTAACAATGATGAAGATGGTGCTGATGATGAAGACATGATGATGATGGTGATGGTGAGGATGAAGAAGATGGCTTAGTGCTAGGATTTGGGTGAGGGTTAGGGCTAGAGTTATAGAAAGAAATGGAATTAGGGTTAGAGTTAGAGTTAATGATGATGATGAAGATGGTGGTGATGATGAAGACGTTGATGGTGATGGTGATGGTGATGGTGAGGATGAAGAAGATGGTTTAGTGCTAGGGTTTTTGATGAGGGTTAGGGCTAGAGTTATAGAAGGAAATTGAAATAGGGTTAGAGTTAGAGTTAACAATGATGATGAAGATGGTGTTGATGATGAAGACATGATGATGATGGTGACGTTGATGGTGATGGTGATGGTGATGGTGAGGATGAAGAAGATGGCTTAATGCTAGGGTTTGGGTGAGGGTTAGGGCTAGAGTTATAGAAGGAAATTGAATTAGGGTTAGAGTTAGAGTTAATGATGATGATGAAGATGGTGGTGATGATGAAGACGTTGATGATGATGGTGATGGTGATGGTGATGGTGAGGATGAAGAAGATGGTTTAGTGCTAGGGTTTGGGTGAGGGTTAGGGCTAGAGTTTTAGAAGGAAATTGAATTAGGGTTAGAGTTAGAGTTAATAATGATGATGAAGATGGTGGTGATGATGAAGACATTGATGATGATGTTGATGGTGATGGTGAGGATGAAGAAGATGGTTATTGCTAGGGTTTGGGTGAGGGTTAGGGCTAGAGTTATAGAAGGAAATTGAATTAGGGTTAGAGTTAGAGTTAACAATGATGATGAAGATGGTGTTGATGATGAAGACATGATGATGATGGTGACGTTGATGGTGATGGTGATGGTGATGGTGAGGATCAAGAAGATGGCTTAGTGCTAGGGTTTGGGTGAGGGTTAGGGCTAGAGTTATAGAAGGAAATTGAATTAGGGTTAGAGTTAGAGTTAATGATGATGATGAAGATGGTAGTGATGATGAAGATGTTGATGATGATGGTGATGGTGATGGTGAGGATGAAGAAGATGGTTTAGTGCTAGGGTTTGGGTGAGGGTTAGGGCTAGAGTTTTAGAAGAAAATTGAATTAGGGTTAGAGTTAGAGTTAATGATGATGATGAAGATGGTGGTGATGATAAAGACATTGATGGTGATGGTGACGGTGATGGTGATGGTGGGGATGAAGAAGATGGTTTAGTGCTAGGGTTTGGGTGAGGGTTAGGGCTAGAGTTATAGAAGGAAATTGAATTAGGGTTAGAGTTAGAGATAATGATGATGATGAAGATGGTGGTGATGATGAAGACATCGATGGTGATGGTGATGGTGATGGTGATGGTGATGGTGAAGAAGATGGTTTAGTGCTAGGGTTTGGGTATCCTAAGAGTGTAAGACTCTAACTCTAGAGCGCCTTGTTTGCATAGATAAATGGGCCAACTAAGTGCACCTGTACTGGGATTATCTGAGGCATGCAAGCATGTATCCTCCTAGAGATCTACCCCCCTTAACTTAGACTGTAATCCTCACGTATGAGTGCCTAGGGAACTGCACTCTCTCACTGTGCATGCAAAACTAAATAAAACAAAAAATGCAGAATTAGAACTGAACCGCTAATTTAGGAAAAAAATCTAAACTGGAAATTAATGGAGGATGGCGCATGCATGCACTTCCTATCTCTCTCATCCATAAATTCTAGTGCATCCTATTACATCTTGTTTTCACACCCAAGTGGCAAAGTCCTAATCCTCTAATGCTACAAGTGCGACTTCCGAAGATGATTGCCACTGTCACCTCATCAAAGATTTTCCCAAGTTTTAGGCCTACTTTAAAGGCCAAGGGAGGCTTTTAGATTAAGGTTGGATAAAAGGTATTAGGATTTCAAACTTGTTTGTAGATTAAAATGTGTTTTCCATTAAGTTAAAGTCCCATGTGAGTGCTTAATTCATAAAGTTGCAAGTGAATTAATCAAATAGACACCTTTCAGAAATAAATATTTGCTCATGTGTAAAATGAAAGATCATTCATGATAAATAAAGATATTCACAAAACTTAAATAAAAAATGAACCATAATGTTGTAGAATCAAAATTCACATTAAAACATTTTGGCTTATTTCCAAAAATCATCCACAAATGATATTATCTAATAATGCAAGGTTATAGTTATTAGTTTACGAGTGATTATTGAATGAGACCCTCTCGGTGAGAGTAAAATCTTTGCAAAAGCGTGTCACCCAATCTATTAAGGGTCCAACTAAGTTGTTGTGATTTGAATCACTTCAATAAAGATGGCTGAAATCTTATCTTCACAAACTTAATTAATTAAATGTTTTTCCATATGATCCATGAGCATATAAATATAAAAAAATGTGCTAGAAATAAAATCAGTAAACCACTTGCACAAGTTTGGTAACTTCTAGAATGTAAATGATTAGATGATTGTAAACATTCATTCAATAAACCATAAACATTTAGGATATGTTGTGTGTAATTGCTTAAGACAAATTTGTGAAATAATAACCATTCAAATAACATGCAATTAACACTATGATCCATAGATGAGAGTTGTGGATCGTGATAGACTAGTCATTATATATGTGGCGAAGGTCCTATTTCAAATGGATTAATTTAGGATAATCAAATTATTTTAGGTGTTGTATATGAAGAGGTTATGAACCTAGTAAGTCCAAGGGTGAATCATATAGATCTCGAGGATGGAAGGGTTGTTTTGGAAAAGGATGGTAGTTGATTAAAGGTTAGAGATGGAGGAGACAATTCTTTAAAGCATGTTGATAATAATAAAGGTGAATCCAACAAAGGGATGTAGGTAAATGATGTTGGTAGTGTCAAAATGAAGAGGAAGAAGTGTGTAAAACATAAAATCTCTCTTATGAGGCTAGTCCTAGGAAAGGATATCAAAATGCATGAGGTGGTGGGAATGGATTCCCATGCTCTCGTTGGAAGATTTCATGGTAAAAAGGTGGGGGAGTTGTCTCTAAGCGTGTAGCTATAGGAAAGATGGGCTCTTAGGCTTGGGTACATTCCTAATTTATTTATATCAACTAGAAGTTACCTAGGGTTTCTTTTCATATATCAAGAGGATTTTGAGGAATATTTTGGCCCATGATTGGAAGTGGGAGATGATTTTTCTTATGCTATATATTTTTTTGTAGCCCTAAAGTCACAACACTTTGTAATGTAAATATCACTCCTTAGTTTGCTTGGTTAGGTATGTTGTTGCTAAAAGGAAAAGATGCAAGACCCATTCAAATACAAGGGACTCATATTGACGTCACTTGGTGTCTAGAAATAACATCTATATGAATGTGAGAACTTTTCCATAACATTCTTATCGAAGACAAAATCATGTATGCAAAAATGTAATCAAATACAAACTCATGTACACAAGTGCAGATCCATCTATTAATATGCAAAAATGATCCAATCATGTACACTTTTTGGAAAAATGGAACATCGTTCCCAGCGTCTATATAATAGCAACTCGTGCCCCTTACAAAAAAAGGCAACTCGTGCCCTATACAAAATATGGCCCATGGTGCCCTATACAAAATATGGCAACTCGTGCCGAAAATGCCACATCGTTGCTAGTGTACATAGGAGGGTCTCTCAATCCTCCTGCCCACCCTCAGAGCTCCAAGGTGCATCTCCAAAATCGATCTTCCTCTTCTTCGTGCTAGAGGAAGCTGGGTCCTTCCGGCGTCTTTGAGCACGTCCCCCTGAGCCCTAAAACGACAACAATAATATGTCAACTTTTCCTGGCAATTATACAAGTATAAAACATAATTTCAAAATAAAAATAGTTTTCAAATCTTGGATAACTCACCGCATGCGAGACTGTAAGTCGTGAGGGGGTCTCCCTCCTCCGTGATCCAAGTCTCTAGGCAATGCCACCCTGCAACATTTAGAACAATCAGATCAATGCTGAAACTAGATGCATATAGTAATTTCCGTTAAAATTGAACGAGATTTTCATAAACTAGTCAATCTCACCGTGAACAAAATCGGCTGGACATCCTGCTCCGATGCTAGGGTGGACGGTAAAGGGGAGTGTTGGAGCCTAGGCCGTAGCTGCGGTAAAGCTGCGAATTTTGGGGAAAAAGCACAAGTATGAAAGGAAAGTGCTAATTTTGGGACAAGCACTAAGTTTTGGGCAAGAAGGAGACGGTGCGCAGTACGATGCCAGATAGACAAGCTCAGCGAGGATCACGGACCAGAAATCGCGGAGCTCGCGCGCACGTCATAGAAGAATGAAGGTGGCTCAGCTACCATAATAAATAAGGCAATGGAGTAGAGGGCTCAGCTACCCTCATTTAAAGGCTAAGTACAGAAGTTATGGTTGCTCGGATCAAGGAGGATCAACGGACCAGAGCATTGAAGGCGAAGGACAAGCGCCCACACCCACAATCTACGCCGGAAGTCAAGGAGCCTGCAGGAAGCGGCGACATGACTACAAGCGGCGCCTACAGTACACCTAGCCATGTGTGTGGTTAGGGTTTTTGGGAATCACTGTTGGGAAAGGCCCACAGTTTTGTAAAGGTGTGACCGTCATGGCCACCTATATATATGTATACATGATAAGAAGAAGAGTTAGATATTTTTGGGATAGTTAGATGGTTAGACTGTTAGATAGTCAGTCTCGAGGATAGATCATGCGTTGATTATCCTTTGTTATGTTTTCTACCGAGTGTGTAGAACTAGGGTGGAAATCGGATAGCCGAGGAGCTAATCCCTGAGTTGCCAGACAGTCTGAGTTGATGTCTGTGCCTTTGTAATCTCTGTAGAGAAGAGACTAGATTGAGAGAAGGGCTCCCAGCTGTGTGCGTGGAGTTTCCTGGAAAGATCTAAGGCTGCAGCTGTGTGCGCAGCATATTGTATAACTCTATCGTTTTCTGGTTAATATAACACTCCCGTGGACGTGGTTTCCCTCGAGGAGGTGAACTTCACATATTTCTTCTTGTTATAATGTTTGCGTGAATAATTAACTGTTTAAGTCATTACCTGTGTATACAAGACTCTTGCATTATCTTTGCGACCGTTTAAGTGAGTTTGGGAAGGTCCCTTGATAGCTATAAGTGTCAAGTATTGAAGAAGTGGTGGAGCGCTGTCGCGGCAGCGATCGAGGAAGGCGTTACTGCGCTGGGCGCGCAGGGCGAGGAGATACTTAACACATTGACGCAAGGAATAGTTGCCTTCTGCGCAGCGGGCCTGCTGAGGGAGGAAGCCGCGCAGTTTAGCCGAGGGGCCTGCGGGAAAGTCAGACCCCCGACATCTGAGGAACTGGAAAAGGAAGAACAATCTCCGCGTCACCAAGGTTAAGGAAATCTGATTCCTTAACCCCCCCATAGCCACTTCGGGTGAGACCTCGAGCTGCTGCGCAGCTCGTTGCCGAGAGGGCCAGTGCGCCTAGGGGTTTGTTGCTGCGCTTCATTAAAACCCGGGTCTGCCCAAGAAAGCAGCCAACAAATGGTTCCGTTGCCTTGCGACTTGCTGTTGTGAGACTTGTTATTTCGGCGACGCGCGAGATCGAGGAGAACAAATGGTTCCCTTGTCTTGCGACTTGCTGCTGTGAGACTTACTATTTCCGCGACGTCTGAGATTGTTGCTAAAGCTAGCACAAGGTTCTGTTACACTGAGACTTGCTCAGTTAACAAATGTGTTACTGGAATCCTACAGCTAAAGAAATTGGAGACTGGTTTGATTTAAAGGCTAAAGAGTTCGCTGAACAAGAAAATAGAAGCTCTACGCTCCAAACAGAAGACTGGTTGCAGAAGTATATTTATACTGACCTTCACGAAATTTTCTTTGTTACATTCGCACTGGAGTTGCACGCTTGGATAGCCAAGTTAGCAGATTCTAGACCTACTGTGCATATTGATCGACCCGTCGCTTGGACGCCTGAGTTAGTTAGTATTGTGAAGCGGATAGACAACCCTGTGTCCCGCGCAGTAGACTTTTGGTTGAATAGTCTACTGAAAGGTTTCATCACCGAGTTTGCAGTAGATACAAGAAAGAGTTTCAGTGAAGCTGAGAGGAATTTCTTCCAAGTACACAGAGGTAAGTTCTTAAATTCTCTGAACTTATGGATTAAAATGCTTCTGTATGAAAAAGGAAAGCTATGTATTGCTTCTGATGAATAGCATAGACAAGTAATGTCCGTAGATTCTGATAGTGATCCTGAACTTATTGGTTGCACTCGTAGTGGAAAACGATATAAAGTAGGCCTTGACCAATATTCTTTTGAGTCTATCCCAGACGATAGCCAAGTCCCTAGAGCAAGCCATATAGAAAGACAAGGGAGTGCTCATATCCCTTATCACCCCTTTACACCGCAAAAACCAGACGGAGCTCAGTATAACCCCGCAGTAACACCTTCTACTAGCCCACACGGTACTTCTAGTACCTCAGAACCACCTTTATTTAACCAGCCCAGAAGCACTGCTACAGCACCCTCACCTCAACCTAGCACAAGAAGGATGGGTGATGACATGAAGCTACCAACTTTTAGAGGAACAGGGATAGAAGACCCTGAGCAGCACTGGTTCTTATGTGAAGCCATTTGGACAATTAAGCAAATTAATGATGATGCTGTTAAACTGGTTCAGTTAGCAACCACACTAAGAGAAAGAGCCTTAACTTGGTTCATGAAATACTCAGCAGCACAGAATAGGACGCTTGTTGATGTAAGAAATGCTATGATTCGGGAATTTAAGAAACCTAAATCAGAATCACAGTGTATAACAGAGCTCAAAGACATCAAACAGCTACCTACAGAATCAGTATGGGACTTTGACCAGAAGTTCAAAGCCTTGATAGATCAAGTAAGCTTCGAGTTTGCACCACAGCAGCATAAGGAATGGTTCATTGCTGCGCTGCTCCCACACATTAGACTTCCTCTTATGCAACAGAATCTCAATACTCAGGAACAAGCTCTAGAGATGGCTATGAAACTAGAAGCTTCGCCCATTGCGGGAACAAGCAACGATGTTGCGCAGTTGCAGAACCAATTAGCAAACTTAACCTTGCAAGTGCATGATATTAAGAAAGGCAAGGAGATTAAGGAAGAAATTTGGTGTACAAAATGTAAAGCCCAAGGTCATTCAAAGGACCATTGCCCCGTTTTCATAGACTATATTGCAACTGGAGCACCTAACCCTTTACCATAGGCACAGGGGCCTTGGTGTGAAATCTGTAGAACTAGAGGTCATAGACCACAAGAATGTCACTTAATTCAGAAATATGTACAAACTCCAAAGAATCTATATTGTAATTTCTGTAAATCAGTAGGTCATGATGAGAACAATTGTAGAGCATATGATCTTATGATAGAAAGAAAGCATGATGTTTATAGGGTACAAGCAGAGACACAAGGACCCACAGCAGGTCCACCATATGACCAAACTCGCGACGCCCGAGCAGGAAATTACAGGGGACGCGGACGCACAACAAATTTTGGTCGCGGAAGAGGACAGATCACTTGTTATAATTGCGGAGCACAAGGTCATTTTTCCAGGGATTGCCAAAATCCTACAACCCTCTGCAGGTATTGTAAATCTTCTGACCATATCATTGAAGAATGCCCTCAGTTACAGGCTAAGATGCAAGCAAAGACCCCACAGGTCAATCAGAATATTCAGTTGATTGGAGCATAAAAAAGAGAACCAGACCCTACAGTTAATATAGTGACACGCAGTGGAGCAACCACTGGTGCGCAAGAGATGGGAATGGGAAAGCAAGCGACGCAATGGGTGCGCCGCGCTAATATTAAATTAGCCCCACTTGACCTTCAGAAGCAAAAAGAAGCATTCAAGCAAGCTCAAGAGTATTTATCAGATCCGAGAGCTTCAAGTTCTGCCGCAATTCCGCAGAACAATATTAGATCGCAAGTGCTAAGACAAGACAACCTGGTACAAGAACAGGCCACTACAGCTGGAAGGCCTGACGAGGAGCATGCACTAGGCAGTGTTCATGCGTTCCTGCGACAATGTTTAAAATTGTTGCGCAATGAAAAGGAAACTCTAGAACTCCAACACCTGTTGGATCAGTGCCAACAGTCTGCTTCGACGAACACACCGCAGTGTGCTGTTCACCAGATTAGGAGTCACATTAGAACTGGAAAAGAGATGAGGCTCACAGCGCAGATTGGAGCATTTGAAATGGACGAAGTCATGTTAGATCTGGGCTCCGAAGCCAATGTTCTCACTATGCAGACATGGGAACAGATGGGAAGCCCTCACCTTACAAGATCCCCTATCTAGCTAAGACTCGCGAATCAGCAACGAGTCTCTCCATTGGGCAGATTACCCAATGTACCTATTGATATTGAAGGAGTAAGAAGTTCTGCAGATTTTGAAGTAATCAAAATCCTGGATGATAGTAGACCATACCCAGCACTTTTAGGAATAGACTGGGCATTTGATAATTTGGCTGTCATTAATTTGAAGAAAAGACAGATGACCTTTGAGGATGACCAGATTAGGGTCATCGCACCACTTGATCCTATTCAAGGACCAAGGTATATAGAACCCATTCGCACAGAAGAGGAAGCGCGCCACATGGAAAGTTTGTACCAAATGACTACTAACCACAGTGACTATGTCAACCCCACAGTAGATGGCCATATCAGCTGGCGATGCGATAGCTCGTGCACATCAGACTCAGATGCAGGATTGGAAAACTGGCAGAATCGTTTACATGAGGTCTCTGCAAGGCATTGCGCTATGATGACTAAATCCATTCGATGGATTGGAACAGAATTAACTGACACTCCAATTTTTGATGGTTTAACTGAAGTAACTAAATTCATACATGAATATGAACAAAAGCTTCCAGAACAGCAACGCATACAGGCACTGGATGTAGCATTGCACGCTACACCCGCAAGATGGTGGGTTGCGCATAAGGAGAATATTCATACATGGCAAGACTGTCGCAGATTGATACTGCGCAGATTTCAGGACACCACAGCCGAAGTCCTACGCAAGTATGAGGGACAGAGTGACCCCAGGTCACACATTGAAGCATGTATTCAGCAATGGTCAAATATTCCGGAAGATGAATGGGTTCACCTATTCATCCACACATTGGATACAGTTCCAAGGAACTGGTATACTGAAACAGAATTGCGCAAAGGCACTATCAGTTGGCCTCTTACGATAGAAAGCTTTCAACTTACCTTCAGCTTTGAGTCAGAACATCCAAGCATCGATCAGGCTTTGAAGTGTATTAAAAAGAAGATATTTGAACAATGCCCGTTATCAGAATATTCCCAACCAGATTGGGCTGTCCAGATAGAACATGCCCTGGAATGTTATAACTTCACCGCTGAAGATGAGGAGGACAATCCTCGCAACATCAATATCCCAGAATCAGAAGGGACGCGCAATATTGAAGGTCCTGAGCTTGATATTCCTGCCATCACAGAACACATCAAGCTCAAGAAGATTAACATTGGTACAGAAGCTGAACCAAAGTTTGCTTCTATAGGAGATTATTGGGATGATGAAACTCTTGGACATGTTTCAGAATTATTACGTGACTACCAGGATATCTTTCCTACCAAGTTCACAGAAATGAAAGGCATCCTAGGAGACTTAGGAGTGATGCGCATACCTCTGAAAGCAGACGCCAAGCCAGTAAAACAGCGCCCGTACAGATTGAACCCCTGGTATAAAGACAAAGTTAGAGAAGAAATTGATAAAATGCTCACAGCAGGTATTATTGAGCCAGTAGAGGAAAGCGATTGGATTAGTCCTATGGTGGTCCAAGAAAAGAAAACGAAAGGTGAAATAAGAATCTGTGTCGACTTGTGCAAACTCAATGATGCATCAGCGCACGATCCATTTCCCACTCCTTTCACAGATGAAGTACTTGATAATGTTGGAGGCCAAGAGGCTTACTCTTTCACTGATGGTTTTTCGGGATATCATCAGATCAGAATCCATCCGGACGACCGCCACAAGACTACTTTTGCAACTGAATGGGGCTCATTCCAGTATACGGTAATGCCCTTTGGTCTTAAAAATGCACCTGCTATCTTCTCTAGAGTTGTTGTTGCTGTTTTTAAAGAATTCATTCACAAGTTTTTAGAAGTCTATTTTGATGACTGGACTGTATTTGGCCTATTAAAGAACCATATTGCAAATCTGCGCATGATGTTAGAAAAATGTAGACAGCATCAGATTTCCCTTAACTTGAAAAAATGTATATTTTGTGCACCCTTTGGTATTTTGTTGGGACATATTGTATGCAGACAAGGACTCCTGATGGATCCTGCGAAGGTTTCCATCATTGCTAATTTACCTGCGCCCAACTCAGTTAAGCAATTGCGCACTACATTGGGACATACTGGATACTACAGAAAATTTATCAAAGGTTATGCAAAGATCACAGCACCTATGGAAAGATTGCTGAAAAAGGATTCGAAGTTCCAATGGATAGAAGAATGCCAACAAAGCTTGGACACACTTAAAGAAAAGATGATCACAGCGCCTATTCTAGTTTTCCCGGACTGGAGAAAACCTTTTCATGTTCATGTTGATGCTTCTTCCATAGCATTGGGGGTTGTGCTTACACAGTCTGGAGAAGGAAGTATTGACCACCCGATTGCTTACTCCAGCAGAAAGCTATCTATAGCTGAGAAGAACTACACCACTACAGAAAGGGAAGGACTAGCTATGGTGTATGCCCTACAGAAATTCAGACACTACCTGTTAGGCGCTCATTTTAAAATGTATACTGACCATTCTGCTTTGAAATATTTGGTCAATAAACCAGTGTTAGGAGGAAGAATTTGCAGATGGCTACTGCTCTTTCAAGAATATGAATTCGAGGTTATTGTAAAGCCAGGCAGATTGAATGCAGGGCCTGACCATCTATCCAGGATAGAGTCAGGAGAGGAACCTACAAGTCTGGAGGACAATCTGCCTGACGCACAGTGGTTTTCTATTCAAGCAGCAGACGAATATTATTCTGATATTCTTGAGTTTCTCACTACCGGGCAAGCGCCGGCTGAGTTTACAATCCAGCAGAAGAAGCAACTTGTTGTCAGAGCCGCAGACTTCACTTTGATAGCAGGCCAGCTTTATAAGTTGGGCCCTGACGAAGTTTTGCGCAGATGTATCTTACCACATGAAAAGAGCTCTATCATCGCAGAAGCGCATTCAGGTACCGCAGGAGGCCATTTCGCAGGAAAGATGACTGCGCAAAAGATATTAGCCGCAGGTCTTTGGTGGCCGACATTGCACAAGGATACTAAGGCGTTCTGTAAATGTTGCGATGTGTGCCAGCGAACAGGAAAACCCTCAAGGAGAGATGAAATGCCGCTAAGACCCCAGATCACACTACGTGCTTTTGATAAATGGGCCATTGACTTTGTAGGACCTATTAACCCACCAGGAAAAAGAACTGGTGCAAGATACATCATTACAGCTACTGAATACCTCACCAGATGGGCTGAGGCTAAGCCAGTTAAGAATTGCGACGCTGCTACGGCCGCACAGTTCATTTTTGAGAATATTATCACTAGATTTGGATGTCCACTAATTCTAATGAGTGATCAGGGTACACATTTCCTCAATGAGACTATAGAAGCCCTTACTGAAGAATTCCAAGTTAGACACCATAAGAGTACACCCTACCACCCTCAAGCTAATGGTACGGTGGAGGCATTCAATAAAATTCTTGAGAATGCCCTGACGAAGATCTGTAATCAACAAAGAGATGATTGGGACCTTAGAGTCACAGCTGTATTATGGGCTTATAGAACCACTTGCAAGAAACTAACAGGTCACACACCTTTCAGTTTGGTGTATGGACAAGAAGCAGTTATGCCTATGGAATACATTATTCCCAGTCTCAGAATTGCGCAAATCACAGAAATGACAGATCCTGATACTATGAATGAAAGACTCTCGCAGCTGCTTGCCTTAGAAGAAGACCGACTTTTAGCCGGATTCCATCAACAGGTACAGAAGGCAAGACAGAAAGCTTGGCATGACAGGCACATTAAGCATAAGCACTTTGAAGAAGGAGACTTGGTACTCCTTTATGATAGTAAATTCATCAAGTTTCCGGGCAAGTTTCGTGTACATTGGTTAGGCCCTTTTCAGGTGACAAAGATAACAGGAGGAGGCGCAGTTCAGCTTGCAAAGCTTGATGGAGAATTACTACCTACAATGATCAACGGGAGTCGGCTCAAGCTTTATCGCGACGGCCACTCCGCTCTGTCGACCTAACATATTGCTAAAAAGGTGCAAATGTCCGGTGTAGTTGAAAGAGACATCACATTCACAGTCTACACGGAAGCTGCGAGACACCTTCAGTTTCCAGCTTCCCGCGCAGTTCCTTGAAATATCCGCGCATCCTGAATAAAATTTGTTTGAAACGAGCTTATCTTTGCGCTCTAGCGAAGTTTTGTTTTTTGGACCGTTGAACCATCGCTCTTGCGGAGTTCCCTATGTCAAAGCTGTCGCTTGAGGAGTTATCAGCATGGACCCCTTTATGCACAGTTACCTAAGCTGAAATGACCCGTCGCCAAACATTGAATTACCGCAGTTATGTAGCCGCGTCTGAATAAATGAAGGATAAGTCCGCTATTTAAGTCTAGCCGCTCTGACGGATTCGGCTTGATCTCCGAAAGATTTGCATTTAACTCAGGCGCCGAAAGCATTAGCTTCTCCCGGAAGGCTGTCAGAGCCCGTCAATCACAATAAATGCACCATTGCGGCGAGGAGGATAGCGTGTTGTCAACTCATGTATAGCCGCCTACAGCTGCGTAACCCCACTTGGTCGCATTTACTATCACCTCTGGCTATAAATACCTCACACTTGTATAATTTTTGGGTTACTTTCCTCGAGTTGCTATCTTGTTTAAGAATCCAAGATTATTGTTTTCAGAGCCGAGTTGTGCAGAGTATTTTCCCTTGTTTTCAGCGTCCATATCCTACGCAGGTCCGCCATTTGCTGTCCAAAGTTTTTGTTCCCTACATCGGTTCACGACGGAGAACCTCTCGACTGAAGAAGTTGTTCGTCAATTCCTGCGCCGAGGCTTAGATTTCGGCATGACTACTCCAGTCACGGCTTCGACTTATGTACACCCTGGATGGACTGATCCTAGACAGTCGCCTGGCACGAGAGCATCTCAGCAACAACCAGAAGAACCTGTTCCAGAGCCGTTGGCCAGCATGGCGAACTATATTCCGCCGCGTCCAGATGATGCGCCAGAAGTACAGATCCCAAAGAATGCAAAGTATCCCATTCCGTTACCGCCACTACCGGCTAGCGTGCGGGTAGAAGGGCAACTGTTGGGACACCTTCCACTGGTCAAATTCTCTGATTTCAATCTGGGAGACTATAAAACGTATCCCCAGTTTGCGCCAGATCGATATTTGACGATAGTTCACAATCCCATCCGAAAGGTCGATGAATTTACCCCAAGGGGATTTGCAACAAACTTGGAGAAGCCAGGTTTGTTGAATTTGTTGAAGCTACCGCACTTTGGGCGTAGCAACGAAGTCAATGCAGTTGTTAAGACGCTGCTTTCATGTGTTCATGGAGGTTACCTTTGGCTCGGGAGGCCAATTGATCTAAATGTTGATTTGATTCACCGCATCACCGGTCTATCCAAGGCTGGTAAGGATCCCAATATTCATTTTGTGGGAAAGGACAAGGACAGAAAATTGGCTGCACAACTGGTGCAGAAGTATAACTTGACAAGAGGAGGTCGGGCTTATGACCTCACTACAGTAGAAGATGAGGCACTTCGATTTACAAGAAGTCTGCTTGCAGGCAGACTTCTCACAAAGTGCCGACCGAAGGAAGTTACTGGAGCTGTCGTGGAGCTCGCCATCGCAGCTGCGGAGGGAGAGCAGTACAACTAGTCTCTCTTCCTGCTGAATTCTTTCTTGGCTGATTGCCTGAATGTGCAGGACAATGCAGCCCAATCATTCCATTTTTCTTGGCTTCTAATTTTATGCGCTCTCGTTGGGTGGAAGGAGCCCCCGAATACTCAGTTCCTTCCGCGCCGCGCAGGAGAGGTTGCCGGCATGCGCTACATCAACCTCTGGGATTCTCCCAATCCCGCGAAGCGCAAGATGAATCGCGCTGTATTTTGTGAATACTACTATCTCCTCAGAGATACCATTCAAGAAATGTCAAGGCTGAGCGAGGAGATAGCCACATTATATGAAGGAAAGTTGGCTTTTACTGCCGACATACATCAACTTTACCTCCGCCCTTGTGGCATTCCAGATGAATGGGCGCTAGGACTTTACAGGATGACTACCGAGGATGTTGAAGAAACCATCAAGTCTTGGTCGGATGAGTGGAGGGTGGCCGCCGATCTCGCATCCGCACTGCCAACCGCCGCTGCGAAAGAGAAGGATAAGGGCAAGGAAGCCCCGGAGCAAAGAAGTGATGAAGGTTCCACAGAACCGGCCACCAAGAAGCAAAAAGTGTCGCATCCCGCTGAGGCTATTCCCTCGGGGATCGACCAGTACCTACACGAGCAATTTCGCGAGCTGCGCACTGTGCACGCTTACATCAGAAGTGCTTTAGATTTGCAGTTCGTAGAATTGAAAGGTCTCGCAGGAAGAGTTGCGCAGACCCATGCGCCAGCATCTACTTCGCAGGCGCCACAAGAAATTCCAAGTGCCGAGCGAGTTGAAGAACTCATAGAAAGGCATACTGTCGTGCATATTTCGCCTATAAGCATGACACTTCCAGATCCGCTAGCTGCACTACAGGTAAGCGCCATTGGGCCCGTTGAAATCAATTTGTCTCTAATTCCTATAGAGACTCTACAGCTAGTGCATGAGAAAGTTTCTCTTGATTTGAGAGCTAGAGAGCTCTCTACATTTCAGGAAAATCAACGACTGCAATCGCAGGAGATAGAATTGAAGGAAAGCCATAAGAATATATCTGAGAAACTTGCACTTTATGAGGCGCAAGACATTGGCATTCGAAACGCGGTAGATGAGCTTGCTCAGGAATTGCCGGCTTGCGAGATTCAACCAGACCTCCCTCTGGTTGCAAAAGTTCAAATTATCAGAGGAAGGGTGAAAACCCTGGAGCACGAAATAGTTGCTATGGCTGAGGGCCATAGAACCCAGATCGCTGAGCTAGAAGCTCGCGTTGCTGCGCAGCTTATGGATGATGCGCAGGTACAATTTGAAGCGCTGAGCAGAGCTTCCACACAAATGAAAGACAGAATACAGGAAGCCGAGAACCTGATGAGCCAAGCTATGGAAGCTTGGGCGGAGCTTGAGAAGCTCCCTTTTAAAGTTGGTCTGTCGGAACAGGTGCAAGCCGCAGAACAGTCTCTCACTGTTCTGACTGAAGAAGCTAAGGCCTTAGCAGGCTTAGCAAAAATGAAGAAAATGAGTGAAGTGCGCAGAATGCAGCAGCAACTGCACAAGCTCAGAACTGAAGATGAGAAGCTCACCAACAACATTCAGCCATTCATGGATGAGTATGCTGAAATCGTCGGTCAGGTTGAGGCAAAAATCAAAGAGATTGCTGAATCTCAAGAGGTGATTGATACCATCACTAAAGAAGAAGCCACCGCAGAAACGGTGCAGACAGCTGTGGAGTGTGTCGATGAATTGGACTCCGCTATTGCGCAGTGGAAGAAAACATTCGCGGAGACCCAAGCACAAGCAGATGCGCAAATCAAGCGACCACACGCTAGTGCGAGTGGCTCGAGGGAGAGCCACAAGTGAGTGTTAGGGGCCTGTTGGAGCCTAGGCCGTAGCTGCGGTAAAGCTGCGAATTTTGGGGAAAAAGCACAAGTATGAAAGGAAAGTGCTAATTTTGGGACAAGCACTAAGTTTTGGGCAAGAAGGAGACGGTGCGCAGTACGGTGCCAGATGGACAAGCTCAGCGAGGATCACGGACCGGAAATCGCGGAGCTCGCGCGCACGTCATAGAAGAATGAAGGTGGCTCAGCTACCATAATAAATAAGGCAATGGAGTAGAGGGCTCAGCTACCCTAATTTAAAGGCTAAGTACAGAAGTTATGGTTGCTCGGATCAAGGAGGAGCAACGGACCAGAGCATTGAAGGCGAAGGACAAGCGCCCATACCCACAATCTGCGCCGGAAGTCAAGGAGCCTGCAGGAAGCGACGACATGACTACAAGCGGCGCCTACAGTACACCTAGCCATGTGCGTGGTTAGGGTTTTTGGGAATCACTGTTGGGAAAGGCCCACAGTTTTGTAAAGGTGTGACCGTCATGGCCACCTATATATATGTATACATGATAAGAAGAAGAGTTAGATATTTTTGGGATAGTTAGATGGTTAGACTGTTAGATAGTCAGTCTCGAGGATAGATCATGCGTTGATTATCCTTTGTTATGTTTTCTACCGAGTGTGTAGAACTAGGGTGGAAATCGGATAGCCGAGGAGCTAATCCCTGAGTTGCCAGACAGTCTGAGTTGATGTCTGTGCCTTTGTAATCTCTGTAGAGAAGAGACTAGATTGAGAGAAGGGCTCCCAGCTGTGTGCGTGGAGTTTCCTGGAAAGATCTAAGGCTGCAGCTGTGTGCGCAGCATATTGTATAACTCTATCGTTTTCTGGTTAATATAACACTCCCGTGGACGTGGTTTCCCTCGAGGAGGTGAACTTCACATATTTCTTCTTGTTATAATGTTTGCGTGAATAATTAACTGTTTAAGTCATTACCTGTGTATACAAGACTCTTGCATTATCTTTGCGACCGTTTAAGTGAGTTTGGGAAGGTCCCTTGATAGCTATAAGTGTCAAGTATTGAAGAAGTGGTGGAGCGTTGTCGCGGCAGCGATCGAGGAAGGCGTTACTGCGCTGGGCGCGCAGGGCGAGGAGATACTTAACGCGTTGACGCAAGGAATAGTTGCCTTCTGCGCCAGAGCGGAGAAACTGCGCAGCGGGCCTGCTGAGGGAGGAAGCCGCGCAGTTGAGCCGAGGGGCCTGCGGGAAAGTCAGACCCCCGACATCTGAGGAACCGGAAAAGGAAGAACAATCTCCGCGTCACCAAGGTTAAGGAAATCTGATTCCTTAACCCCCCCATAGCCACTTCGGGTGAGACCTCGAGCTGCTGCGCAGCTCGTTGCCGAGAGGGCCAGTGCGCCTAGGGGTTTGTTGCTGCGCTTCATTAAAACCCGGGTCTGCCCAAGAAAGCAGCCAACAGGGAGGATGTAGCCAAATCGACGATGCCTACACCACTGGGGGGAACAGTGGAAGAATGGGGGGTGGCAGGAGGAGGCATGGACTGGGGTGGGAAAAGTGGAGATGGATGTCTAGGGCTATAAACCCCAACTGGCTGTAGTATGGATCGGGGCACCCTGGAAGGGGAAGCGAGTGTGGTGGGGGAATGTGGGGGGGGGAAGGTCTGTGTTACGGTAGAGGGATGGGTGACTATGGATGGGTGGTGTGTCGTGGTCGAATGGGGGAGGGTGGGAACATGGGAAACTGATACGGAGGTGGAGCTGGATATGATACGTAAGGGGGAGATGGATGGAACCGTGGTGCTATATAGGAGGGGGAGCTGGATGGAACTGTGGTGCTATATAGGAGGGGGGGCTGGATGGAAGGGGTTGGGGAATGGGGCATGTATGCCAGGGGAAACAACTGGCAAATAGGGTGGCCGAAAGGTCAGGGAGGGAGGAATAACGGCACTGGCAGGCAGAGGTGCTCGCACCTGCATACACATTTATAACCTCATAGTTTAATATACAAAAATATAAATATACACGGACAAGTCATCGTATTTGAAATTAAATTTATGCTTTAATACACACGATACCTGCGCACAATACCTTGGTACTGTTCAATTCATTACTTAGTGCCCTCAATTGATTTAAGTCTTGGTGTAATTGATCTTCAGAGTTTTCATTCGGTTCATTGTCGGTTCCCATATTGCCTTCTGGAGGTCGGGTTTCATTAGTTTCATTAGATGGTTCAGGTGTTTCTGACATCTTGTTAGGTGTAGCTGGCCTACAATTAAATTTCCTTGTTTTTTTAATGGATTGTAAATTTTTTTAAAAATTCAAATTCAAATGGAAAACAAAAAAAAGACCAAAAATAAACACAAATTTGTGCTTTGAGGAGCACCTACCTGGAGAAATTGATGGCACCTTGGTGTAGGGGCGATTTCTTGGTGTTGATGAGGATTTGGTTGCTCGAAGCCGCGTTCGTGGGGTTGCACAATGCGCTTGTGGGTTGAAGAGTGAGCTCACGGGTCTGTCGAAAATGACAAACCCATGAGCTCTGTTATTTTTTATAAAAAAACAAAGGCGCGCACACGCCATTGACGCGTACACACCATTTTGTGCGTACGCGTCAAAGGAGCGTGCGCGCCCCTTTTGTCCACATGGACTGAACCACATGGACGTTCAACGTTGCCAAAGCAGCAACCCGTGCGTGCCTTTGGAGGCGCGTGCACATCGTTTTGTTTTTTCTACTCACGCGTTGTTGTTGCGGTTATTTTGGGTACCAGCTTTGTGCGGGTACCCAAAGATAAACCTCATGGAATTCCCAAGGTGCCATATTTCCTCATGTTTCACAACCTTCAAAATGAAATCAAATGTGCATTCATCATAATGCAAACTAGAGTCGCCAGATGGGTTGACCCTATCAAAGACTAAAGCTAAATATTTAGATTTTGGGAAAGGACCTTGCTCCCCAAAAATGACGCCAAAATGTTAACACAAAAGGTAGCACCCTAAATGCAAGGACTCAAAAGGTACTAGCTAAGTGAAACTATGGAAACTTTACAGATGTCATTTAAGTAAATTTTTCCTTCACTTTTAGTGAGGAAAAATAGTCATACACTAAGGGGGGATTCGCTAAAGTAACTAAGATTTCTTTGTTGATTATGTGATTTGAAGATTCCTTAGATTACTTGTGAAAGATTATGAGTAGATTTATATTAGTGAGCTAAAGTGTTTAGTGTGGCATTTAAGTTGTAGGAATACGAATTCATGTACAATATTATCAAGAACAACTCACTAAGATTATTATTACCCACGATGACTTATTTACTTAAACCCAAAGATAATAAGAATTTGGAACATAATATGAAATCAAAGAACATGTTAATATCTCATCAAGTAGATTTCATCAATCAAGTAAAGTATCCATGTTATTATTGCATGTAAAGGCAAGTGTGCAGATTATGAAATCAGATTTAACCATGAAGTAATCAACTATAAACCAAATCTAATTTAATCATTAATGTGTTTATCAATCCTTAAAGATGTATTTAAATGGAAATAAGGATATAAGCAAAGTTGATTATGGAAGAATTGCTTAAATTCAATGAATGTTTAACAATGTTTAACAATACATGCATTAGATTGTAAGCAAAACACTAAGCGAATTAAGTCTCAAATTGTCAAGTAAAGTATTGAAGTGAAATACATCTAATACAACCCAAAACACATTTGTTAGATTGTTGTTATACATTTGCAACGAACTTGAACAACAAAATATAAGCCTACACCAGATGTGAGAAATTAGCATTGAATTGTCATAAGTTAAAGCTTAATAAAAACTAGAGTGCACACATAAAATCTGAAAGTTAATTGTAACATAAACCATTTAAAGGCTCTTCTTCTAAAGTTGATGTTACCAATAAAACAAGAGTATTATATCAGAAATTAAATGTACAAAACCATATTGTTGGAAGTGATATTTTGCAAGTGCAAAACAAAATAATTAACATCAATGAAAGTGTTTCTTGTTTGTATGATAAGAGTCAAAAAAATACTAAGCTAAACTTAAAATTTCTGAAAATAATAAGCTAGCTTGTTTGTATGATATGAAGTAAATTTCTGAAAATTAAGGTTGCTTCAAAAAATTAACTAATTAACTATTGATCTAGATCATATAACATAGATAACTAGCTGAAATAAACATGCCATAAACCAAATTTTTGTTTTAATGGATAACTATTCATCAATATTGTGTGCCAACACCACGTATGAATATCGTGGGCTAATACCATGTGCCAACACCATGTATGAATACCATGGGCTAATGCCATGGGCCAACACCATGTTCCAACACCATGGGCCAATACCATGAGCCAATATCATGTGCTAATACCATAGGCATGAAAAGGGGGCACACCACCACCTAGGAGAAAGGATAAATAAACTATAAATTGTAACGCCCCCTTCCATCGTCAAAGGCAAGGAGGGGAAAACGTTAACAACACACGGGCTTATCGGAGACTTAGCCCCAATAATTTTTGCACATAAAATCCTAACATTTTAAAAACGTCCTTGTGCAGATTCATCTCAATTTAAACACAGCGGAAGTTAATCATTACGTATGCACACCATTTCTTCATACATTCAGCATACCCATATCATTCATACATGTAACAGTTACCAATTTCATTAAGCATGGACAATTTATTACACTGCATAAAACATGATGCATTTCATTCCATTAATCATGAATGCATTGCAAAACACATACTGTATATAAATTAAATCACAGATTACTCATCTTGAACTGTAATGGTCCAAACGACTGGCTATGGAAGGTCAACGTTCCTCCCAACCGTAGACCTCTGTCCAGCTTGTGTTCTTTCAGCTGAGAGGTCACCCCCGAGCTGGGCCGTGTATCCACTAAGGAGGACTAGCTGGGTTCACTCATAGTCATGGCTTCAGTCAAGCATCCAAGCAGATAGAGGAGGGTAGTGCTAAGCCAGTGAGCTCAACCACAGAGCTACAGGCATCTCAAGTGAACTCAACAGTTAGGCACCCACATTACCTACCACATCCAACACAAGGAAGATCCCCTTCTCTGTTACACAGTCCCTCAGGAAACTCTTCCCTCCAGTGCTCTTCAGGATGGGCATAGAAAGGTCCAGCTGCTGATCTTTGAGATCCTAGCCTTCACTGGGTTTATCAAGCACACCCAACCTCTGCATAGTCAATCCCAACTTGATTTCTCACCATTCTGCTCACCAAATGCTCAAATCCGTCACTCGTTTTCTGAGCTGCAAAAACTGGGTTTTCCCATTGATTTCGGGGTAGCCAATGCTCCCAAATTTGCCCCAAGGTTCATGCTATTGGATCCCCCATTGGATTCCCCTGTCCCATGCCAAATCTGGACGTTTTTGGTCTTTTAAAAACTGGGTTCTCTCAAGGTCGCGATTTCTGGTTTTTCCTCACCGCTGGCACTCGTTTTTGGATGGGAATGATGCTAGGTAGTTTCACAATGGACTGGGGTGAGAATCAAGCAACCCCCCATGAGGTTGAGTGACTTCTTGCCCAAGTAATCAGAGCCCATGCCCACCCATACGAATTTCAGGGCTGCCCATGCTCCATTGAAGCCATGGGCTGAAATCTCAACCACCTTCTTACAGCAGGCATTAATGTCACCTAGGGAAGTCAATGGGTTCTCTTAATGACAAATGGCAGCCTAGGGTTTAATCCCATAGCCCCCTCACCACTCCCTAGTGGATACACGTGGCCCCTTCTCATTCGTTGCCTCCATAGCCAGTTTTTGGTATTTTATTTCAATGTTAAATATTTACATCAATTTACAATATCCCATGGCTTAATAGCACGTGGGTAACAAAATATCAAGCGTGTCTAATTTAAATAAAATCCGAGCATAAACTAGCGGGGCCTTGGCCTTGAGCTCCACGCTAGGGAAACATACATCGCGTATTTGCAATATTTACATTAGAGCCAATATTGCCTAAGGGTTCAAAATTGGGGTATTACATTCCCCTCCCCCTTAGAACAACACCGTCCTCGGTGTTCTCAAAACTGAACAAAAATGGGAATGCCTCCCTCATGGCATCCTCTAGCTCCCATGTAGCCTCATCGGGACTAAGGTGCTCCCATTGGACCTTTACCTGCCCGATGGCTCTGTTCCGGAGCACTGTGAATTTCTTGTCGAGGATGCGCATAGGTTCTACTTGGAACTCTCCCTCGGGTTCCACCTGTATCACATTCCAATCAATCATATGATTAGGATCATGTACATACTTCTTAAGCAAAGATACATGGAAAACATTATGAGCTCTTATGCTAGCAGGCAATGCAATTCTATATGCAACTGGCCCTATCCTATCAAGGACTTCAAATGGACCACAATATCTGGGCGACAACTTGGCACAACTCCCCAACTTGAGGGAACTCTTCCTTGGTTTCACTCTCAAGTAAACATGATCCCCAATCTGAAATTCCTTATGTACTCTTTTCAAATCTGCATAACTCTTTTGCCTGTCCTGAGCTGCCTTTAAATTCTGCCTGATCTTAACAATTTCCTGTTCCATTTCCTTGATCATCTCTGGTCCAAGCACTACCCTGTTCACTGGGCCGTCCCAATTCACTGGTGTCCTGCATCCCCTGCCATACAATGCTTCAAATGGACTCACTCCCAAGGATGCATGGTGTCCATTATTGTATGCAAATTCAACCAAGTGTAAATAATCTTCCCACTTGGATGGTTTGTCCATCACATACATTCTCAACATGTCTTCAAGGACCTGATTCACCCTCTCGGTTTGGCCGTCCGTTTGAGGATGGTAAGCTGTACTGAAATTCAATTTCGTTCCCAATTCCTGAAATAATCCCTTCCAGAAATTGGAGGTGAACTTTGTGTCACGATCAGAAATTATTGCCTTAGGCAATCCATGCAATCTGAATATCTCTCTCATGAAGATGTTCGCAATGTCACTAGCCTTGTGAGTGGACTTTACTGGAATAAAGTGAGCTACCTTTGATAGCTTATCCACCACAACCATGATTGAATCATGCTTTTTCACTGTCATGGGCAGACCTGTTATAAAATCCATGGAGATCACTTCCCACTTCCATTCTGGAATGGGTAAGGGCTGCAATAACCCCGCTGGATGTTGGTGTTCTGCCTGGACTTGTTGGCACTTCTGACACCTAGCAATGTACTCAGCTATATCCTTCTTCATGCCATTCCAAAAATATTGCTTTCTTGCCGCTGTTATAGTCTTCTGATACCCTGGGTGTCCAGAGTACGGCATTTGGTGTATCTCATCCATCACTAGTTTCTTCAAATCTGCATTGTTTGGAATGTACAACCTATCTTTGTAGACGAGGATACTGTCTTTGCCCAGCTGATATCCTGCACACTTTTCACCCACATCACCATGCTGCAACTTCTCTTTAATTTGAAGGCAAGTTTCGTCACCGTTTTGGGCTTCAAGAACTCTTGTCTTCAAATCTGATTTGCACATACTTACCGCTGAAACATGAAATTTTCTGCTAAGAGCATCTGCAACCTTATTCTCCTTCCCCTTTACATGTTTAATTTCAAAATCAAATTCACATAGAAATTCCATCCATCTAGCTTGCCTAGCATTCAAGTTTGGCTGATCAAACAAATACTTCAAGCTCATGTGGTCAGTCCTAAGCTCGAATCTTCTCCCCATCAAGTAATGCCTCCACATTTTAAGAGCATGCACTATGGCTGCTAATTCTAAATCATGTGTGGCATAATTCTTTTCATGCTCTTTCAATTTCCTAGATTCATAGCAAATCACAATTCCTTCCTGCATGAGAACCCCACCCAGTCCTTCAATGCAAGCATCTGTGCATACTACAAAATCCTTCCTTGGATCGGCTATCTTCAAAACAGGAGCGCTAGTAAGTAACTCCTTTAATTTCTGAAAACTTTTCTCACATTTTTCAGACCATACAAATTTGATGTTCTTCCTTTGCAATGAGGTGATCGGATGCGCTATCCTGGAGAATCCTTCAATAAACCTTCTGTAGTAACCAGCAAGGCCCATAAAAGATCTAACATCTGAAACATTTCTTGGAGTTGGCCAATCCATGATGGAATTAATCTTCTCTGGATCCACTGCAATTCCTTCTTCTGAAATGACGTGACCCAAATATTGGATCCTCTTTTGATAGAATTCACACTTGCTTAACTTGGCATACAGCTGGTGTTCTCTAAGAACTTGCAACACCATTCTTAGATGCTCCTCATGCTCTTCTTCATTTCTTGAATAGACAAGAATGTCATCTAAAAACACAATCACAAACTTGTCCAAATATTTGCTGAATACACTATTCATGAGACACATGAATGTGGCAGGTGCGTTGGTAAGGCCGAATGGAACCACAGTGAACTCATAATGACCATATCTAGTTCTAAAAGCCGTCTTGTGAATGTCTTCTTCTTTAATCCTTACTTGATGGTAGCCAGACCTCAAGTCAATCTTTGAAAATAATTTGGCTTCCTTCATTTGATCAAACAAGTCATCAATTCTTGGTAATGGGTACTTGTTCTTAACTGTCACTTTATTGAGCTGCCTGTAATCAATACACAGCCTTAAAGTCCCATCTTTCTTCTTGACAAATAACACCGGTGCTCCCCAAGGAGACACACTAGGCCTGATATACCCTTTATCTATTAATTCCTGCAGCTGTATCTTCAATTCCACCAATTCCGGTGTACTCATTCTATAAGGAGCTTTGGAATTCGGCGCTGCCCCTGGAACAAGATCGATGGTAAAATCAATATCTCTCATCGGTGGCAACCCTGGTACCTCATCCGGAAACACATCTTGGAACTCTTGCAATATCCTGAAGTCTTCTAGTCTTGGCCCTTTGTCCTCCAATGAGTCTGGCATATGGACTGCATATAGTTGACAACCCTTCTTATAAAACTTTTTCAACTGCAGGGCTGAAATCTGTCTTATTGAAACTTGCTTGGGAATCCCTTTTACCAATGTGGGCCTTCCCTTTTCATCAATGCACTCAAGTGCTTTCTCATAACAGTCCAATTTGGCTCTGTGTTTTTCTAACCAATCCATGCCAATTAATGCATCATAGGATCCTAATGGTAACACATTCAATTCAGCATATGTGTGGAGTCCATTCAATTCTATGGGACACTCCATCACTACCTCACTTACTTTTCTCTTGGTTCCCGTGGCTAGTTGCACTAGCCAAGACTTAGTATGCTTTATTTTTCTAAGAGAACAACCTTCAACCACTTTTGGAGAAACATAACTATGAGTAGATCCTGGATCAATCAAAACAGAAATAGATTGCGTAGCAATCTTACCTTCGACTTCCACCACTGAGGACTGATGGTCTGCTTGATGATTATCCAACGCTGCATAAATCCGAGGTGCTGCCCTTGCCATGTCCTCCACCGTAGCTACTCCCTTTAGGTTGTTCAACTTTCGAGCATTGTTTTTCCGATGTGGACAATCCTTCAACATGTGGTTTTCTCCACATCCCCAACACTGAAGTGGTCCCTTTGATGCTTTGTCTACTGCCACTGCCGGTTTGAATCCACTCCTTGCTTGTTGTCCCTGTGGAAAGGTTCTAGGCTGACCTCTAAATGGTGGCTTGAAGCCATCCTTCTTCTGGTCAAACTTCCCTCTTGGCTTTCCTTTCCATGCTGGGTTAGCCTCTGTTTTTCCCCTATTTTGCTCATAGCAGTGCATTGCCATCCTAATGGCTTCATCCAAACTTGGTGGATTAACAAACTCAATACGATCTCTGAAACTCTGAGGTAGACCCCCAAGAAAGCATTGGATTTTTACTCTCTCATCTTTGATGTAGTCAACATACCTCAGTAATTCCAAGAATTTGTGGACATGCTCTTCCATGGATTTCTGTCCCAACCTAAGCTCATTAAACTCTTTTCTCTTACCGTCATAATACCTAGCAGAAAGGTATTTCTCCTTGAAGTACCCCTTAAATCTTTCCCAACTGATCCTTCTTTCATTGATCCCTTTCACTTGCAAGAGATTGTCCCACCAAATGGAAGCTCTTCCATTTAAGTTGTAAATGGCAATTCTGGCTTTCTCATTTCCTGAGTAGTCTTGAATTCTGAAATATTTCTTCATTCCCAGAAGCCATGCTTCTGCCTCTTGACCTGCCTTTCCTTCCCCATCAAATGTGGGAGGTCTTGCCTTCCTGAATTCTCCCTGTGGGATACCCTTGAACCTCTTTCTTCCGCCCAATCTCTTAGGTGCATGTCCTGGACTTCTCCTAGAACATTTGGAGTCACCCGACCTGCTGGAAGAAGACCTTGATGAAGATGCTTTATGTTTTCTGCTCACCGAACTCTTCCTTGGGCTTGGAGTCCTCCTCCTCGAACGGCCTCTAGAATGACTCCCTGCATCTCTTCCTTCTTCACCCATATGGCTTGGGTTGGACCCAAGGTTTATCTTATGCTGCATATCAGTGAGGCTTTGCAAAATAGCAGCATTGAGTTGGTGTTGTTCTTCTTGAGCCTTCATCAATCTTTCATTGAAGCTCACCATGGTTTCAACCAAATTTTGAGGAGTCACCTGCTCCCTTCTCCCATTGGATTCAGTCTCCGCATTCCCTTCATGCACATTTTCTCCCAGAACGTCTTCTTCGTGTTCATAAGGATCTTGAGCATCATTAATGGTCACCATCTTACCTCTGCTACAATTATAAACTTTATGAGCTGCAAACACTGTGCATTATTATGATATTTGTTAGACCTCATAAAAATGCATCTAGGAATATACAACAATCAACATTTAACATAATTAACTCATGGAATAATCAACATAGCTGTTACTTATTCAATTCTTTGCCCATTCATGCAATTCTGAAAATTGCCCATATTGCCATTAATTTGACAAAACAGTCACCGGCACTTTTCTGCCCTGATAATATATGATGTCTGATAACCCAATTCAAATTCCGGTCATACTACATTATTCCTTGCTAGACAAGCTTTCCAATGCCTGTCCCCGTGCTCCATTCCGACATCGGGTGTGGAAACAACGTTGTTTCAAAAATGACAACTCTTACCAATAATTCTACACAGTTTACACAGTTGTGTTTTGGTCCCGAAGGTCAACTTCAGCCACCTGTGGAAGAAAATCTATGCAGAACCACAAAAACTTATCTATCGGGCGAAGTTAGTCCATATAACAAGGAACACTCAGCAATTCACGGATTTCAATTCTGATGTACCGTTCATCTTTTATGAATTTCTGGGTTTTACTACTTCTTACCTTTCACATTTTTCCAAAATTCCAAATTTTGGGCCAAAAACGGCTATCTCCCAAACGGTGCATTTCTGGAAAATCTTCGTCTAACGGAAGTTGTCTGTCTTAATGAGAATATGAAATGTCTAGTTCAGTAAAATTTCTGAATCCCACATCTAGGGTCACTTTTATTGCCCACAAGCTTTTCAAAATCCCGAAAAAGTGGCCCGGAACAGTGCTTTTTGGCCTTCTTACTCACCCCGACTCCACATCCTTTGGAGTTTGATTCCAAGATTCGGAACTTAACATTGTGCCTGCTTCATGGCCGCGCCTGATCAATTTCAGCTCAAACCGACCTTCTGTCAAGCCTCGGGACTCTATCCTTCAAAAGTCACTATTTCCCTTTTTCTGTCAAATTGGAGTCTAATGGGCTCGGGGTCTTCACTAGTTCTTTCATGGCCCCCGTCAATGGCCTCCGAGCCCCACAGAAATCATCCCATTCCGAGCCCCGGTGCTCCCCCTATCCAAAAATGGAGTTTTTGGCACTTTACTCTTTTTTTTTTTTTTTTTTTTTTTTTTTTTTTTTTTTTTGAGCCGGTTCAGCGAACGCTCCCGCAACTGCGGGGCGGTTCACCGAATGCTTCCGCAATGCGGAGCAGTTCAGCGAACGCTTCCGCAATGGCGGAGCGATTCGCTGAATTCTCCCGCAACTGCGGAGCCATTCGGCGAAGGCTTCCGCCGTTTCGGAAGACTTTCCCGAATCCTCCCGCGATTTCGGAGCCCTTCGCGGAATCCTTCCGCCGTTTCGGAACCATTCGCCGAAGTCTTCCGCCGTTGCGGAACGATTCGGCGAAGTCTTCCGCCGTTTCGGAACGATTCGGCGAAGTCTTCCGCCGTTTCGGAACGATTCGCCGAAGTCTTCCGCAATTTCGGAACGATTCGGCGAAGTCTTCCGCCGTTGCGGAACGATTCGCCGAAGTCTTCCGCAATTTCGGAACGATTCGGCGAAGTCTTCCGCCGTTGCGGAACGATTCGCCGAAGTCTTCCGCAATTTCGGAACGACTCGCCGAACTCTTCCGCGTTGCGGAACGATTCGCGGAATCCTTCCGAAATTTCGGAAGAGAATTCCTTCCGCAATTTCGGAAGAGAATTCCTTCCGAAAAAGTTTCCGTTCGACGCCGACACTTAGAAAATTTTTCACAAAAACGAATTTTTCTCCGCTGTTTCGGAGCGGTTCACTGAATTCTTCCGCTGTTTCGGAGCGGTTCGCGGAATCCTTCCGAAATTTCGGAAGAGAATTGCTTCCGCAATTTCGGAAGAGAATTCCTTCCGCAATTTCGGAAGAGAATTCCTTCCGAAAAACTTCCCTTCGCAAATTTTCGGAAAAATTCTCGGAACGCTTCCGAAATTTCGGAACGATTCGCCGAATGCTTCCGCTGTTTCGGAAGGCATTCGGGAATTCCTTCCAAAACAGTCTTAAACCAAAAATTTCAAAAACAGTCTTAAAACAACTTTTTTTCAAAACAGACTTAAGAAAACTCTATCAGATTTGGCCCATAGAGGCCCAATGCTGCAACGCAGCTCTGATACCAAACTGTAACGCCCCCTTCCATCGTCAAAGGCAAGGAGGGGAAAACGTTAACAACACACGGGCTTATCGGAGACTTAGCCCCAATAATTTTTGCACATAAAATCCTAACATTTTAAAAACGTCCTTGTGCAGATTCATCTCAATTTAAACACAGCGGAAGTTAATCATTACGTATGCACACCATTTCTTCATACATTCAGCATACCCATATCATTCATACATGTAACAGTTACCAATTTCATTAAGCATGGACAATTTATTACACTGCATAAAACATGATGCATTTCATTCCATTAATCATGAATGCATTGCAAAACACATACTGTATATAAATTAAATCACAGATTACTCATCTTGAACTGTAATGGTCCAAACGACTGGCTATGGAAGGTCAACGTTCCTCCCAACCGTAGACCTCTGTCCAGCTTGTGTTCTTTCAGCTGAGAGGTCACCCCCGAGCTGGGCCGTGTATCCACTAAGGAGGACTAGCTGGGTTCACTCATAGTCATGGCTTCAGTCAAGCATCCAAGCAGATAGAGGAGGGTAGTGCTAAGCCAGTGAGCTCAACCACAGAGCTACAGGCATCTCAAGTGAACTCAACAGTTAGGCACCCACATTACCTACCACATCCAACACAAGGAAGATCCCCTTCTCTGTTACACAGTCCCTCAGGAAACTCTTCCCTCCAGTGCTCTTCAGGATGGGCATAGAAAGGTCCAGCTGCTGATCTTTGAGATCCTAGCCTTCACTGGGTTTATCAAGCACACCCAACCTCTGCATAGTCAATCCCAACTTGATTTCTCACCATTCTGCTCACCAAATGCTCAAATCCGTCACTCGTTTTCTGAGCTGCAAAAACTGGGTTTTCCCATTGATTTCGGGGTAGCCAATGCTCCCAAATTTGCCCCAAGGTTCATGCTATTGGATCCCCCATTGGATTCCCCTGTCCCATGCCAAATCTGGACGTTTTTGGTCTTTTAAAAACTGGGTTCTCTCAAGGTCGCGATTTCTGGTTTTTCCTCACCGCTGGCACTCGTTTTTGGATGGGAATGATGCTAGGTAGTTTCACAATGGACTGGGGTGAGAATCAAGCAACCCCCCATGAGGTTGAGTGACTTCTTGCCCAAGTAATCAGAGCCCATGCCCACCCATACGAATTTCAGGGCTGCCCATGCTCCATTGAAGCCATGGGCTGAAATCTCAACCACCTTCTTACAGCAGGCATTAATGTCACCTAGGGAAGTCAATGGGTTCTCTTAATGACAAATGGCAGCCTAGGGTTTAATCCCATAGCCCCCTCACCACTCCCTAGTGGATACACGTGGCCCCTTCTCATTCGTTGCCTCCATAGCCAGTTTTTGGTATTTTATTTCAATGTTAAATATTTACATCAATTTACAATATCCCATGGCTTAATAGCACGTGGGTAACAAAATATCAAGCGTGTCTAATTTAAATAAAATCCGAGCATAAACTAGCGGGGCCTTGGCCTTGAGCTCCACGCTAGGGAAACATACATCGCGTATTTGCAATATTTACATTAGAGCCAATATTGCCTAAGGGTTCAAAATTGGGGTATTACATAAATAAGTAAGTGTTAAACATTATGAAGTATAACTTAAGAAAATAACTTAATTATATGCAAAATGCAAACATTAACATATGCATTTTTCTAATAATTCATTTAATTAATTATCCCAATAACCTTAGAACTATCATGATGCAACTATAATTGATCTAGATCTCATGTTACACCCCTAAGACTAAGTGAAATTCCTAAGTTTCTAAGCAAGGTGAGGATGATAAAGTGCATGTAATGTAATGAAAGGAAAATTAACTAGAATGTTAGAGAAAGGGAAAGGGAATTATTTCTGCATGAGTTATGGAAAGGGGAAGGGAAATATTTCTTCATGAGTTATTCTTTCCTTGCGCCATTTTATTTTACGATCTTTTTTTATTGTTTTAATTTATTATTAGCCATTTTTGTTTTTTTTCCACGGAAAAAAGATCGCATTCTATTAGTAGTAATAGAACACATTTTTCAGAACCCAAAGGTTTACATGTGCAGAAGCACTAAAAAAACTCTGCTCTGAAAAGCAAATAATAGCTAAGGAGCTGCAACTCAACCCTATTACATGGCACCCAAGATAAGCATTAAGCACAAATACAAAAATTTCTCAAAAAAGATAGAAAGAGGCCAAGAGATAAGGCCATCTGAATCAAGTTAACCACGCAAGAAAGTCTTTCCATATCACGTACAAGCATACCCATAACGCTTCACAGGCCATGGATGTATGAAGCCTTCCCCTGCTATAGTCTTCTAAATCAAAGTTGTTTTGGGGAGCCATAGCTCAACCACATCTTTGCCTTGGGGGGGCAAAGCTCACTATACCACAATTGCAAAAGCCGATAGAGCTACCACATGCAGCATGAAGTAGTAAAGGCCGTCAACTATAAAATAGTCCCAACCTCCGAGATGTCGGCAGCACATAAGGGGCCCTCATCTACCTTCTACATGAAATGATGCCACCAAAATGGCCACAACGCAGACGCCACTCCACACATCGGTCATAGAATTGAACTAGGGAACCCGCCTGAGAAGTCGACGTTGTTAAGATTCAATATGCTAATATAGATAAAATCAGGGTTCAATTCAATTTCACAACAATATCATATGCATGATCACTAAAAGAATAACAAACACAACATAAACACAAGAGACACAAATTTATCCTGGGAAAGCCTCTAGGGGAAGAAAACCCAGCAAAACTTCCTCAATATAGATTATCAAAAGTACAAATACAAAACCCCAAACAAGTGCTCCTTCTCCTTGCATCTCTCTCTCTCTCTCTCTCTCTCTCTCTCTCTCTCCATTGTGAATTACACAAGTGAGTGTGTGTTTGAATGAATGAATAAATGAGAGAGCCTAACTCTCTATTTATACATTCACTTCTACTTTAATTTTACAACTTGACATGTCGGCCTCAACTAACTTTACCACTCAACTAATGTTGGCTGGGCCGACTCCTCTGGGGGACTTAAAAACCCCATTACATTTTACTCTAGGGGATCTATTGCCCGGACTTACATAGGAGGATTTAACTCATGACTCTATGATGACCAAACATCCTGAGGGAGGAATAAAACATCTCCGAATAAAATTACAATAATAAAATACAATAGAATATTCTTCGAAGTTACAATATTTCAACACTCCCCCTTAACGAGAATGGTTTTCTACTGACAACGACAACATCAACTGTAGGAGCAAGGAGAGAGAGCATCATCAACAACATCAAGGTGACACATCTATAAATCATCGGAAGTTTTCTTCAACAACATCAACAACTGGAACATCTTCAATATCTTCAACATCTTCAGTACTGGAGCGTCATCTTCTACAACGTTGAGTCTTCATATTTGGTCTTCATCTTCTGCAGCACTCGATCGCTGAATCGTCTACAACAACACTTGATCTCTCGATCAACAACAACATCTTGATCTTTCGATCAGCAACAACAAAATCTTGATCTTTCGAGCAACAACAACATCATCTTGATCTTTCGATCAACAACAGCATCTTGATATTTCGATCAGCAGCAACATCATCTTGATCTTTCGATCAGTCATCTTGATCTTTCGATCAGCAACATCATTTGCAGCAATATAACCTGTAACACACATGATCCAATTACGGGATGATCAATCCCTCTCACTTTAGGACATAAGTCCAAGGATGATATAATTCTATCCTCTCAAAGACAGAGTCTCTGGATCCGTTCTGAACTAATGTTCAGGGATGATACAATCCCAACCTCACTAAAACAAAGTCTCTGGATCCGTTTTGAACTAATGTTCAGGGATGATTCAATCCCAACCTCACGAAGACAAAGTCTCTGGATCCGTTCTGAACTAATGTTCAGGGATGATGCAATCCCAACCACAATGCCAGTCCTTTTTCATACTGGATGTGACCTAGATCAAATCTAGGATTTACCACCACAGAGCCAGTCCTTTTTCATACTGGATGTGACCTAGATCAAATCTAGGATTTACCACCATAGAGCCAGTCCTTTTTCATATTGGATGTGACCTAGATCAAATCTAGGATTTACCACCACAGAGCTACTCCTTTTTCATATTGGATGTGACCTAGATCAAATCTAGGATTTACCACCACAGAGCCAGTCTTTTTCATATTGGATGTAACCTAGATAAAATCTAGGATTTACCACCACAAAGCCAATCCTTTTTCATAATGGATGTGACCTAGATCAAATCTAGGATTTACCACCACAAAGCCAGTCCTTTTTCATACTAGATGTGACCTAGATCAAATCTAGGATTTTCCAACACAACATCATCATCGTCACATTCTCGGAGACAAGAGTCTACGGATCCCTTTAGGCCATGTGTCCAAGGATGATACAATCCCACTGCAACATCATCATCACATTCTCGGAGACAAGAGTCTACGCATCCCTTTAGGCCATGTGTCTAGGGATGATACAATCCCACTGCAATCTCATCATCATTTCTCCCCCTTTCGAGGAAGGTCCTTTCGAACCACACCTAGCTTTCCACGGAAGTACTCAAACTTCACACAAGACAGAGGCTTAGTCAACACATCAGCAACTTGCTCACCAGTGCTCACATACTGGAGATTTATAGCTCCCTTCTGTACCATATCCTATATGTAAAAATACCGGATTTCTATGTGCTTTGACTTGTCATGGAATATTGGGTTCTTTGTCATCTTTATACAACTCTAGTTGTCACATAGAATCACCGTGGTATCCAACTCCAGGTCAAATAGACCTGACATCAACTTTTGGAGCCATATGGCTTCACAACTTAGCAGAACAAGTTTCTTTATACTCTGCTTCAGCTTGTGTTGAGAGCAACACTGGACTGCTTCCTGCTAAACCATGAGATCATGGCGGATCCCAGACAATAACATCCACCTGAGGTGCTCTTCCTTTCTGAGACACTTCTGGCCCAATCTGCATCTGTATAACCATACAATTTGTAGTCATGATCTCCGACATAGTATAGACCACAGTCTATCGTACCTTTCAGGTACCTCATCACATGCTTTGCACCTACCAGGTGAACATGTCTAGGCTCAACTAGATACTGACTCAAGGTGTTCACAACAAAGCATATATTTGGCCTGGTATTCATCAAATACATCATCTGTATGTAAATTGTAGAAACCACCATCCATCATCTCGGATCTCTACTTCACATTTTCCTTGGCTAAGGAAAAATCTCATCCACATATCTAATCACAAGAAACATGCCAAGATTCTTTAACTCTGAGATCTACTCCCTCTTAAGTGGAGTTTTCTACATCTGAGTATTCTCCTCCCTCTGTGACTAAACATCATTCACTCTGCATTGAGTGATCTTCTGCATATCTATCTGTGCCATCTCCCGTCAGATGGGTCTACCGATATGAGCCTCAAGATCACTCGAACTCTGTGATGAGTTCCTTCTTGCATCCATCTGAGAGAAGCATGTCATCTGTATATAGAAACCATCTTCAACCTTGTAGCAAAGGTTGAAATCTGCATCACCCATGGTGTTCATCAAGCTTATCAAATGACTATCGATCCTGGGTACCTGTTGAACCCGTACAAAGCCTTCTTCAATCATGTGATTTTCATTCAAATCTTGGGAATCATCCATGGGTGTAATCTATCTCTGGAAGTGTGTCTAGCCACGAGCCTTGCTTTGTACTTCTATAGTATGTTTGATTTGTAAGTCTTCTTGTTGAACAGTCATCACTTGTTCTTCAGAACAAGTGTTCATCATCCTTCTTTTGTAGATCATAGCACACGATCTTTCCTACAAATCAAATTCAATTACATGATTAATAACACTTCATAATTATCAAATCATGTTGACATTTCAATGATAACCTATTATGCATACTGATATGATTCACATAGCTATGCAACTTTCTTGACCAATACTTTGGCACAACACTTTTCCATATCCTATATGCATACAATGGATATATAGATGCCTTCCATCTCTACTAGAACATACTATCAAGAGCGTGCACAACTCCCAGCATGTTAGCAAAGAGGTTTCAATCTAGACAAGCAACAATGGAATGTTTGTCCAACTTATCCATCATATGCATATTAGTAGTATACTGTTCAAAGCTATATGAATGCTTACACTATGCATGATATATTTCATGATTCTAGGAATACAAATATACAACTATTATGAGCAATATCATTAACTATTAGGAGATTCAAGAAGTAATTCAAATAACAACTCAAATACTTATCTTTTATGTTTGTGTGGTTGCCTCCCTCTTGATCTATGTTTTCCCTTTATGATAGCATCATGATTATATGTCTTTAAACTTCTATCCATCCTCATAAGTAGAGCTTCTATGTGATCAAAGACTATGGATGAGTCTTTGTCTTCATGTCATCATGGTCATATATTCTTGATCTAGAACTTGATTTGTCTTTCTAGATGTACCTTTCATGTTAGCAGACAACATCATCCTCATACAACACCACAAGTGCATTAGTACAATCATAAGTGTCATAAACCTAATCAATGAATGTCTTCTATCATTCACATGCATTCATACTTTTACTAGGGTGATCAGACAAGTCTAAAATTAATCATTATTGTACTAACCTCAATAATATGAAGACAAACATATCATGAACTTAATCATAAGATAAATGAAACAGATTTCAAAACATACATGCATCTCCTCAAGTCATACTTGTCGAGATTGCTTGTAGTCTTCTCTATAAGGGTAAAAACCTAATCGTCCAAGGTATATAACTTGTAAACATATTATATAGATTCATGGTGCTAGGATGATAGAATACCAATGCCATTTTAACCTCCTTCATTGTTGCCCTATGAGTCTCCCAACCTTGCTAGGGTTTCTTCTTACTTGGAAACCCTAATTTTCAATCTCCTTCCTCCCACAACATTTTGATGGAAAATTAATATATACGATGAATGGATTCCAAATCCATTTTCAAAGTCTCCAATGTTGCATCAGGTGTCTCCAACATTGTATCAAGCATGCCATACCTAAAAGACTGAAAACCCTAAGTGAGAGCTTCTTCCTCCTCTTCTTTGATTTCCTCCGTTGAGCTATTTCATATGTGCCTTATTGTTTCTGGTGTATCTCTGAAATCTCAGATCCTCAGGGTCTAAAACTTCAGCCTGTGGTAGCCTGACCTATCATCTTTCCAACCCCATAGATTTGAGCTTCGTTGGATTCTCCATGAGAGATATATGCTAAGTTTCCCAACATGACATGTTTGTGGGATGAAACAACATAACAAACTTGTACGATGTGCCACGTGTCACTGTTTCAACTTCGGCCTCTCATACTCGGACCTGTGAAACTAAATTTCGTTCCCTAACTATCACTTTCTACGAAATTCCATTTAGAGCTTCATAGCCCGAGATATGACCTTTTTCCCTAGGTCACTTGTTTATGGGATGAAACAGCATAGAGAACTTATACGGCGTTCCACGTGTCACTGTTTCAACTTCGGCCTTTGATACTTCGACCTGTCAAAATAAAGTCCGTTCCCTAACTTTCACTTTTTACAGAATTCCATTTGGATCTTCCTAGCCCGAGATATGACCTTTTTTCCTAGGTCACTTGTTTAGGGATGCATTCTGGAAGAGGCATAAACCCTTACTTGTACGGATCATATCTCACAAAGTACAACGAATTTGAGGCTGAAAATCGGACACAAGGTACAGGAACATGTCATCTTCGTCCTATCCAAGTTTCAGATCCTGAACCTTCGCCAAAATTTATTTATAGCGAAAGTTCCACAATGACTAGGTTTTGCTATACAAATCCCTAGCTTTCAAATTGTTGCAAGTGAAACAAGTGTCGTAAATTCCATACATTTCCTTCCTTCAAGCTAGCTCTGATACCATGTTAAGATTCAATATGCTAATATAGATCAAATCAGAGTTCAATTCAATTTCACAACAATATCATATACAAGATCATTGAAAGAATAACAAGCACAGCATAAACACAAGAGACACAAATTTATCCTGGGAAACCCTCTAGGGGAAGAAAACCCGGCAAAACTTCCTCAATATAGATGATCAAGAGTACAAATACAAAACCCCAAACAAGTGCTCCTTCTCCTTGCAAATCTCTCTCTCTCTCTCTCTCTCTCTCTCTCTCTCTCTCTCTCTCTCCATTGCGAATTACACAAGTGAATGAATGATTAAATGAGAGAGCCTAGCTCTCTATTTATACATTTGCTTCTACTTTAAATTTACAACTTGACATGTCGGCCTCAACTAACTTTACCACTCAACTAATGATGATTGGGCCGAATCCTCTAGGGGACTTAAAAACCCCATTACATTTGACTCTAGGGGATCTATTGCCCTGAATACATGGGAGGATTTACCTCATGACTCTATGATGTCCAAACATCCCGACGGAGGAATAAAACATCTCCGAATAAATTACAATAATAAAATACAATAGAATATTCTTCGAAGTTACAATATTTCAATAGACGTCGCCATCAAAGAAAGGGAGTACCACCACTCCTCCACCTTGATGCAATCCGAGCCGCAAGAGCAAGGCCCCGCCTCGGAAGTCGTCATCGTCGTCGCGGAAGAGCCCAGGGAAGCTGCAACACACCATGGGTCGTCGTGCAAGGGCCCTCCACCAATCCGTAGGAAAAAACAACCAATATAACTCAACTCAATCAACCTATCAAGAAGCCACTCAAGGGGAAGGGGAGGGCTGTTAGGGAAGGAACCCTAGTCGTCGGGTTCAAATGAAATCGCCTCTCAATACCAAAGTTGCAGAGCTCGGCCACCAACAAATGTACATGATTAGACATTTTTGGCTTAATCTACTTATTTTAGATTTAGCTTTGATAATCTAGGACATAGGATCATGGCTTTTTTGCAATGGGGCATAACTCACAATCATCTTTTAATTTCATTTCCCTTAGAGTACTTTAACTCTTTTGACTTTGATATAGGCACCGTACATGGGAATAATATGCAAAGAATTTAGAACATGACACATAATTAGTTAATAATGTTGTTCATGTTGAAGAATGTAATTTCGGAAGATATTCTTATTGTATTCTTATTGTACTTCCTTTGGAAAATATTCATATTGTATTTGATTGTGTAAAAACCCTAAAAGAAATAATGTAAAAATGACAAGTCAGCCCAGTGGGTAAACTGCCCTCAACAATGGGCATTCTGCCCCAAACAATGGGTAGAACTGCCCTAGTTAGGTTGACCCAGTTAGGGAAAGTCAGGTCGGTCAAGTTATGTAAAAAGGTCAGTATTGTGACCAGTATAAATAGGGTGGCACCTAGCTCATTTGTGCATCATCTCTCTCAAGCAAGTTCGCATGAGTAGTAGCAGAAAGGCAAGTTCGCTTGGGAAAGAGAGTAGTTGCATTGAAGACATCTTTTCTTGGGGTTTCTATTGTATCTTGTTCTCGGGTTATTATATGAGATTGACATTGTACTTTCTGATGAATCTATACTGAAGAATTTTTCTTGGGTTTTTCACGTGAGAGAGTTTTCCCAGGGTAAATCTTTGAGTTCTTTTGTTATGTTATGCTTGTCTATCTTTCAGTGATCCTATTGTTTATGGTTATTGTGTTAATAATGAAAATTGATTAAAGATCTAACATAACCATCCTGGAAGTATCAAAATTCTAACATGGTATCATAGCTAGCCTGAAAGAAAACATTGTGCAGCTACAACTACCGAAAGTGAAAATTAGGGTTTCTCTTTCTAGAGGCTTTTCACCACAGTTTGGATGAAAAAGAAGGCCAATGCAACTTGCCCTAGGAGGGTGCATTTTTCTGTGGAGGCAAAATTCTAATCAGAGAAATTTCATTTTTGAACCTAACACCACTGCTCGGTAAAACTAGGGCATCATGTTTTTGGCAGATTTGTCCACAGTTTCAGAAGAATAGTACCTTTGCTCAACTCGCCTTAGGGAGGCGCATCTTTTCCTCCATTCTGTTTTTCAAGATCCCGAAGTTGAAAAATTAGGGTTTCTTTGGAAAACCCTAGGTCATCTTGAAGTCAGATCTCAGAAGACATTGAAGCAAGCACTTGGTTGGAGGATCTCAATTGGTAAGTCTTATTATCCTTATTTCCATTTGAGGTTCTCATTTTATCAAGATGACAAACCATACCAAGCTTGAGGATAAGCTTCAAGGAGCAGATAACTTCCGTGCCTGGAAGTATAGAGTGATGCTCATTCTAGGAGAGAATGAGTTGGATAATTATATCAAAGAATTTGCGGAGCTAGAGGGAGATGAAGACAAAGCTAAGCACAAGAAGAACTTGATTAAGGCCAAGATGATCATTGTTGATTCCATCAAGGATCACTTGATCCCCCACATCTCATCTTTGCAAACTCTGAAAGAGTTGTTTGATGCACTGAAGGGATTGTTTGAAGGAAAGAACATTAATAGAAAGATGACCTTGAGAACTCAACTCAAGGGTGTGAATGTGCAAAGATGCAAAAGCATTCAATCTTACTTCACAAGGGTCTCCCATATCAGAGATCAACTGGAGTCTATTGGAGATCATGTTGAGAATGTAGAACTTGTAATGACCACCTTGAATGGTCTTCTAAGATCATGGGATTCATTTATTCAAGGAATATGTTTTAGAATGAAGCTCATCAATTTCAGTAGGCTTTGTAAAACTTGTGCCTAGGAAGAAACCATAATTGAAGCCAGAGAAGAAAGCAAGGGAATATTCCTCAAGTGATGAAGAATATGTCTTGAACTTTTGATGATACAACAATAATTGGAGAGCAAGAGGGAGGCTTGTACAAATTAAAAGGCTAACCAGATCAAGCATTGGTTCATGATACTATGGAACCTAGTGAACTATGGCACAGAAGGCTTGCACATATACACTACAAGGCTTTACCGATAGGTCTACCCAATATCCAGACAAAACATGAAGGCACATGCAAAGGATGTGCACGAGGCAAGAACGTGAAGAGTTCGTTTTCAAGAAGTGATAACAAAGCGAAGGAGATCTTGAATCCAGTACATGAGAACCAAGGATGAAGACTTCATAAAGTTCTAGACTAGACAAAGAAGAAGATCAAGGTCCTTAGAATCGGATGATGGAGCAAAGTACGCTTCCAGAAAATCTAGTCTTCTGCAAGGAAGCAGAAACCAAGAGGGATCCTACAAAACACATGAAAGATAAGTATTTATTGTCATTTGAATTTCTGATTATATTGTTCATAACAATTACATGTAGTTTTCTTTTATGCACTTATATATGACTAAGATTGACTAGCAATAGGCTCATGTAGTGTACGTTTTGGGTAAGTGACCTACAGTGTTGCACAACATCCCATGAGCCCCTGATGGAGCTAGTCTAGGATGAAACCTCTTTGCTAACATGTTAAGAGTAGTTCACGCTCTTAATAGTGTTAGATTTTTAGTTGTTAATAAATACTAATCTAGTAGCGTTAGATTTTTAACTGTTAATCAATACTAATCTAGGACCTTACTGAGAGAATAACAAGCACAACATAAACACAAGAGACAACAATTTTCCTTGGGGAAACCATAAAGGAGAAAACCCTGCAACTTCCTCAGAGATAGAATGATCACCAATACAATGGCACAAAAGTAAAACCCAAAATAGATATGGTCTTCAGCAGCTTCTCTCTTCTCCACTTGTGCCAACTTCTCCTCTCTCTCACTAATGCGAATTGAGTGAGTGAGTGAATGAATAAATAGAGATCCTAGCTCTCTATTTATACTTTACCTTTTCCACTTTACATGTTGGACTCAACTAAAGTTGACTAGGCCAACTCCTTTAGGGGACTTAAAAACCCCTTTACAAAATGACTCTAGGGGAACTAATGCCCCACCTAACAAGGGAGGATTTACCTCAATGACTTTACATGACCAAATGTAATAATTTCATCCCTGACCGAAGAAATAAACATCTCCGTCGGAGGTACAAATAAAATACAATAATAATTACAATATAAAATACAAGTGAATATCTTCCGCAGTTACAATAACATTAACACTCCCTCTTAACTAGGAAGGTATTCTCTTGACACAGTCATCAACACATCTGGACACAAGTCTTCATAGCTGGATCAACAATGATGGAACATCATCATCAACATTGGATCGTCGTCATCACTGTTGCTGCAATCCTCATCATGTCGACCATTGATTGGTGATATCTCTCGATTCTACTCATCATAGGAAGTTCTATAGAGCCAACCCTTTTTCATGCCGGATGTAGGCCTAGCCCTCATGTAGGTCTTCATCATATCTGCAAGCAAGCCATCAAGTAGGCACAGCCCAGGACCAATCATTACATTGTCTCTACAAATACATGTGTCTCTTGTTGTCGCCTTGTCGTCTTCAGATCATCTCATTGTCACACGGAGCACAGCCTAGATGTACATCACACAGCACTTACATCAACCGACATGGGAAGACTTTCCTACCACCATTCGGGAAAGGCTCAACACTTACATCAACAACCATCGGAGGACCAACCTACCACCATTTGGGAAAGTCTCAACACTTACATCAATGACCATGGGAGGACCAACCTACCACCATGTCGGAAAGGCTCTACACTTACATCAACAATCATGGGAGGACCAACCTACCACCATGACGGAAAGGCACTGCACTTACATCAACGATCATGGGAGGACCAACCTACCACCATGACGGAAAGGCATAGCACTTACATCAACAACCATGGGAGGAACAACCTACCACCATGTCGGAAAGGCTCGACACTTATGTCAGCGGCCATGGGAGGACCAACCTACCACCAAGCCGGACTAGCCACGGCACTTATGTCAACGACCATGGGAGGACCAACCTACCACCATGTCGGACTGGCCCATGTGCATCTGCGTCTCTCAGACTCATCACTTCCCCTTGGAAGGAACCTCAATCTAAAGAACACCAAGCTTCTCTCTAAAGTACTCAAACTTCACTCTTGCTAGCGGCTTGGTCAACACATTGGCTATCTACTCGTCTGTCGCAACATACTAGAGCTTCACTGCTCCTCTCTGCACCATGTCCCTGATATAGTGATACTTGATCTCAATATGCTTCAACTTGTCATGGAACATTGGGTTCTCAAAAAATTTAACACAACTTTGGTTATAACAAAAGATACAAGTAGCCTCTAATTGGAGATCAAACAAATCAGACAATAGCTTCCTAAGCCATACTGCCTCACAACTAGCCGAACAAGCTGCGACATAATCTGCTTCGGTTGTACTCAGTGCTACGTACGACTGCTTCCGGCTAAACCAAGAGATTATACTGGATCCCACACTGAAGTAGCATCCTGAAGTGCTCTTCCTATTTGCGGCACTGCCTGCCCAATCCAAATCAACATAACCCTCCAGGTTAATCTTCTGATTCGCGTCATACTTGAGCCCATAATCAAATGTACCCTTCAGGTACCTCAGAATATGCTTTGCAGCAATCAAGTGAACATGTCTCGGATCCATCAGGAACTGGCTCAATGAGTTCACAGCAAAGCAAATATTTGGTCTCATATTCGTCAAGTACATCAAAGATCCAATCATATGACGATACATTTTGGCATCAACCGATTCTGATGAAGCATCACTCAATAGCCTCAGGTTCGATGCCATAGGTGTGGCCATGGCCTTGCAGTCCATCATCCCGAACCTCTTCAATATCTCTACTGCATACTTCCCTTGTCCAAGGAAGATTCCATCCGCCCTCTACCACACCTCCATACCTAGAAAATAATGCATCATGCCGAGGTCCTTCATCTTGAACTCTACAGCAAGCTTCCTCTTTGTATCTACAATAAGCCCATCCTCACATGTCACAAACAGGTCATCTACATAGAGTAGGAGTATCACTGGGTTCCCTTCCCCAACCTTGTAGTAAAGGTTGGAATCCGCTTTACTCTTGGTAAAGCCCAAACTAGTCAGGAAGCTATCTACTATGTCGTACCACGTCCTGAGTGCCTGCTTCAAACCGTACAAGGCTTTCTTCAATTTACACACATGAGTATGTTTGTCATGTGTCTCAAATCCGAGTGGTTGCTCCACATACACCTCCTCTTCCACTACACCATTCAAGAACGTTGTCTTGACATCCATATGGTGTACCTTCCATTTCATCACTGCAGCCAGAGCAAGTACTGATCTGATGGAAGTGTATCTGGCTACAAGTGCAAATGTCTCCTCATAATTTATCCCTTCCTTCTGGGAGAAGCCACATGCCACAAATCTTGCCTTGTGTTTCTCTATGCTGCCATTTGCAGCATGCTTGATCTTGTAGATCCACTTGGAAGTCACAACAGACTTCCCTACTGGTCTCAGGACCACATCCCAGACATTATTCTTCATGATCGATTGGTACTCCTCGATCATGGATCCTTCCATTCCTTCCTCTCTGCTGCTTCTTCATAGTTGGAAGGTTATGTTTCAATGATGTCGCACAACATGGCTACATAACTGGAGTATGGCCTCTGTCTCTTGCTTTCTCTGTGCATTCCTTCTGGAGCGCCATATCTCTCTGCATCTTGAATTGCCTCTCGTACCCATGCTGGTTTCCTCTTGTGAGAATTATCCTCACGGGGTGGATCTACAAGTTCCTGTGGTTCTTCCATCTCGCGATCTTCATATTCTTTTGGGGTTGCTTCATTCTTTGTTGTACCTCAGATCCTGGGTGCTTATGGTTCTTCAATGTCTTCAACATGTAGCTTTCTGGATTTGTTGTAGGCTAAGTCTTCGTCAAATGTCACGTCCCTGCTGATGCCGATCTTCTTAAACCCTGGAAAATATATTCTGTAAGCCTTCGAGCTTTCACTATATCCCACGAATATGCCCTTCTTTCCTGAAGGATCTATCTTTGTCCTCTTCTCCTTCGGAATATGTATGTAAACCGGGCAGCCAAATATCCTGAGATGGCTGACTTCCGGTTTCTCTCTGGAGAAAGCTTCTTATGGTGTCTTGTTGTCAAGTACTCTATGTGGAGTATGATTCTGTACATACATGGTTGTCCTCGCAGCTTCTGCCCATAGATGCATTGGAAGATCCTGGTCATGAAGCATTGCTCTCGCTGCTTCCATGATTGTTCTATTCTTCCTTTCTGCAACTCCATTCTGCTTCCATGATTGTTCTATTCATCCTTTCTTGAAGTCTTCTGATGTGAACTCTAAGCCATTGTCTGATCGAAAGGTCTTGATTTTCTTCTCTGTGTGGTTCTCGATCAAGGCTTTGAATTCCATGAACTTGTTGAATACTTCATCTTTGTTCTTCAAGAAATATATCCATGTCTTCCTAGAAAAATCATCAATGAAAGAAACATAATATACATACCCACTCAATGAACTAGATGACATCGGACCGCATACATTGGAGTGGATGATTTCCAAGATTCCTTTTGCCTTGCTTTCGCTACTTGGAAATGTCTTATTTATGGTCTTTCCCTTCGCACATCCTTTGCAAACGCCTTCATGCTTTGCCTGGATTTCTGGAAGACCTTCAACTGCTTTGCTTGCAAGTGGTAGTGCTCTATAGTGCACATGTGCAAGCCTCCTATTCCATAGTTCACTTGGTTCCATGGAATCATGGACCAAAGCTTGTTCAGGTTGGCACTTGGCCCTTCAATTTGTATAAACCTCCCTCTTGCTCTCCAATCACTACTGCATCATCTATGGTTTTTCCCTTTGGCCACATAAGAACTTGGCCATCACTAAATGCAACCCTCATACCTTTTGCATCCAATGTCAATATGGAGAGAAGGTTCTTCTTGAGTCCTGGTACATACAGGACATCCTTCATCTTCAGAGACTTCCCAGAGTCTAGCTTGTAGGAGGCTTAACCACTTCCTTTTATGGGGTACTGGTAATCATCCTTTAGTTCCACCTTGTGGGGTGACTCATGTTCAGATAGGTTCACAAAGGATTCTTTAAATCTTGTCATATGCTTGGAAGCCCAGCTATATATAAGCCAATCATAACAGTGCCTGTGAGAGCTGAAATCAGAACATACTCTTCATCACTTGAAGAATATTCATTATCTTCTCTAGTTCTCTTCCTTGGAGGTTCATCATCCTCTGCAGTGTGAGCATGATGTCTTTTCTTGTTGTTCTTCTTCTTGTGGGAACTACTTTTTTTCTTGGGACAATCTTTGGAGCAGTGTCCCTTCTCATCACAAGTATAGCATCGAATGTGAGATAGATCTCTCATGGAATTTCTGAAGTTCTCTCTCTGATTCTGGTGGTGGTGTTTTTCTTTCTTGTGATGAGGATGCTCTCTTTTATTCTTTCTGGTGTGTGTTGTGTGTTATCACATCTATGTTAGCTGGAGCTACCATACCGCAGACTGTGCGGCCGAGAACTGCACAGTACTTTTTTTCCCAGATCAGAGATCAGCCGCCTTCAGATGAGGAACTTTTGTTCAGATTGCCCCTAGCAGACATATTAGAGGGGACAGACAGTTGCACAGTGTCACAGACATTGTCACTTACCATCTACCACATGGTCACCTCTTCATTGCCAGGCTTTGATACAAGCCCATTTGAGACAGTTGCCTAGTCTTGTTTTGATCGAGACTATCACAATATATTGCTGGTTTATTATGATTGACCGGATTCAGCAGAGATCCAGCTCAGAGATAGCTTCAATAGCAGCAGGTATATGGTGCAGCAGGTATTGCATTTGATGATTATTGCTCATGATTGTAGATTAGACTTCTTTATACTTGTTAGTACACTAACTTTGCATGAGAAGATATATTTGGTGATCTAGCTATGGTATGATGTGATTGGGCCCTTGATGATGTCAGTCCACCCCTCGTGTTAGACTTATGTATATGCACGCTGAGTCATGTCCCCTACACTTGGCATAGACTTGGTCACTTAGTCCCTCTTGGTAGCTAACTTTAGCCCCACTCTCACTTTCGCCATCCACCCGACTCATCCATGATACTTGTTCCTGGCTTGGATTCTGATTTGTGATCCCGAGGACCCCTTCCCCACTAATCTCTGAGTTTTCCATGACTCCCCATGTATTGTGCCTCGGCTCTTTAGTGTGTGAGATACACTTTTAGACCTGGGATTTGCTCATGTCGGTTGCCCCCGATGTTGCAATGCAGTTAGGATTGTGTAGCCTCACCGGGTGTTCCCCATTGGTCATCGAAGCATGTATTGTTCACGCCCATTACCTTTGCAGTATGAGCAGCATGTTTATATCTTTTGAGATATGTATGTAGCTCAAGAGGGCCTTGATGTATATGAAGAAATGAAGAAATGTAAATCAAGCCAAAAAGGGCTATTATGTTGTACATGTAAAATCTAGCCAAAAAAGGGCTAAGTATGAAACTCATTGTAAAATCCATGCAATGTGTTTATAAACACACATGGACACAGGTCAGCTATACATGTCAGCATTTGTAGTGGTTATTCCTCACTTAGTCCTGCGGGGCAAGGAGGTGAGAAGGAGCAAGGGACAAGCTCAAGATTGTCCCCTAGAGTCTCAAGTTATGGTTTGCCGGACACCCAGTTTGGCGGCTCTAGAAAAGAACCTCACAGCATCTTCGGGAACGGATGTGAGTTGTGAGATACTTGTTAGATGACTAGTGGTGGTTTCCTTGCACTATACCCATTTGTGAGGCACTGCCCTTCCCCGTGTTCTGTCATGGCATACTTATCTCAGTGGACCCCGCTTTCCCGAGTTGTCCAAAGGGTCACATGATCTTCATCCTTATCTTCCCGTTGTCCTCTGCCTTGATTGTCCACATCACCTAAAGTCAGCAAAGTGGTCAATTCTATAAGATGTGCATAGCATTTTAGTGTTTTGAAGGTGGTGGGCCCACCTCACCAGGGCCTTGTATTATCTCGGGATTTAATGTATTTTTGATCACCATGTTATCATTATATTGCTTAGTAATGTACTAATTTGTATAATTGAGCCTTGTCACTTCATGTTTGCACACAGGTATTCAGCCAGCACTATTGTTGACCAGTTTTGACTTGGTCAAACTGAGTTGACTAGGCCAAAATGGGCCCGAAAAAAATGTTGCGACCGGAATTTCAATTTTGGTCACTTATTATCTCCAGGAGTCCCATATGAGCATGCAGGTGTCAGAATTGCAAAAGATTGAAGCATTTGAGAATTTTTTAATTATTATTGGTCAATTTTGACCTGTTTTAATTAAAAATTGTGGATTTTGGGCAAATAATGCCTAAGTGATGGATCGGGGTCGTTCGAGTGGTCATTCCTACTACTTTTGGGGTCCACGATCACATTACAGCAGACGGTTTGGCAATCCGGGCAATAAAAGTGGGTCAAAAGCCCAAATGTCATCTTCAGCCATATAAACCAGCAAAAATTACATGGAAAATTAAAATGTGACTAAGGCAACTATAGACAAATGGCAAAATCAATGGATGGCAAATGAAAAGGTAAATCCTAAGGTAAATTGGTAATGTATGACATTATATTTGGGCATTGTGGGGCCCTCCATTTGATAGCTCATTCTAGAGGTCGAATTGGCCCATTGGGGGCGTTTTTCTCCACCTTGGGGATTCGATTTGCATGTTGTATATGGTGTGGGGCCATGATGTATTGGCTAGGGGGATAAAACCTCATATAGACACCCCATAGCACCCCCTTGATGTTTTGTATGGGCCCTAGGAGGCACCCCCACTCCACTTGTGCGCTCCATGGGCAATTTGCACCCCCTCTAGGAGACATCTCCACCCGTTCGATTTTGTGGATTGGGGAGATGATCTCAACCCTCCATTTTGGGGGGAAACTTGTTGTGAGGAGTGGCCTTTCTCTATAAGAGAAGGCACTCCCTCCATTTGTACTTCTTCTTGGCATTTTTCAGACTTGAGATTGAGCAATAGAGAGACAATTCTTCCAGATTTGCTTGTGATATGGTGGTGAATGCCTATGGTGCTGATTGCTAGCTTATTGCTGGTGCATTGCTAAGTTATTTTGTGTTTTCTCCATCACTCTTTGGCCAAAAACAAATTGCAGGTGACTTGACCACTTGGGGAGGGCGCATCTCTTGGGTTAGCAACTCCTAGTTGTTTCTCTCTTCAGGATTTTAACAAGGGAAGTGAAACTTACTATTGTATCTCGCTTTTCCTCATTATTTGTCTTTCATTTGCTGATTTCCTTGAGTACTTGCTATAGTTTCTGATTCATTCTCTCTGTGGCAGGCACAAGGGCACATTGGTCAACTAGCTGCAACAAAAACGCAAAGGGAAAACGCATGGTGGCTTGGCACTTGATCTCCGGGGTTTGTCTTCAGCTCCAGAACGTATTCACCCTCATTATCCTGGTACAATCCTTGCTTGTCTCTTGTATTTCAGTTTCATTTGCAAATGCTTAGCTGCAATCTACATAAAAAAAACTCTAAAAATTGATAACTTAATTTCTGACCGTGGGAACTAAAATTTCTCTTTAAACCCGCTTATGATTTGTTCTTAAACGTCTAAATACTAAGTTTCATAGCTTTCTGACTCCATTAGCCCATAGATTTAGCATTGGTCCCTTTGCCAAAAACGCCCCTCCAGGGCGTTTTTCTCTTTCAGCTGATTTGGGTCTTTTGGGGGTTTTGGGTACTCTTGATTTGGATTCATATTGTCATTTCACCTTGGAAAATCAAGAGTCAATAGCTGGAAGTGAATATAAACAGTAATTTTATGCTGCCCTAGGTCCACCAGTCTCAGAACCAATCTTTCCCTTAGGCAGATTTTCTTTTAAATAATCACTTCTTGCATCATTCACTGTCGTAGTTGATTTTCAGCCATCTAAATCTATTACATTTATCATAACCTATTGTTGGTCACTTATCACATAGTTGTCATTTCACCGCTTGTGTCCATCGAATAGGCTAAGATCAGACATAGGACCCCATCCACATTCATTCCTCGTTTTCATCTTTCATTCTTTTGGGTTTGGGTGTGTTTGTTGTCTCTCAACCGTGATTGGTTGAGCAGGGTCTCCCCCTTGACTTGGCTTTGCACCTCGTCTAAAGTGACTGTAGCCTTGTCCGATGTGACTTATGTCCCTTGGACAGAGCACCTGGCTACTATTGGTTACACATTCATAGTTGTCCATCCTCTACTGTCCCTATTGGGATATCTACCACGAACAGCTAGAGATAGTGTGATAACACTGTGAGAGCCTGGTCTTCATTTCCCATCTTCTCTTCTCGAGCTACAAGTCGAGCTTCTTCTTGTGAGCATTCCTCCCATAGCCTACGGAATGTGATTAACTTCTTTCTAGCACAAATCCCTTGAATGAAAGAGTCCCATGATCTAGGGATACCATTCAAGGTGGTCATCACAATTTCTCCATCTTCTACATTTTCTCCCACAGCTTCAAGTTGCTCCTTGATTTGAGAGACCCTTGTAAAGTAGGACTGCATGGTCTCTGCATTTTGTATCTTCACATTCTTCAACTGGTTCTGCAAGGTCATTTTCCGATTTATATTCTTTCCTTCAAATAGATTGGTCAAGGAATCAAACATCTATTTAGGTGTCTTCAAGGATGACACATGTGGGATGAGATGATCCTTAATAGAATCGGCAATGTTCCTCTTGGCTTTAACCAAGTTCTTCTTGTGTAAGGCTTTAGCCTCATCTCCCTCTGGAACTGGAACTTCTTCATTCACATATGTATCCAATTCATTCTCTTCAAGGACAAGTGTAATCATATACTTCCATGCTCGGAAGTTATCATCCCCTTCAAGCTTGTCCTCAAGCTTGATGTGGTGAGAAATCTTTAATGAGTCTTCAAATGGAAATAGAAAAGCTTTTAGGTCTTACCACTTGATTTGCTGAAACTGGTTCTGGAGTTGGCTAGGGTTTGTCAGAGAAACCCTAAATTTTCAAACTTGGAATTTGAAACTTATGTCTAGATAGATAGATGCGCTTGACTGAGGCGAGTATGCTGGTACACTTGATTCTGAAGATTCCAAAAATTCACCCTTGAAAAATTGACTGCGAAATTTTGATCTGCAGTTTCTGGTCTTTTCTGGTTTTCTGGTTTTTCTAGCTCAGAGTCAAATTAGGGTTTGACTTTCCGGGAGTTCCACCCACTCAAAAACTTCGATCTTGGTCTCTAAATTTCGATTTTGACGAGCCGCACTTCCCTATGTTGATTGCACCCTAAAATTCCAATTATGTGAAAAGCCCTAATTTCCGACAACAGTGACGGGCCAAAAAGTGAAAATGCTCAGAATCAACTTCTACTTCAACAGAAAGATGCACCCTTCTTAGGCGAATTATCCTAGACTCTTTTTGTTGATGATCTGTGGAGAGAAGTCCAAAAATTAAGAAGCCCTAGCTTCCACAGCTGCACAGCGTCTTCTTCTCAGGTTAGCTCTGATACCATGTTAGATTTTTAACTTTTAATCAATACTAATCTAGGATCTTACTGAGCGAATAATGAGCACAGCATAAACACAAGACACACAAAGATTTTCCTCGGGGAAACCATAAAGGATAAAACCCCGCAACTTCCTCAGAGATAGAATGATCACCAATACAATGTCACAAAAGTAAAACCCAAAATATAGATGGTTTTCAACAGCTTCTCTCTTCCACTTGTACGAACTTCTCCTCTCTCTCACTAATGTGAATTGAGTGAGTGAGTGAATGAATAAATAGAGAGCGTAGCTCTTTATTTATACTTTACCTTTCACTTTACCTTTTCCACTTTACATGTCGGCCTCAACTAAAGTTGACTGGGCCGACTCCTTTAGGGGACTTAAAAACCCCTTTACAAAATGACTCTAGGGGAACTAATACCCCAACTTACAAGGGAGGATTTACCTCAATGACTTTACATGACCAAATGTAATAATTACATCCCCGGTCGGAGGAATAAACATCTCCGTCGGAGGTACAAATAAAATACAATAATAATTACAATATAAAATACAAGTGAATATCTTCTGCAGTTACAATAACATTAACAAATAGTATGTTCTGGTAGAGATGGAGGACATCTAGATAGTTACCGCGTGTATACGTGATATGGATGAGTGTTGTGCAAAAGCATTGGCTAAGATGCATTAGTTACATGATTGTGTACATTATGCATAAGAAGTTGTTATTACATGGAATGATACTAATCATATGACCAACTTGGACTCATAGAAAAGATCGTGTGTTATGACCTACAAGAGAAGGATGATAAGACTTGTTCCAAAGAACAAGTGATGAAGGTTCAAGCAAATTTACAAAATCAAGCTTACTACAGAAATACAATCCTGCAAGGTTCATGGTTTCTCTCAAAAAGAGGGAGTCAATTGTGACGAGACGTTGTTGCTCCTGTAGCAAGATACACTTCAATTAGAGCTATACTTGCGATAGCTGCAGTAATGAAGTGGAAGGTACACTAGATGGACGTGAAGACTGCTTTCATGAATGGTGCGGTAGAAGTGTATGTGGAGGTTGGGATTTGAGACACATGACAGGCAGATACATGTGTGCAGATTGAAGAAGGCCTTGTACGGTTTGACACAGGTACCCAGGAGATGGTATGGCAGGATTGATGGATTTCTGACGAGCTTGGGCTTTACCAAGAGCAAAGCGGATTCCAACCTTTACTTTAAGGTTGAGGATGGGAAACCAGTGATACTATTGTTGTATGTAGATGACCTTTTTCTAACAGGTGATGAGAAGCTCATAGCATAAACGAAGAGGTAGCTTGCCGCATAGTTTGAGATGAAAGACCTAGGTATGATGCACTATTTCTTAGGTCTTGAGGTGTGGCAGAATCTAGAGGAACTTTTCCTGAGTCAAGGAAAATATGCAGTAGAGATCTTGAAGAGATTCAAGATGATGGATTGCAAGGCCATGGCCACACCTATGGCATCGAATATGAAGTTGTGTGATACTTCTTCAGAATTGGTGGATGCCATGATATAGAACAAGATGATTGGTTCATTGATGTACTTAGCAAACACGAGGCCATAGTTATGCTTTGCGGTGAACACTATGAGTCATTATATGGTAGAGTTGAGACGAGTTCACCTGATTGTGGCAAAGCATGTGTTGAAGTACCTGAGGGATATGGTTGATTATGGCCTCAAATATGCATCAGATCAGAGGATTAACCTGCAAGGTAATGTTGACGCAGATTGGGCTAGTAATGTCATAGATAGAAAGAGCACATCAGGTTGCTGCTTCAGTTTGGGATCTAATATGATCTCATGGTTCAGTAGGAAGCAGACGAGTGTGGCACTCAGTACAGTCGAAGCAGAATATATGGCAGCTTGTTCAGCAAGCTATGAGGTAGTATGGCTTCAGAAGTTGCTTGCAAGTTTGTTCGATCTCAAGTTAGAGGCGACTTGTATTCTTTGGGACAACCAGAGTTGTGTGAAGTTGTCTGAGAACTTGGTGTTTCATGACAAGTCGAAGCACATTGAGATCAAGTATCACTATATCTGAGATATGGTGTAGAAGGAAGGAGTGAGGCTCCAGTATATAGCAACAGAGGAGCAAATAGCCGATGTGTTGACCAAGTCTCTGTCAAGAGTGAAGTTTGAGTACTTCAGGGACAAGCTTGGGGTGGTCCAGATCAAGAGGGAGTGATGAGCACGGACGGGTAGCAGGTAGTCACGAGTTATGTGACGTAATTAAGTCTCCTGGGCTACAAGATGATATGGACATGTGGTGAGGTAACGCAGGTGGTTGCGATATGCAATTTAATGTACGCTACTGGGATGGACCCACCTGATGGCTTGCTTGGTTCATGAAAGAGGGTTGATGTCTACATCCAGTATGAAAAAGGACTGGCACTATAGAGTTGCATCCAATATGAAAAAGGACTAGCTCTGCAGGTAGATTTGCATCCAGTATGACGAAGGACTGGCTCTATAGGATAGCTATATCCAATATGAAAGAGGACTAGCTCTATAGAGGTGCATCCAATATGAAAAAGGATTGGCTCTGCAAGATAGCTACATCTAGTATGAAAGAGGATTGGCTCTGCAGGATGGCTACATCCAGTATGAAAGAGGATTGGCTCTATAAAGGTGATCCAGTATGAAAAAGGATTGGCTCTGCAGGATAGCTACATCCAGTATGAAAGAGGACTGGCTCTATAGAGGTGCATCCAATATGAAAAAGGACTGGCTCTGCAAGATGACTACATCCAGTATGAAAGAGGAGACTAGCTCTATAGAGGTTTATCTAGCATGAAAGAGGGCTAGCACTACAAGGATGGCTACATCCAACATGAAAAAGGGTTGGCTCTGTAGAGGTTTGCATCTAGCATGAAAGAGGGCTAGCACTGCAAAGAAGATTTACATCTAGCCCGAAAAAGGGTTGGCTCTGTAGAAAGTTGCATCCAGCATGAAAGAGGGATGGCACTACAAAGAAGACTTACATCCAGCATGAAAAAGGGTTGGCTCTGTAGATAGGTAAATCCAGCATGAAAAATGGTTGGCTCTGCGGAACTTCTTGTGATGTATAGATTCGAGAGATGTCAGAAGTCAATGGTCAAAGTACAAAAGTGTAGTAGCCGAGTGATGATGATGATAGCGTCGGAAGAATACCTTCCTTGTTAAGAGGGAGTGTTGAAGAATGTAACTTCAGAAGATATTCTTATTGTATTCTTATTGTACTTCCTTCGGGAAATATTCATATTGTATTTGATTATGTAAAAACCCTAAAAGAAATAATGTAAAAATGACAAGCCGACCTAGTGGATAAACTGTCCCAAACAATGGACAGTCTACCCCAAACAATGTGCAGAACTTCCCCAGTCAAGTCGGCCCAGTTAGGGAAAGTCAGGTTAGCCCAGTTATGTAAAAAGGCCAGTTTTGTGACTAGTATAAATAGGGTGGCGCCTAGCTCATGTGTGCATCATCTCACTCAAGCAAGTTCGCATGAGTAGTAGTAGAAAGGCAAGTTTGCTTGGGAGAAAGAGTAATTGCATTGAAGACATATTTTCTTGGGGTTTCTATTGTATCTTGTTCTCGGGTTATTGTACGAGATTGACATTATACTTTCTGATGAATCTATAATGAAGAAGTTTTGTTGGGTTTTTCCCGTGAGAGGGTTTTCCCAGGTTAAATCTATGCGTTCTCTTGTTATGATGTGCTTGTTTATCTTTCAGTGATCCTATTGTTTATGGTTATTGTTTTAATAATGCAAATTGATTAAAGATCTAACATAGCCATCCTAGAAGTATCAAAATTCTAACAGTTAATGGCATGAAATGAGGGTCAGACTTACTTAAATCCCTAAGGGCACACCTAATTCCATAAGGTCATACACTTAATCTATTGAGGAAAAAAGAATTATAACCACACAATGATGCTCCCTAAGCTATTGAAACAATATTTGAGGATGTATGAGCCATTATGGAGAAAAACCTTTGACCGCTTCATGTTATGTCTACACATAAGAAAACATTTTACCACAAGTTAAGTAGAGAAGATATGTCATCACATTGGTACCATTCGGATGTCCCCATCTATCTCTAGCATATGGCAAGGTAGGTTGAGTAGGCTGAAAGTATCTCTAAGCTAGTTGAAAGTGTCTATGTCAAGTCTCTATGGGCCAACCATAGATCTCGTCTATGGAACTGCTCAATGTGATGGAAGATCACATAGAAAATGATGATCAAGTCATGCCACATATGTCAGGGGGTAACAAGCGCTCCTAGTCTATTTCTACAATCATTTTTCAGCATGTTAGGGTTTCATTGTAGCATGTGAATGTGGCTCTTGTTGTCTTAACTATCAATGAAATCGCTCGCCATCTTAGACTAACCCCTTGAATCCATTTTCCCTTATTGGATTGGCACTAGTCTCTGGTCCTTCCATCACCCTTTTACTATATTATACTACAAAGACAAAACCATTTTGATAAGCCATCTCTTCATATCACTTCGTAAAAATTGCCATAGACTTATCAATCCTATCCTAGGGAGCCCCCCTTATGTTGGAGAAGAATGTTGTTGATGTAGCTACGTGAGGCATCCTCACTAGCCCAACCGACCTACAAAAATAAAATAAACAATAAATGTATTTTTATATTCCAAATTGACAAGTCGGCCCAATAAAGCAATTAAGTCGCCCATTAAGGAATTTACCCAAAAGTAATGTATAAATAGGAGAGTTGCTCTCCTCATTTGTTCACTCAACTCAAGCAAGTTCGCTCAAGCAATGAAGTTCGACTTTTTGGGTAGCAAAATACATTTATAGTTGTTTTCTTTGGGCATCTATTATTCTTGTACTTTTATCTTTATTGTACTGAATCTTTGAGTGAGAAAGGGTTGTTGGGTTTTTTTCCCGAGTTTGGGTTTTCTCGGGATAAACTATTGTGTCTATTGTTTATGTGCATAGTTGTTCTTTCAGTGATCCTATATTGTTTGTAAGTTGAAAGAGATGAAAATTATGTCTCTATAATTAAAATTCTAACATGGTTTCAGAGCAATACTGAAGGAGACTATCGCTGGAACTAGGGTTTGTTGTTTCTTTCGTTTTCAACCACTAATTTGGTTTGTCGCTAGCATCATTGAGCTTGCCCTAGGAAGGCAAACTTTCCCGTGGAGGCAGATTTCCATTCTGAAGATTTTCAATTTGTTTACCTAATTACTGCAGGAGGTCAAGAATTAGGGTTTGTTGGTTCTCATTGTTCTGACCACATATCATGAAGAAAAGAAGGCTAATTCAACACGTCATAGGAAGGCGAATTCATCTGTGGAAGTGGTTTTCCAAGAATCTAAAGTTCATTTTTTACCTAACTCCTGCAAGGGTTTCTAATCCAAGCTACAGTTCTGCTTTCTCAGTCAAAATGTCAAGCATAAAGAAATCATAAGAATTCTTCTTCATCTCAACCCTCTCAGGTACTATTCCTACTAGTAATGATACTTGGTTGTTAGATAGTGGTGCTTCTAAACATATGACAGGTTATAAGGAGTTTCTCTCAAATCTAGATGAGAGAGAATCACACCTAAGAGTTGTTCTTGGAGACAATACTAGATATACTGTGAAAGCAACTCGAGCCACTTCCTTCCAGTTAGATTATGGTGATTCTCTGCATTTGGGAGAAGTACCCTATGTGCCAGGAATGAAAAGAAATCTTGTTTCTATCTCCGCACTAGAAGACAAGGGGTTATAAAGTTGCATTCTCAAATGGGAAGGTTCTTGCATGACACAAGAATTCCACTATTGATTCAGCAAGAATAATTGGTGTTCGTGAAGAAAACTTATACAGATTGACGATACAACCAATCAGGCTCTAGTTCATGACTCTATTAGTTTTAGTGAGCTATGGCATAGAGGACTTGCTCACCTACACTATAGAGCTCTGCCTCCTCTAAGGAAGATGGTTATAGGACTTCCCGAACTCCAAGTTGAACACGATGGAATTTGTAGAGGATGTGCACCTAGCAAGAATGCCAAGGGATCTTTTCCTAACAATGACACCGGGTCCAAGGGAATACTAGAGTTGGTACACTCAAACTTATGTGGACCTATGTCAGTTGCATCCTTGGGAGGATTTTGGTATTATGTGACATTCATAGATGACTACTCCCGAAAGACATAGATTTACTTCTTGAAGTCCAAGGAATCTGAAGAAGTTCTGAACAAGTTCAAGGAATTCAAGGCCCAAGTTGAGAACCTATCCGAGAAAAGGATAAAGGTTCTGAAGTCCGATAATGGAGGAGAGTACACCTCTTCATAGTTCAATGATTTCTGTAAGGAAGCAAGAATCAAGAGGGAGTATATTGTCCCTTACAACCCTCAACAAAATGGGGTTGCAGAAAGAAAGAATAGGTCTATAGTTGAGGCAGTCAAGGCCATGATTAATGATCAAAATCTACCGATGTTTCTATGGGCAGAAGCCTCAAGCACTGTAGTATATGTTCAGAACAGAGACCCGCACAAGATATTGAAGAATATGACTCCAGAAGAGGCCTTCACAGGGGTGAAGCCAGAAGTTGGTCATTTGCGAATATTTGTACCCAAAGAAAAGAGAACTAAACTAGAACCTTAAGGAAAGAAGGGAACATTTGTTGGGTACAGTGAATCATCGAAGGCAAACCGGATCTACATCCCAAGACAGAGACAGATTGAAGTCAGTAGAGATGTTTCCTTCAAAAAGGAGATTGCCTTTAGAAAGGCTAGAAGATCATCCATGGACAGTGAGGAGCAAGAAGCTTCAAAGTTCAAATGAGATGGACTCATTACCCCCTCACTCTTCAGCAATTTAGAGGGAGCCGGAAAATCTAGTAGATTCTATGGATCCGATGGATCTTGTTGATCCAATAGAGTCAACAAACGTTCCTAGAGATTTTGCTATTGGCTGGAAGAGGCATGTTTGGGCTCGACAGATTCTAGAGGATGCAAAGAAGCATGCTGCTCCCCAAGGTACATTCAGGGAGAGCAAGAAACCTCGAAGATATTAAGGATATGTAGCACTGATGTCCCACATCATTGATTATGAGCCTTCCAGCTATGTGGAGGTTGCCAACCAACAAGCTTGGAAAGATGCCATGATGGAAGAATATCAATCCATCATGCAGAATGATGTGTGGGAAGTTGTGCCAAAACCTGAAGGGAAGTCGATAGTGACTTCCAAGTGGATCTACAAGATCAAGCATGCAGTAGATGGGAGCAATGAGAAGCACAAAGTGAGATTTGTGGCTAGAGGATTCTATCAGAAAGAGGGAGTCGATTATGACGAGACATTTGCTCCAATTGCATGATACATGACCATCAAATCGATCATAGCTCTAGCTTCAGCTATGGGATGGAAGTTACATCAAATGGACGTTAAAACTACCTTTCTCAACAGAGTGATTAAGGAAGAAGCCTTAAATTGAGCAGCCAGAGGGTTTCGAGATTCATGGGAAGGAATCCCATGTGTGCAGACTGAAGAAGGCCATGTATGGACTCAAGCAAGCACCACAAGCATGGTACGACATGATTGATGGATACTTGGTGAGCTTGGGTTTCACCAAGAGTGAGGCAGATTCCAACCTTTACTACAAGGTTGAGGATGGTAGACCATTGATACTAGTATTGTACGTTGATGATTTGTTTGTCACAGGACACGAGAAACTTACCAAGTGGTGCAAGAAGATGTTAGCATCTAAGTTCGAGATGAAGGACCTTGGTCTAATGCATTACTTCTTGGGTTTAGAGGTGTGGCAGAGACAAGATGAGATTTTCCTGAGCCAAGGAAAGTATACCATTGATATCTTGAGAAGATTTGGTATGTTGGACTACAAGTCCATGAATACACCCATGGGAACAAACCTGAAGAAGTTACTCAGCTTCCAAGTCAGACTTGATAGATCCCAGCATGTATAGACAGTTAATCAGTTCATTGATGTATCTAGTTAACACTAGACCAGATATATGTTTTGTTGTGAGTGCTCTCAATCAATTTATGTGTGAACCGAGACGGGTACATTGGGTTGCTGCAAGCGTGTGCTGAGATACTTGCGTGGCACTATGGGATATGGATTGAGATATGCTTCTAAGAGTGATATGAGATTGCATGGATACTCAGATTCTGATTAGGAAGGAAGTGCTCTGGACAAAAAGAACACCTCCGAGTGTTGGTTCAGCTTGGGCTCTGCAATGATTTATTGGTGCAGCAGGAAGCAACCCTCAGTAGCATTGAGCACTGCAGAGGCAGAGTATATTGCAGCAAGTGCACGAGAAGCAGTATGACTTCAGAAGCTCTTTGCAAGATTCGCTGGACAGACACTTGAGCCTACCGTGATTCACTGTGATAATCAAAGTTGTGTGAAGCTTTCAATGAATCTTGTATCTCATGACAGATCGAAGCATGTGGAGATCAAGTAGCACTATATCAAAGACATGGTACAGAGAGGAGTAGTTCAACTCTAGTGTATTCCGAATGATGATCAGATTGTTAACATTCTCACCAAGACTCTTTCCAGAGTGAAGTTTGCGTACTTCCGTGAAAGACTTGGAGTATTGGAGAATGCTTCCCTCAGTGAGAGGGAGTGCTCTTAGTCCAGGTAGAACAGGTGGTCCAAGTATACCGAGAAGAGCTCAATTCAGGTAGGACAGGCGGTCCATGTAGACCAAGAAGAGCTCAGTCCAAGTAGAACAGGCGGTCCTGTGTAGACCAAGATGAGCTCAGTCCAGTTAGGATAGGCGGTCCTGTGTAGATCGAGATGAGCTTAGTCCAGTTTGGACATGTAGTCCTGTGTAGATCGAGATGAGCTTAGTCCAGTTAGGACAGGCGGTCCTATGTAGACCGAGATGAGCTTAGTCCAGTTAGGACAAGTGGTCCTGTGTAGGCCGAGATGAGCTTAGTCTAGTGAGGACTACTATTCATATTAGGAACATTCTCCTGTGTGGAGAGGACTCTTGTGTAGAGTATACTTGGATCCCTGTATGGGATGTCGTGTATGGACGATGTTGATCGTTTCTTATAATGACGAGATGTACGAGTCCAACCGTGACAATCGGATGATGCTCTGGTGTACAAGTCCAGCCGTGACGTGATGATGCCCAGATGTACAAGTCCAATTGTGACGACCAGATGATGCTTGATGTGTTCCAACGTGATGGTACCTCTCTAGCTAAGAGAGAGTGTTGTTGATGTAGCTACGTGAGGCATCCTCACTAGCCCAGCCGACCTACAAAAATAAAATAAACCATAAATGTATTCTTATATTCCAAAATGACAAGTCGGCCCAGTAAGGAATTTACCCAAAAGTAATGTATAAATAGGAGAGCTGCTCTCCTCATTCGTTCACTCAACTCAAGCAAGGAAGTTCGACTTTTTGGGTAGCAGAAGACATTTGTAGTTGTTTTCTTTGGGCATCTATTCTTCTTGTACCGAATCTCTGAGTAAGAAAGGGTTGCTGGGTTTTTTCCCGAGTTTGGGTTTTTCCCAGGCTAAACTATTGTGTCTATTGTTTCTGTGCATATTGGGATTGGTTAGTTGACAAAATCAATCCAAGAATATCAATGTTGCCATGATTGTTTATCCTGAGGTGGAAGGCTCACACACATCGAGTGTTATTGAAGTAATTATTTTATTCTGGAGCATCTCAGCCATCATTCCTAAAGGAGTGATGAACAGGATCATAAAGATTGTAAGGTGCTTCTTGTGGTTAGGGAAGAAGATAGATACCTCAATTCCACTTGTTAAATGGAGCACAATTTGTCAGCCAAAGCATATTGGTGGATGGGGACTTACATGGAAATCATCCAGTAGTCTCGTAGACTCGTTTCTGGAGTAGGACTTTGGCATGAGGTAGTCTACAGCAAGTATATATGGCCACAACTCTTACACACTGGATCAGAAGCCCTCCCAGAGTTTACAACAGTTCCTCTTTATTTTGGAAATCGATTCAAAAAGTTTTCAACTAGGGTAACAAATCACTTAATATGGCAGATGGGAAAGGGTGAAAGTGTTCTAAAAGGATACTTCCAAATTGATGAGGAGCTTCCTGGTTTTCTAATCTCTAATAACTTCAAAAACCCTTGCTGATATGAGGAATGAGACTTTAGCTTTGGAAGAGAATAGTGTGGAAATCATCCCAGGATATAGTGGCTCCCCATCGCATGCTCCCAACCTGGGACTTATTTCAAACTCAACTTACAAAGTCATGCACCACACTTTCTATGGGAGAAGATTCCCTAAAATAGGGAAACAGTTACTTAAAGAGTGAGTAGTATGTTTATTTGGCATACAGTGTAGATTTCCATTATAATTACTTTGGACATGAAAAGGACTGGTGGCGGTGGTTATGGAATGTGAAGGCTCCTCTAAAAGCCAAGTTATGCACATGGATGGACTTGGAAAACAAGCTGCTAACCAGGGACAGTCTCATAAAGAGATATTGTAGGCACTGGCATATCTTCAGTCTGCAATGAAAGTGCTGAAACAGCCCAGTATCTCTTCCACGACTGCCATTTTTCTCTGTAGGTATGGGATCTGATTAAAGGCAATTATCCAGGATTAAAACAGTGGGAAGGAAATGGAAAGTAGGAAACCCTCGAGGACCGGTTCTCTGGATACAAAGGCAGAGAAGACATTGTATCTCTGCCTATTTATTTCATATGATCCATATCACTCTGTTATAATGCCAAAATGTTTATGATAATAGCAGTCCCTTGGAGGTCCATTACAAACTAAACATGCTCTGGACTTGCTTCCTTCAGTGCACCCCAAGCAAAAGCAAAGCATCGTCCCTTCTATTACCTTGGATCACTCCCAACACATTGGATTCTTCTACGAGACTTCAAATGGGAACCCTGAAATAGGAGATACGGGAGGACTAATCTATTTTTCAGCCATTCTCAAACTTTCTTTCAACTTGGTCTGGGAACAAGCACAAACAAGGCAGAGATAGCTACTGCTCATCAACTAATGAAATTGGCATTGGCAAATGGAATTAAAATTATAAAGGTATATGGGGGACTCTCAGCTCATCATAAATTGGCTCTCCGGCAAAAACTCAGGTGAAGCAGTTAGCATTAGTTCTTTAGGCTCTAAAGGCCACCAGATTAGTTATCACATTAGAGGAAATCTCTTTCCAGCATGTTTACTGAAAATGAAACAGAAGCAGACAAAATGGCAAAGGAGGTAGCAACCATGGGAGCAGGACAACTGATTTTCTGGGAGTGGAAGGAGGGGGATGAAGGTCCCCAAACAACTCTGATAGATGACTGACTTCATCTCCAGTTTTGATGGTTGTTTTGACATTAATATCAGATGACATAATCAACACAGATACTCAGCACCATGCTAGACTTGGAAGGACCGTAATGGTATCTGCCAGACAAATTTTGTAACCTCTCAATGAGCATATAGATATAAGCTTCATGAAGCATTTACAGTGTGACCTTTTATTGAAGTAATACAAAGTCTCTAGCCTTTTCCAGTGGAAACACACACACACAAACATATATATGGCGCTAAAGTGATAAAATGTGCCCAAGTCTTGGACTCTAAATATACAAAATACATGCAAAAGACACAACTATACATTGCAGACACAGTCAAGTAAAATGCAAGCATACATATCGCACACTATATTCAACCACTCTCACTGTAATACAGCCTTTCGCTCGATCTGTAACCTGTAAAGAGCAAGACTTTGCCAGTTCCAGTTATTCTAGCAAGCAGAAAGAATACAATTAGAACTTTTGGACTGGTCCTCAATGCAAACTGTTTCAGTGCAGGGAAGAGCAGACTCGCAGAGATGTAGCTAATCTCATGGCAGTATAAATTGTGAGAGTTAAGCCATTACTGATCAACGACTGGGATAACAGGAATACAAGAATGGCCTTCGCCTATAGCCTATAGGCGATTCAGTATCCTGGCCTTTTCTTTTCTGAATAAAATGCTTCCTTTAACTATCAAGATAAACAAGCCATGCACATACAGGGCATTTTATACAGGAGGCTGGGCGCATAGGCAGCGTCCACAAGCAAAGTGTCCTGGCATCTAATAAAAAACTGCCATTGCTTATGGTACAAAAATGCCACATAAGCTTAGAAAGTTGGAAGCCGTACATAAACATTAAGAAACAATAATATTAAAGCAGTTTAGCCAGCTGGTCCACACGCACTATGAAAAGTTTTGAATTCAATAAACAGAAATCATGCTGTTGACAGAATGAAGCCCGCATCGCCATGGTCCTTGGGGGATGGCCCCCAGCCATCTAGTCTATGCTACCATAGACTAGATTCCAACTTCATTAGCATTCAATACATTATTCACAATAGCAGCACAATAAGGATCTCTGAAAGATACAAAATCACAAAGTACAAAAACAATATACCCTGGGATACTCTCAAGGGGAAGAAAACCCAGCAAGAACTTCCTCAATATAGATTATCAAAGTACAATGCCCAAAATAGGTCTCACAAATAAGAGAGACCAAAAAGACCAAACTCTAGACCCAAGCCAATCCTCCTCCTCCTTCGCAGATATCTCTCTCTCTCCTCTAATGCGAATTGCACAAGTGAGTGAATGAATAAATGAAGGAAAGACTCCTTCTATTTATAAATTACTTTTCACTTAACCTTTAATCCACCTACCTGGGCCGACTTCTCTAGGAAGACTCAATATAACATTATATTATATTCTTTTGGGTGCTAACGACCCAACTTACAATGGAGGTTTAACCTCATGACCTTTACATGACCAAATGTAATAATGACATCCCCGACGGAGGTAAAACATCCTCGACGGAGTTACAATAATAAAGTACAAGTAGAATATTCTTTGAAGTTACATTAATTTAACACCCCCCTTAACAAGAAGGGTATTCTACTGACAACAACATCTGCATGTGTAACTCTACACAACATCATCGAAGGGAGGAGGGGCATCATCAACAACATCATCTGGAACACTGGCTGGTACATCTATAAATCATTGGAAGTTCTTCAACATCAACATCAGCAGCACGGAGCTAGAACATCATCATCATTTTCAGTACAGAGTTGAAGTCTCATCATCATCATCTTCAGTACAGAGCTGAAGTATCATCATCTTCAGCACGAGGCTGGAGTATCATCATTTGCAGCACTGGAGCATCCTCATCTACAGTACTGGAACATCATCATCTGTAGCACTGGAGCATCCTCATCTACAGTACTGGAACATCATCATCTGCAGCACTGGAGCATCTTGGAACATCATCATCTGCAGCACTGGAGCATCCTCATCTACAGTACTGGAACATCATCAGGAGCATCATCACCTACAGCACACATGATCCTTCCTTTCGGAACTAGGGATCGTGGACAATCTTTCCTTTTGGAACTAGGGATTCAGTCCAACATCTCTGGTGATCCTTCCTTTCGGAACTAGGGATCATGGACAATCCTTCCTTTTGGAACTCGGGATTCAGTCCAACAACTCTGGTGATCCTTCCTTTCGGAACTAGGGATCATGGATAATCCTTCCTTTCGGAACCAGGGATTTAGTCCAACAACACTGGTGATCCTTCCTTTTGGAACTAGGGATCATGGACAATCCTTCCTTTCAAAACTAGGGATTCAGTCCAACAACACTGGTGATCCTTCCTTTCGGAACTAGGGATCATGGACAATCCTTCCTTTCGGAACTCGGAAATTCAGTCCAACAACTTTGGTGATCCTTCCTTTCAGAACTAGGGATCATGGACAATCCTTCCTTTCGGAACCAGGGATTCATTCCAACACTCATATCTTAGACAATCCTTCCTTTCGAAACTAGGGATTCAGTCTAAGGATCAACATTTAAGACTATCCTTCCTTTCAGAATTATGGGATCACTGTCTAGGGATGATCAATCCCACTACACCACAATATCATCAGCACTACTCCCCCTTTCGAGGGAAGTCCTTTCAGACTACACCAAGCTTGTCACGGAAGTGCTCAAACTTCACACAAGACAGAGGCTTAGTCAACACATCTGCAACCTGCTCATCAGTGCTCACATATTGGAGCTTTATAGCTCCCTTCTGCACCATATCATGGATGTAGAAATACCGTATTTCTATGTGTTTTGACTTATGATGGAACATAGGGTTCTCTGTCATCTTTATACAACTCTGGTTATCACATAGAATCACTTTGGTATCCAACTCCAGATCAAACAGACTTGATAACAACTTCTGAAGCAATATAGCTTCACAACTGGCAGAACAGGATGCAATATATTCTAATTCTACAGTGTTGAGAGCCACACTGGACTGCTTTCTACTTAGCCATGAGATCATGGCTGACCCAGGACTGTAACAACGACCTGAAGTGCTCTTCCTGTCTGAGACACTTCCTACCCAATCTGAATATGTATAACCAAACAGTCTGAACTCATTGTCTCGAGTATAATTGAGACCATAGTCTATTGTACCTTTCAGGTACCTCATCACATGCTTTGCAGCTACAAGGTGAACACATCTGGGCTCAACCAGATACTGACTCAAGGTGTTCACAGCAAAGCATATATTTGGCCTGGTATTCGTCAGATACATCAACGACCCAATAATCTGCATGTATAGAGTCACATCCATCAATTTTGACGAAGTATCAGATAGTAACTTCAAGTTTGTATCCATGGGTGTGGCCATGGCTTTACACTCCAACATGTCAAATCTTTTCAAGATTTCTACTGCATACTTCCCTTGGTTAAGGAAGATTCCCTCTGGGCTCTGCCATACTTCGAGACCTAGAAAATAATGCATTAAGCCAAGGTCTTTCATCTCGAATTCTACAGCGAGCTTCTTCTTGCACTCTGAGATTTGCTTCTCATTACCTGTCAGGAATAAGTCATCCACATATAGCAATAATATGACAGGTTTATCATCCATAACCTTGAAGTAAAGGTTAGGATCAACTTTACTCTTGGCAAAGCCCAAGCTCGTCAGAAAACTATCAATTCTTCCATACCAAGCTCTTGGAGCTTGCTTCAACCCATACAGAACCTTCTTTAGTTTGCAGACATGCGTCTCTTTGTTTCCAACCTCCAATCCTTGTGGTTGTTCTATGTACACTTCTTCTTCAATAACACCATTCAGGAAAGTCGTTTTCACATCCATCTGGTGTAACTTCCACTACATCGTGGTTGCAAGTGCCATGATGGTTCTAATTGAAGTGTACCTTGCCACAGGAGTAAATGTTTCTTCATAATCGATTCCTTCCTTTTGAGAGAATCCACGAGCCACAAATCTAGCTTTGTATTTTTTAATACTTCCATCCATTGCATGATTGATCTTGTATATCCATTTGGAAGATACCACACTTTTACCTTCTGATTTGGGAACTATGTCCCATACATCATTCTTCATTATAGATTGGTATTCTTCCATCATAGCCTCTACCCATTATTTCTTTTGAATGGCTTCTTCAAAACAAGTAGGTTCTTTGTCTACAAGATCACACATCAAAGCCACATAACTGGAAAATGGATTTGGCCTCTTGCTTTCTCTTGTGGAGCCTTTTGGAGCTCCATACTTCTCAGCATCTTGAATAATTTCACGAGCCCAAGCTGGTTTTCTCTTGCAAGAGATAGTCATGGATGGAGTTTCTTGGGGCTCCAACATATCATGATCTTCCGGAATCTCATCATCGAGAGAGGGTGCAACCTCTGCAACTCTAGGAGCTACATCTTCTTCATACACTTCTTCATGCTGGCACTTTCTGGATCTCTTAAGAGCTGCATCTTCATCAAATGTTACATCTATGCTAATCTCCATGTGATGATAGCCTGGTATATAGATCCTGAAGGCCTTGGAGACCTCACAATATCCAACAAAGATTCCTTTCTTTTCGGAAGGATCCAACTTGGTTCTTTTCTCTTTTGGAACATGAACAAAAACTGGACAACCAAATATCTTGAGATGACTTACCTCTGGTTTCTTTCCTATGAACATCTCTTCGGGGGTTTTGAACACAAGTGCACTATGGGATATTCTATTTTGGACATATATTGTTGTCCTTGCTGCTTCAACCCAAAGATGCATAGGAAGATCTTGATCATGGATCATGGTCTTCACTGCTTCCATAAAGATAGATTCTTTCTTTCAGCGACACCATTTTGTTGAGGATTATAGGGAGTGGTAAGGACCCTCTTAAACCCAGCATCCTTGCAAAAAGCTTCAAAATCCTTAGAGGTATATTCTCCTCCATTAACTGACCTGAGAGTCTTGATCTTTCTTTCTGAAAGATTCTCTATCAAGGCTTTGAATTCCTTGAACTTTCCAAATACTTCATCTTTTGTCTTCAAAAAGTAAACCCAAGTCTTTCTAGAATAATCATCAATGAATGTGACATAATATACATACCCACTTAACGATGTTGAAGGCATTGGTCCACATACATCTGAAGGAATGAGTTCCAATATAACTTATGTCTTGGTGTCGCTCTTCGGAAATGGATTCTTTATGGTCTTTCCCTTTGCACATCCTTTGCATATTCCTTCATGATTAATCATTAGATCGGGTAATCCTGTTACTACCTTACTTACATGTGGTAAGGCTTTGCAACTTATGTGAGCAAGCCTTCTCTGCCATAGTTCGCATGGACTTGTAGTATCATGAATCAAAGTTGCTTCTTAATGTCCTTTCAATTTGTATAGGCCTCATTTTATCCCAATAACAACAGCATCCTTTATAGATTTTCCTTTGGGCCACATGAGAGCTTCTCCATCTATAAAGGCAACCCTAAATCCTTTCTTATCCAAAGTTGAGATAGAAAGTAGGTTCTTCTTTAGGCCTGGTACATATAGTACATCCTTCATCTTCATCAGGGTTCCTGAATCAAGCTTGTAGGTAGCTTCTACTATTCCCTTCATAGGATATTGAATCATTGATAATCATCTCCTAATGATGCTTTCTGAGGGGAGTTCTTTTCTTCTAAACTAGAGAGAGTCTTCTTCTGACCTGTCATGTGCTTTGAAGCACCACTATCAATTAACCATGTGTCATTTCCAGGTGTCACGGACCCAGAGAGAGCATAGAATAAAACATATTCTTCTATTTCTTCCTTTGTTTGCTTTCTGGGAGGTTCTTCTTCTTCTTCTTCTTCTTCTTCGGCTAAGTGAGTATGATATCTTTTGTTGCTCTTCTTATTGTATTCTTCTTTTCTTTCTTTTCTTTCTAGACAATCTTTGGCAATATGTCCCATCTCATCACAACGGAAACATTGATAAGAAAAGAAGTCTCTCCGCTTGTAGTTTCCCTTCTTATACTTTTGAAACATCTTAGGAGGATGGAACTCCTTATGATTTTCCTTCTTGAAATGAGATTTTTCCTTCCCTCTCTTAGTATGGGTAGCTAGAGCTTGATCATCATCTTTGAGTAATGCTTCTCGATTTGCCACTCTAGCCTCCTCTTGGACACATTCTTCCCATACTACTTCAAATAGTAGACTTTCCATTCTTGCACACATAGTCTGGATAAAAGAGTCCCAAGGTCTAGTAAGACCATTGAGAGCAGTCATCACCAACTCATCTTCATCAAGGGTGTCTCCAACTGCTTCTATTTGTTTTTTGAATCAGTGTTACAAATATCGACCGATTTTTTAAGAGTCCCGATTTTTTAAGTAAAAATCGCCCCAAAAATCGGGCCGATTTTTGGCCGATTTATCGCCGATTTCTCCCAAGTCGAGCGATTTTTTGACAGGCAGCGGAAATTTGGGTTTTTAAAGGCCGCGGGCTCAGTTTTTAGTCTTTCATTTGGACGCTACAGCCTAGGAGAGGATATCCAAGGAGACTTGGAGAGCTTTTAGTTTGTCCAAGGAGGATTTTAGTCATCATTTCACTCGCCATCAACCATCAGATTTGAAGATTGGAGCTTTGCATTTGGAGTTTTTTCCAAGTTTATTTCACTGTAGATGACTCATGAGTCATGATGATGATCATGAGATACATTTGTTATATTTTTTATGATTCAGTATTCACTATTCAGGAGTAGGACACTATCCGTTTTGATGTGTTATGTATCTTTGATTCTCTAGACATCTTATATATCTTATATATCGGTTTTATTTCCATATTCATGTGGCAATGTGTTTATTTGATGTTATTGTTGCTTTAGATGTTTAAAAAATGGAAAAACAATGAATATTTTTGTGTTTTTTAAGTTTGCCGATTTTTGCTGATGTGCTGTCGAGATATCCCGAAACGATGTTTCCTGGACTCTGCTGATTTTGTCGCCACGCTGATATTTGTAACATTGTTTTGAATAGAGAAACCCTTGTAAAATATTCCTAGATAGATTCTCCTTGGCTCATCCTTGTACTTTTGAGTTGAGCTCTCAAATTCATCTTCTGATTTATGTTTCTTCCTTCATACATTCTTGTTAGGGCATCAAAGATCTCCTTTGGAGTTTTCTTGGAGGACACTTGAGGAATCAAGTGATCTTTAATGGAGTCTGCTATGATCCTCATAGCCCTAATCATATCCTTCTTATGTTTTTCTTTTGCTTCAGCTTCTTCGAGTTCTGGTACAACCTCTTTAACAAATTTGGTAAGATCATTCTCTTCTAGAATGATTCCAATCCTATACTTCCAAGCACGGAAGTTTTCTATGCCTTCCAACTTGTCATCAAGCTTAGCGCTTGGTGCCATCTTAACCCGGGGATCAGAGAATGACCAAAAATCAAAATTTCTCAAAATCAAAAACTGAACTCACCAAAAGATGTGCTTGACTAAGCCGACTATGCTGGTACACTTGGTTTCTGAAGATTCCAAAATTTCACCCTTGAAAATTGACTTGTGAAATTCTGATCTGCAGTTTTTTGGTTCTCTGGTTTTCTGCAATTTTTTGGTTCAAGGTTAAACTAGGGTTTGACTTTCCGAGAGTTTCAACCACTGAAAAACTTCGATCTCTGTGCCAACAGATGCACCTAGGAGGAGCGCATTTGCTTATGCCACTTGCACTCAAAAATTCCAATTTTGTGAGACGCCCTAATTTTATGCTCGGAGAGAGAGAGAGTTTTACCTTGTGAAAGTTGCTCTTTTCAGGCTAGCTCTGATACCATGTTAATATTATATGCTACCATAGACTACATTCCAACTTCATTAGCATTCAATACATTATTCACAATAGCAGCATAATAAGGATCTCTGAAAGATACACAATCACAAAGTACAAAAACAATATACCCTGGGAAACCCTCAAGGGGAAGAATACCCAGCAAGAACTTCCTCAATATAGAAGATCAAACTACAATGCCCAAAATAGGTCTCACAAATAAGAGCGACCAAAAAGACCAAACTCTAGACCCAAGCCAATCCTCCTCCTCCTTCGCAGATATTTCTCTCTCCTTTAATGCAAATTGCACAAGTGAGTGAATGAATAAATGAAGGAAAGACTCCTTCTATTTATACATTACTTTTCACTTAACCTTTAATCCAACTAGGTCGGCCCCAATTGTTGGACACAATGGCCACACTGAGAGGGGGTCTGAATCAGTGTGTGAGCAATTTAAACCTTTTTCACTTCTATTAATCAATCAGAGTTTATCAAGCATTATATTACCAATCATATTATCATATTCATCAGCTAAATCAGCAATGAGCCATAAGCACAACAATCACATCATAAAGAGACACAAGAATATATGTAAGATAAACTTTATTTATTTGCAATGGAAGACTTCAATCTTCGCGATTACAATCAAGACCAACTGATAAGAAGAGCACCAACTTTTATAACAGGACCCAGCATGGTTTTCTTAGCTCCAACTAAGAAAGGGTTGAGAAATCCAATCCTCAAGTGCAAGACTCTTCTTGCAAGCTTGATGCCAATCTCTGATTTTCATCAATCTGCTGCTCAACCACTTCTGCTCATCAACCTCTGCTCATCTACCTCTGCTTGTCAACCTCTGTTCATCAACTCTGCTGGTCATCTGCTCATGTACATATCACCATCACCATCAAGAGTATCAGCATGCATGCTGTAGGTGTCAAACTGTCATCATCATCATTGTCATGTCTTCTTGTCACCAGGATGTTTCTCCAAGTCACTCTTCATTATACTCAGACTTAGACTGTGTATTGGCTGAGAGGTAGAGCCCAACACAAGTCCAAACTTGGTCTGTCAATACTAGAGCTGTCATCCACTCACCAAGTTAGGGCTGTCATCTTCTTAATCTGTGCATCAACCTTGTACTTCATCAACAGCTTCTAGGGCTGTTTGGGACTGTGTAAATGCTTAGGAAGAGCCCCCAAACTCTGTCCTCACTAGGACTGTGTAAATGCTTAGGAAGAGCCCCCAAACTCTGTCCACTGTGCATTATGCTGTGGACTCCATCATATTTGGTCTGTGTATGTTTTGGAAGAAGCCCTAACAAAAACAGACTGTGTATAGTCTTCAAGTAACAAAGCTTCGGGACTGTTCATCACTTCATGGGCTCGGGCTTAGGGCAGTCAACATCTCCCTTCAAACTTGGATAAGCTTGCAGACTGTTTAGACACCACCTCAATCACTTTCAAACTCGGATAAGCTTGGACTGTGTATAAACTGCCAAACTCAGACTTGTGTATATGCTATCAATATTTCGGTAGTTTGTCTGAGGAAGAAACCACCCACAGTATCAAACTCGGGACTGTGTATTCTTGGACTGTGGAAGAGTCCAATCACCATCCAACTCTGTTAGTGTGTTATGAGAAGCAACCCCAAACACCATCAAAACACGAAAATCACATCTCCACACTTTCACTGTTCATCCGAAATTCCACAGAAGATGCATGCTCACTGTGTATATTGGTTAAACTTACCCTCTGCTTCTGCGAAAAATTCGGACTGTAATAGCACATGAATTCGGACTCTTTTCACTTCAAAAACTCAGACTGTTTAAGCAAAAATCCGGACTGTTTCTCCTCCACAAAATTCGGGACTGTGTACTGCTGTCCGAATTTCCACAGTGGAAATTGTCTGCTGCTGCTGCCTCAAATCGGGACTGCTCCTCCACTTCAGTCTGCTGCTACCCGAAAATGTCTCAGACCTCAGAAAATATCCGAAAATCTCATAGCTAATCCAAATTTTTTTATTTGGATAAAGTATCATAGTGTATTTGTACTGGTTTCTTCATAGATTTTTGGAGCCGACCGGTCATTTATAACAATTCATTATTTTTTATTAATTTATTTCAAAAACTTAATGGGGCCGACCTTCTTAATATAATTTTTCAAACTTTTTATGCTATGCTGGGCACGACTTCATGAATTGTATACAATTATATTATCCAAGATCTTTAGCCAATGGTTTCAAGTCTTGAGGAGATGCCACATCAACATCTTGGAGGGATTCAATGCTTTTGAAGAGCAGCTTATTCAAATAAGCATGAGCTTCACCACACTTGTGGGCTTAAGGACCAAGTTCAATATTAAATAAAATCACTATTTAACAGACCTGCCATCAATGCCCTTTTTAAGGTTGTTTTACTCATTCTTCAAATACTTGTTTAGTAGACTGTGTATGCTTGTTTTAGATGGGCGGCCATGTCATTTATTCAAAAGTTTGTCAAGTGCTTCAAGGGACTTTGTTGTTAGATCATGCACTTAAAATCCATCAACCAAGGGTTCAAATGCCTTCATCAAGTAGTAAAGGCTTCAACAATATGTACATCAACAAGGCAAGTGGGCTTCATGTTCAAGGTCTCCATATCATGTACATCAAGCCACCATATGCCAAATTCCACCATGTGTATGGGTTCCGATACCCAAATCCCCACATTTGGGTTCAAATACCCAAGCTATCACATGCAAAGGCATCATGATGACTAGCATATCCAAAGGCTCACAAACCAAGACCACATTAAGGGTAAGGGCTTCATCTATGTGTTCTTTCAAATAATATGAGCAAGGACTTGTTCATCAACACATCAAAGACTCCACACACATGAGCCATACCATCTTCACCATTCCTTCAAGGGTACAAGGACCATTAAACCATGCAAACCACAAATGACCACAAAATGGGTCATTTGGCCCATTTGGTGTTCCAAAGGCTTCTTTACCATGACAAGAGGTTTCATGAACTTCTTCAACCACTTAACAACATAAGAGGACCTCCAAGGGTCAAGATCCATCATGCCACCTCCTGTGGGGTTGCCATGCCTTCTCCTAGGGTACCATGACCCCATCAAAGCATAAATGACCATAGAATGGGTCATTAATGCTTCTTCAACCCATCAAGGGCTTCAACACAATCTCCAGGGTCTTCAGCATCATCAGTAAGGTCTTCAACATTATCAACAAGGCGGTGGGTCCAAGATCCAACCTTGTGGGTTCAGGGACCTTGTCAACTGGATACAAGATGCTTCAAGGCACAACCCATCTCTGTATAGGCTCCAAGGCACTGGATGTAAGGGTACTGAGATCATTCATACATGTGCACTGCAAGAGGGACTTGGTGGCATCAATGACTACCTGTAGGGCCACTGCAAGTCCTATGTTGCATAGTAACAGGAATCGGGAAAAAAATGCGAGTATTCCGAGTTTGACTCGGATCGGAGGCTATCCGAGCAGATTCAACGCTGAAATCGGATCGGAAATCATGCACTCGGCCACCTGTCGACTGCGACTGCTACAAACCTTTAAATCCCGCCCTTTACCGCCGACTGCGACTGCTACAAACCTTTAAATCCCGCCCTTTACCGCCGCTTTCTCCATCGGTTTTTTTCGGTGCGTTTTTCGTTTTTCGGATGACCGCGATAGTGCTTTGTTCGTTTTTTTTTTAGGGTTCTTCGTTTTCTGGCGGTTTTTTCTTTGGCTCTTTATCCATTCATTTTTGGGCAGCAACACTCTCAGCAGAAGCGCTCTCCTCCCACTTCTCAACAGGAGCATCGAGCACTCAACGCGGGATTCGAGGGCACACAACGCAGGATCCGAGGGCACTCAACGCGGGATCTTCGACGAGGGCACACAACGCGGGTCGCCGGGTTCTGCTTCTGTGTGCGGGATCCGAGTTTCAGGCAAGGGCAAGGGCCAATCACGCAGACGCCGCCGTCAAGTTCAACCATTCAAAAATTTGCAGTTACAAAGTTACGGGTTACAAATTTTTGAGAGGGGTGTTAATTTAAATATATGAATGTATTAATTTACTATATGTTATAATAAAGCTTAAAAATTAAAAATTAAAAATTAAAGCTTATTTCAAAATTCCATTAGCATTAGCATATATATGTTATAAAGCTTATATATTTAAAAATTAAAATAATAAAGCTTATTATAATTCTAATATATATATATAATATATGTTATAACACTCACATATAATATATATATTATAGATCAATAAATGTTATTAACTGTTTTATATATATATATATATATATATATATATATAATAATTAAATATATAATTTTAAGTACTTTGAAAATTTTGAAATACATATGGCCGTGAGAATTGATATATTTTGAAATTTGGACATCTTGATATCTTTTGGACATCATATATTTTGCAGTATATGGACATGGCTATTTCGAATATCTACGGAAAATGCTTTTTTAATTCAAAATACGTGTATATATTTAATTTTTTGTATTTGCCGATTTTTTCCCAATCCGATTCAAACTCTTCGCTCTTTTGCCTCACCGATTTATTGCCGATTCCGAATCTGGTAAGTATGCTATGTTGGCATCAATGACAATTCAATCAACACCAATAACCTAACTGGGCAAACTTCTCTAGGAAGACTCAATATAACATTATATTATATTCTTTTGGGTGCTAACAACCCGACTTACAATGGAAGTTTAACCTCATGACCTTTACATGACCAAATGTAATAATGAGTCAATGACATCCCCGACGGAGTTACAATAATAAAGTACAAGTAGAATATTCTTTGAAGTTACATTAATTTAACAATAATGGGCTCCCACCCATCATTTACATGCTCAGGCTTGGGAGGCTAGCATACTGGCCTGAGAATTATGTATGTCAATAGCCAAAATTGCCTTAAAAATCACAACCACAAGTAGACACCAGAACATTCTCTTAGAACAATGTAAAGGGTTTCAGATGTTTACTCAATTCTAGGGTTGAAGATGCCTAAAATTAAATCATTTCTATTATCCTATCACTTCAATCAAACCTTTCTTAATAGCATTCCAATAATTAGATGAGTTGCTGGTAATGTTCAGATATAAAAATGTGACTCATCAGTAGCTCTCCTCCAAACATATAAGATCCTTCCCCAGTACAAAGAATAACGTATATATGGAATATATATTAGCATACACTAAGGATGTGATGCACCCTTGTAATAACATGTGTGTGGAATAAAATATTTACAATAATTTCTCTCATTGATATCAATATTGAATGTATTTCTTTACCCGAAGAAAACCATCTTTAACCTTTTAATTATATATAGAAAAGGAGTACATTGAAAAAGCACTGGCCACTTGGGCACTGTCAAAAATAAGACCAATATCCAAGATGGAAATTGTCTTTCTTACCTATACATTCATCAACAGCATAATGCTTTAATCAGCAGAATTAATCTACATCATTTACAACATAAAATTTCATAAGAAAACTCAATGGTAGCCTCAGATTCTAGGAACTCTGGCATGAAAGGAAGGTTCTTCATTATCTTCAATCATCATATATAATCGACATCAATCCAAGACTCCAAAAAACCTTTGATATCTAGACATCAATAGTTCTTAGAGGGAGTGCTTCTTCCACCCCTGTTCTTATCTCCTTGAACAGCAATGAGCCAGGATGCCTTCATGACAGAGTCAAACATTTTCCAACGACTGATTCATATTTTCCCTGAGTACTTGAAATGCCTTTCATAATCAAGTCTTAGTGCCTGAAGTGCACTCCGACGAGGACCCTCTGCAATATCAAAAGAAATTTTCAATTCAAACATGTACAATGTATTTCTTGTCAGAAATAAAAAGTTACAGCCACCACTATATAATACAATATGATCTAGTTATTGTCTTAGAACCTATCATTGTCTTTTATGATGCACTACGCTTGGTTCAATAATTTCAATGTCGATCCTTTTTTACATTGCTGAAAGTAGAAATTAACTAAAATAACAAGGTAATTATTCAGTATCCAGATTCCAAACAGCATTTCCATTAAAAATATTATAAATGCCCACAGGAGTGTAGTCTAGCAGCAAACAGCAAGGTGATTGGGTTTGTATTAACGTGGAGACCCGGGTTCAAAACCCCCCAAGTGGGTGTGGATGAGACCAGGTACAAGCCCTTGGTGATTTTGACAGCATAGATATGCCCCTCATAGCACAGCAATTTAGCCAAAGGGATTCTACAAGTATTTCCTAATTTACCAGGATACAGATATAGATACAGATCCGGATCTGGATATAGATCTGCTAGATCTTATAAAAGCCAGGATCCGAATAAGGCAGGGAAACTGCAAGTACAAAAACTTATTTTTATAATTAAAAAAATTAGAGTTAAGAATCAAAACAATTTAGGAATCACAACAGAACTATAAGTTATAACCAAAAAAGAGAGTTCCCATACATATTTCCATTAGCCATCCATGCACCATAACTGATAGTTTGAGAAGTTATAGCCATAATTGATAACTGATCATTTTGAAGACCATTTCAGCATGAGCATGAAGCAGGTCCTAACAGTGTTTTTGTGAGCCATGTCCATATCAGTAGTGAATAAAGTGGTTTTCTTGAACTCTATGGCAGGAATAAGTAACAAAGTGGGTGAAGTGAGCAACAACATAGCACATAAGAATAGGTTAGACCTTGACAGCAGACCTTGACCATAATGATAGATCAAACCTTGAGATCTGCCCTTGATAGATCAGACCTTGAGAGCAGATCTCGACATAAGTGTAGATCAGACCTTGACCAGGAATGGAATTTAAGGTTTTGTCCTCTAGGCATTTAGAGTTTTGGGATTTCTTGATTTAAAAAATATTGTTTGGGGGATTGGTGGATCAAAAAAGCACTGGAATGTTTGGGATCTGGTTCAAAATGTCAAGATCCATTTTATTTTTCCACGGGATCCATTTCATGGGCTCAAAATCCATTTCCTTCACCGGGGGATTCACTTCCTGGACAGAAACTAACGGATCCGAACCGGATCTACCTCACACACAAGGGTGGTGGATCTAGTAACACAGGTATTTCCCCAAAAAAAACTATTATAAACCATAAACTATTTATGACGCATGATCAGCATTTCCCTAAGATTGTAACAAAATGCTTGTGTTTTATTGACTCCCATTGATAAAATACATACAACATTCTCGCGCTCTTAGCTTAGTAGATTCATAGTAGCGATGTTAAAAAATTGTAAGACGTTAAACACCCCCAAAGTATACAGAAATCATACTCAAACAAAGAACAATAAACATATAAATAGTTTTTAGCTAAGTTGCATAAAACATGGAAATGTATACTAGTTTTGGAAATCAGAACACCTGGAAACACGTTCTCTTGCAATAAAATAAGAATGATAGGTTAAATTTTAGGTAGTTTTAGAAATGAATTAGAGGTTAATTTGTCTTCAGTTTCCGTAGATTAGTTCCTTTTAGACTTCCTATGAATTCCACACTTCTCATGAGCACTTGGGGTTTTCCAAGAAGTTTCTGAGGCATTTCCGAGTTTCCACTGGTTTCAGTTACTGGTATGTAGGCAATTTAGGAGTTTCATGCAACAAAGGTTTTTTAGAATAGTTTGAATGTTTGATGCATGAATCAGGACAAGGTTGGTAGGTACTGTTGCCGCCTAAAACACACTTGCACACGGGTAAGTCTCCCAACCGCTATGTGTGTTCCTGAGGGAAACTATGAGTTAAGAACCCAATGTCACCTCGGTCCTAAACTCCTCCGTTTAGACCACAACTCCTAAAGGCCAAGGGGGGTAGTCCCTACTTACTAAGTTCTTTTTGTAGTTTGTTTGAGGGAGTTGTAAATTACCAAAGACTAATATGACAGTCAACGTGCAAAATGCAAAATATTTCAATGGCAAGCAAACCTTTTAATCAATCAACCAATAATATACTTAAGAGAGAAATAAATTAAGTAACCAAAATGACCAGTGTCGTCTCTACTCGGGCTATGGAGTCACAATAACAACTAAACAAGTACTTTTCCAAAAGTATCAATTCATTCACTAACAAAATATATCATGAAATCATAACTTCAAGTAAATGAACCCATAAACATGAAATGCTTGTAGATAGATAATCGAAATGTCACACAAAGCTTTGAAATGCAGTTTATGAACAACTTAAGGAATCAAGATACACGTAACAATATTGAGCTGAAAGTAAGTGCTTGAAGCAAATATTGTGAAGAAGATAATAATGTAAAATGCTTGCAAAGTAGAGAAATGTAAATGATTGTAACAATGTTGTGCAAGTGGTCCTGTAAATTTTAGTAAATTTTATGTCTCTCTTTGACTTAGGAGATTTAGGTGTTTGTTGCAAAGAAATGAATATAATCTAGATGTCCACCCCAAGAGACTATCCCCTTCAATTAGAAAGAGAATGTCGGGTGCTCAACCTGGGAACACAAGGTTCCCAACTAGCTCCACGAGTCAAACTCAAGACTTGTTGGGTGCTCAACTGGAAGACACAAAGTGCCATGAGACCCCCCATGGTCTCTACCCCACTAGCTCCACAGGTCAAGCCTTCTTTTCTTCGTTCTAATGAATATATGTAACTAGGTGCCTATTAATCTAGCCAACACAGATCTTTTCCCTTTCTCGTCACCCAAGTTCGGTTTAACCGGTGAGGGGAGAGGATAGGGGGCAAAAACGGGGCTTAAGTTAAATTTATTTCTAAGCAAAACTAAACTAAAATAATACAAGCCAAGCACGATATCACTGGAGTGGCAGAGCCAACTCACTTGTGAGGTGTGGGAAAAATGGAAATGCTTGAAATAAAATTACTTAAACAAGATGAAGCCAAGCGCGATATCACAGGAGTGGCAGAACCACTTCACTTGTGAGGTGCAGGCAAATAAAAACTGAAAACAAATTACTGAAATGGAAATTGCAATCCAAGCGTGATTTCACAAAGAGTGGTAGAGCCTCTCCACTTGTGAGGTGCGGGCAAATAAAAACTGAAAACAAATTACTGAAATGGAAATTGCAATCCAAGCGTGATTTCACAAAGAATGGCAGAGCCTCTCACTTGTGAGGTGCGGGCAAATAAAGAACTTAAAGCAAATAACTAACTTGAAACAAATTAACAAAACCACGCAAGGATGGGAAAAGCCTCTTCTCTTGCATGCAACTAAGAAAATAACCAACTAAGAACTAAATGCTTGAAGTAAAACCCATAAGCTCAAAAACCAACACTTAATATTTAGTAGAAAAAAAGGGGAAAAAGGGTGATTTTGACTATTTTCTCCAAAGGGGCCAAAATGGCAACAACTTGTGGAGGCCCTTTATGCTTGGAGATGGATGATTTTGGGAAGCATAACCCTCCTGAAAGTGTGCAGACCTGCTAAAAAACAGCAAGCAAAATGTTAAAGAAAAATGCCCCAAATCACTTTGGGACAATGTTAGTTTATCATACAAAATAATACAAAATTTACAGAAATTTTATGAGCAAATTTTTTATGAGATAATAGCATGTAAACAGTAGTTGAAATCAGATTTATATATGCAAAAGATGTAGGATATAATGCAAAAAATTTAAATGGGAAAGAAAGGAGAAGATAGTGCTCTTTTGTCCATCCAATGCTTTGAGGAGTGGGGTATCTGACCAAAGAATTCCAGCATCAAAGCTTAGTGACCTGCAACCTGTAAGATATTGCTACACAACTGAAATGAAAGGTGAGTACCTATAGAGGAGCTAAGATATCATAAACTTCAACCAACAAGAATATGAATATCTTAACTAGCTAAATAGGAAAACTCATAAAATAACTAGCAAAATTACTAGAAATCTCACAAAAGCAAAACAGTTTGCTTGTTTGGCCTCCCAATGGTTGAATAGCATGAAGATCTGAAGCAAAGCACCACCAAGAGCATCCACAACACCAAATCTCCTCCAAAGAATTTGTATTACCAAACCAAATGGCTGAAAATTACAATTGCCTAACAATGGGGCAAGAAGAGAGAAAGAGAATGAGAGAAATGGAAAAATAGCAAGAGCATGAGAGATTGTAACCCAAATGAGGAGAAATGCCCTCCTTAAATAGGAAAAATGAAAGAGAGAGGCTCTTTACATGCTAGACAAGTGTCAAGAGGTGGAGAGAGATGCCCAAGAGAGGGGGGCGAATTTGCTCAAGGAGGGCAAAACCAAAGTTTGAGATCTCAAATATGGGGGGAGAAACCCCCCTTTTAATGCTCTCAACCTTATTGCTATGTCAAATAGGGAGGAAACCACCATAGTGAGGCCTTTCCCATTGACTTTTACTCACCAAACCAATCAAAGAGAGAATGGTGCACCCCCTAGAGTGGGCACTTCACCACACTCAAAATACTTGCTTGGGGGGGGCATTAAGCTTTAGTTTTCATGTTGGGTACATAACATAAGGTTTAGGACCTTTACTTGGCCACCCCAAGTGACTATAGTCAATTTTACAAAATTTGGGTTTCTAATTAAATGCCCAATTTCCTGATTTCCTTGACAGACTTGGGAAAAAGTGACCATAACCATAGCAATACTTCTCCGAATGACTTCAAACTTGGCCCAAAGATGTAGGGGGTCTCATGCCATTTGTCTTAAGTACTCATACCCCTATACAACATCAAAACGGACCAAGTAACCCTCTTTTACATTACAACAAATTGTCCCGAGTGAACTTAATGAAATTCCACAAGACTCTAGATAATGTCTAGCATGGTAATATAGAACAATCCTAGGCCTCAATCACCCCATGAACTCGATCACTAGAACACCTTTCACCACTTTGGAAGGACTTCCCTAATGATAAAGTCCTAGGTGACTAAGTAAAACTAGACCCTCATGAAAGGACTTCCCTAATGATAAAGTCCTAAGTGACTAACTAAAACTAGACCCTCATGCTGACATATCCTTACAAAATCCCCCGCAGGGGTGCGTAAATTTCATGGAGATAAGATAAGAAAAAGAGTTGCCTCGCTTGATATAATCATTCAGTACTTCTTTCTTATCTTCAAGGCACATTCAAGATGTGCATGGTACACCATTGTCCACCAAGTCGGTTTTGGTGGTCAACAGGTACCAACCAAGGTTACTTGGTAGCAAGAACGGAAATGAGAAGCGGGAGTGGGAGGGGGAGCAAAAAGCGAAATTTTCAAAAGATTCCGGTTTGGGAGTGTTTCGGGAGCGTTTTTTATATAATATATATTTTTTTTTTATATTTTGATGCATATATGTCAACAAATGCATGTAGAATATTGAATTAGTTATGGAAACCATAAAAACATGAAATAAACCAAATACCATATAACATCATTCATCAATCATCAATTATCTAGTAGTGAATTCGTCAACCATAGGTCCAGTATCCATAACATCATTCATCTTAAAGCTTCAAATTTTCAATATATAACATTTTGCCATCACTAAAGTTGTACTTATAACCAAACTATTGTCTATAACAGAGAACATCAACAATGAAATGAAAGTTGAAACAATTCACAAAGCACCATATTCATTACCAAAGAGTTATAATATGCTTTTATGCAGTCAATGACTCAATAATGCAAAGTTGCAAACAGTGAACTTCAAAGGTAGGTTCAACTTCAAACTTAAATTGCCATGTAATATTTACAAAATATACCATAATAAATATAAAAGAGTCAATAGTGCATAAACTTGAAAGTACTGTAAAAAAGAAAAGACAAGAAAAGTAGATTTTATGGATATTTCCTCTTGTCACGGGAAATTTCTAATTTATTTTCCCGTGGACTATGAACAATGGGAATGGGATTATCATCCCCAATAGCCAACAATGCTCGTGAACCACATCCAAGACCTGCGACCCCCTCTCACTGATGCAGATGGAGGTCATGAACCTCTAGGCAAAGATGGATCATCTGGAAACAAGCTAGAAGATGGCAAAGGCATTGCTGCTAATGCTGCTGCATGGTCATCCTCATAGCCCAAAATCTCTTCCTCCAAGCGCTCTAAAGCTAAGGCTCCATCCTCCAAGTTATGCTCCTCCGGATTGTTGTCCCAAGCAACATATGATCTATCGGTTTTGGCCCGCTCACAGTAATGAGTCAACAACCTCAAGTTGTAATGTACATAAACCAAGCTTTCTGCCTGGTTTTCATTTAATTGGTTTCTTTTCATTGACTGGATGAAGCTATAAGTGCTCCAACACCTTTCTGTACAGGAACTGTTAAGCTTTCGGAAACATTTCAATCCTGAAATCCCATACCCTCATACATGATAGAATCCAATGGAAACATTGCAATCCCGAAATCCTAAAAATTGTTAAGCCCGTTGAATTTGATTGGGATAAAAAATTCTACTTTTTGCATTTGAAGTCTGATGAGGTTAGAACCACTCTCAAACATCCTGAAACAATTAATGGTAAAGCTAAAAATTTAAGTAAAAGGATAGAAAATGAAAGATAAGGAGAATGTCAACTTTTACTTTAAGACTTTAATATTACCATTTAATGGTACTAGTGATTACTAAGGTTAGGTTTTTTGCTATTAGAGTAGGATTTTCCTCCTTTATATAGCATTAGTATGGGCCTAGGGTTAGACCCCCCCACCCATCACTTAACTTTTTGACTTTTTTAAGAAAAATTGAAAAAAAAGGAGGGAGTGTTTTTTTTACAAGGAAGCGAGCTTCCTGAAAACGTTCCCATACCGGAGCATTTAGGAAGCACACTTTCCCAGTGCTTCCTAGACACTTCCTTCGGAAGCAAGCTTCGGGAGCGGGGGTGGGGGGGGGGCTCCCATGCAACATAGGTACAAACCTAAGCTGCAGGGAATCGCTCTAGCCCCCTCCGCTTCGCTCCCAATTCGCAATCCCGGAGGAAGCGATGAGGAACCGATCCTGGGATCGCGATTCCTCTTCGCTTCCTCCCAAGATCAATTTTGTAATTCGCGAATCCGGAGCAGAAAAAAAAGAATCCCAAGTTTTTTGGGAATCGTTGAGGGATCGACGCTCCCAGAGCAATCCCTCATCACTCCCTCAACAATCCCGGACCAAAAAAATCGATCCTGAAAACACTCTATGAGCGATTCCACGAGCTAGGCAGACTTGAGTCCGATTTTTCTCAAATTTGCAAAAACAAACTTGTTTTTTAGAGATTGGCTAGGGTTCATTTAGGCAGATAAACACTATTAGACTCCATTTGGACACATTATATTCCTCATTTCATTAATTTCACTTCTCTTGCTAGGGCTTTAAGTTGGTTTGCTAGTTGTTTGAGAGCAAATTTGTGTGAACTTGGAGGGGAGACTGAAGGTGATATTTGTGAGAGCTTGGAAGGGAGATTGAAGGCTTCCATAGAGACATTCAACCACCATTGAAGAGCTAAATAGGTACGCTCTAAAAACCCAATCTTTGTTTGTTTTTGAAAAAATATTTCACTATGTTAAAAAATTTAAACCTTCCAATGTTCTCTTCTCCTACACTTTCCAATTTCTTCTTCTCCATCATTCTATTGTAGGCAACAAGTGACTCTCATCTTGAATCAAGAAACATGATGGGTATGTGGTTTTGGCTTTTGGTTCCACTTCTTCTCATTATGATGGTGTTGGGAAGCAAATATGGTGGTGGTAGTGAAGAGGGGGAAGAGGTAGAGAGTGACACATACCGTGGAGAAGAGGAGGAGGGGGAAGAGGGTGATGATGATGAAACTGAGAGTGATCAGGGGCAAAAACAAAAAGACACAACAACACCACCTTTGTGGAAGTATGTGACAAGGCTTGGGGGAGGGAGAGGGGGTGGAACCACAAAGTTTACATGCCCCCATTGTAATAAAACTTACACAGGTTCATATACCCAGGTGAGAAAGCATTTGTGTGGAATTACGCCATGAGATGAAAGTAAGGCTACTAGAGTCAAAACCTATGACAAAGTGTCAGCTAAAGAGAGAAACAAATACAAGATGGAAGAAGAGGCCGCTCAAAACAATTCCAAGAGATCAAGGGTTGAATCTGAATCCTCGCAGAGAATGTTTGGTAGTGGATCTCGATCATCATCGGCTCGATCGAGACCCTCATCCCCCCATGGTAGTGGAATCTCTCCTATGCGAAGAACAATATCGGATTTCCTTGCCCAAGGTTGTAGAGATGATGTGGATTCAAAAGTTTATAAGTTTCTCTATGCATGTGGTGTGCCATTCAATGTTCTTCGCTCACCCTATTGGCATGAAATGGTACAAGCTGTCAATGGTGCCCCTAAAGGATACAGAAGCCCTGGGTATGACAAAGCCAGAACCGTGGGACTTGACAGGGAAAGAGCCAAAATCAATAGTGTTCTTGGAAAGTTTACAAATGATTGGTCCAACTATGGGGTATCCATTGTATCTGATGGGTGGACAAATGTTAAGGGAAAGCCATTGATAAATATTCTTGGTGTGTCTGCTAGCGGTGCGATCTTCCTTTCATCCCATGACTACTCAGATCGCTACAAGACCGGTATTAATATTGCACAACCTTTACTTAAAACCATTCAAGAGATTGGGCCATACAATGTCATTTAAGTCATCACTGATAATGCTGCTAATTGTAAGGCAGCAGGAGCAATCATTGAGGATAAGTATCCCAACATATTTTGGTCAGGGTGTTTGGTTCACACATTGAACCTTTTGATGCATGATATTGTTAAGATGAAGGACCCTAATTATTGATGGATTGGTGCCTTGTACAAGAGAGGTAAGAAAATGATCAAATTTATTACCAATCATAGCATGGCCCACCACATTTTTCGCAATCACTCTAGGTCGGAGCTATTGAAGATTGCAAGACTAGATTTGCTAGCTACTACCTCACTTTCAGAAGGCTTTTAAAGGTAAGAGAGGCATTGGCTAGTATGGTCTCAAGTGATCCATGGCAAGAATTAAAAGACAGAGCTGCAAGCGCAGCTGATAGACATGACTTTCAGGAGGTGGAGGACACCGTTCTTGATGGTCAGTTTTGGTCATAGGTTAAGTATGTTCTGCAGTTCACCAAGCCAATTTATAACATGATTCGTTTTGCAGATACAGATCACTCGGTGATTGGGGAGGTATATGAGCAAATGGATAGCATGCTTGGTCAAATCAAAGACATTGTTGAGAAAGGAGATGCAATCTTGTATGACCATATTCATAAACATGTGGTCAAAAGGTGGGATAATCTAAATGTTCCACTCCATGCCCTTGCATATGTCTTTACCCCAAAATACTATTCTCCAATTTGGTTGGCCCAACCTACACCTGGGGGTGGAGTTAGGAAAAAACTACACACAAATCTAGAAGTGCAACATGGGTATATGCTTGCATTAGACAAGTTGGTCCCTGATGAGGAGGAGTGTGCTCAAGTACAGAGTGAATTGAGCGAATGCATCAGTGAGCATGGAGTCTTTGGTACCCTGCATGCAACCAAGGATCGAGATAGATTGGATACTATCCATTGGTGGAACATGTATGGCTCTGGAGCCTCATATTTGCATAAATTGGCGGTGAGGGTGCTTTCACAGGTTGTTAATAGTTCTTCTGTAGAGAGGTGTTGGAGCACCTACAGCTTCATCCACAGTGTAAAGAGAAACAGTTTGAATGTAGAACGCGCAGAAATCTTGGTTTATGTGCACTACAACTTGAGGTTGTTGTCCCATTATTATGAGGCGGCCAAGAATGATAGAACATTTTTGACTTGGGACAACAATCCAGAGGAGGCTAATGTGGAGGATGGAGCCATAGCATTAGAGCACTTGGAGGCTGAACTTTTGGGTGATCATGATGGTGATCCAATTCATACTACAGAGATGCCACCCCCAACCAGCAACAGGTTTCCAAATGCAGGAGTTTTGCCTTTAGCTTCACAACGTCCAATAATCTGTGGGGGCCATTCATCTTCTTCTCATGTTCCACGATCACTTCCAGCAGCTCATATTCCACCTAGACCACGAGAAAAGAAATTGGAAGTTTCTCGTGGCAAGCGGAAATCTTAGTAGATACTAGATAGTATAATAGTACTTTGTATTTCATGTTTATTAAGGCCTATTTTGTAAACATTATGGCCTAGTTTGAAGTTTGAAATTTAGTCTTTTGACCTTTGAATCTTGAACTGTTGAACCTACCTTTGAAGTTTAAACTTTAAATTTTTTATTGCATCCTACTGTCTACAACTCTTTGGTATTGAATATGGTATTATGATGCTTTGTTTCATTTCATGGTTGATGTTATCTGTTAGAGTTTGTTGATGGCACATATTATATGTTGAAATTTGAAGGTTGATGTTGTTGATGATTGATCATTGATCATTTAATGACAATGTTATAAGTTATAGCTCCTAGATGACTGATGTCATATCAATATGTGTACTAAAAGTCTAAATGGTTATATGAATATCTATGTTTTCTATAGCGAATTTGGCATAATCCATGTTTTTTTAATATATATGCATCAAAATATATTAAAATATATATTATATAAAAAAACACTCCCAAACGGAAGCTTTTGAAATTTTCGCTTTTCGCTCCTGCTCTGCGCTCCCAACAGCCTTGGTACGAACCAATCCATGGAGTGCATTTGAATTCAAATCCCTATAGGCTCTACGTTTGGAAGATTTGCAGATTCCTCTTGCTTATTCCAAAACTTTTCAAGGTCCACCTCATGTTATCCAAGTTGAAGGAGATAAATTGAACAAATATGGCCATCCTTTGTTGGGATATACTATCAAACCAATACTAGGTCTATTGGCCAAGAACTATGGTAGGATTGCAATTTTAGGTTGTTTGCTTACTGCTATTTACCTAAACATATCATTTTGAAGTTTAGTCACCAGTCAAAGGGATTGAATGCAACCTACCACAAAAAAAAATCTCTTTATTCCACTAGAGATAAAAGCCAAAGATGTTGAAATTTAGGGTGTAGACATATACACAAAGGTGGCAATAAAAGATGAGGATTGAATTTTATTTTAATGTCGTAGCCAATACTTCTCTTGAATGCACCTTGACATCATGCATCATTACATATTATAACATCTCGTTACAACAAAATCAAGCACCCCCTAAATGATACAAAGTCTCACGCATCAAGGGGCTAGTCTTGTGCAATTTCAAGAAGGCCACCCACTATCCCCTCAATGGCTCTTCCTCTCACTCTTCAAGTTGGTCTTCCTCCAACTCAAGGGGGGTATCCCTAAGTAAGACTGCTAAGGCTATGGAGTAGGAGCTCAAGGTGATATGGGAGAGTAAACCATAACAAAATGAATGTGATTGTAGTATATACTATAGACGACGTGTGTGGAAATGGAAAATGGTTAAAAGAATAAGCTAAGAGAATGAAGGCGAAAGCCAAGGAAAAAAAGGAAATGGGAAACAAGTGCCTTATCAAATGATGGGTTAATGGAGTCACGAGGTGTTATACAAAATGGCTTAATTTGTCACATCATAGCTACTTTGATGAAGGTTTCTAGTGGATGAAAGGGTGGTTTCCTCCTCCAACTATCTAATGATTAAGGGTTGTTTTCTACGTCACCATATAATCAATATACTTGAGTAATAATGGACTGATTTGTTACATAAACCCTTAAGAGTGTTTGCCGAAAAGTTATATTGAAAAAAATCTTGGAGGGCTCTTGAAGGTGCCACTCATCAATTAAAATATAAAGGTGCTAAAGTATTTCGGAATTTATTGTCCATATCAACAATTAATTCATTAGATGAAAGGAAACAAAACTGAAATAAATAGCCCCTACGTCGTAAGCAATTGGCGATGGGGTGCACTATTAAGGCACTCTTCCAATGTCACGGGTTCAAACCTCAATTAGCCTTGTGTGTCGTGTATGGGGCATCACGGTATGCCTAGGGCTATAGTGGCAAGGGACCGGAATTGACCTTGTGTCGCACAAGTATGAGCTCAACCCAATTACCAATTCCCACAGATACACAAAAAAAAACAGAAATAAATAGCAATGTAAATCAAAAGGGAGTAACCTCCTCACATTTACTTACTCCTAATGAAAGACTTAGGCTTTTTATATTTAAATTGGAAACAAGATATTTCAACATAAATTGCACAACAAATTAAATGCAATGAAGTTTACACTAAAGCATAAATATTATACCCCGTATCTTAATTAGTTTTCCTTCATGTGAATACAAAGGATCTTTATCAAAATCCAACTCCTAAACCCCTACTCTTCATCACTTCTCTAACTCCTAACCCATCACTTGCCAGTCACAAATTAAAATGGAGAGAAAGCTCCTTTATATAGAGACATCTAGATCTCTCATACAATAAAATAAAATATGTGTTTAACTAACTCCTTGAAAAGACCAACAATAATAAAAAATTTGAGTGAGTTAGATCCAACCATTTATGCTTGACAAGTCAAATGGATAAAGTGGACTCTCTTCTCTCCAAAGGAGGTTGTTCCATCCAAAAATATGAAGATATGTGAGAGATATCCTCAAAAAAGAGAGAGAGAGAGAGGGTGCACTACAAAAATATGCCTTTTTTACCATGTCAAAATTCCAAGAAATAAGAAAATATGCTCCACAAAATGCACCCTTCAAGATGCTTGTCCTACTTAGTTATTTTTTGCAATTTTTACTTAGAATGTTTTGGTTTTTTTTGGTAGGTCCCAAGATACTTTTAAAGTGTTTTTGGGCATTTGTTATTAACATTTGCTTGCTGGTTTGCAGGTTTTAATGATTAATTAGAGAGGCATGCTGGAAAAATTTGTGTTTTAAACCATTCAGAGTGTTCCGAAAGCCCTCTTCTTCATCTAAATCCTTTATCCAAATTTGTAAGCCTTTGAGTCCATTTCTATAAGGACCAAGGCATTTCTAAAAGTATTGCAAAAGGAGAAATAAAAGAAGAGCAAGTGGGATACACAGCGCCCACACCCCATCCCCCCAGGAGGGATCTGTGTTGACTCTCTTTTTGTGTGGTTTGGATTTTTTAGTTTAGATTTCTTTTTTTTTCCGCATTTTAATAAAATTAACTTTGTTGGTTTCGTTTCAACGGCGGGCCGCAAGTGTACTCAAGACCTAGCTTTTCACATTTTGTTAACAATTTGCTTTAAAGTTTGAGTCATTTTTCCTTGCTTTCCCGAAGTACGGTGCCATGGAAAGAGCTTGCTCGAGTACTGGAGTTCAGCCAAAAAAGAGAGTCTTGGACTAGTTTAACCAAGTAGAAAACATTTAAGCTTTGTTTAATAAAATTTACCAAAGGCTCCTTCCCCGTATGCTCTTGACCGTTGCAACTTAGTCCAACCAGTTGGCCAACCAAAAAGGGTGGAGTAACTAGTGTAATAGGACAATCCAAGTTAGTTTATCTTTGAGAACTCTGGAGGTCGCGAAGGGTGACTACCATAGAGCCAGGATGCTACTTTAAGAAGGTTATGCCTCGCCCCGTTGGACACTTGGTAAATCCCCTTGAAGTGCTCAGTTCGAAGAGTTAGGCTCATTTGGGCCAAATCCCCAATAAACCCACTCCTTAATCCACACATTAATAAATTAAAACTAACAACGAGACAACTGCAATACATTCCCAACACAACAGCATCATTTTCACATCTCGGCACTGATCATTACGCAATATATTTTATTTAAGTCAAATCTACAAAATGTCATGATTATTATTTAAACTTATATGTTGTTGCTTAAATTTGCTGCAGAAGTTTCCGTTTCAATATTTATATCATCATTTTAACTCCTAGATTAGTTGTTTTCTCATTTTAGATTAAACACCTTAGACTTTTTCTTTATTAGGGACCACACCCCTTGGCTTCGCTAGGAATAAGCCTAGAAGGAGGAGTCAAGCTTCGAATGACAGCTCTTGACTCCGACTTGCCCCCAAGGCCACACCGAGTAGCTTGAAGGTTTTTGCCGCATTCCCCCAGGTGTACATCCAGGCGGCAACATTTTGGAGCCATTACCGAGGATAAATCTTTCTGTTCCCGGAATATGATATTTGGGTTTTTATTTTTGTTTTTGCTTTGTTTGATGTATGTAGTTGTTATCACACCATAGTAGCAGGGCTACTATTCTTGTTTAACAGATATCTGCACATTCCAGAGCTTCCATTATTCAGAGCTTGGCTATGATGATTGTATATTTTGAGATCACTCATGATCAGAGCAGTGTATTATTCAGACTTATGTTAGACCTTGTGTCAAGGCTGAGCCTTGAGAGTTCAGATTTGATGACCGATGTGACCCTTTATCCCATGTAGTTTCAGTTCAGTGCCTAGAGATGTATTGCAGCAGTGTTTTCAGATGATATATGATGATTATTCTTGTGATGATGTTGTATGACTTATGGATGTTTTATCACTGACTGTGGATTATTATCTTGTTGATTTAGTCATGTCCACAGCATCTGCTTGGTATATTATTCCTGATGTGGCAAACTATTTAAAATGAACTCTAAAATGAACATTTACTTGCACATTTAAGTTGTTTAACAAAACTCACTGGTTTACCACCTTACATAGATATGGTGTTTCCTGACACCAGTTGTCTGCTAGTTTAGGCTCCATATTTACTTGACTCCATCCATACATGACTCTCCTTATTTGACTGTAAACCCTGACCTGTCTCATTTGACTTTCTGATACTGAGGACTTCTCCATTTTTCTACCTCTGTGTTTGGACCGCATCCCTGTATGTTTAGTGTCTCGGCTCTAAGTTGGTGACAAAACTCGCCTTTGGTGAGTTGGATTGTAGGCCTAAATCATTCTAGTCGGTTGTCCCAATGTTTGGCATTGGCTCGAACTCCCCCTAGTCACTTGAGATGTGGTTGGCTAAAACTGAAAGCTCATGTACTACTTATGGAAACTTATAAATTGGCCCATGGAAACTAAAAAGGGCAAGAGCGATGAACTGCTAAAAAATACTCCTTGAAGAGTATAAGAAAGGTCCAAAAAGCAATGGTTCTTAAAAGCTATATCTAAACAATTGCTGACCTTATATGTATATGAAAACATGCCCTAGATGCAAGCTGCAACTAGTTGTGCTTATCAGCACACCTGAGATCCGAAGGGTTATGTAGGCCAAAAAGGCCATGAAATGAAATTGAATGATCCTAATGAACCTGGATCAACTTGATGTAGACATGATGCCTAAGTTGAATAAGCACTCTCTAAACAACTTATCCATTTGTGAGGCACAGCCATTCCCCGTGTTATTTTGTCCAGCACAGAGTTTGTAGTTTCCCCTTCTCCCAGTCCAAAGTATTTTTGAGTTGAGTAAGACAAGTCAACCCCTTGGCCCAACCTTGTTCCTAGCCTTCATCCTTCACTAGCAGATTGACCATATCCAATGGGTGAGTTTGTCATTTAAACTATTGTGCAAGTAATTTCAAATAACAAAGGAAATATGTTAACTTAATCAATGCCATTGAATGGATGTTATACTTTGAGCTTGGCTGTGAGAATGATTAGAGAAACATGTCTTAGTCTACTGATGTGATTTATCCTTGGTTGTATATTATTGGGATCCGTGATGATGTGGGCCATATTTATATCTATTGGTGATGATTGATGGCCCCACATACTTGATGATGATGCCATATGATGGACATATGGTTCAGATGATGATTGATGCAGTTCAGCAGGTTTTATTATTACTTCAGATCATCAGATTATGCACTGTCCATATATGGTGGACCCTACAACTGGCCCATTAGGGCAACCCATGGTGTATGAGTACACATTCCTAGTGGATTTGGGTCTTCTGGATCCAATGAGACACTTATCTTTCAGTTCCGGGCACTTCTGACAGTGATTGATGCAGTTTTACACTTGTTGACCAGATTTGGGGCTGATTTCCTAGCCTGAGCAACAAGGGCCAGGAGAGGCCAGTTCACCTAGGGCGTTGTATGAGGAGGGGGTGGTCCAACCATTTTACCATTTACCCCCCCTTTTGGAGAGCCTGGTGGGCTCAGTTGGACAGCGCAGATGCCCTAGGAGGTAGTTTTGGCACTTTCACAGTTACCGAGGCAGTTAAAAAATGGGATAAAGTGGTCACTGAGGAATTCGATTTCGGCAATTGAGGCAAGGTTTTGGCATTTGGTTTTCACAGAGGTCTTCAAGGGTGATCCCACTATCTTCCAGCCAGTTTCACCATGTGGGTAGGCCCACAGCGATCACAGGAGGTCTTTTACTGCTTGTCTGTCACAGATTTTGAGGACAGATTTGGTTATTTATATTTATCTTGGACATATTTTATTATTTTATTGTGCCTTGGGGATGAGCTAGTAAGGATTGATGCCTCCTAGCCCCACCATGTGCTCCATATGTCATGTCCTAGTCATTATGACGTGGATTTTGGTACTTTTACCCCCTCTAGTGGATGACGTCACCCTCCATGATTTTTTTTAGACTATGACGTCATCACTTTATGAGTGATCCATGTGTTATGTGATATTGGTTCATCTTAGCCATTGATTGCATGTTGAGATCTTTTTATCTCAACCACTCATTTGATGTAGTATTGTAAAGTGGTATAGGGTTTTGGTCTTTATTATCCTATATAAGGAGGAGACCCCCTATTGTATAGCTCACCTTTGGAGCTCTTGAATATTGGAATAGAACACTTCTTTGTGGAGCATATCTCTCTTGTCTTGTGGATTCTCTTGCATCTTGAGTATACAGTATCTCTTCTATGTATCATTGTGGATTTTGGTGCTACATCTAGTTTTCTTGCAGGGAAGTTGAATTGATGGAGAGGAGGGCGATTTCTTAAGGGTTATTGTTGGAGGGATCCACATATTCTCTCTTGGGTTGATCTTGGTGAAAGGGAGTATCATTATTGTATCTTTGTGACATAGTTGATGCTTTCTATTACATCTTTCTACCATTTTCATAATCATCTTGCTTGACTTGTTTCTCTTGATCTTATCTTGTAGGAGGAGGACGATTTGGCTTCTTTGAGGAGGACGTTTGGCTTGGAGCAACAAAATTGCACTCTTGAATATACACATAGGAGAATGCTATCAATTTGCAAAGTGGCCATAAGCAATTGAGGTAAGATCTACAAGGAATGTGCCTCTTTCCATCCATTCTCTCTTCATTGGTCACAAACCCTAATTAATCAAAAACCCCATTTTGGTTTTTCTTAGATCTACTTAGATCTAGCCTTGCTTTTGAAAAGATATTAAAAACCCACCTTTGTAGCATCCACCCCTAGTTGGATCTATAGTTTGGTGGTGATTGGGTTAAAATTGACACACTTTTCAAGGCAATAAAGCCCTCTTGAGCCAAATCGCACTTCCTTGGAGAGGCTTGTTTGGTTAGATCTAGCATATGGGTAGGTGAGATCCCACTTGATTCATAATCTACATACTTGATAACCTACCCCTAAACTCTTACTTTGGTGATTTCTACCTTGTGGGCATCATTCCACATTTCAAGGGATTAAAACCCCATTTTGGACTACTTGGCACCTTAAAACTCAGATCTAGTAAGATCTAACCCTTGGATTGTCTTGATTTTCTAGATCCACATAGATCATTGCCTAAACTACTTGGATCTACAATTTGGTGGCCATTGGACTTGTTTTGACACACCTTTCCCATCTTTTAGCCCTCCTTGAGCAAGGTCGCACTTCCTTGGGTGATTGAGTTTGCCCACTTTGAGGACGTGAGTAGTTGAGATTTTTGTGGATTTGGAAAGAGCATAATTTGAAACCTATATCTAGTGTGTCATTTTGCGACGATCTGCCTTGGGGGTAGTATTCCTTGTTTCAAGGGATTGTGGTCCACTTAGGGTCATATCATGAAATCCTAGATCTAGCAAAATCCAACCACCACATCCCAATTAGCCCACTTGATTTGAATACTTGGTGTCCCGATCTACACTTTGACATATCTTTTGACTCCATTAACCCATCCAACAAGGCACTAGTCTTCCTTAGGCAAGTCGCACTCCTTGGGAATTTGGTGGCCATTGGACTTGTTTTGACACACCTTTCCCATCTTTTAGCCCTCCTTGAGCAAGGTCGCAATTCCTTGGGTGATTGAGTTTGCCCACTTTGAGGACGTGGGTAGTTGAGATTTTTGTGGATTTGGAAAGAGCATAATTTGAAACCTATATCTAGTGTGTCATTTTGTGACGATCTGCCTTGGGGGTAGCATTCCTTGTTTCAAGGGATTGTGATCCACTTAGGGTCATATCATGAAATCCTAGATCTAGCAAAATCCAACCACCACATCCCAATTAGCCCACTTGATTTGAATACTTGGTGTCCCAATCTACACTTTGACATATCTTTTGACTCCATTAACCCATCCAACAAGGCACTAGTCCTCCTTAGGCAAGTCGCACTCCTTGGGAATTGTGTCGAACCTTAGATCCCATATGTGGGTATTCCTAGTTTCAACTTAGTCCCATAGATCTACTCATTACATATCCTCTAGTACCTATTGCATCCCTTAATTTCACCTTGTGGGTCCCATTTGAACCATTCACATATCCCAAGAAAGTAGGTCCCACTTGTGTAACAAATGGTACTAGATCTTGTCATTATAACTAATCATGTGGCCTAAATCATACATTGGTTGAAACACTAATCATCTCTCAAACCACCTTCAACCATACTTTAACTTCTAGGTCCACTCAACCTTGCATTGGTTTCCATAACTCATTATTTACTTATCCCTAGGAACCTTCGTTTGGGTCCAATCATCTTTGATTGGTAATAGGATCTCCCCCTAGGTCTTGATTTATCTAGATCTAAAGTGAAAAGTGCCTCGGTTGATGTGACTCCCACTTTGCATTGGGAATCGTGGCATCTCTTGGGTCACCTCTTTAGTTGTCCATCTCCTCTACCGTCCCGGATGCGATACCACTAGGGGCAACTACAAGTTATGTGATAACAGTAATGAATTTTGAAAATTGACTAAGATCATCTTGCAACTCCACTGTCATTAAATTTACCAAGGCATTCTACAAGAAGGAACTTAGAGGGCTTGCTTCAATAAATTCTTGAGGATGAAAAGGTCTATCACAGGAGGAAAAGCAAGCAAGCTTCTTGTAGAATCCTTGAGGATCTTGGATCTCAATCAAGTTTGGGCATTCACGTTTTATTTTCTGAAACCAATTCACAAGTGAATAATCCCCCTGTTAAAATGGTTGACATTTTTTATCCTTTTGATTTTACTGCCATAGCTGGGTTCCCTCATGCAATTCCAGAAAAGGCCATTAAGAAATTGCCTTCCTTTCAAGGCAAGAATGCTATCAGTGCGGGAGTTCACCTGTTGGCCTTTTCCCGGTGTTACAACAAATGGTGTCTAAGTGCCAAGCATGAAGATGTGAAAATGAAGCTTTTTGCCTTGTCAGTTGAAGGAGATGCCTTTGAATGGTTCGCCGACTTAGATAATGACAGCTGAAAAATATTCAAAGATATTAAAACTGCTTTCCTTACAAGATGGGGAGATAGAAAAGAAGACCGTTACTTGTTGGGTGCATTGACAAACACTAGAAAAAATGAGAATGAAACTATGGAGGAATTCAACAAGAAACTCGGTGAAGTTGTTGCAAGACTCCATGCTAACTTTAAACCTCTAGCCAATTCAATTCTCATTTACTACATAGAGGCTTTTGATGGAGACATGAAGTATTAATTGAGAGACAAGGAGTCCACAACTCTTAAGAAACCCATGGATATGGTCGAAAAGATAGATAGAAACATGCAAAGTTGTGGTAAGTCCAACCTTCCTAGTTTCACAAAAGGAAATGTTCCAATGCACAAACAACATGAGAACAAGGGTAAATCCATTGATTCTGAAGGTAAAGATCCTGCAAAAGACCCCATGAAAGAGATGGTCGATCTTCTAAAAGCTCTAGTTTCAAATCAAGCCTCTCATATGTATGCTTCGCAGAATCGGTTGATTTCTATTGAAAGATCTCAAGCAAACCCAACCCCAAGAGAATTTGTTCCCAAACCGCGATATGCTCTTAAACCTCAATGGCAAAGGAAGGCACCACTCCAAGACCAAAGGCCTCCAAACCCTTTGGAAACTGCTAATGTTGTCTTAGAAGAGGTTCCCCCCTATTGTAGAGCATGCTCCAATTTTCATGATGAATCCTCTTGTGCCATTTTCCAACAACTAACAAGTGCATGAGCAAGGTTTCCCAGAAACCAGTGGCAGTACCAGATTCTCAAGCGAGCCTGAATCCCAGCCAGAGTATATCAACATTGTAGGTAAAACTCATCCAGTCTCAAAAGAAATTTGGGAGCAAGCAAGACAATACGGTCAGGAAAAGGACAATGTGACCAAATTGTATGGTGAGATGCCTTCACTCGATCAGATACTGGAGATGTCAAGGTTTAAAGGAATAACTTATCAAAGAAAGGACACTACTAGATCCTCAAAGCCAAATCAGAATGTTCCCAAGGTAACAACTCCCCTCACTTTAGATAACTTGAATGTTGATTTGGGTACATGGTTTTCTAACGCTAAGATTCCTGTTCACATAACTGACCTCATCAAAATCCCAAGCTTAAAAGAAGATTTGATGAAGATGATAGATCCTCCTGAACAAGAGATAATAAAGGCCTCAAGTGACCCTAAGAAAGTAGCCCCTAACAAATCAAGAGAAGAAGTCAAGCTGCAAGATTCGGGTGTTAATGAAGATGCCCCAGTTATTTTGCATAGTTTGGACCCTAAGAAAGAAGATCACCCGCCATTTTAAATATCCTTGCTAGTCAACAATATGCTTTTGGACAATTGCATGTTGGATTCAGGTGCTGCTTCAAATGTTATGACCAAAAGGGTCATGGATCAACTTGGTTTAAAGATAGCCAGGCCTTATCATAATGTATGTGCCATGGACTCAAGAGAGGTTAACACCATTGGCATAATCCTAAATTTACCGGTAAATTTGAAGTACCCCAACATCCATCTGACCATTGATCTGCTAGTGATTGATGTTCCAGATAATTGGGGTATGCTTCTGTGAAGAAAATGGGTTGCATCTTTAGGAGGAGACATAAGGATGGATTGCACATACGCCACCATTCCTGCATCAGAGCACACAATGGTTAAGTTATATAATGAACAAGCTAGGAAGTTTCATGTTGAAACCCAGAAAGACCTACTAATGAATTTGTGTATGAATCAGACAACTTTGGAAACTATGCAATCTTATCAAACTTCATAGCAATGGATGCTTTTTTAGTTTAGCGGGACGCAAGTGTACTCAGGACCTGAGTACACTTCCTTACTTTCCCGAAGTATGGTGCCACAGAAAGAGCTTGCTCGAGTACTGGAGTTCAGTCAAAAAAGAGATTCTTGGACTAGTTTAACCACATAGAAAACATTTAAGCTTTGTTTAATACAATTTACCAAGGATCCTTCCCTGTATGCTCTTTACCATTGCAGATTAGTCTGACCAGTTGGCCAACCAGAAAGGGTGGAGTAACTAGTGTAATAGGACAATCCAAGTTAGTTTATCTTTGAGAACTTGAGAGTTCGCGAAGGGTGACTACCATAGAGTCAGGGGGCTATTTTAAGAAGGTTATGCCTTGCCCCGTTGTGTTAGTTTTTCATACAATTATAGCATTATAATTCAATTGCATAAGATCAATAGGATCACTAGAAGAAAGACAAAGCACAGAAACAAAGAACACGAGAATTTATCCTGGGAAACCTAATAGGGAGAAAACCCAGCAACCTCCGTATAGAGATGAACAATTCTGAGAACAAAGTACAATGATGAGAGACAAAAGTGGAAGAATTTTCCAAGTAGAAACCCCAAAATATCTTCTTCTAGCTACAGATGCGAAACTCTCTCCAAGTGGTGCGAACTTGCTTGGTTGAGTGAGTGAGTAAATGAGGTGAACTTTCCTTCTATTTATACAAGTGCCAAACTGGCTTTTTCCTCAACAAGGCCAACTTGTCAAACTGTCTGGGCCGACTTGACTTGGGGATCAATAAATAAAGTTTATTTTAATCTTTTCTTTGGGTAAATTATCCCCAAGGTTTGCATTGATTCTTTCAATGGTTTACATAATTAATTACATCAAATTCATCTCCCGTAGGAGGTACAAATCAGTACAATAAAATATAATAAGAATATCTTCCGAAGTTGCACAAATTCCAACACTCCCTCTCAATAAGGAAGGTATTCTTCGGATACGGTCATCATCAGCATCATGATCATTTGGGTTTCATCTGTACATCTATACTGTCTCAATCATCTTTATACATACTGAAGGTTGTCAACACGATCTCAGTCCTTCGAGAAGTGTCATCATGCATCAACTTCACCAATCCTTCGGTGAGTTCAAAAGTAGCCTCTCCATCCTACCTGGATGTCCGAGAGATCAACTTTACTATCTGCTTTACCATCTGCTACATGTCTGTCTCATCTTCCGATGGGATCCTCCCATACTTGGCCGAGAACCTAGACGAGCAGAGGTGCACGACCATCTACAACCTGTTCGTGTCATCTGCCGATGGGATACTCCCATACCTGGCTGAGAACCCGAACGAGTAGAGGTACCTGTGCAAGCATCACACGACCATCTACTACTTGTCCGTCTCATCGGCTGATGGGATTACTCCAATACCTGGCTGAGAACTTGGACAAGCAGAGGTGCATGACCATCTACTACATGTTCGTCTCATCTGCCGATGGGATCCTTCCATACTTGGTTGAGAACCTGAACGAGTAGAGGTACCTGTGCAAGCATCACACAACCATCTACTACCTATTTGTCCCATATTCTGATGGAATTACTCCCATACCTGGCTGCGAACCTGGATGAGTAGAGGTACATGTGTGGAACCCGTCCATCTACTACCTGTTTGTCTCATCTGTTGATGGGATTACTCCCATACCTAGCTGAGAACCTGGACGAGTAGAGGTACCTAGGTGAAAGCAGGGTAAACATCTCTATGTCATCTTTTCCTCTCAAGGAGGGACACGTTCTCTTCTACTCCAAGTCTTCCACGAAAGTATTCAAACTTTATCCTGGGAAGAGGCTTGGTGAGACCATCTGCAGTCTGGTCATCTGTCGGAACATACTGTAACTCGACCGCACCTTTCTGCACCATATCACGAATGAAGTGATACTGAATCTCTATTTGCTTCAACTTGTCATGGAATACGAGATTCACTAACATCTACACACAGCTCTGGTTATCACAGTGAATCGCAGTTGGCTCTGGAATCTGGCCAAACAATCCCGCAAAGAGTTTCCGAATCCATACTGCTTCTCGAGCTGATGTACTGGTAGCCATATACTTAGCCTTTGCACTACTGAGTGCTACTGACGTCTGCTTCCTGCTACACTAGGAAATCACTGCAGAACCTAGACTGAAGCAACATCCGAAAATACTCTTCCTATCTGCAGCACATCTGGCCCAATCTGAGTTTGAAAACCCCTGCAATCTCAAGTCACACTCTGAAGCATATCTCAGGCCATATCCCACAATGCCACGCAAGTATCTAAGCACATGTTTTGCAGCAACCCAGTGAATTTGCCTCGGTTCACACATGAACTGACTAAGAGCATTCACAACAAAACATATATCTGGTCTGGAGTTTGTCAGATACATCAACGATCCAATCAACTGGTGATACATAGTGGGATCAATCAAATTTGATTCTGAAGCCCAATCCCTCAACTTCTTCAAATTTGCATCCATCGGAATCGCCATGGACTTGTAGTCCAACATTCCGAATCTCTTCAGAATATTTATGGTGTATTTTCCTTGACCTAGGAAAATCTCCTTCTGCCTCTGCCATACTTCTAATCTCAAGAAGTAATGCATCAATCCAAGATCCTTCATTTCGAACTCAGAGGCAAGTTTCTTCTTACACCATACGATAAGTTTCTCATTTCTAATGAGAAACAGGTCATCAACATAAAGAACCAAAATCAGTGGCTCATCATCCACAACCTTGTAGTAAAGGTTGGGGTCTGCATCACTCTTGGTCAATCCCAGACTCACCAGGAATTTGTCTATCCGTCCATATCAAGCACGAGGTGCTTGCTTAAGTCCATATAAGGCCTTTTTCAGCCTGCATATGTGAGACTCCTTGCCATGGACAACAAACCCTCTGATTGTTCAATATATACTTCTTCCTCAATAACACCATTGAGAAAGGTTGTCTTGACATCAATCTGACGCAACTTCCATCCCATAGCTGAAGCAATAGCAATGATCGATCTGATGGAAGTATATCGAGCCACAGGAGCAAATGTCTCATCATAATCGACACCCTCTTTCTGAGAGAATCCTCTGGCAACAAATCTAGCCTTGTATTTTTCAACACTACCATCTGCTCCATGCTTGATTTTGTATAACCACTTGGAAGTTGCTCCATGCTTGATTTTGTATAACCACTTGGAAGTCACTACTGACTTCCCCTCAGGTCTCGGCACAACCTCCCACACATCATTCTTCATGATGGATTGGTATTCTTCCACCATGGCATTCTTCCAAACTTGGTGTCTGGATGCTTCTTCATAAGTGGTAGGTTCTGAGTCAATGATGTGACTCATCAATGCTACATAACTGGAGAACCTCTGAGGTCCTTTACTTTGTCGGAAAGTACCATGTGGAGCTTCATGCCCCTCTGCATCCTGCAAAGTCTGTTGTGCCCATCTAGGCCTTTTTCGACCTACTACAATATCTCTGGGAACATCAACAAGATCAATGGGATCGATGGGTTCATTTTTCTCTACTAACTCCCTCTGAATTGGAGGGGGACATGATCTCATCTCTTTGGGTCTAGCATCTTCTCATCATCAATCTCCATGTCTAATCCTTTGCCTTTCCTAACAGCCATCTCTTCTTCAAAGGACACATCCCTGCTGACTTCGATCTGTCTAGATCCTAGGATATAAATCTTGTAGGCCTTTGAAGATTCATTGTATCCCACAAAAGTTCCCTTCTTGCTTGAAGGTTCTAACTTCATCCTCTTCTCCTTGGGCACATGTATGTAGACTGGACAGCCAAAGATCCGGAGGTGGCCTACTTCTGGTTTCATTTCTGTGAAAGCTTCTTCCGAGGTCATCCTTCTAGGCTTAGAGTCATAATCTGAACATTAACGGGATTCATGTGTCCACCACTTGTTCATTGGAACAAGTCTCATCATCCTTCTCTTGTAGGCCATATCATATGGTCTTTTCCCTACAAGTCAAATCCTATCTGCTGATTAGTGACATTGCATAATCAAATTTAACCAATTTCTATTTCTATGCAATGACAATAGTTTACACTAGGCATCTTGGCTAATGCTTCAGCACAACAATCATAAACATGTCTCTCAAGCACATATGGTAACTATCTAGATGCATGTTATCTCCACTAGAAAATGCCATCAAGAGTGTGCAATACTCTAAGCATGTAAGAAGGAGATATCATCTAAACTAACTCCATCGGGTGTTCATGGAATGTATAACAAATACAACAAGAGCCTATGGTACATTAATAAGTGTTGTCCGCCAAATTGCACACCAGCAGCGGAAATCTTTCGAAAGTTGTCTCTTCACTACAAGTGAGAGAGGTGTGGCCTTGGGGGCAAGCAATGAGCCAGGTACTGTCACCTGAATCCCAGCTCCTCCGTTTAGGCTAACTCCTAACGAAGCCAAGGTGGGTAGTCCCTACAAAGAGTTATCTATGGCTCAATGTTTTAAGTGTTAAAAATGTATGGTGATGCGGATGGATGTTGTTTAGGAGTTTTTAGTGATGAAAGACACACAACTTACTTTTAAATAAAACACAAGATAAGATGCAATCCACGTTGCGAAACAGTATATAAAGACTTGAGATAATTAAGAAGCATCCACAGATAAAAATTAAATGATAAAAGGACCAGTGCCTTATCCAATGGGTAATGGAGTCAAAATAATTGAAATTGTAGTGCTGGAGGATGCTGAAAAATAAGTCTTGATAGTAACTGTTCGTGAGATCGTTGTGCAAATTATCTTGGTAAATTTCAAAGTTTTAATGGTCTTGATTATTATGGCTAAAACCAAGGATATCAAAAGAGTGTCCGGAAAGACATTCTAAGCAGCTCCTTTAAGAGACATGTCGGAACCTGTCTGGAATCACAGCGAGGCGTGCAATGCTAACCAGCCACCGTGTCGCAGATTGGGCACTCCGGCGCCTCCCTTGAGAACTGCTTAAAATACTTTTTGAACAACACCGGTTCGTTGGTTGTGGGGGTGAAAGTTTTAATTAATTATCACTTATGAAATTATCAAATCCTTCACCTTTCTGAGTACTAGTCCAACCGTTTCCAATTGGCAGAACATACGGGTGTTGGACAAACGACCAAGATAAATTAATTAAAAGGGAAGTGTGGATTGAGATATTTTATTATTTAGAGCACTTGTTCAACTCTCCGACAGAGAGCGCTCTTGACTTGGTCTTAAGACCACAGTTCAAGAGACTTCCTACTTTAAAATGCCTAATGCAGGGGGAACGTGCAAGTCTATATGCTCTCCGACAGAGAGTGCTCTTGACTTGGATTTGGCCATGTTCAAGAGACTTTGTTCGTTTTATTGCAAGAAAATGAAATAGTTGTGGAAACAAATATGAAGCTTTGCGGAATTAAATCATGTGATAGCTCAAAGAAATATAAAGATAACTAACATGCTACTTGCAAAATGCAATGAAATAAATGAAAGATCTAGTGTTCTACCAAGCAATTCTACTCTAAAGGTGGGATCAACCTCCGAACAAGGCTAATCGCTAGAAACCGTCAGTCTTGGAAACCTTCCAGCTAGCTGGATGTCCACAAGAAGCTGATGGGGGAACGAGAAGCTACCACAAAACTATGTGGCCTTTGGGATGCAATCCCAAAGTTAGCTTACTCTAGTAAAGACTTGGAAAAGAAATTAATCTAAGTACGAAAATAAAGACTAATCTATGAACTTGAAAAAAGATGAGATCTAAACTAAGCATGCACAACACTCTTCCCCAAATGGAGAAGAAACCCAAAAAGTGGAGGCCTCCTCCACTTGAACCTTTTATTAACTTGATTACAAATGCCTTGGGTTTGAAACCCTTGAAGGACTTTTGAGAGATAGATAATACTTGGAAAAAATAAAGAAGAAACAAGTCTTTGCTTGCTTTTACAAAGGATAAGTATGTCAAGTTTTGATCACTCTCATGGTTTCTTCACTTTGTTTCTTTTGCTTAGATCTTACTTCTTCAAAGCTCTTTCATGTTTCCTCCTTTCAAAGCATCTATACAAGTCTTAGAAATTCTCAACCAAGGCACCCATTAATCATTAGAACAAGACAAAATCTTGAAGCTATTTAAACTAGAGTCTACAAAAGACTAAAAAAAATTAGTTTATGAGATTTTTTATGTCAAAAATGCATAAAAGAAAAAACGGACCAGCGAACAACATATGCTTAAAAAATGATGAGAAAGAGATCTAAAATGTAAAATTTTTGAAATATTTTTGTATGGAAAAATCTATCTTTTAAATGGAAACAAAAATCTAACAAGTATGAGCTATACTAATGCCAAACAATGAGATCTAATTATCAAAAGAAAGACTAAACTTTAACAACCACTACACTTAAGCAATTCGTTTTTTGTGTCTTATGTGTTTTTAGGGCTTTTTGGGAAGGTGGACGAGAGGAGTCTTGGAGGAAAAACTAATAGAGGGATGATTGGACAAAGATGAGGATGGAAAAAACGAATGGGTGAGGAGTAGGGTAAAACGAATGGATGAGGAAATAAGGAATAAGTGGGAAGATGGAAAGATCAAGTGGAACACTTGATGGCTTAAGAACACTATCCAAGAAATCATTCCAGCTAGCTGGATGATACGCCTGCAATAGTGTTGAAGAAAGCACAAGGGAACAAATCCCAAGTTATTCCCCAAGGTTGAAGGAGCTTCAACCTTATGGCAAATCCTAAGCTAGGCTTAACAAAAGAAATAAAAAGAGAAGGGGATAAGAGATAAATGGGTGGAAAAAGGTAAGGGGAATGGACTAGAAGAGGGAAGTTTTAGAACCAAGTAACCAATTGAAAATATGCTTTTGAAGATGGATTTCAAACTCAACGCTTCTTTACCAAAATGCTTAAGATCGACTTTGGGAGATCCTGAAATGCACACAAATGTTAGGAAAAAGGTCTTTGAAGAGATGAAAGATGCACCCAAGCTCAAACCTCTCTTCAACCTATTAGATCTGCACAAGAAATTACTCACAAACACACCTTGATCAAATATTGTATGTAAAGCAAAATGAGATTAGAAGAGTATAAATATTTCCAACTACAGTCTACTCCTCTCAAATCACATAGAACCCCAACATCAATGGACAAGTTGAACCCAAATGCCCACCCTATGGGCTTAAGAAAGCCTTCTAAGCTAAATAATTGATCAAAGTGATGAAATATGAGCAATAAACAAATACAATATCACCTTAAAATAGATGAAGCATTTCCATAACAAGCATCAACACCATGTGGACCTCCAAAGTCGCTTTTATTTCCAAATAGCAATAGCTAGAACACGATTACAAATTGACAGAGTAAGTTTGCCCAAAAGATCCATGAAGAGAAAGCCCAAATGGCCTCTCTTATATAACAAAACTCAATGCTAAAACCCTAATTCGAATTGGTGATGAAGAGAGCCAAAAACTCCATCAAAAACCAATCAAATCCATTTCAACACCAACCAAATCGAGCTTGGAGTCTTAACTCATCTTTAAACTTGAGTTTGGAGCCCATAATTTGAGGAAGGAGCCCCACATGCATTGATTTCAAAATCCAACAACCCATTAATCAATTGCCAAATCACAAAAACGAATTTGCATGAAGGTGGGCGAATTTCTCAACTGTAGATCACTCTCAGTGCTCCGAAACTGATCTGAATCAGGTGGGTGAAGATTCCAATCATCATAAATGCTTTTTGCCATGTCATTTTGACTTTTACTTTATTCTTTTCTGATTATTTTGGAGAGATTTGGATATCTCCAAAATATTCAATTTTATTATTTTAATTAATAATTTCTCTGTAAATGGCTTTTTTAGAGAAAATATTAATTATGAAGCTGAATTGACATCCGAAAGTTGGGTTTAGCCGGCCCATGGGTCATGTGTGATTTTTGGCTTATGAAACGAGCCATCAATCACTAAATTCGGACCCCGGATGACTGACATATTACAGACTCAAATTTCTCCATTTAAACTATGGATAAATTTAATTAAAATTTTAAAAAAAAATTAAAAATTAAAAAACCCCAAATCCAAAGCGTCCGGTAAAATTTTTTCGAAATTTTTTCTGGAGGTCCTAGAGACTTAGGACATGACCAAAACCTATTCTAATAGTGTCTAGTAGGTTTATACATATTAGTTGGACTCTAATAACCCCCCACGGCTCAGATTTTAAAAATCGGGCATTCCAGCTTTGGAGGAAGCGAGAGAAAACCTCATCAATTATACGTCGCCTTAAGCAAAGTATAATTGACAAGGGAAAAAACTCCCTGGAATACCTTAGTTGCTTAATCAAGTCATGGGGAACCAAGCCACTCAGACCCTACTAGCACACTTTGTTACAAACCCCCATAGGGCCATGGTCATGTCGACTCAAAAACAAAACTGGCTAGACCCAAATATCTGAAACCCAGATACTCTGGAAGTGAACACTGATGTGTTCCATTACTGGCGGCTCAATAAGGTTTCAACTATTTGTACAAAATAGGTGATAACAATAAGTAAACTATATCAAATGCTCAACACACTTCCTGATAGATCTGCATATAATTTGATATGTATAAGACAAAACAGACATTAGAGGAAATTTGGGGTCTAAAATGGGCCTCCTAAGTAAAATAATAAAAAAAAGCCACGTCACGCTACAAATATGCCATGTCACACTAAGTTAAAGGTGTTATCTAGTGAAGGTCAACCTATACTATCTCATTAATGGTAGTTGACAAGTATGTTGGGATGGTATAGAGTTAAGAGATGATGGTTGAAAATAATAACGAAAGGTTTAGATTCTTGTGCATACACAATAAATGATATAGTGTTAATTTTTTAAATTTATATCATAATTTATTTATTTTAATAAAATCTAAAACTTTAAAAAAAAACTAAAATTATAATGAAAAAATATAATTACAATAATACTAAAAATAAACAATCACTATTTTTATTTTATTTTATATTGTCACTACTTCGAAGTCTTTTAAAATACAAATCTCACATTAATTAAGATGCTAGTGGACTTAAACATTGCTTGAGCCGAAATATTCAACACATTGAGAATGTAATAACAGCTTTGAGAGAAACGCCATCAACACGATACAGATTGCAATTGCTGCTATTATTTATGCCACAACATTCATCTTTACAGACACAGTGGATCGACCTCGGATTGCGAAGTTCGTCACCACAATATTCACTCCGGACTTATGCCTAAGCACAATGTCTTGGGTCCATTTAGATTTCACTATTTCCCGAAGGCATATAGCTACTTTCAAGCTCCTGGGAGTCCCAAGATATGCTTACTAGCATACCCTCACTTACAGACTTTGACAGAGGGAGTCCTCACCTTTCTGGTGCAATGTTATACCCAAATGGGCAACTTGCAGAGCATACGGGCTCGGCTCTTACAGACACAGACTTTTTATAGAACGAGTCTTTGCCTTTCTTGTGCAATGTTATACCCAAATGGGCAACTTGCAGAGCATACGGGCTCGGCTCTCACACACCTAGACACTGTCGAGCGGACTACTTGCTCAGACGACTCTCTAACTTGCAGAGCGGACTACTTGCTCATGCAGACTCGAATGAATCAAATGAGCTCGCAGGCCTCATATTTATAATCTCCTAGCCAGTATACCGGTGACTAATGACTTACACTAACCAGTAAAAGGCTTTGATTCCCGGGGCATGGTGGGACCACACCATGTTATCTCGTCCCTTAAAGGCAGCGCCATATGGGGACCCGGTACTCAGACTGACAATCTACTTGACTGGAAAAGATTCTAATGGCCGACAAACATGGCCCATTATTATTACATTAGTTATTATTACAAAATATCGGGGAATAAAGCATCCCGAATGATAACATGAAAATCAAACATGGTCGACAGCATAAGACAAGAAGAGGCCCACCAACGGCTTCCTTAAAAGATATGTACAGGGAAAAGATTCTTCAGACGGACCGGCAGCTTCATTCCCGGAGAAACTCGACGGGTCTTCAGGATGTGTCATAACCGGAACCACACACGCAAACATTTGTTCCTTCAGGACCAGGAACACCACCGCACACACAATCGAATACACCTTGTTCATAAAGATGCTCTTCGAGTTCCCTTCGTGCTAACTCATCTTCAATATAATTTGGCTGGGATTCTGTGAATCGCCAATATTCATTTTCTGGGAACTCATCAGCCATGTCAGGGTACAGGAGATCACCAAAACATTGTTCAACATCGGAACCATGAAGATACTCATTTGGACCAAAAACAAACTCTGAGGCGAATTGGGATTCAACCCGATAGTTTAAAGGCAGAGTCCTTCGGTGAACTTTGGTATCCAACCTCTTACCTTGGTCATCACGTTTAATAAACTTTTGAGTGACAGTTACAATATGCTGCAATGGGGTATACCTGCCACCATGGTGTCTTAGCTTAAATTTGAACCACTGATTGTGTTGATCAGCGGCCTGCATATCAGCTTCTAAGTGTAGAATGAAATTAGCTCTTCTTTGCACCCAATCTAACCTCGGACAGAACTTATCCAGAAAAACTTCTGTCCATCTTGACCACTTTCTGTGCTTCAGGTTTGCTGGATCAGCACAGATTATTATAGAAGTTTGCTCACGACAGAATTGCAGAATCAAATTGTAGGTAGTCCATGTGAGATCTCCTTCGCCAAGATCTACATACCAAATTGGTCCTTCTGCTTCTTCATTACGATCTATCCAAACTTCTTTACACTGCCGCAGTTTTTCTTCGGCATTTCTGAGACCATTAAAAGCACCCTTTTCCCAACGTTCGAGAATTTGCAGCTTACAGGGGCTTTCTTGAATTTGCTTAATTAAGGTAAGACTCAGGAATTTATCGGCTTCCTGCCGATCAGCATAATCTAATAACTGCTGGCGTTCCTCTTGCGAAATATCTTCATCCCATGGAGCTAGGAATAAAGATCCAGGAGGCGCTCTGAGCGCTTCATCTTCCTCTTGCATAGGAGCTTTGCCTTTATCAGCAACTATCCTGTCTTTCATGAAATTAAAATGTTGACGTGGGCCAGGTCCAGATCCAGAACCCGATCCAGAAGAAAACATCATTAACTGTGGAATATCTTTCTGCACAGTCTCACGAGTCAACATATCAGCAAGACAATTTAAATACCCTGGTTTATAAACAATATCATAATCAAAGTTGCTTAACCAGAGAAACCATTTTAATATTCGACTGCTGTTTTCAGCCATCAGATTTTCATTCTTAAAAATACCTGGCATAATCTTTAAATCTGTTCTAATAACAAATCTGACAGGTTTTAAATAAAGGATAAAATAGCTGACTATCTTTTTTACTGCTAAGATTTCTTTATGGCTGCTGGGATAGTTTAACTCTGCTCCTTTAAATGATCCAGATGCAAAACCACAGATATTAGCTTTTCCTTCGATTTCTTCTAGTAGAACACCACCCCAAGTGGTACTGGATGCATCTGTCTCGATTATCAATTTTCCAACTCCCTGGGGAAGGCTGAGAGCTGGTAGGGTTTTTACTTTGGCCTTTATCTGCTGAACCGCCAAAGTCATTTTTTCAGACCAGGGAATAGGCTTCTTTTTAAGCCTTTGCTGCAGGCAATGGATATCAGCAGCTTGTCCTTTGTAAAATGGCCTGATATAATTTAAACACCCTAAAAATCTTTGCAACTGGGTTTTCTCCATTATTTTGTCAGGGAAATGTTCAAAAGATTGAAGAACATGATTCTGCAAAACAACCTGACCTGCTTTAATATGTAAACCCAAAAATTCAATATCTGTTCTGCCTACTTCCATTTTACTTTCAGACAGAACTAACCCATGCTTAAAAACCATATCATAAAACTGCTGCAAATGTTTTAGATGTTCTTGTAGATTCTTTGAGCAAATAAGAATATCATCTATGAACACTGCCAACCATGGAATGTCTCTAAATATATCTTCCATTCTCTTTTGAAATTCAGAAGGGGCATTGTTAATTCCAAAAGGGAGAACCTTCCATTGGTATTGGCCATGGGGTACCACAAATGCAGTTTTAAACCTATCTTTCGCCTCTATTCCAATCTGGTAAAAGCCTGACTTTAAATCAAACTTACTGAAGATGGTGCAACCAGTAATTTTCTGAAGCAAACTAGCTTTATCCGGCAAGGGATATCTAATTTTCTGGAGTACTACATTTAAAGGCTTAAAATTTACTACCAGACGAGGCTTACCTCTTTTCTGCTCTGAATGTTTGTTTACCACAAAGGCCCTGCATGCCCATGGGCTTTTAGATGGCTCAATTAGACCTTTAGCCAACAAGTCTTTTATTTCTTTGGAGCAGAATTCTCTTTCGCTAGGGCTCATGAGTCTAGCCGAAGCTTTCATTGGCTTTATCTTTTGCAAAGGATCAAAAGGTAGTGAAACAAAATACTTTTCTCTTGTCCAGAAAGCATTTGGGCTTTCTGAGCAGCAATCCTTTTTCAATCTTTCAGTAATCCCTGCAAGAAACTTGTCAGCGTGTACTTCTGCAAAGGAAATACACCTTTCCATCTTTCCTAATGAAACTTTGGACTGAGGAGGAGAAGGCTTGGTTATTGGTTTACAACGCTGTACAAAAGTATGACTCAAAGGTAAAGAAACTGACTGGTTATTTATTGTACAGGAAAATATTAACTTTTGTGTGTCAATAGAAAATGGACTCACAGTGGTTAAAAATTCTGACCCTAAAACACAATCTTCTTTGACTTCATCTAAACGAAATAAAGATATAGAGCTTTTTACAGAAGATAGAGAAATAGGGAAATTCTCAACTCTACCAGTTAGATATACAGGAGAACCTTCAATTGCAGATCCAAACTCTTTAGTTTTTTCCCAATAAAATTGGGGAATGGCATTACCCCTTGCTAAATTAAATTGACATCCTGAATCAATTAGGCATTGGACTGGGTAGGATTTAAATTCATCAGGACAAAACTGTAAGGTAATAAACAGCTTAGGACCAGAAACTGCACCTAACAAGCTGATACTTTGAGATTTAGGGGTAGGAGAACTATCAGGAGAGGGAGTTCTTTCAGGTGATCTTTCAGGAGAACCTTTCTTTGTGCCACAAACCCTTTCTATCTCATTTGACAATTCATCCTCTGATGACTGGTCTTTTTCTATCAGCAGAACTGTCAATGCACTTTTTATTTCATCAGCTTCTTTGACTAGAGCTCTTATTTGTTGTTGCTTTTCTTTTAACTTCATTTTTAGAAATCTTTCTCTGTCAACTCTATGTGCCTGTCTATCTGAATGTCCACTGGGATAATCACAATATAGATCTGCAGGATTAGAAATTAAAGATAATTTCTCTTTTCCTCTTTCTTTTGTTAAAGTCTGCAATTGAGCTTGCAGTGCTTTCTTTTCCTCTCTTAACTCAGTTCTCTCATGGTGTCTAAAAATCGGAATAGTAGACATCTGTAAATCAATAGAAGCAATCTTCTTTTCTAACTGTCCTGGAGATACTGAAGTAGAAAACATATATAGGTTATAATCAAATTCTGGCAACCCCCCGAAATGTGGGACACTGGCTGAATCAGACTCAGAAGAGGATGAGGAGGATGGACCACATTTAGCTAATGTAGGTGGATCTTCTTCAAAATCAGAATCTGTACATGAAGAAGATTCAGAATCAGGTAAATAAATAATCTCGTCGGAAGGATGAGGGGAATCAGAGGAAACTTTGTATAAATCCCACCAAGCAGGATCCAGGGTAGTGCAGAGAGCTGCAAGCCTTGGACGGGATTTTTTGTCTGGACACTTGCTTGCCCAATGACCTTTCTTTCCACATATGAAACAAGTATCACCAGAACCTTTTTCTTTTCTTCTTTTCACAAATCTTTTGCTGGAACGCTGGTATCTTTTAGAAAACTTGTGAGATTTGTGTCTATAGTGCTTGTGCTTGTAAGGTTTATCTAGGTGATATCTGCCTTCAGAGGTAAAAAATTTCTTTTTCTTTTTCTTACCTTCACAATGGCAATCTCCTTTGCCAAGGTGACCTCTGTTATGAGCACCACATCCCCAATCTGGCATTTTTGCAACCTGCTTGCAGAAGGAAGCAGAAAACATCTCTTGGTGTCTTTTAAAATCTTTATCAACTCTCTTTTGTAGGCAATGTTCTTGCCATGTTTCAAGAATATGATTATGCAGTTGTGCTAAAGAGAGGGACCTTAACGGGATGTTTTTATCTTTCAATGCCTTTTCCACAGCATCTGGAACATGTCCAGGGAAACTACGGAGATAGTGCTTTAAGTAGGCTGGATCGCCTGACTTACCTGAAGATATAATTAATTTCTGCATATAGCATAAATATTCTTCTGACTTACTAAGATTACACAGCCGGGCAGACATGAATAAAGAAGCCATGTGATCATAGTCTTCTTGATCTTCAGGACCATAAAATTCTCTCCCAAGGGCAGAGAGAATCTGCTCATCAGAGTCATTAGCAGCTAATAACTCATTTCTTGCATCTTGTGGTAACCATCGCCACCATTCGTAAGCCAAACCTAATAAACCAGCAACTAACTGAGCACCAAGCATCTGTCCAGTTAAATTGTGGTCTTGTTGCTTTTTGTATAATATCCAGTGAGTTAGCAACTGAATTGCATTTTTAATCTCATCTCTAGATTGACACTGAATATTTAAAACAGGCTGCTCTGGCATTTGCGAAATCAAATTGTTTAGATTATTGATACCAAAAGACATGACTTTAGGAGTAACAGACACAGCTTGTGCATCTGGCATATGGGTATCAAAACCTTCATGAAGAATTTGCCTTTCATAACCGATTCTTTGGTTAGAGGATTCTGCCATCATATTCAAGTCACCAATATATTTTGGATCAAAAACAGGTTTATAATTTTTGAAAGCATCGATCCATTCTTGAATATCTTGCTTTATCAAATCAGATTCACCAAAATCCCATTCTGGTTTATCTCCTTCTGGGGTAGATCTGAGAACTCCTAGAGAGGCTGCCTTAGAATGACCTTTCTTGGCCAATCTGAGAACATGATCAGGAACAATATATTCCTTCTTTTTCAACTCTTGTGTTTTAACAGTCAGATCTGCTAAAACATCCATTCTTTTTTGTAGCTTATCAGAGGCTACAGAAATTGCTCTCTCTATCTCTGTGGTATCATGCAAAAGATGATCCAGGAGCTCAAGTTTGGTGATAACTTTATCTAATTGTTCTTTTTGAGCATCACAACTAGATTTCAACTGCAAGATATCAAAGGCCATATCATCAAGATTATGGGCAGTACACATCTGCTGCATATTACCCCAATTAGCTAATTTTATCTCATCTGATACTGTCTGATCAGAAGGTGTTGACTTGGCTGAAATAAATTCTCTTTTTGTCGAACCATCTGAGGCATATTGCCGAAATCCGGTTTCAGGAAGATTTCGACCAGGATAAAAGGACTTTTGTCCTAAAGAATTTATTCCTTCGGCAGAAGCATTTGATCTAGGAAGTGAGGAAAACATTCCTAGGCTAGGAAACTCATGCAATGACTTTTGTTTCTCTTTTTGTAACAATTTTGTTTTTATCTTTTTGCAGGCAGGACAATCTGCATGCTGACCTCTATGTTCAAACTGAGAAAGACCAGAATAAGACTCAGTATTTACAGAATTATTTTGTACAGGAGAGGAAGATTCTTCAAGAGATTTTTTCTCTACTTGATTGGACAAGGCTTGTCGCCTAGCATTGTGATAGGATGCAAGAGATGCAGATTTGATCAATGGAGGACCAAACCTGGGGATTGGTTCTTCAGGATGGGATCTGAAAGAGGATGAAGCTTCATCAAAGACTAAGGGCTTTGGATTCATGGTAGCTCTGACTCTTTCTTGGTGTCTCAGCTCTGTGTATTTCATTTCCCAAGCTTGAGGATATTTTATACCAGTCCAGTTAAAGGTAATAGGAGTGGCATTTTTGGATTTGGATTTGGACAAGCGGGGATTTTCTGGAGTTTCCACCACGCTGCAGTCTGCAGATATCTGATGGACATGGGAACGGAGCTGGGGTAAAGTGTCATTACCAAAACGAACACAAACACCACCTTTTAATTGAATGATTTTAGAACCAGATTGCATATCAAATCCTTTGGGGAGGATATAAGCCTTGAGAATATTGTATATATGCGGATCTTCCAAACTGACAGAGAAACGAGGATAAACAGTACCAAAAGCAGGACCATCATGTAAAGGAGTTGTGAAGCCTCCAATGACGGCATCCGAAAACTTATTATGACGGGTATCTACAATACAACATAATGAAGAAATAGCAAGACGCGGACGGACAAGGGGACCGAGACCGAGCTTAACAGCACCAAAATGTGCATATCTGAAATTACATTTTTTAGCCCAATCAATTTGTGCTTTATCAAGAAGAGTGATGTGAATAGGTTCTTGATTGTCTGTAAAAGAAACATCGATACTCGAGACTTTAATTTGAGTGGTAGAATACAGATTCCACCAGTTTAATCTGTAAACGTCTCTGGGTAAGATCTGAGGTAATTCCCATTTTTCACTTGGATTCTGGTCATGTATAGTGATATAAGAAGCATCATCGCCAGAGGCAGATGAATCGAATTGACTGCTTCTTTTTTCTGCTAAAGAGACTTCTTGGTCATTGGCTGATTCACATTCTAAATTGGTCAGCGAAACTGTGTCCATTGTGGGATCCATTTGTTTAAGGCAAAGGCTGACTTCTATGTGGTGGGTAACTATGTAGACTTACTCCCCTTCCACGGGCCTTACGGCTACTCACTCTTCCACACCACGCTTATACCTTGGGGATTCTCACAATTTCCTCATCGGTCATTTCCACCGACTACAAGACACAATTGTTCATAGAATGTTGTAAAAATCAACCAAGCATTTTGTACACTTTTGACTAGCAGAAATACATAAGTTGTGAAAGAATATTACCAGAATTTAACGTGAAAATTTCCCCAATGGCTCTGATACCAAAAACATTTATATAATTAATCTCTTATAAATAAAAATAAATAAATTTAAAACAGTATCATAAAAAAAAATAGGAGAGATAAAATAAGCTTTCGCTATTTTTGCGATAACTTTCTCTTCCTAACTCAGAATTGTCTCTTCCTAACTTTTTGCAATAACTTTCTCGTCGCGACCTTTCCAATGGTACCAAAGCGACAAATTCCGAGTTCGGAGGAGAAAGTTATCGCAAAAATAGCGAAAGCTTATTTTATCTCTCTTCTATTTTTTATTTATGATACTTTTTTAAATATTATTTATTTTTATTTTTAAGAAATTAATTATATAAATGTTTTTATTATTTCAAAATTACTCCACTATTATCTTAATTAATGTGAGCTTTATATTTTAAAGAATTTAGAAATAGTGATAATATAAAATACTCTATATTTATTATTTCAAGTATATTTATCATATTTTGAGATAAACTTTTCAAATCTTAACCAAGGTGAGAGTTATATGAAGTTAACTATTGGCAAATAAAATTATTACACATAAGCATCTTTGACTTCTATATGTCCAACTCAACCATAATGGTTGACCAAAGTTATTGAAATTATATTGGTTTGAGAAATCCAACTCATCCATGGCATAGTTTTTTAATTTTTATAAGGACTATTTTAGACCCCAAATTTCCTCTAATGTCTATGTGAGCAAAAAAACCAAATACTTATCTTTTATTGTTTTTGTGGGTGGGCTCCCACTGCCTTCTTGTGGGAACAACCATGAGAGACCTGTGTTCTTTATTTTTTTGCTGGGAGCCCATCGCAATCTAGATCTTCATATCATCACCTCAACATGGGGAGCACTAGAAGAAGACCTCTGAACGATCATCATTCCTTGACTTCTTATGAGGAGTGTCTTCATCAACATCAGCAGTTGAGGCTTCATGCTTCCTTTTGTTTGAACTTCAACAATTACTGGCATAATGGCCATATGCCTTGCACCTGTAGCATTGTATTTGAGACAAATCCTTCTTCTTCTTCTTCTGATCTGGAGGAGGACTTGATATCCTACCTTCGTGCTTGTGATTGTAAAACTTTCTTCCCCTTCCCTTGCCTTTCTTGGCATGGGACAAGAATGCTTGATTCTCCTCAGGTTGAGTGCCATGGAGTCTCTGCCTTGCTGCTATCCTTGTCTCTTCCTGAGTGCAATCTACCCATAACTTGTCAAATTTGGGTAGCTTGGTTCGACCACTTATGCTTTGAATGAATGACTCCCAAGATGGTGGGAGACCATTTAGAGTAGTAATGACAAGCTCCTTATCATCAATGGGATCTCCACTGGTACTTAGATTGTCCCTTAGTTCTATGATCCTCATGAAGTATGAGGCAATTGATTCTGACTTGGACATCTTCATATTCAATAGTTGGTTCCTCAATGTGAATGTCACATTGATACTACTATGTTCAAATAGCTTCTTTAGGGTTTTGAACATCTTTCTAACAGTCTTCTTTCCTGAGATTTGAGGAACCAAGTGGTCTCTAACTAAGTCCACCAAAATCCTTCTTACACTGGCATCATTCTTCCTCCAGCGAGATTTGTCTTCTTCGGCTTTTGGTTCTGGGACCTTCTCATTGACAAACTGCAAGATATCATTTTCTTCTAGTAAGAGAAGAACCCTAGACTTCCAAGAGATGAAGTTGGAAGCCCCTTCCAAACGATCTTCAACCTTCATTCCAATCATCCTAACTACATATTTGAAGCAAAAACCCTAGCAGGAACTAGGTCAAAATTGAAAGTTAGATCCTTGAAAAACTGACTCCACAGGAGGATGCGCCCTAGCAAGGCAAGTTCATGAAAGGTAGGGTCGAACCAATTCTGTGGAGGGAATAGATCAAAACCTGAAACCCTAATTTCTGCAGTAACTACAGCGTAGAATTAGGTCAAAAATGAAAATTTTCAGAATTGGATTCTGCCTTCACCAAAAGATGCGCCCTTCCTAGAGCAAAATTCCCAAGGCAATTTTTCCGCCAAAATGATGAGTGAAGGCCTTAAAAGATGAAACCCTAGTTCTGATAATGGCTTCTTCTAATACTGCTTTGATACAATGTTAGTTTTTCATACAATTATAGCATTATAATTCAATTGCATAAGATCAATAGGGTCACTAGAAGAAAGACAAAGCACAGAAACAAAGAACACGAGAATTTATCCTGGGAAACCCAATAGTGAGAAAACCCAACAACCTTCGTATAGAGATGAACAATGCTGAGAACAAACTACAATGATGAGAGAGAAAAGTGGAAGAAATTTCCAAGTAGAAACCCCAAAATATCTTCTCCTAGCTGCAGATGCGAATCTCTCTCCAAGTGGTACAAACTTGCTTGGTTGAGTGAGTGAGTAAATGAGGTGAACTTTCCTTCTATTTATACAAGTGCCACACTGGCTTTTTCCTCAACAAGGCCGACTTGTCAAACTGTCTGGGCCAACTTGACTTGGGGATCAATAAATAAAGTTTATTTTAATCTTTTCTTTGGGTAATGTATCCCCAAGGTTTACATTGATTCTTTCAAGGGTTTACATAATTAATTACATCAAATTCATCTCCTATAAGAGGTACAAATCATTACAATAAAATATAATAAGAATATCTTCCGAAGTTGCACAAATTCCAACACATTGGACACTTGGTAAAGTTGCTTGAAGTACTCAGTTCGAAGAGTTAAGTTCATTTGGGCCAAATCCCCAATAAACCCACTCCTTAATAATCCACGTATTAATAAATTAAAACTGACAACGAGACAACTGCAATACATTCCCGACACAACAGCAATACATTTTCACATCTCGGCACTGGTCTTTACGCAATATCTTTTATTTAAGTCAAATCTGTAAAATGTCATGATTATTATTTAAAATTATATGGTGTTGCTTAAATTTGTTGCAGAAGTTTTTGTTTTAGTATTTATATCATCATTTTAAATACTAGATTAGTTTGTTTTCTCTTTTTAGATTAAACACCTTAGACTTTTTCTTTATTAGGGACCACCCCCCTTGGCTTCGCTAGGAGTAAGCCTATATGGAGGAGTCAAGTTTCGAGTGACAGCTCTTGACTCTGACTTGCCCCCAAGGCCACACCGAGCGGCTTGAAGATTTTTCTCGCGTTCCCCCAGATGTGCATCCAGGCGACAACATCACCCACAATTCGACGACTAAACCTCACAAAACATAAAATAATGATAAAATACAATGATAGCTTCAACATGAGGAAAAGTTGAGCTTGGGAGGAGGACGCCATGCCCTATCTAACCCCAACATATGTATTTTTCCCTCATTGCCCTCCTTAGGATTATACGGCCTTCAAAAGATGATTTTTGAGGTGGACGATTCGCTCTTTTTAACCAAGATGACCAAGAGCGGGTATGACAACCCTTAGAAAAGCAATCACCTTTACAAAGCATAAAACCATAAGTGTGGCTAGGGTTTCCTAAGCCATGTGTCCTAATGGAGTCACCCCAAGGTGCACCAATACCTACAGAGGGCATAACTGCCCGACATGATAAGGAGTTACCACCCATCAAGGGGTAGTCAACAATGCCCCAAGACCAACACACCTTGAAATCAGGACCAATAGGACCTGCCATGACCAACCAAGGGTCTTCAGCCCCACTAGACCAACACTTTTACGTACGGAAGACCCAATTTGGCCTTTTATAGTGCCAAAACAAAACCTCTTTGGCACATATAGTAGGGTGCGATGCAGAGAATACGAGACGTAGCAATTGGCTCCACCTGTGGGACATGCGCTTCTCTAGAGAGTACGTGAGAACCTCTTGAATCTTCTGGTATCTGTAGACCTACACACACTTTAAACAACAAAGAGCGTCAAATGCATCAGAGGTAGACACATTTGTCCTGCCTTGCTCAAATCAAAATATGAAATATATAAAAACAACACAACAAATGGAATGCATGGGTAAAGCAAATGACACATAAAATGAACCTAAATCTACTATAGTACAAGGATGTCTAGAAGATATAAGATATCACCTGAGTAAAATGTCTTCAAAGCATGCCCATCAATGGGAAAAGGCAATTTGCCTCCATTCAAATGACTCAAATAGAAGGAATTATTACCTGCAACATCTTCAATTTGATATGGACCCAACCAAATATTTTCAAACTCACCATGCTTACCTGGTTTTTCCTTTCTTTTATGCCACACGAAGACGAGATCATGGAGCTTGTGTTTTTTCTTGATGTTGCACCAAGTAATCAAAGGTTCTACTTTGTTTTCCATCTAGCTCTGTCAAGTGATTGTTTTGTTTTGGACCGCATCTAGATCTATTTGTCTCATCCTTTGTCGATGTTGCCATGCATCTTTTTTCATATCGCTTTCATAAGTCTTCAAATCATCATAAGACCAGTCATCCTTAAATTCAAGGGTCAAGCCTTCTGATTCTTTCCTTTCCTCTAGGGTGAGCCCTTCCTTTTTTTGTTTCCACCTGTCATTTTTGTCAAGGATTTTCTCCGTCCGAACTTGTTCAAGGGGAATGGGATTTCTGATTTCTGATTTCACTGTCAAGAACTATACTCGTCTTTGCCTTCTACTCAACTTTACTTCTCAGAGGATGCAAGATATCAGGCTTCCCTAATGCCCTCCAACTTTCATCTAAGTCCATCACATTTTGCTTAGGCATTCCCAGGTTCGGAGACTGAGCCAAGTTGAGATGAAAGAGAAACTCTCCTTAAAACGAATTCATATAATATGTTAGTATGATAGCATCATTGGGCTTACGAGTCTGAGAAAATTTCTACACAGTCTCGTCAAATCTGTCATGGGATTTATCAATAGATTTATTCTCATTTTTTAATGTTAATAAGATCATTCAAATAGAGCCGAGGATATTTCTTTTCAGCTCATTTATCATAAAAGACCTCTTCCATTTTTTTGAAATCACTAATGCCCATTTTAGGTGAGCCAGTAAACCATTTCTCAACTTCACCTTCTAAAGACAAAGCAAAACATCTACACCAGAAATCAGTATGTTTAACGTCATTTCTATGCATATATGTCATAAAAGCTTACCACTGAGCTTCATCATTGATCGCATTAGTTCCATCAAAAGTAGGTAATTTACTAAGTTTTGGGAGATCATTCGGATACCTCGGCATATTAGTAAAATCAAAAGGCACATCCAAATCATCTAAACAGGGAGTCACCATTGGAACAATAGGATCAACAAATAAATAATGAATATCTAATAAAGCTTCTGAGGATAATCGAGCACTTAACTCCCTTACCTGTAGATGATGGCTTCTTCTTTGATAAACGAATTCAGGCTCAGGGATGAAAATAATCTCACCTCGAGGATTCATCCTTGTAGAATACCTCTTTTTATTTTCTTCAGTTGGAAATGCCAGATAAGACCTATAAAGTTATTCCTTAACAATAATCTTATCAAAGTACAAAACAAAAACTCACCTCAACCTTCCCGGCACCAAAATATCAAGCTTGCCGAAAATGAATGAATTCAACTCGGGAACACCTTGTGAATGGATCTCCATCACTATCCTTTGAGGGTCCTCGGAAATGGCACCAAAAAATGTTGCCTCACAAATTAGCACCGTTCCAATAGGTCACGAGGGTTGGTGCTAAGATTAGCAACTATTCGAGAGATGCCCCCACTGTCACCACAATGCACTCTCCTCTCTCTTTAGGCCTGCTCCTTTGGCCAGGCCAGGCTTCCCAAATGTGGATAGAAGTATCCTTGCAAAGTACAACGACGAAGACAACTCTACTTCTAATAAAACCCTCCTACTAGATTATTCAACCAGTGCCTTAATGGAATCAATAAGATATTCAATAAATGCTCAATGACTAGAAGGTTGGGAGCATTGTAACTTGGTACTACTTTGTCACTATGATATATCAATGAGACTACAATATAAACCAGCACCAATAACTTGTAATGAAGCTTGAATCAAACCCTTGAAAAAGTTATTGACGAATACCCCTTACCTTTCACCAACAATATTAGGCTTGTAGCCTTCTTGGAGTAACTTAGGTAGGGCAATACCTGCTGCAATGAATGGTTGTCTAAACATTTCAGCAATGTTCCCCCAAGGTTCCGGGACGGGGGGACGCGGGAGCGAGGAAACGCACATTCGAGACGCATCGAGACCACCCCCAAATTTTAGGGAAATTCGGGGGGGACGGGGGGATGTCGAGGTCATAAAAATTATAAAAATATAAAAAATATGAAAAATATAAATCCCAATGTAAATCAAAATCTAATAGGTTCAAGAGGTTCGGAGTTTCATGGGGGGACGTCAAGGAGGTTTGGAGTTTCATGGGGGGACGTCCAGAAGGTTCGCAGCAAAGAGAAACGGTTCTCCTTGCATTTCGCCAAGGTTTGCCCAAAGAGAAACGTGGAGAAACGTTTCTCCCAGAGTCCCCTCGTCCCGGGGAAGCGAGAAACGTGTCCCCGACCCTGCGAGACGCATCCCTGTGGAACACTGCATTTCAGATCTGTACTTGCCTGCAAAAATGGATGGATGCTTGATTTAGCACTACAAAACCCCCTAGGGTACCGGGTGTAGCTTGGAAATGGAGTATAAACCTTTCTCAAGTTCAACCTTTAGGGCTTGTCCCTTTGTCAAATGTGAGCCTACAAAACAGTCAACCAGACCTGCGCTAGGGCTGTACCAGCCACTAGGAGCTGATGTCACTCTCCTAAGGCTGACGTCACCCTAGTTTAAGGACTAAGCAAGCTGCAAACGAACCATTTTTTGTGGAGTTTTTACCTTGTATGAATTTTCAAGATAAAAAATTCAGAAATTTATAACAGTAAACACTTTGAATTTTTGCACGTAAATTTAATACAAATCAAAGTACAATGACAGATCAAATATATTTTTTTAATTTTGCAAAATATTTAATTTTTAATGTTTTTCTATTTTTCTAATTTTTTTTGTATTTTTTCCAATATAGTATAAAGAATTTTGTAAAGTTGAGATGGTGAAGATAAGGGAAATAGACCTAGGTATTATTCCACCAAGCAATGAGAAGTCGGGGCTAGCATTTCTCCCAAGAATTGGCAATTCAATATTTGAACGAATTAGGGCAATTCAAATAACAGCATCACCTTCTACTTAGTATTTCTCAAATCCATGTTGTATGTATGACATTCTTCAAGTTGGTCAAGGAACTAAATTGCCTATCTATTGTTAAACCCTCCTCCAAGGCCAGCCTCTTCTATAGGGTTCCGACATCTCCTTTTGCTTTGTTGTCACTGCTTGGAAATGGACTCTTCACATTCCCTCCTTGTGCACATCCCTTGCATATACCATCATGATTCACCTGAATCTTTGGTAGGCTTGTAACCATCTTGCTTATGATCAGAAATGCTTTGTAATGTATGTGAGCAAGTTTTCTATGCCATAGCTCACTCGGATTCATAGTGCTATGTACCAATGCTTGACCTGATAGTCCCTTCAGCTTGTACAGGCCTCCCTCTTGAACACAAATCACGATAGCATCATCAATAGTCTTTCCCTTTGGCCACATGAGAACCTGGCCATCAACAAAAGCAACTCTATATCCACATTTCTCTAATGCTGATATGGAGAGGAGATTCTTCTTCAAACCAGGTACATACAGTACATCTTTCATCTTCATAGGCTTTCCAGAATCCAACTTGTAGGAGGCTTCTCCTACCCCTTTTATGGGATACTGGTAATTATCACCGAGCTTCACCTTATGAGGTGAATCCTTCTGGACCAAATTTGTGAGAGAATTCCTGTGACCAGTCATGTGCTTAGAAGCACCACTATCAACAAGCCATGTGTCACTTCCATGAGTGACTGTCCCTGTAAGAGTTAATATTAACACATAATATTCACTTGAATCATCTTCTCTTGCTTTCTTCTGAACAAGTTCAAAATCTTCTATGGCATGAGCATGATGTCTTTTATTCTTTCCTTTTCTGATCTGATCTTTTATGTGAGGACAGTTTCTTGCACTGTGTCCCATCTTCTGGCAGTTGTAGCATTTGTAATTTGAGTAATCTTTTTGTGTCTTTTGTGTCTTCTAAAACTTTATGCGAGAATGGGATTCTTTCTTGTTTTTCCCTTTCCTTGCATGTGTTGTTAGTGCTTGATCTTCATCATCACCCAACTTTTCTTCTCTTACTACCATCTAGCTTCCTCTTGCGTGCACTCTTCCCATAGTCTGTTGAACTTTGTTAGCTTCCTTCTGGAACAAATTCCCTGAATAAATGACTCCCAAGACCTTGGGAGACCATTCAATGTAGCCATCAGTATCTCAGCTTGATCAACTATTTCTCCAATGGCTTCAAGTAGTTCTTTGATTTGAGATACCCTTGTGAAGTAGGATTGAATGGTTTCTGAATTCTGTATTTTCACATTCTTGTGTTGTGTCCTCAATGTCATCCTCCGGTTGATATTCTTGCCTTCAAACAACCAGGACAAGGCATCAAACATCTTCTTTGGAGTCTTCAATTATGAGACATGAGGGATCAAGTGATCCTTGATAGAATCTGCAATGATTCTCTTTGCCCTAATCATGTTCTTCTTGTGCCTTGCCTTAGCTTCATCTCCCTCTAGCTCTTCAACCTCTTCTTCAACATATTTTCCCAAATCATTATCTTCTAGAATGAGAAGCACCTTATACTTCCATGCTTGGAAGTTATCAGCCCCTTCAAGCTTCTCATCAAGCTTCGTGTTGTTTGTCATTTTGTCCAAGCTTAAAAATATGACAGAGATGAAAGTTTTCAGAAATGGAATTTGGACTTACCAGTCAATGTGTTATGCCAAGGTGATCTCCACAAACCAAAATCAGCTCCAATGTCAACCTGAAAACTGCTTAACGTCTAGCCTAGGGTTTTATGAGGAAACCCTAATTTTTTTTTCAAACTTCGAATCTGGAGAATCTGATCTAGGGAGAAGATGGGCCCTCCCAAAGCGATTTGAGCAAACCTTCTTTTCAGTCAGATCTGTGGTCAGAATAGGCAAAAACTGGAAGCCCTAGTTTCCAAATTTCGGCAGTTGCAATGACTTCTTTCAACACTGCTTTGCTACCATGTTGAGATTTTACTTAAGCAATTGTGTTATTTAGAATTCTTTAGACTTTAATTCAATTTATATCATATCATAATAACTGCATGCATTAGGATCACTAAATGAAAGACATTCACAACATACACAAAGATTTATCCTGGGAAACCCTCTTGATGAAGAAAACCCAATAGAACTTCTTCAGTATAGATTCATCAACAAAGTACAATGTCAATACAATGAAGAGCTAAAGCTCTCTCATAGAAAGATACCCCAGATACAAAGATAAGATAAAACCCGAGATATTAGTCTTCCTCTAGCTGATGCTTCTCTCTCTTACGGACTTGTCTTCTAACCTTGATGCGAACTTGCTTGATAAGCAAATGAGGTAGGCATCCTTCCTATTTATACCTTCATTTTTATTTCCATGCTTTTTTAGGCTTTCTAGAACTTTCCAGGGATTTCCTTTCTAGAACTTTCCGTAGGTTTCCTTTCTAGAACTTTCTGGGGGTTTCCTTTCTAGAACTTTCTGGGGGATTCATGGCCGACATAAGAATATCTTCCAAAGCTACATAAAATATCAACATGGGGTCCATGCCTACTTTACTATGATTGGGCCTCAACAGAGACAATACAAATCCTCCTCCTTTGTCGCATCATCAGATGCAAGCAAAGGATTCCTCATCCCATCATGCTTGCAGAGTTTGGAGCTCGACCTTTTCGGCTTGAGGCTATGTTCAGTCTTGTCACTCCCTTACACCATCTTCGGAGCTTTGCAGACACGGTGAAGGGGCATAATTGGTACCCATACTTGGCGTGTCTTTCTTCAGAGGCCATCGCCTTAGCCAGCCCTTCAGGTCGTTCCAAATGTTGCTTTGCGGGTGTTGCAGATCTTTTAGCATCTATCGGTATCGCGATGGATCGACTTCCTCCTTTTGGGTATTCTTTGAAAGCGTCTGGCTGCCTCTTACCCACTAGACAAGAGTTGAATAGAATCACTAGAGATGACATTTATAGATAGTTTGTGCACGTCACTTGGATCAACCCTCTAGGGGGGTTATGTCCCAATATGGCCTTCTACGCTACGCTATTTTTGGATCTGAGGAAAGGTCTCATTGCTCGGCCCCCTTACACATTCCACCATTGGGAACACGCTCTTTGCATTCCTCTAGGTCAGTTCAAAGTTGAATCTCACCGTTTTCAGGTAGAGATAGATCACCAACTCGTCCGCTCAGACAAGATTTTCCAGGTATGTCACCTTCGAGAGGTTGAAACCAAGGAGCACTTCATATTTTGATGTCCTATCTACTATGAGATCCGCAAGCAATTTCATTGTCTTTTCAAGGACCTTCTTCTCATAGAGCTCCAGACTTTGACTAGATTTTGCAGATACACCAATCAAATATGTCTAGCCTTATACTTGCAACAGGCCCTTCGACTTTGCTCCTTCACCCTTTAGCAATATTCTCAGCCAAGACCAGACTCCATTGAGTGTATTACTTCCTTGTTTTCAGTGCTTCCTTCCTCTAGGGGCACCAAGAGACAGACAGATGATGGCACAGACCTTGACCGCTCTGTTAGGACACGACAGACCATCTCTACCTACGCCCAACACCAGATATAGGGATAGTCTCAAAACCATTGCGACAGACGAAAGACGTCTTCCAGGTTGCAGCTGTGTTACCGGATCCGTCGACCCTCGAGCATCGATCCGCGGATCCCCGGATCAGATACGGATTCGGATCCGGATCCGCGTGGATCCGCGTAGGATCCGCATCAAAATTGTGGTTGAATAGGGTTTTTAATAGCGACATTTTCATATGCGTTTCTAATGGTGAATCCGTAGCGAATTTCATGGCAGATCGAATGAACATTAAAATCGTTGGATGTCGGATTGTTGGGGCATGTTCATTGGGTCAAGCCGCTATTGGTTGCATGCTTCTGTTAGTTCACTCGACTAATGGTAACAACGGTATTCAAAGTTGGGCCTTAACGTGGTTCACCACAGTTACCGGATTGAAATATTCCCATCGCGTCCACTCTCAACTCGATGCGGCAAGAATAAAGAAATGGATTGTGGGGTATATGCGTAGTATAAAATCTATTGTGATTGATATGGGTATGAAGTCGTTGGGAGCCCTTTGCGGATGGACCGAATTAGAGGATCGAGCCCTTAAGGGGGTGGACAGAATTAATGGGCAAAAGGTCGAGCTCTTCAAACGGAAATTTAATATAACGTAAAGCCTTTAAAAATAATTGGTTTAAAAATTTATATATTTATATATTATACATCAAAATTATAAAGTTATAAACCTTGAAGTTAAATTTATATTTAAGTGAAGTTGAAGTTATGGTTAAGTTATATATTTAAGTTAAAGTTATTAAGGTATTAATTTTAATTATATATCTTGAGGTTAAAGTTATATTTAAGTGAAGTTATATTCAAGTTATTATATATTTAAGGTAAAGTTGTTAAGGCTTTTACTTTTTATAAACCATGTGTTATAATTTTTAAATGCATATTAAAATTATCAATTACAAATTATTTATATTTATATAATGTTTCCTATGTCCATTATTGAAATCTAATATATGAATTATTATTTTTGTTATTTTACCTTTCCTAAGTCATCATATTTAAAAATTTATTAAGCTTTAATTTTAAAATTTTAAAAAAATATTATTTATATTATTTGTACTTGTCGTTTCCCCACCGTATCCGGATCCTGGATTTTTAAAAATATAGCGGATCCGTATCCGGATCCGGGTAACTTAGGGTTGCAGCAGCACGCACCCTCCTCTAGGCAACAACACACTACTCATTGCAGTTCCTCTTCTAGCTCATCCTCCAAACAGAACTATTTTGAGCTTCCTTCAATCGTCCTCGGATGGTAGGAGAGATACTCCCAAGGCTTCCAATGTTTTCAGTGGTTTTAGTTTCCCATGACAGTCACCATCACCATCTTTGCATCATAGCTCTTGGATCCACTTTCCTTCCTTGTATCAATTCCCTTCATTTCTCTCACTGTATATATTTTTCTCCATGACCAGCTCTCCATTTATAGGACTAGGGTTTGGTTGAATTTATGCTTTTATCTTTTTATAGGAGCTACTTTTACACTCCCACTTTGTATAGTTATCAAGTTATTACACAGGCCCATTAACCTACTTTTGTGGTCATTTATTGGACATTAATAAAATTATCTTATCTTACCTTGTTGCGCCAAGAGGTGCTCTACAGCCCAGTATGGGAGAGATCTTGTAACATGATGTAACGTTAGTAACATGTTGGCAAAAAATAATAGTGATAGTGAATATTATGGGAGAGATCTTGTAACGTGATGTAACATTAGTAACGTTTGTAACATGTCGGCCTAGTAACATTAGTAATAGTGATAGTGAATAGTGAATAAGCTCCTTGAGAACATGTAACGTTTGTCTTTATTATCGGCTAAAAAGTAAAAAGTTTTTTTTTAATTAAAAAAATTCATGTCGGCTCATAAAATAAAAAATTATGGAAAGTATTTAAAAAAATCCATGTTGGCTCATAAAATAAAATATTATGAAAAGTAATTAAAAAATAGATGTTCGTTTATAAAATAAAAACTCAAAACTTAAACCCGGATCTATCAATCAAGAGAGATTAAATTTCTTGAGTTTAAATTTAAAAAAAGAAATACACCTCAAGAAATTGGATCCCTCTCAGTGCTTGATAGATACAGGTTTAAGATGGATCTATGTTGGTCTTATCTCAACAAATACAAAAAAATAAAACTCAAAAAATAGACTAGGCAAGTTTGGGCTAGTCTAGTGAGTCTTGGCCAAGTCGTTGACAAATCTTGGTGAGTCTTGATCGCCAAGTCTTTGCGAGTCTTAGAAACTGGCAAGTTCGGGCCTTCAGGGCCGAGTATGAGGCGAGTACTCGACCCAACTAAGACTCGGTAAGACTCGCAAGTCTTGACCAAGACAAACTTGTTGATGTTTGTAGCATGGACAAGAAGCTCTGCACAAGTTTAGTGTCAAACATGCGTGAAGTCATCCAAATCAAATTTATTTTGTAATTCACTTTATTAATAAAGAGAGTCTTATATTTTGTTGTTGAGTCTAATAAAGTACATTTTTTATGCATTAGTGATTTAGACTAATCTCAACCACAGATCTTATCAAAAGACAAGGGTTTTGGTAGATTAGGGTTTCAGCTAAAGTATAAAGGCAGGTCAAGGTAGAGGGTAAAGACATTCATTATTCACTCAAAGGCAAAGTTACAAATATTGTGTCGGCGAATATGTCACCGAGGGTCCAAAAACAAATTATCGAATTTATCGGAAAAAATGTCGGCAAACATCGGCAATAGATCGACAAACTTAAAAAATATAAACATTGAAAAATACATAAATGCAAAAAGTCACAAATACGATATATTTGAAAAAAACCGGCAAAAATTGCGATAAAATTGGGAAAAAATCGGGGAAAATATCGGGCGATATATTGCCAATATATCGCCAGTGAATTAGCATCACGATGTTGCCGATGTATCGGCGATGTTTGTAAAAGAGCTCAAAAGACAGTTTGGTCAGGAGGTGAATTAATTCATCTGTGGAGCAGAATTAGAGCATCGGAGAGGAGTCGTATCAGCAACCAAGCAGATCTCAGCGAGAAAGCAGCAGGTATCTGTATAGTTGTACGGACCGGTACAGCAGATCAGTACAGTCATACAGATCCATATGGAATTGTGAACCATCGTAGGACAGTTCCGTATCGCCATACAATACAACTTTGTACAGCCATGCGGATAGCCATATAGCAGGGAAGCAAGTTTCAGGTTGTTTCTCAGATTCTAGTGGGCAGTTTTCCTCAATAAGTTGCAGAGTTTGCTTTGTTTGAGTGGACCGTACAGCTGCATGTATTTGACAGCTGTGGAGGTTTCCTTGTAAGCCTAGATCTATTAATGAAAGGCTGATTTAAAGGTGTAAATCATCTGTGTATTGTGTTTTGTTTCTACTGATCATTTTCTAGCTATATGTGTTCATTTTTTAGCTATAAATTGTTTATTTGAGAACATAAGGGCAGTATTCACCTAGGGTTTAGAAAATTTACGAAACTATACTGTGTAAAATCATCACTCTAATATACAAGTGATTTATTCTTTAAACTATGGGCACTATATCAAGTGTTTGCTCTCTTGTTCTTGGGTTGCAATTTTTCTCTCTAGCACACCTATGAATCAGCTCTAGTGCACTTATTAGGGTTTTACATATTGCTGCCCTAGTGCTGCTTTCCTTCTTGTTTATTGCAGGAATTTTTGCAGGTTGGTTCCATTTGATCCATTCAATCTTCTATGGATCTCAACATTCACCACATTCTCTGGGACTACAACTGTGCTCAAGAACACTGGGGCCTGATGTAGAACAGTTGGCATCATCTATTCTTTAGCAGGATTTATTGGAACCCACCCTACTACATGCAGTTGACTCCATTGACCTTTACACTTTAGAGGTGCTTGGCATTGTATAAGAGTTGTGCCATTGATGTTTTGCGGAGGCTACAATCTGAGGCTGTATTTGGTGGTTCCTTATTCTCTATCTCTACAGTTACAGAACGTCTTTTTGATGAACTAGCTGTACATTTCATAGCTAAAGGCACTCTCCTTAGAAGAGATGCAAGAGGTTGTGAATTTGAGGTGCAGCCTGACCTAAAGGCTTTCCTCTTGTCCATTAGGTAGACTTGCAACTGTTTGAATATTAGTTCTATGTCATTCTGTTTTATGTTAATATAAGCAGCATTTTTCCCACAAGTTAATACAGAATGAAGATTGTTATCTAACAGTGAGATTTCTATCTATGATTTTAAGCTTATACTATCCTCATTTGACCGTTTCTGAAGCAAGGGAAAAAGAAATAAGCCCACAAATTCCAAGTGTTCTTACCACCCAGAACTGCATGCAATTGTTGAAGATCTTCCAATGAACAGGCATCAACCAAAGCATAAATCCCTGCCCGAAGTGCCCCGTCTATTTCCCTATAGAAATAAAGAAGAACACAAAAATTTCAAATGACAGAAAATTTAATGAACATCATTAAGCTATATAAATTATACAATTACATTCTAAGATATGTAGAATAGATGAGATAAGATAATTGGACCTTTTGAGGCCTGACATTTGTGGACCACACCCAGACAAAACACATATGTAATCAGAAAGAATGTGAGGACAATATATCCCAAGAGCATCCTTATGTTGCCCCATCTGCAAGGAGACATACATATTAGCATGGTACCACAAAATCTCTAATGCTCCCAAAATTTTATTAATTCAATTGTTAGAAAGTAACTGGACATGTGTTTTAAGGTGTGTTTGTTAAAAGAAGTTTGATGTCTGAATATTTTTGCATTCTTAAAAAATGGTAGTGTTAATCAATCCAGCATGTCAACCATGACAGAATATGTTAAGATGTAAAAGGCCGTCTATCATGGTTTTGTTATTTTATCAAATGCTTGTATGAACCTTTTAAAGGGCGTGTGGATGGTTGGTAATTGCCTTGGCCTAGTGTATTATTATGACACTCGGTGGCAAAGTGTATGTTACACATCTAGATTTTACATGTCCAAAATAATATTAGCATACCAGACAAACATAACATCACTATAATGTATATATTTTCCTTTATCAGCATTAATTAAAAGCACATCAACTGCACATAAATCTCAGTATACCACTAGAATTGGGCACAAAAAGAATACATCAAGTGTTTTCATGTCCCCGTTTTTCTGGCATTCAAACATCACTTACCCCAAACTTTATGGTCAAATCATAAACATTTTGAGCCTTAAAAAGAGCAAAAAGAGGGCAGATACGGGAGTTCCATTGTCTATAAACATAATAAACAATTTTGAATCTCAACAACAGCAGGAAGTGATTGAAGTCTAGCTGTACATGATAGGAAGGTGGGAATGAACTAACTCTTGGGGCAAGGAAACAAACAGAAGGAAAAATCTAACAAAGATTTATACAAACATCAAAGCATTTAAAAATGTAATTCATCTGAAGGAAACAAAAAAGATTGATCAAGGAAAAAAACTCACTAATATGTGTTAAGTTTGAAGAGATAATCAGAAAATAAGAATTTTGGGGATTGCAATTGGGTGTGGCATCAGGGACTGGACAAACAATATGACTCTAAACCTGGCCCATGAGACTTTCATGATAACCAAAGCACTAGATTTACTGTTCTGCAGAGAAGCTTACAATGTTTGTTATCTAACATACAGGATGTTGTTTTTCACACAGAACCAGGTACAAGTAGTAGAGAAAGTAATATAGATTAGGCCATTTATAATGAAGATACATGACAAAAAACACAAAAATAACAATGTGAGTCACAGTAGAAAGAACCAAAATAGAGGTCCGGAACTGACCAGAAATATACATGAAGGTCTATTGAATAAACAAAATAGACAGATGCTAAGAAAAGGTTATGTAGAAGAAGCAATTAATGAATTCATTTGTGTATCTGAGGAAAAATATTCAATTTTATAAGACAACTAATTAGTAGAGTAGAATCTAAACCTCCAGGTGGAATGTCACCATACAAGCAATATCACACCAGACCCATTGAAAGTTAGGAATACAAAGTTTATCCCCAGAACATAAAGACTGTACCTTTTGTTACCTCCCAAACCTGCATTCAAAGCTATAAAGCCCTACAACACAAAGTGCAACCCGAGGGGAACTCAGGAAGGCTGCCCACAGTTACCACAGCAGTTCTTCCCCTCACTTTAGGCCAGTTCTCCTCCAGCACAAGGGGGGCTTCCCTAATTAGAATTACTAAAGCTATGACAAGAAGGGTCAAGCTGAATATGAAGAGTTAGCTTTAGAAAAACAATGCATTGTAGCATCATAAAATGAGGTGATGGAGGACCAGAACTAGTGCCTATCCATCATAGGTAAAATGGAGTCAACAGGTCAAACTAAGAGAGCAATTTTATGAATGGTTCAAACTAAGAGAGCAATTTTATGAATGGTTAAGACAAACAGAGCTGTTACACAAGCCACAATAAGGCTTACTTGCTGTTAAATAATGCAGAAATGTACTTGGAGGGCCCTAAAGGTGTCACTCTCAAACAATCTTATGAGGGTGTGTCCTACAATGAAGTATTAATCAAGCAACAGCTCTTTGATGGATGCAAGCTAATACATTCAAAATAAAACAGCAAAGGGAAATATGAGGAGAAGAACCCTCACATTAAACCCTTCCAAGGTGGTAAATATACCCCTCTGTCTCGGCCTCTCAAGCATGTCCTTTGCAAGAAACTTCATGCATGCTCCAGAAACAATTACAAGTGAAAACATAGATTCACATATGACTACAGATGACCCTTGAACTTCTCATTAAACCTTCAAAAGACATATTCAACAAAGCTCCAAAAGGAGAACTCCTCACAAATCCAACCATAACAAATGATGGAGAAACCTATTATTTAAATAGAGTGAGATCCATCTCCCTTTACAATAAAATACCAATTGTGTTCCAAGATCCTCCAATCTCTCCAAGCAAAATAATAAAATAGGCTTGGAGTCTTCTAGATCCATGCTTTTCTCCAGGGAAAACAATATAATAATGCTAACTCATAACCAACTCATGTGACAAGTCAAACAATCATAAAATAATGAGAGTAGTTATGACATGTAACTCCTCCAAAGTGGTTGACCATATCAACAAGCTCTAACATATGTCTCATCAACATAAATGCCTCCTCCTTCAAAGGAATGAACCAAGACATAGTCCTCAAGGTAGCACGTGTGGCTCCTCCAAAGTGGACATCCCATCAAATAGTGGTTGACCAAGTAACAACCTCTCCAAGATGACACAAGTGGACTCATCATATAAAACGCCCCATTAAATAGCATAGAAAGGTGTGCAAAGTAGCCTCTATATGTGGAGTGGTTTCCTTCTTTAAGGAGTCAAAGGCTTTGGCATACTCAAAGCAAGCCCAAAATAAGCCGTTCTCTCCAAAGCATAACGAACTTGTCCTTCAAGGTACTAACCCATCACATCATGTGCACATGGCTGGATCCATAAAGTAGGGGGTCGATCCACAAGATAACCCTCATTAAATGTGTTCTTGTGTTCAACTAAAAGATGAAGTGGTGACTCATAAATGCGAACAAGTGGTCCCTTAATCAATGTGCAAATAGATATCTCCAAGGAAGGATTCAACAAGCCATATCATAATGTCAATCCTCATGCCTAGTCATCACTGTACTCAACAAACTACACGAAGAGAGGATGGTCCCATCACTCAAGCAATAAAATATGAATAAAGTGTGAAGATGTCTCAACATGTTTGGTGATGTGGATGAGCACTCAACCTAAAGCCATGATCCACATCATCATAAACCACACCAAGTGTGAAAACAACCCACATATGAAAGGGGGCTCATGCAATAACCCTCCAACCAAGTCAAAGTAGGTCAAAATTGCCATTGAAGGAGCCAGAATCACCTAAACATGTGTGCACACAAGGAGTGATCTACTAGGAATGATAATCCATATAATACTAAAGTGATCCATGTGCTAAAAACCTCCAATCTAGCAAGGGAATTCACACCATGAGTCCCAAACCAAGCTAGAACATGTCTAACAAAACCCCAAAGTGGCAATTCGCTCATGCACTAGGCCCAAACCATGTCAACTCATTCCAGAATATAGCCATTTAGAAGGCTAAGACAGCATAGATGAGGAGCGCTCTACTCCAATAAACCTGCATCCACTAGATGTCATGTCAATGTCAATCCATCCATAATCACTATGGCTCTACATATCTCATCATACAATCTTGATGCAAGAGCTAGATCACCATAAATATATGCAAAGTGGAACAAGAATACCAAGAACAACACCATGATGGTGAGATAAATTATATGAGGTAACAAGCATCTCATCAAATATATACCAAGAGGGTGATCTGTCAAGCAAACCCATGAAACATGAAAAAAGCACCTATAGATGAGCCATCAAGCATGATAATCCAGCCAAAACACCAACTCAATCAAGCCAAGCACATGGATGCAAGCAAGACTAGAAAAATGGGAAGAATCTCCATGAAGGTTTACTCCCAATCCACCATGTTACTTCGCATTCTACATGATGATCCACATTCATCTTGTTCTTTGATTAGTGGTACAGTACACGAAGATTACATCTTATGGATTGATCATTTTTATACTCAGGGGTTATTATGGACACATGCACTTTTCCTGACATTGCCCTTATGGCATAGCTAACCATTGCATCAATGGTGGGTGTGTGATGTCTAAAGGAAGGTGTTTTAGTGCAAAGTGATTGGTTTATGGCCCTAGAGTTTGTAGGATAATATTGTTGGACTGATTCATCACACCAGAGCTTCTAAGATGTCACTTTTTCTTGTGGTGATATGTTGTGAGGGGATTTGATTTATATGATTGAGGATGTGCAAATGGCCTAACAGATGATTCCCTTAGCATTCTTGTCTTATTTGACATGAGGATGGCATGTTTGTATGGTTTGTGTCGCATTGTGATGGAGCATCTAGCTTTATTAAACACTAATGCATAGTTCCATCATGTTTTGGAGGTGAGTTAATGTGGTTTCCTATATTATATGTAGCCTAGCATGAGAAACCACAAGGGTTTTGTTGTATATGACACATATTCTATGTAGTCATGATATATACTATGACCCTAGGTGGAATGCTCATCCAATGCACACATTTGGAGGATGATTGTAGTGTTTCAACAATGGTTTGACCTCTTTTTGACCTAATTCTTGGCTTGCACATGGAGTGGCTTAGCTTATGTGGTCACCTTTCACACCTAGACTTTTTTTTCATAGGGTTTGAGGCCCAACGAAGTAGAGCGCTCAGCTTGGTTACACACATGTTAAGGCATTTTACATATTATATTGATATTTGTTGGATTTGATAAGACAGCCCTGTTAACCCGCAGATTGCAAGATGTTTACTCAAGGGAAGATGTTGATGATCTAGAAGAGTTCCAAGTGTATGGCTTTCCTGAGCCAATTTTTTGTAAAAGTATCATCATTGTATCAATTGTCCATGGTTATATTATAAAAATGATGTAATTGATATGTCACTTGTATGTAAGGGGTCAGTTATAATGAATATTTAACACAACTGTGACAATTTTACTAAGGCAAGTGACTCTTGACCATCTACTACCAGTTCGTCTCATATGTCGATGGGATACTCCCATACCTGGCTGAGAACCTGAACAAGTAGAGGTACCTGTGCAAGGATCACACGACCATCTACTACTTGTTCGTCTCATCTACCGATGGGATTACTCCCATACCTGGCTAAGAACCTAAACGAATAGAGGTACCTGTGTGGAACCCAACCATCTACTACCTGTCCGTCTCATCTGTCGACGGGATTACTCCCATACCTAGATGAGTAGAGGTACCTGGGTGACAGCAGGGTAAACATCTCTATGTCATCTTTCCCTCTCAAGGAGGGGCACGTTCTCTTCTACTCCAAGTCTTCCACGAAAGTATTCAAACTCTATCCTGGGAAGAGGCTTGGTGAGAACATCTGCAGTCTGGTCATCTGTCAGAACATACAGTAACTCGACCGCACCTTTTTGCACCATATCACGAATGAAGTGATACTGAATCTCTAAATGCTTCGACTTGTCATGGAATACAGGATTCACTGACATCTACACACAGTTCTGGTTATCACAGTGAATCACAGTTGGCTCTGGAATCTGGCCAAATAATCCCGCAAGGAGTTTCCGAAGCCATACCGCTTCTCGAGTTGTTGTACTAGCAGCCATATACTCGGCCTCTGCAGTACTGAGTGCTACTAAGGTCTGCTTCTTGCTACACCAGGAAATCACTGCAGAACCTAGACTGAAGCAACATCTAGAAGTACTCTTCCTATCTGCAGCACATCCGACCCAATCGAAGTCTGAAAACCCCTACAATCTCAAGTCACACTTTGAAGCATATCTCAGCCATATCCCACAGTGCCACGCAAGTATCTGAGCACATGTTTTGCAACAACCCAGTGAATCTGCCTCGATTCACACATGAACTGACTAAGAGCATTCACAACAAAACCTATATCTGGTCTGGTGTTCGTCAGATACATCAAGGATCCAACCAACTAGAGATACATAGTGGGATCAATCAAATTTGAATCTGAAGCAGAATCCCTCAGCTTCTTCAAATTTGCATCCATCGGAGTGCCCATGGACTTGTAGTCCAACACTCTGAATCTCTTCAGAATATCTATGGTGTATTTTCCTTGACCTGGGAAAACCTCCTTCTGCCTCTGCCATACTTCTAATCCTAAGAAGTAATGCATCAATCCAAGATCCTTCATTTCGAACTCAGAAGCAAGTTTCTTCTTACACCATACAATAAGTTTCTCATTTCCAGTGAGAAACAGGTCATCAACATAAAGGATCAAAATCAGTGGCTCATCATCCACAACCTTGTAGTAAAGGTTGGGGTCTGCATCACGCTTGGTCAATCCCGCACTCACCGGGAATACGTCTATCCATCGATACCAAGCACGGGGTGCTTGCTTGAGTCCATACAGGGCCTTTTTCAGCCTGCATACGTGAGACTCCTTTCCATGGACAACAAACCCTTATGGTTGTTCAATATATACTTCTTCCTCAATAACACCATTGAGAAAGGTTGTCTTGACATCCATCTAATGCAACTTCCATCCCATAGCTGAAGCAACAGCAATGATCGATCTGATGGAAGTATATCGAGCCATAGGAGAAAATGTTTCATCATAATCGACTCCCTCTTTCTGAGAGAATCCTCTGGCAACAAATCTAGTCTTGTTTTTTTCAACACTGCCATCTGCTCCATGCTTGATTTTGTATAACGAGTTGGAAGTCACTACTGAATTCCCCTCAGGTCTCGACACAACCTCCCACACATCATTCTTCATGATGAATTGGTATTCCTCCAGCATGGCATCCTTCCAAACTTGGTGTCTGGATGCTTCTTCATAAGTGGTAGGTTCTGAGTCAATGATGTGACTCATCAATGCTACATAACTGGAGAACCTCTGAGGTCTTTTACTTTCTCGGAAAGTACCATGTGGAGCTGCATGCCCCTCTGCATCATGCAAGGTCTGTTGTGCCCATCTAGGCCTCTTTCGGCCTACTGAAATATCTCTGGGAACATCAACTGGCTCAACTAGATCAATGGGATCGATTGGTTCATCCTTCTATGCTAACTCCCTCTGAACTGGAGGGGGAGATGATCTCATCTCCTTTGGGTCAAGCACCTCCTCATCATCAATCTCCATATTTGATCCTTTGCCTTTCCTGACAACCATCTCTTCTTCAAAGGACACATACTTGTTGACTTCGATCTGTTTGGATCCTGGGATATAAATCTTGTAGGCCTTTGAAGATTCACTATATCCCACGAAAGTTCCCTTCTTTCCTGAAGGTTCTAACTTCGTCCTCTTTTCCTTGGCACATGTATGTAGAGTGGACAGCCAAAGATCCGGAGGTGGCCCACTTCTGGTTTCACTCCTATGAAAGCTTCTACCGAAGTCATGTTCTTCACAATCTTATGTGGGCATCTGTTTTGTACATAGACAATTGTTTTGGATGCTTCTGCCCACATCGGTAGGCTCTGGTCATGTATCATGGATTTGGCTACCTCCACAATTGTTCTATTCTTCCTTTCTGCAACCCCATTTTGTTGAGGGTTGTAGGGAACAGTGAGCTCCTTAATTCCTGCTTCCTTGCAGAAATTATTGAAATCAGTAGAGGTATATTCTCGACCATTATCAGATCTCAAGATCTTGATCCTCTTTCCTGTCAGATTCTCGACTTGTGCTTTGAACTCTTTGAATTTGTTGAGCACTTCCTCGGATTCCCTAGTCTTGAGAAAGTACATCCAAGTCTTTCGTGAGTAGTCGTTAATAAATGTCACATAATAAGTATAGCTGCCCAGTGAAGCAACAGTCATGGGCCCTGTTATCACACAACTTGTAGTTCCCCCTAATGATGATCCTATTCAGGACGGTAGAGGTGATGGGAAACTAAAGAGATGACCTAAGAGGACCTTGATCCCCAAGATGGACTGGTTGTCACGCCAACCGAGGCACTCTTCGCTTCTTGCTATCCAAGCCTCGGATAGCAAAGGGGGAGACCTTGATCCACTCTCGATAAGAGAGATCTAACCCAATTACCAGATCAAGCTATAAAAATAGGGTATGTAAGGTAATGGGTGAGGAACCCTAGATCTAAGGGATGAAATCACTGTGGAGGTTTAGGATGGATGAGATCTAACTTAAAGTATATCAAACACAATGATTTATAGATTGGAGAAGGATCTAGGATTTGAATGCTAGGGTAAATGGTCAAAATCAACTGCCTTGGGAAACGTGTAATTAGAAAAGGGTAAATGGTCCCAAAGAGTAGATCAGACAAGTTGGAGGCTTCCTAGTAGAGCTCAACAATAGATCTGATAGTATCAAAGGTCGAAAGCTCAACAAACAAGGTTTTGATCATACGGAATGTAATGTTCCGTTTTGGGTAAAACTTGAACAAAGGACATGCAGAGCATGCGAGCCCTAGCTCAAGAGCATGCATGCAAAAGTGAAATAAATGCAATCACCTGGGCAAGCAAAAGTGAGGTGCATGCAATCATGCATACAGGAAAAAGGGAGATGCATGCAAACATGTATGCATGCAACAAATGAGAGGCATGCAACTCAACAGAGAAATAGAAGAGAAAAGTGACTTAGGTATAGGACTATAGGGCATGCAATGTCAAGGCTATAAAAGAAAGATAAAGTGAGTTACTCAGTATCTATTGTTATGGTTGATCGAGAATCGGATTTGAGAGCGTTTGAGAATCGGATTTGAGAGCTCGGTGAGCTTATTGGAATTGAGGACGGAAACCCTCGACAAGTCTTGGTTTCAATGGCGAAATCTATCCATCCTTAGCTAAGCTGAGAGGTAAATCATTCAGGTTTACCATCGTGTGCTTCATTGTGACGGAGTAATTGGTCAAAGTTATCGAGTTGTTGATCAGAGTTCAAGTCGTGGTAGCAGCTGCACATTTCCTTGTGGTTTGTCCTGAGAGGGCGCAATTCCTTGGAAGGCTGACATACAAGGTGTATTTAATAAGGCAGCTTCATTAATGGAAGGAGGGCGCGCATTGATCTGGTACAGAAAGGCGTGGTCCTCATTTAGGGGCTAGACCCAACATAAGAGCAGTGATCTCCTTTCAAAGGGGTCACATAATTGTATGCAGAGGTCGTGGAAGATTGAAGGAAGGCGTGAATTCCTGGGGGGCATCCATACACCTGAGACTTGGTATTGTTGAGGTCGTGGGGGATGCATATGAAGTTATCCCCTGGCTAGAAGTATAGGAGTTAGATCGAGATTCAGTGATATCAAGGAAGGGCGTATTCCCACTCTGCTGAACAGTGTTCCATACCACAGATCTAGGCATCCACTGTACTGCTAAGGAAGGGCGTGATCCTCATTCTTTGGGGGAAGAGAATACTTTATATACAGCTGCTTAATGGTGGAGAACTCGTGGACTGTCACAGTCACGTGAGGGAAGCTGTAACCTAACCCTTGGAGCAGCGTTCTATTTCTAAAGCAAACCTCCATCCATATACTGTTGATTGGCATTATCTTGAATCATCTCAAGGAGGGAGTGATTATATTCTATAGTGTACAGCTCTTGAGGAGAGCCCACGACTTCTTGCATGGAGTATAATTGATGGCTAAGTGAAGTGTTTTCCATACTTGAGGCTGAACTCATCCAAAGAAGTTGAAATCTGATTATTGAAGCTCTTTTCTATCTGCTGGGCATTTACATCAGACCATGCACCTGCAGCCCTGTGTTTATACCATTCTGAGTATCATCTACAATTATTATAGTCAATTCAAGCCTTCTATCAGCACTGTATCAGCGAATTAATGTTTCTAGCAGAGATATTATTTTGGAAAGAAGTAACTTGAACTATCTCAAGAGAAGCGTGGTATTCTATCTCCCTATCAATTCTTATGGAATACAACAAACTGGTGCAGCCCTATTTGACTCCTATCAGCAGTATATCGGCCATTAGAAGTGGTATTTTACAAGGGCACACGATCTATGCATGAGCAGCTACAGCCATCAACAATCCAAGAATATCATTGTTTAAAGCTTACTTCTTAAGATCCATCAACATGAACTATCAGCTGCTACAATCATCTAATGTTCCTCACCATTTGCTGAGTAAAGGTCAGAATTGTTTTATCTTTTGATATCTGGTCTTTATGTGTTGTTAGAGTGATTTCTACCTATTAACTGAATAAGTGAGCTTGGCTTATTACCTTGGCGTGTTAGAGTTTGAATACATATATATTCACATCAGCTGTCAAGCTTGATGATATTGGGGTTATGATGTTTATTAGTGTGGCATGCAATTAATCTATGAGATAATTAACCATCATGCAAACCCATGCAAAACAACCAATAAAGCTACAAGATCAGCAACTACTGAAATCAAGTGAAACAAACTCAATCAAAGTCAAAATTCATCTACTTGGAATCTTACACGGAAGACAAGCAAACAAGGAGGGCGCAAGCATGGAGAGATCAGTGCCTAGAGAAATGGGCATAAGAAGTCCACAGAGCAAGACGCCCTTGAGGACCCACCTGGGGCTAGGCCTAAAGATGAAAACCCATAATTTGTTCACCAGAAAACCAAATAATAAATCCGAGAGAATTTTTATAATTTTTTTATAGTTAGGGTTTGAGCAGAAAATTGAAATGGCCAATGGTTTAGAACTTCAAGCAAGAGATCAAGTGTAGATCTTACCTGGAAAATCTTGTAATTGCCTTGAAAGTGATGATTTACCTCTACCCGATCAATTTGAGACGGTTTGACAGTCTATCCAAGTGAAATCGATTTGCCTAGGGAAGCCAATGCGCCCTATTACCAGGCAATTTAGCAGGGCTAAGTCCCAGTAAGCAATAATAAGAAGAATGACCCAATGTCACCTCGGTCACTGTTCTAACTTCTTCGGAAGTCGAAACCTCCAAGCAAAAGTATCCTCATGGAATCTTGTAAGACACTTATACAACCATAGAAAATATGTTTGCTATGTAATTCCTAGTTAGACCAGTGCCGATATGGAGTCAATTGCTAATAATAGTAACATCCAACAATGACGTATATTAATTAGATCATTCAATGAAGTGTGGGAGCGTGTGCATATGTACTATGATAATCAATATTGGATCAAAAGACTATATTGCTGAAACACTCCAACCAATAATCAAATTCACATTAAGTGGTAATTGTCGATGTCATTCAATAATCTGATATAAGACAATTCATAGCACTTTAAAGAGGTTATAAACATCAATCAGATATACTAGTTAGGCATGCAATAAGTGTCATTAGCAAGATATGACCAGTTTCAAGTAAGTTTAACAGGAGAACATCCTGCATAAGATATGGCATTCATTAAGTAGGCATGTATATAGTGATCAATGACATCACCGTCAACATTAATCATGCAAATAAGGTATGGCAAAGTAAATATAGAATCAATTTATTCACCAACTATGAGTCACTCAAACAGCCTCTCACAAATTTTTATTAGCTACCAACATTACCACTAGAGATGTGTCGATTTAGCACCAATTAAATATGAGGTAATTGTCGCAGTAGTATTAGTATTCAGAAGCAAATAAAAATAATTGTCGCAGTAGTATTAGTATTCAGAAGTAAATATAGAATCAATTTATTCACCAACTATGAGTCACTCAAACAGCCTCTCACAAATTTTTATTAGCTACCAACATTACCACTAGAGATGTGTCGATTTAGCACCAATTAAATATGAGGTAATTGTCGCAGTATTAGTATTCAGAAGCAACCTTGGTCAATAACCACCATTCATCAATGCCATTAATATAACCAAATAAATTTATTTTTTTTTGGATAGATAGAAAATGTAACCTCTAGATCTGTTGTAGGTCAAATAAAACTTATGATGTCAATTCAATCTAATAATATATACAATTGAACTACGATATATCATCAAATTAACTAATTTAATTCATCAACATATAATATTCTGATTTTGTATGTAAACAAATTTAGATTTTATAAATTATTAATTATTGTGTTTTCTGTGTGCACGCAGGCGATAGCTAAGAAGCTGGTGCACAGGGTCTGCAATATTGCAGACCTGTGCTAGATGGGAGAAGTCTCAGAGGGGACGAAGCAGGCTCGAGATGTGGGATAGCAGCAACGAGGGGAGGCAGACCCGAATTCTGGAGGGGCACGGGCAGGCAGACAGGGAAAAGAAGTCGCGGGTTTAAGGGATGGCCAACGGAAGGGAGAAAGGAAGGGTCACGGGCTAGGGCAGCGGAGGCCGCGGGTTCCACGGGTGAAGGTGACGGTCGCGGAGTAGAGGAGGAGCCTTGCAAAAGGCTACAGGAAGGGGTCGCGAGTATGGAGGATGGAGCAGGCCCGAGGTGGGAATGGAGGGTAGCTAGGTGGGGGGGCCGCGGGTTGGCCACGCGAAGAGGGAGCAGTGGAGTGAGCAGTGGGAGTGGAGGCCGCAAATGAGCCCTCGAAGAGGGAGCAGTGCGGAGTGGGCAGGGCTCGGATCGGGTAGCAGGGATTCGCGAATGAGGGAGAAATGGAGGAAGGGGAGCCACGGGTTATGAAGGTAAGCCGAGGATGAGTGGGGAAGAAACTCGGGTGGTGAAGGAAGGGAGCTCGAATTAGGGCTGCAGCAAAGAAGGGATCTGAGGATCCAAAAGGGAGTGTCGAGGGTATGGCGGCACAAGGAGAGGAGACCGAAGAGAGACCAGGTCTACATCTAGGGATTCCCACTTCAGAAATCAGAAATCAGTGTTTCAACTTAGGTTTTTGTGATATTCAAAACAACTAACTTAAACAAAACAAAGATTTTAGCCTAAGAATAATAATTACAAAACTCAGATTTTGGGTTTTTCTTAATGTTTAAAACAACTAATCTCAGAGATTTAACAATTAATCTTACAAACTCAACAATTAAAATAAAATAGACTAACTCAAAAAAATAAAAGCAAGACTAATTAACGTAAAATAACTAGGTTAAGAAATAATATTTACAATGTATAACTCATAAATTAGGTTTAAAGAGTAGTTGAACAACTAGGGCATCCAAAAGAAAGCTAGCTACCAAACCCTAGGGCATCAATGAGAGGAGGTACTCTCCTTGAGATGGTACTTGGAAAGCTTGTCAACTAGGGCTAACCTCAATAATCTCTAGGATTTATTTAGGAAACCTAGTCTTAGCAAGACTTGAAGACTTAAAGCTCAAGCTTGAAAGCTAGGGTGACCAATGACAAAAATGAATTGCAAATCAAGACAAAATGAAGCATCAATGGCTTCCATTCAACCCCAACAAGCATCAATTTCATACTAATTGACAAAGAGACATCAAACCAAAAGTATAGATACCTCCAAGTGCATGTGTCAAGCAAACAACACTAGCTTCACCTTAGCAATGGCATGAACAATAGTAAACTTCCAAGAAATGCTTCAAACTTGCAAAATAACCTTCATCAAGGAGTGCATTCCTTCAAAGAGCCCTAGTTAGGGCAAATAGCAGACATAATGATCTTATCCCAAAAGTTGATGTCTAAAAATGAAGTGAGGAGATCTTATTTATATGATCTCACACTCACTTTACACAAAATAAGATAAATTTAACATTAAAAATGTCAACTCAAAATTAGAATTAAAATAATATAAAAATAATCAAAGTAGTGGGTAAATTGGGTGTTTCCCAGATTTGACCCCTACATGAGCAAAAATGGCTAAACAAGGCCAATTTTGACGAAACTGAAGGTTGAGACGCGGAGGGGGGGTCGTCATACCCCTACTAACCCCATAAAATGATGAAAATCCCTCAATGCCCCCCTCAAAGCAAGCACACTGCAACCAATAAGAAGGTGACGTCCTCCTCTATGGAGGCCAGGGAGGCATGGCGCTGGAGTGTTGGAGCAGTAGGAGGGTGCAAAAGGAGGCCTGGGTCAATGACATAGGCCCCAATACTAAAAGAAAACATGCCACTAGTGTAAAAGTGCTTGGGGAATCATGTGGTCCAATGACCCATCCCTGAGGGGCCCGAACACCAACCTCATGGTTTCAAACCCTTATATGAGGCAGTCAACAGTGCCATTAAGCCATAGTACCCCCAAGGGAGAGCCAAAGAACCTAGCCATGATCCCATCCGTAAGTTGTGGCTATATCGCACCCTCCAAGTCAGAAAAAAAGGTTGCCATCTACCTAGGGTGCATCTGGAACATGTGCTGGTACTGGTACCACGTAACACGCCCCTCTCTCCTGCACAAGCAAACTACACAAGTATGATTTGATGCTTAGAAGATAAAGACTATTACAACAAGAGAAATATCAAGAAGCATAACAATGATCAAAAATATAATTGAAAAACCCCCTGATACAAAGCCACTTCAAGTGGAGCGAGTTGAGGAGCCCCCTGCAAAAACGCCCAAGATGAAATCGCCCTCTTGCAGCAAAACAATGTTTCCACGAAAATATTTTGGATCCACAGAAATATCTCAAATGCTAGGAAAAATAAACTTTACAATCTCCATTCAAGAACAATCCACAAAGAAAATCCAAGAACCTTTGCAAAATTTCTCTTTATTCTGAAAATTCCAAGAGCCAAAGTCCATTTACAATGAGGGGGGTCTCTTCCTTAAATAGGAATGAGTGGTTGAGATTAAAAGATGTAACAATGACAATCAACGGCTAAGATGATCCGGCAATACAATACATGGATCAACTCACAAAATAGAGGGGGCGCACTCACTAATACGCCCTAGGGGGATGCACCACATGATAAGTGACTAGAACTCATGACATAAGCACATGGTGGGGCCAGGAGGTGTAACATGTCCTTCTCTAGCATGACCCCATGGCACAATAACATATAATAACTCAACATAATATCATACTGTGACCATATGACCAAATCGTGGCCCCTCAATGACAATAAAATGCACAAATAATAGCTCGGAGTGTGTGTGGACCCCACTGAATGCTGCAAGTTGTGCCGAAAGGAGTGGGATGCATCACAAAAATCCTGTGAACAAACCTCATGCCAATTCTTTGCCTCAATCGCCGAAATCGATTTTCTCAATAACCATTTCTTCCATTTTTTATCCTCAGAAAATCACCTGTAAAATAATAAAATGCATGTATATAATATCATACTGTGACCATATGACCAAATCGTGGCCCCTCAATGACAATAAAATGCACAAATAATAGCTAGGAGTGTGTGTGGACCCCACTGAATGCTGCAAGTTGTGCCGAAAGGAGTGGGATGCATCACAAAAATCCTGTGAACAAACCTCATGCCAATTCTTTGCCTCAATCGCCGAAATCGATTTCCTCAGTAACCATTTCTTCCATTTTTTATCCTCAGAAAATCACCTGTAAAATAATAAAATGCATGTATCTCTCTACCTGCTACCCCGGGCACGAATCTGACTACACCAAAATGTTTGGGAGCATGGTAATATGGTAATAACAAGTGATTGGACCCCATACTCTCTCTGTAGCGCCGTAGGAGAACCAAAAAGATCTCAAAATATGCTGACGGGCCATTTTATATGGAAAATATGCAATAAAGTGGTAATCTAACCATAAACTCATCTGAAAGTTCCTGAAACAAATATCTGAGTGTACCAATGGACTCAGAAGGCCCAAATGTAGTAGAGATGAGTACTCATACATCATGTGACCACCTGGATAATCATCTGTAAGCTCAACCATTCCCGGATAATTAAAATAATGGTCTGTAAATAATAATAATAATAAAAATCCATCAAACCATCACATAAAACCTGTGTCTGATGCATGGAATCATCAAATGGGCACCATAGGACCACAAATAATCAATCTCGAATATCATCGTTCCAACTCATCTCGGATCCTATGGTTGACTTCGTCAAACTAGGTTGACCGGGTCAAACTTGATCAAAATAATGACCCAGGCTCAAACTGACTGATGATGCAAGTGCAAATGGATAAGATATGCCCCTTTAATTATTTTAATAGCAAGACTAAAATATAATGTAGCATATCACTGGGGATTAAGCAACAATACATCAAATATAAGTCTAGATTAAAGCAATCAATTACTAAGAGAAAGACCCTCAAGTGTATATTCATTTCATGGACGTGACCACTTTGCTAGAAATGGGTGAAAGTGGAAAATACAAGGCTAGGGCAAGGGAATGACTTTACAATCTTCAACACTGCGACACTTTGGATAAAGGGAAAAAGGAAAATCACCTAAGCATATGTTGGACAGAAAACACACAAGGAATGGCGATGTCTCACAAATGGAATGAGTTGATTTGAGGAGTGCCTATTCAACTTTAGCAAATGTCTACAGCTCACATTCGAGCTTGAACCAGCTCCGTGAGGATCTTTTCTAGAACCACCGTGACTGGGTGCACAACTAACCATAACTTGAGGTTCTAGGGGACACTTAGAATTAGTTGTCCTTTACTCCATCTCACACCCCAACCCGTAGGCTCCGTGAGGAATTAATCATTGCATTTTAATTATGGCCAGGAGTATTTAGATTTAACATACATTTAACCACTGCTTTTTAGGCCTTATGACCCTTAGGATTTTGCATGTGCTTAAAAAGCACAACTAATTGCATCCTTTTATCGAGGGTGCTTTACTTTTCATTTCATAGCCCTCTTTCATTGTGCTTAAAAGCACAGTTTTATTTTATAACCATGGGCTTGCATAGAAGATATAACAATCAGTCACATGCCTGTAATGATGGTAGTACAATTTGCATCAAGTTTAGCCGACACTACTCAGGCAACTAGGGGGATCATCCACAATCAAGACCAAACATCGGGGCCAACCGACCAGAGAGGTCAAGGCTTCAAATCCAACTCACCTAAGCTCAGGAACCAACACCAACGAGTTCTCCTAGTCCAGAAGGATCAATGCTTTGGTAATTTCTATTGCACAACTCAGAGCCGAGACACAAAACAACAGGGAGTCTATCCAACATAGAGGCATAAGTGGGGAAGTCCTCAATATCATAGGCTGAAGTGTAAGTGAGGATAAAACCAAATATGGAAGAGAACGGATGGATGGGGAAAGGTGATAGGTGATGCCATAACTAGCAAGCCATAAATGGTGGGAATGATCAAGTCCATACTACTTAAGAGGGTAAGACCAACGAGTATACACAAGAAATTCTTATTCCAAGTAATTAGACCACTTTAATTCCAAACAGTCAACCAATAATCATATATATATATAAATCGCCAGATCATGACTACTAGATACCTAGTCAAGCTACTAAGATAAGTAAAAGAGCACAATAAAGGTATCCAATGCACAACCATATACCTGTTGGGTCATATACCTGTATCCATCATCTGAAACATCAATTGTCACTGGAACATTGCTCTGCATGGAAGGAAATGGCCACCTCAGTCATCAAATATGAGATCATGAGGCTCAGTCATGGTATAAGGCTGTAATGTCTGCTCTGGGGATGTTGAAAACATGAGTGATCATAGAATAACTACTCATCAACTGTCGATCTCAAGCATCTCATAGTACAGGACTGGCTCAGAAAAGTACTGGAATCTAGTCTAAAGACATGGTAGCCCCAGCTACTATGACTGTGATAACAGGCCCGCACAAGTCAGAGTGCACTAAGTCCAAAATTCCTTTATATCTGCTTTCACTATCTAGGAAAGACCTCTTGGCATTCTTGCCAAGTGCACATCCTCTACATGTTCCATCATGGTCTACCTGAAGCACTGCAATACCTGTTACTATATTCTTCAATGTTGGGAGAGTTTATAATTTATATGAGCTAGTCTTTTGTGCCATAGTTGACCCATGCTGGTAGAGTCATGAACTAGGGCTTGAGCTGGTGGCGTGCTCAACTGGTACAAGCTCTCCTCTCTCACACCAATTACTTTGTCTATATCCATGCTTGAGCTCTTGCACCAAGCAAGCACTTTCCCATCTGAAAATGCAACTTTATATCCCTTGTCCTCCAAGGCTAAGATGGAGATTTGTCTTCTTCGGCTTCTAGTTCTGGGACCTTCTCATTGGCAAACTGCAATAGATCATTTTCTTCTAGTAAGAGAAGAACCCTAGACTTCCAAGAGATGAAGTTGGAATCCCCTTCCAGACGATCTTCAACCTTCATTCCAATCATCTTGACTACAGATCTGAAGCAGAAACCCTAGCAGGAGTTAGGTCAAAAATGAAAGTTGGATTCTTGAGAAACTGACTCCACGGGAAGATGCGCCCTAGCAAGGCGAGTTGAGGAAAGGTAGGGTCGAGCCAAATCTGTGGAGGGAACAGGTCAAAACCTGAAACCCTAATTTCTACAGTAACTGCAGCTGCAAAATTAGGTCAAAAATGAAACTTCTCAGAATTGGATTCTGCCTTCACCAAAAGATGCGCCCTTCCTAGAGTGAAATTCCCAAGGCACTTTTTCTGCCAAAATGATGAGTGAAGGCCTTAAAAGATGAAACCCTAGTTCCAGCAATGACTTCTTCTAGTATTGCTCTGATACCATGTTAGTTTTTCATACAATTATAGCAGTATAATTTAAATGCATGTGAACAATAAGATCACTAGAAGAAAGACAAAGCACAGAAACAAAGAACATGAGAATTTATCTTGGGAAACCCAATAGGGAGAAAACCCAACAACCTTCGTATAGAGATGACCAATTCTGAGAACAGAGTACAGAGATGAGAGAGAAAGTAAAAAGTCTCTCTAAGTATAAACCCAAAAATAAGCTTCTCCTAGATGCAGGTGCGAGCTCTTCTCCAAGTGATGCAAACTTGTTGTGTTGAGTGAGTGTGTCAAATGAGGAACACATCCCCTTTATTTATACACTTGCCAAACTGACTTTTTCCCTAACTGGGCCGACTTGTCTAACTTGACAAGGCCGACTTGACCTAGGGACAAATAAATAATGTTTATTTAATTATTTTCTTTGGGTAATTTATCGCCAAGGTTTACGATTATTCTTTCAAGGTTTTACATAATTAATTACATCAAAATTCATCTCCCGTAGGAGGTACAAATCAATACAATAAAATATAATAAGAATATCTTCCAAAGTTGCACAATTTCCAACATTTCAGGTGGGTCATCGCATCAGCTGCAGCCTGTTCAAGTGCAACCAAAGCATAAAATTTGATTTTTTCTTCAGAATAGGTGATATTATCTATATAGATGTATCACTGTCAATGCAGAAAAGCAAACCAACCAGAGCAGAAAGTATGAGGACTCGGTTAAATATTTGAATAGGCTTATTCAAAATTAATAGGCTGCTATGTCATTCTACAGAAGAACTTCATGAAACCATTCTTTAGTTAGACACCTAGCGGGCCAGCAGCTAGTCTCTAGCTGGCTCGTAGATCTTAGGTCTTATTATCTTTCTGTTTTTAGCATAGCTTTGGCACTCAAAATTCTACTGTACCAGCACATTATCTTGTACTCTCTTTTAGAGCTTTTACCTCTTGTTAGCTTTCTTTAGTTAGACACATAGCCACTAATCTCTAGCCGGCTCTTAAATCTTTAGATCTTATCATCTTATTATCTGTCTGCTTTTAGCATTGTTGTAGGAGATACCTTGGCACAACCCCTTTGTACCAAGTCCCAACAATGGATGTACTCTTTTAGTCCCTTTGACCTACTTTTGTGGTCTTCTGTTGGGCATTAAATAAATTATCTTATCTTAACTTCAACCAAAGAAACAGGAGGGTGTGGCAGTTTTTCGGATTTCCCAATTTACTACATTCATTTCATGCTCTACAATTTGTCCAGGAAAGGAAAATGATCGTAAATACGACAAGAGGTCCAAGAAATGGAGACCAGAGAAGAGTTTGCTCTAACCCTCCAAGTCATTGCATAAGGTTTAAGCATTTACCAGATTACAGTTTGTCAAATAAAAATATGCCATACATACTTCTACAAATGGGTGGATCTCAGAACAAGCATTATGCATATGCAAGGAACTAGTTATACAGGCAAGGCATATCCAGCAAAGTTCAGCAGCAAGTTATCATTTCAGAATGTCAGAATTTCATGAAAATTAGAATGGAAAACACCTAACTTGAGATGAGAGAATCATGCTGCCTCTTCCTGTATATTTAGATTTGAAACCACATATTTGAAAATGAAGTTTTGAACTTTTATGATGAAAACTAACCTCCTGAAATGCTTGACTTTTGCAGTATGTGCAGATGCTAGTAACAGCTACGAAACAAGTACTATACAACTCCTAGTTTTACATTTTTATTTAAAGTTTGTTTCTATTGATTCTCAAAATGATTCTTATCTACTACACTGGACATTAGCTTTTCATCCACTTGGGGAAATTTATACATCTTTTATATCTTTAAAATATATGTTAACCATTGAAAGAAAAGAAGTATGACAACAATAAAAAGCCTTGTATCATATCAACATGTGATGCTGCAAAAAACAGTTTTGGTTTCTCATTACAGAGTAAAACGTATTATTTTTCCTTGAAAATGTGATATGAAGATAACAGTCATTTTATCCATCATATCTCAGTTTATATTTCACAATTTCATGGAATAATTCATCTTTAGTGTATATAACTCACCTCTTCATAGACTCGTCGAAGCCAGCTTGCACATTTAACTCCTTCATCTACAGTCCAGAAGTTGGCATTCAATTTTTCTGGCCTATCGTCATGATCAACTAACTCCAAGCAGAAAAGGAAAATACGCAATGAATCTCCAAGAAGAGCAATACAGTGTCCACTCTCCCTGTAGAACGAGCAACAATCAGTGGCAACCATTCCAATAAGTCACTTTTGTCAGGATTTTATACCAGAAAAATAGAATAAAATTACAAAACTTGAAAGAAGAAATTTAAGAAAGAGTTCCTGAGTATACACTTCCAAAAATCACTCATGAAGATATCTTTCAAATTGTATAAATGAAATCAGCAATAAGTCACTTTTGTCAGGATTAAAAAATATAAATTCCAACATATTAACATATCAATTCCTCATCCCATCACCATTTACATACTAAATACTAAATTCATCATTGTGCAATGTAAGCATGATCATGAATTCATCATTGCTTCATGAATCATTTATCATTTTAGTATTTGAATTTGAGAATTTCACATTGCTAAATTCTAAATTTGTAATACATGCACATCTTCCATTATAATAATAACTTTAAATCATAGACATAAACAACAGATAAAATCATAAAGACATGTCACATAAACTGAAACACCTACAAATTTGAAATAGATTAATAGTACATCATACTATTCAGAGAATCAGAAGTACACTTACAAATCTGAAATATATTATATAACTCAACAGATACTGAAGTCTGAAATGATTGAATCAGAAATTCTAAAAGTAAATAGCAAATTAAAATTACTCAAAATAGTGAAGACTCAAAGAGTGATGAGTCAAAGACTCAGTCTGAGGTCATCAATGACAGTATTTACTTCTGGAGTCAAAAGTTAAACTGTAAACTAACAATGGACATTGAACATTGAAAATAAAAGTAGCTAAAATAAATCATCAAAAGAGCATCAAGGAGATAGTTCCATGGACTAGTCCTCATGCATCTGCTTCATGAAATCATCAGGACCATCAATGCGAGTGTCACTATCTGAGTCAAAGTCACTCTCATGAGTGACCTATGGCACACCAACCAAACCATGTTGCATCTCATACAGTCCCTTCTCCTCATCTATCTATGCATCATCCTCTAGATCCACATCCCACCGTGTCGTTGGTCCCCTTCGATACTTTAGTGTCTTCCTATGTGCAAGACGTAGGGCACTGTGCACTGCAACTAGCTTCTCCTCTCTCCTAAAGGTAAGTCTATTCCTCCTGATAGAATGGATGAAGCTATATGTAAACCAATTCCTCCCTGCTGCAGAGGAACTAGCAATCTGAGACAATAAGCGAGTAGAAAAATGTTGGATCTATGGAGCATCATCCCCATGCATCCTCCACCAATCAATGGGGTCTTATTGGTATAAGCCATTATGATATTCCTTTCCATCAGGCTTGTTGAAGGGACCATTGAGACATGCAAAATGAATCCACTGTCTTCGAAATTTTTTTGCCTCATCTCCATCATACATCTTTGTAATGGCAACTCGAAATCCCTTCTTGATCTCTGGATAATCAATGGGAGGAATTCTACACCAAGCCTATCCATATACCATTTTGGGTTAAGTGCATATGTTTCCATGTGCAAAGGTGTGTCCATTTGATCCCACCTGCACTGAATAATGGGTCAAATCTAGGTCATATAGAACTCTAAGGAGGGTTCTTTCTCACGAATGGCTACCCTTACTTGACCCAACATGTTATTGAAAGTCTCATAAATTTCCCCAAGACTAGGAGAATCTGAGTCTCCATAGCGAATAACCTCAACTATAGGGCGTAAGAAAGACAACACATAATTGCAATCTACCCACCAATCATTATTCAATACTTGAAGCCTGACCTTCTTCCCCTCATTTGTCTTGGATTATGTCAACCTGCTCCAATCCAAAGTCACAACCATGGCCTGCAATGTTGATTGTGTTGCCGCCTAAGACTGGCGTGCATGTGTTAAAGCCCAAAAGTAGGCACACCAGCCAAATGGCAACTGTGAAAAGAGCAGCCACTGTCACCACACTCCTCTCTTCCTCTCTTCAGGTTGGCTCTTTTCCAACTCAAGGGGGCCTAAGGTAGGATCACTAAGGCAGGTGCAATAAAGGGGAAGGTGAACTGAAGAGGCCGCCTTAGAGAAACGGTTGAAGAATAAAAGGTAATTTTGATAAGTGATGGGAAGGAGGGAAAGATCAATCCTTGAGAAAAGACCAGTGCCAGTACATCAGAAGGGGAGAATGGAGTCAAAAAGAGAACTCAAGAGGGCCTTGTGTCATATGTGACTAAGGGGGAGAGATCGCCTGATCGAGCAAACCCTGCTTAGTCAAGTGCACGGCTACTAGATGTGCTTCCTCCTTCTAATTGCGGGAGATGCGCTATGCAAACAAAAGATCAATATTACACAATCAAACTAGATTAAATGCAAAGATCAATGTTCATGTATGCACGCTTACAAAGGAAAAAGGAATAGCAGCTGCTAAGACTCTTCGCCTTCCAATATGGTGGTAGCATCCGTCTATGGTCTCCAGCGCAAACATAGAAAGAAAAAAGACTAACTTCTAGCAGTTGCTCACAATCATGAAAGCTCCACAAGTTTACACCGCACATTCAAAAGAGTGCTCAGTTACACATCCATAGAAACACCTTCCAATGAATTTTTCGATTAAGCCAAGCCCTAAGGGAAAAAAAACTCCCAACTTTTTTCCACCCTTTATGGAGAAGGAGGGTCTCTTATATAGACCCAAAAACTCACCTACCTATAAAATAAAATAATATAATATTTGAGAAAAAGTGAAAAAAGGTGATATCCTAGATCCACCTTTTTCTCCCAAACAAATACAAAGACTTTACATTACTTAAAGATGACTTGTCCTTTATTAGCGGTTCCTAACTCCACGTATGAAAGATACCCCAAGCATTTATCAGAAATATGGACAGCTCGTCACCATTGGAAATCCCTATGCATTGGATCTCCTTTAGCCAGGCGTGAATGCCAAGGTGGAACGACTCATCGCAAAACTCGTGGATCCTCTAGATAGCCACAAATCTTTAAGTGACCTCGATGCTCATCGCGAACTGGTGTCGAATTGTGCCCATGTTGGCTGCCACGAAATCAAAGGAGATCTCCACGCAAACAGGTGAAAATGGCTGCCAGGATGACAAGTGATCCGTGAACCATTGCATCAATGACAAATCAAAGCAGTTTTTTTTTTTTTTAGAGAAACCACGAGGAGGTGACCTGTGGCTAGAATGGCAGCTTTACATGGCTCATTTTAATATGACGCTGCTGGCGGCTCCATTTGTCTACGCTCATGCTCGGGCTGTCTCAACTTCAAATCAAAAAGGAAATGACAACCACCATTTTACTCATAACCTGCTACTTATTTGAGTTTCAGGTTCTGTTGTTGCTATTTCCAGCTATTTACGCTCCTCCTCAACGAAATTTAGAACCCCCTTTCTCTTCTGAATTTGGAGATACGGAGAAGGAAGGGCTCACTCTTGATTTTGTCTTCTGACTATTTAAGTTTTATGTCAAGAATATTGACCCACTGCAACAGGAGACCACTGATTTATAGTACTATGAATGGCCATCTATTGAACAAGATTAATTCAGGGCTCTATTTGGTTGCCACTTCACTAAACTTCCAGATATTTTGTTGCATGTTCACTTCGCCCATGCATTTAATAATATACTCCTTAATTCGAGTGGGTGCAAGACTTAGGTAAAGCATAGAGTAAATGTTGATACTTTCTAGCTTGGGCTGCTACAGGATTTTTTATCATTTCATTGATTTTGCAGGTAGATGAAAGGTCTATCGCTGTCAGTCTTTTCCACCTGTGCATCTGACAAAGGCTGCTCCTTTTTAAAGTCTGCACCAAGCTGCTGTTAATTTGCATCTGGATAGTCTCTGCTCTAACGTCCAACCTGAGAATTACTTGTGGTACATGTGAAGAGTTTTATGTGCAGACATCGTAAATGTTTCGACTGTGGATGATGTCTGCACATTGAAACCTTTACAAGTGAACCAATATGCATTACTTGACAATCCAGAGATCATCTTTTTAAATGGCTTCTGAAAAAACCTTCATTTGTGATGTCTTTTCTTCATGGTTGCTTCTGCCCTCAGTGTTTGATCTAATCTTTGACACCTCCATCTTTGTCTCAAAAATGTTTAGAATACCTTTGATAGCAGGGCTATATTAGCACCAATTTGTTTCCGTAATTGAGATCTCTGGAAATGATACCTTTTAAACAAAAAGCAGATGCATTTTGAGAGGTAACAGATTGCACCTCCAACATCCTCTCCAACAAGAGATACTAGTTGGCATATCTAGTATCTGTGGGCTTAAGGAATTCCTTCCTTGAGTGAGCCCTGTAAATGGCTAAGGAGGTGTGATGGTTGCAGATAAACATCTACACATCTCTCGCAGTTGTCACTAAGGAGGATACCCACAAAATTTTGCCAATGTCTTTCAGTGCATTGTTGAGTGCAAACACACAAGGGGTCCAAAAAATATGCCTATATCTACTCTTAACTAGTAACCCAGTTGATCTGCACGTTATTGTTGCATCTATCAAAACATGCACGACATTGGTAGGCCCAACCTCCCCTATAGCATCCCAAAGAAGCTCAAATTGTAAAGTTGCATCTTTGCGCTTTCCAGAACAATCAATAGCTCTAAGAAAAAAAAGGCCCATCTATGCATGTAACTATGATGTTGATAAGTGGACATTTGGCAATGTTTGTCCACCCATCCATAACAATAGAGCAACCTGCCCTCACCCACGTTTATCTCATCTTCTCTTTCTACATTGTGATATTCTGTTAATTTTAATAACCCAGATCTTATTGCAATTTATTCACTGATTTATACCCAGATTAATTTAACTCTGAATCAGAAATTACAAAACACTGAATTATTATGCACAGCGGAATTTAAAACAGGAAATCATCACACCATTTGACATATTAAGATTTTACCCTGGAAACCCCAATCCCTGGGGAAAACTAGCAAACAGTTTGTCTTCTTATTGCAGATTTAAAACAACACTTACAGTTTACAAAGCTCCAGAGACCTTACTGACTCACTCCCACTGCAATATGTGTGCAAACTCTCAGCAATATGACAAATCCTGGCTTGAGTGAATCCCTCACTCCAAAGTCTCTGGGAGACTCCCTCTCTCAGATCTAATCACTCACTAATCTCAGCTTGACAGAATCCCTCTCTCCAAAGCCTCTAAGAGACTCCCTCTCTCAGATATGGTCACTCACCAATCTCAGCTTGAGAGAATCCCTCTCTCCAAAGCCTCTGAGAGACTCCCTCTCTTAGATCTAATCACTCACTCTCAATGTATATCACACACACTGACAATGATTAGATGAACTGATGTCTACAACTCTTCATAGACTCTTTTATAACATTCACTTTATGCAAATACCATGAGCAATACCATGGGCCCTCCAGTAGCATGGGCTAATAAATACCACCCAATACAATTGACCTTTTACATAAAGTATTATAAAGTACATTTATTTAGAGACTCACTTTTCTGGACAACTTCTACATACTAGACACCTTAGCCAATGTAGAAGTACATGTATGAGCTACAAAATCTAACATATTGGACACTTGCCTTTCTAAAATCACTGTCCTCAACATATGTTCAACTCGTGGCACATATGAAGGTTTCGATGCTACAATTGCACAAATCATCTCCTTATAATAAGGAGAGCGACTAACATCGAAAGGAATTTGCCAATGGTATCGTTTGTGTCATCACAATTATACATCCCTGTAAGAGTTGGTCCTATTGCACAAGAATGAGAACCCGTTTTTTGGATGAAGATGTCATAATCAGAGATGGTGGAGGCATTAGGTTGGGTGCTTTACTTCTAGATTTCCTTTTGGAACTAGAAGTTACCTCCACATTGTCATTGGCATGGGCCATTTCATTTTGGCTAGAGAAGTGCCCCTTGCATCCGCAGCCATTTGCATCCTCAAAAGCTCAGATCTTTGTAACATGGTTAATTTTGAACATAGGTGTTGCCTAAACCGACTGTAACTTCTAACCCAAGGATGGCCACAAACATTGCATGTCCAATGACGTGACCCACCACATCGCTTTCCTCTGTTAGATTGGGACTTAGGTACTTTGGTTGCATATAACAAAAGTGGTTTTTTGGGATCATATGTCCCTTTTGCATATTCAATTAATGCCCTTGGTGGGTTGGCATTGGCTTGGCTGCATAAATCAGTGGATGAAGTGGTAGTTGCCCACCCACTTCCAACCTGTGTTCCACTTCCACTCCCAATTTGACCCTCTGCTTGGGCATCATAATCGGAATCACTGTCACTGCCACTACTAGCACTAGAATGACTCATTTTTTGCTGTTTTTAAGAGCCGATTTTAGTTTTTGGCAACCTCCAGCAAGGATTTATAGTTAATAATAATTATTCAAGGTTTGATGAGATGCCCAAAGGTGGGAATTGAAGGTTCGAAATGTTCAACAGCGAAAAGAAACAAAAATACACTACCCAATAATTAAAATACAGAAAAAATAAATTAAAAAAATGCACAGAAATTTAAAAACCAAAAAGACTTGAAAAAAACATGCCTAGAAATTAAAAAACAGCTAGGAAAAACTAAAACACATGCACAGAAAATTAAAAACAGCAAGCTTCAACAATGTTGACCCTACCTCCACATTGTTGAATGAAGAAATGCTAAAGGCAAACAAAAAAATCACCAAAATTTGCACTCAGCTTCTCAAGGGAGCTTTCTCCAAGGAGAATTTCAAAATTTGTCCAGTAAATTTGTTGCTCCAGCCTTCAAACCCCCTGCTCCAGCCTTCAAGCAATGAAAACCCCCCTTCCTTTGCTAGATCGCTCCACTATTCCTAGCCGCCGGTCGCTTCTCTCCAAGGGAAAACCATTTGCATATAACAAATGAGAGAATGAGAGAATAAGAGAGGGGTTGGGCTATTAGAAGAGGGTAGCTTTTAGGTTTCTATTTTATTGAGTTTTTTTGCTTTTTTGTTGTCTTTTTAAGTTACATAAAAAACAATTTAGAAAATCGTGGGGGGCATCTGGGCGTCCCATTTTTCGTGAGGGATCACCCAAATGCCCCTCATCTATGAGGGGTGTTTCCCTCAATGTTATCGGAACCAGACCTGTCATTGAACAGGTCAAGCCCAATAACCTGAACCGAACCGGAACCGAAAAAAAAGCAGGAAAAAAACGGACCAAAAAAACAGTCAACCAAAAAATACATTAAATATTCAAATTTTGAAAAAAAAAATATTAACGTGCATCCACAAGAATCCAAACAATTATTCACAAATATGCAAAGTTTCTCATGTATATAGAAAGTAAGGGTGCATATAACTAAAATAGTAAAATCGCATCAAGTGCAATCCATATCTGACCCAAAATACATAAACAAAGAAGCTCTAAATGGCCTCTAGAGTCAAAAAACTTTCAAAACTTCATGCTTCAACAAATAACTACATATCATCAAAATCATTGCCTATATTGGGATTCTATTTATCAATAGCACCCTATGACCCCCACCTCTAGGCTTTAGCCCTTGCCTCTAACTCGAATCTCAAAGTTGATCCTCCAAGGAGATTAGTCAACACCCTACAATTTTGATGAAACCTCGTAATCCAAGCATTAAAAAAAGATAGATAAATCTTCGCATGCCTAATAAGTAATTTTGCTCAAGTGAAGGGTAGATTTTTACTAAGGTCATGACAAAGGAGTTAAACAATCAGCACCACCAAAATCGAGGTACATAGAGAGGTTGATGCACTTGATTAAATGCCAATCCCCTACCCTTATACATGATAAAATCCAGTGGAAACATTGCAATCCTGAAACCTTGAACACTGTTAAGTCTGTTGTATTCTGAATGGGATCTAAAGTTCTACTTTTTGCATATGAAGTCCGATGAGGTTGGAACCACGCTCAAACATCCTAAATCAATTAATGGTAATGTTAAAAATTTAAGTAAAAGGATAGACAATGAACGATAAGGAGAATGTCACTTTAACTTTAAGAATTTAATATTAGCATTTAATGTTACTAATGATTATTGTTTAGATTAGGTTAGGTTTTTTGCTATTAGACTAGGATTTTTTATTTTTTATAAAAATAATTGAATTTTTTGAGCGCACAGTCGTAGTTGTACAGCGTCGTACAGAACCAATCAGTCATGTGAAAAAAAGGTCGGTTCCAAACCGAACTGGTCGATTCTTGTACAAAATCGGCCAATTCGGTACAAAACCAGCCATTTCCAGTTCAAGGTAGCGATTCAAACCAATTGGGGGCCTAAACCAATCGAACAAGTTGTTTTTTACAAAACCGGACCGGTTCTAATAACACTGGTTTCCCAATGCATTTCCCAGCGTTTCTAAGTGTTAAACTTTCTAAGTCCAAATCTAGTTAGTGGTCTTCAAACAATTTACGTAAAATTATTAACTGAAACACACTGAACTCTAACAAATTACACAGCGGAAAACAAAGGAAACCATTCACACATTTGACACATTGAGAGTTACCCTGGAAACCACAATCCCTAGGGAAAACCAGCAAGCAGTTTGTCTTTTATTGCAGATTTTGTTAAGCAGCACTTTACAACTCCAGGATTATGGATATAACACACCAGATCAAACTCTTAACTCACCCACACTGCAACTGTGCACAAACCCTCAGCAATATCAACAAACCCTGGCTTGAGTGAATCCCTCACTCCAAAGCCCCTAAGAGAATCCCTCTCTTACATCTAATCACTCACTATCAATGATCTAACACACTGACAATGATTGTGATGATCTCCTCCTCTCACTTAAGCTGACTTATATAACATTACAATGTGCAAATACCATGGGTCCTCTTTTTACATAAAGTAACAAAAGTACATTCACTTTAATAGTGAAACTCCTAAGTCTGAGAGTCTCCTGGACGAATCATGCATGCCAGACACTTGGCCTATGCAGAAGTACCTGTTCGATGCTATAAAAATCAACACTCCCTCTTAGTGAGGAAGGTACTTTTAGAAGAACCTCCTCCAAGATCAAATGCATCCTCTGTTGTTGTAGCTGCTCCCTCTGAACTGGAAGATCCTCCTACTACCTGTTAAGTTCAATTCAAATTCACAACAAAAGCATATACATGATCACTGAAAGAAACACAATCACAAGATAAACACAGATTTATCCTGGGAAACCCTCTAGGGGAAGAAAACCCAGCAAAACTTCCTCAATATAGATGATCAAAAGTACAAAGATAAAATCTCCAAACAAGAGCTCCTTCTCCTTGCAGATATCTCTCTCTCTCTCTCTCATATGCGAATTACTCAAGTGAGTGAGTGTGTCAAATGAGGAGCACATCACTCCTATTTATACTTTATCTTCCACTTGACTTTTTCCCTAACTAGGTCGGCCCCAACAACTTAACCTAATGCTGACTGGGCCGACTTCTCTAGGGGACTTAAACACCCCATTACAATTGACTCAAAGGGAATCTATTGTCCCGACGTACAAGTGAAGATTTACCTCAATGACTTTACATAATCAAATATAATAATGACATCCCAACGGAGGAATAAAAACATCTCCAAATAAATAACAATAATAAAATACAATAGAATAATCATTGAAATTACAATATTTCAACATTACCTACGTTGGACTCTGATCTGGAAGTACCTCCATCATGGTCCTAGGAAGCTCCTCCTGCTCCTAAGCATCCAACAATGTCAGCTCGTACCAATTTGGTCAATAGACAGATATGGACGAAGCCCCTCGCCCACTACCCTCTGTCTCTAACATTGGTCCATGACCCAAGATCCCCTTAGACCCATCTACAGGTTGTCCTAACCTAAGCTGAGAGGGAGCGCTCACCCCCCTCGACGCTTCGCTCCCGAAGTGTTGATGTATTTGTAACTTCGAAAGATATTCACTTGTATATTGTAGTTATACTTTATTGTATCCCCAGCAGAGATGTATTATTCCTCCGATTGGAAGTGTCGTCAGTTGTACTTGCAAGTGTCGCAAGTGATATTGTAAGTGTCGTAACTTATACTTGATGGGTTATTAGACCATCTTGATGGGGTCGTCCCTGTATGAGTCATGTGGGTTAAAGGGTTATTAAACCACCCTAGTGGGGTCGGCCCAATCAACATTATGTTAAGTGGTTAAGTTGGGGCCGACCTAGTTGAGTAAAGGTCAAGTGAAAGTAAAAGTATAAATAGACGTGTGACTCTCTCATTTGACACATTCTCCCATTCTCTCACTTCACATTAGTGAGAGAGAGGAGTGCGCACAAGTGGAGGAGGAGTAGCTGCTACAGTCATCTATCTCTTGGGGTTTGATCTTTGTGATCTTTGTATTGGTGCTTATTCTATCTCTGAGGAAGTTGCGGGGTTTTTCACCTTCTTGGTTTTCCCCGGTGAAATGTTTTGTGTCTCTTGTCTCCTGTCTCTTATGCTTGATATGTTGTACATATTGTTCTTTCAATTAAGATCCTAGATCAGATTGAATTAAATGTTGAAAAACTAACATGGTATTAGAGCTAGCCTGAAGGAAAGCATGGTATGGCATTTATGACACTTGTTGCACTTGCGACAAATTGGAAGCTAGGGCTTGGTATAGTAAAAACCAGTCATCGTGGCACTTTGGCTATAACTCAGTTTTGGCGAAAGTTCAGGATCTGAAACTTTTACAGGTTGAAGATGAAATGTCCATGTACCTTGTGTCCGAAGGACAGCCTCAAATTCATTGTACTTTGTGAGATATGATCCGTACAAGTTAAGGTTTCTGCCTCTTCCAGAATGCAGTCCTAAACAGGTGACCTAGGAAAAAAATCATATATCAGGCTAGGAAGCTCCAAATGAAATTCTGTAAAAAGTAACAATAAGAGCACGGACTGTAGTTTCACAGGTCCAGGTTTCAGAGGCCGAAGTTGAAACAATGACACGTGGCACTCCATACAAGTTCGCTATACTGTTTAATGCCATAAACAGGTCACATTGCGACATTTGGCATATCTCTTTCTTAGAGAATTCATTTGAGGTCAGACCCGTGGGGTTGGAAAGATGACAGGTCAGGGTACCACAGGCCGAAGTTTCAGACCCTGTGGATCCGAAATTTCTGAGATGCACCAGAAACAATAAGGCACATATTTCTGTGAAATAGAATTGGATTTTGCGCATTCTCATTTTTGGCTTGTCACTGCTACAGGAAATTACGGCTTTTGATAGAAGTGGAATTTTGGAGTGATCTTAGCATAGGATTACTCTCCTCAGCAAAATCGAAATTTAGAGACCAATTTCAAAGTTTTTGGTTGGGTAGAACCCCAGGCATTATCAAACCCTAGTTCGGGATCTTGATTGAAAAGGTGGAAAATTAGGGTTTCTGCAAAAGTTGAAATTTTTGGAATCTGTGACCACGGCTGGATGCTCCTCAGAAAAATCGAAGTTTAGAGCACAAGATCGAACTTTTTGACTGGGAAGAACCCCGGGCATTATCAAACCCTAGTTCGGGATTTTGACCAGAAGATCTGAAAGTTTCAAAGGCAATTTTGAGGGGTCAAATTTTGGAAATTTCAAAATTGAAGTATACCAGCTTGATCAGCTCAGCAAGGCGCATCTTTTCATCCAATCATAAGTTTGAATTTTTAGGGTTTCTCTCACAAACCCTAATCCAGCTCCAGATCCAGTTTCAGCAAATCAAAGTGGATTGGGTTAATCCTAGAAGACAATGAATTGGACACCTACATAAGTGAAGAAGTTCCAGTTTCAGAGGGAGATGAGGCTAAGGTCTTACATAAGAAGATTACAAGCAATCCCGACAGGTATGACTTGAAGAGATACAGGTATGTTTTGAAATCTGTTCATGATTAAGTTTATGATATGTTTGTCTTCATTTGAGGTTAGTACAGTCTTGATTAATTCTAGACTTGTCTTATCACCCTAGTAAAAGTATGAATGCATGTGAATGATAGAAGACATGTATTGATTAGTGGTATGACACTTATGATTATACTAATACATTGTGTTGTTGTATGAGGATGATGTTGTCCACTAACATGAAGGGTACATCAAGAAAGACAAATCAAGTTCTAGATCAAAAACATATGACCATGGTGACATGAAGACAAAGACTCATCCATAGTCATGGATCACATAGAAACTCTACTTAAAAAGTATGTATAACTTAGTTCTACAATTATTAACTTATGAGATATGCAGGTTGCTAGCACAAGGTCTCTAAGAGAACAAAGAAGACATTGTTTGGTTATGTTAAACAAGCATGATAATCCAGGTATGTTTTCCTATATCGAGTTAGAATCCTACTTTGTGTTAGGATCTTAGATAAGTATACTTCTGTATGATTGATAATGATTATTCATGAAGTTATAAGTTTGAGTAATCATGGGTTTATGCATATTATGCTTCTTACTTTGATTGATGATATGACAAACTAGAAGAGTCCTATGGTCAAATAAGAATATGGATGAGTAAAAGAAGTACTCCCTGAAACCTTGAATACTAATGCTTGTGATAAATTACCTGTGTATGAAATGATCATGGCCATACATGTTTAATATTATCATAATGTTTTGATAGTATTGAGATTATACTAATGGATGTATGATTATGTATGAGATCTTGAGGATGACACAATGATGACACTAGTGCACACTTAAGCATGCATAGTGGTCCAAGATGGATATAAGTTCAAGGACAGATAATCCAGAAAGCAAAGATGAAGAGGGAGCACACTCCAGTAGTTCCTGCAAGGAAGCAAAGATTGAGAGGGAGTCGACCCACAACTAAACAAAGATAAGTATTTGAATTGTCATATGATTACTTAAATAATGTTGTCCAGTCATCTACATACTTATGTTCCTAGATTTAGGATGTATATTATGCATATTAGAAAAGTTGCATTAATTAACAAGATACTACTAATATGCAATGGGTAAGTGGCCTATGGTACTGTACAACATTCCTTTGCTACTTATCTAGAATGAAACCTCTTTGCTAACATGTTGGGAGTTGTGCACACTCTTAACAAATGTTCTGGTAGAGATGGAAGGCATCTAGAATGTTACCGTGTGAAACAGGACATCGATAAATGGTGTATTGAAGCAATCGCTAAGATAATTGCATGACTATATGACATATGTCTTTATGCATAAGAATTTGTTTTGAAAAACTATGAGAAGTTTCTAATCATGCAATTGAATTTGACTTGTAGGAAAGATCGTGTACGATCACCTACAAAAGAAGGACAACAACATTTGTTCCAGCAATGAAGTTCACTATCTATTGAAGATATTGAAGAATCTGAAGTTCCCAGGATCCGGGATGCAGTAATGGAAGGATGCCATGATCGAGGAATACCAATCAATCATGAAGAATGATGTTTGGGATGTGGTCCCAAGACCAGAAGGGAAGTCTGTTGTGACTTCCAAGTAGATCTACAAGATCAAACATGTTGCAGATAGTAGCATAGAGAAATACAAGGCAAGTGATGAAGTGGAAAATATACCAGATGGATGTCAAGACAGCTTTCTTGAATGATGTAGTCGAAGAGGAAGTGGAGCAACCACTCGGATTTGAGACATATGACAGGGAGTCACATGTGTGCAAATTGAAGAAAGCCTTGTATGGCTTGAAGCAAGCACCCAAGACATGGTACGGCGGGATAGACAGCTTCCTATCCAATTTGGGCTTTTACCAAGAGTAAAGCGGATTCCAACCTTTACTACAAGGTTGAGGAAGGCAATCCAATGATACTCCTATTGTATGTGGATGACCTGTTTGTGACAGGTGAGGATAGATTGATTGTCGACACGAAGAGGAAGCTTGTTGCCGAGTTCGAGATGAAGGACTTGGGTATGATGCATTACTTTCTAGGTATGGAGGTGTGGCAGAGTGCAAATGGAATCTTCCTTAGACAAGGGAAGTATGCAGTAGAGATCCTGAAGCGGTTCGGGATGATGGACTACAAGGCCATGGCCACACCTATGGCATCAAACCTGAAGCTATTGAGTGATGCTTCATCAGAGTCGGTTGATGCCACGATGTATCGTCAGATGATTGGGTCCTTGATGTACCTGACGATCACGAGACTAGATATTTGATTTGCGGTGAACACCTTGAGCCAGTTCCTGACTGATCCTAGACATGTTCACCTGATTGCTGTAAAGCATATTCTGAGGTACCTAAAGGGTACCGTTGATTATGGGCTCAAGTATGATGCGAATCAAAAGTTTAACCTGGAGGGTTATGTTGATTCAGATTGGGCAGGTAGTGCTGCAGATAAGAAGAGCACTTTGGGATGCTGCTTCAGTATGGGATCAGGTGTGATCTCTTGGTTTAGCAGAAAGCAATCCTGCGTAGCACTGAGTACAGTCGAAGCAGAGTATGTCGCAGCTTGTTCGGCCAGTTGTGAGGCAGTATGGCTTAGGAAGCTACTATCTGAGTTATTTGATCTCCCGTTGGATGCTACCTATATCTTTTGTGACAACCAGAGTTGTGTGAAGTTGTCTGAGAACCCGGTGTTCCATGACAGGTCGAAGCACATCAAGATCAAATATCACTATATCACGGATATGGTGCAGAGAGGAGCGGTGAAGCTCTTGTATGTTGCGACGGATGAGCAGATTGTAGATGTGTTGACCAAACCACTAGCCAGAGTGTAGTTTGAGTACTTCAGAGAGAGGCTTGGTGTTCTTCAGATAGAAGATACTTCGAGGAAGAAGTGATGGAACACATTTGCAGGAGCCATTCCAAGCATGGTGGTAGGAGGATCCTTCCCATGGCTGTGGCTGTAAGCGCTATGTGATGAGCATCAGGACAATGCTCCAGTTTCTGCTATGATGATGATCAGGACGATCATGTGATGATGATATGCATCAGGATGATGCTGTGTATATGATCAGGGTGATCATGTGATGATGATGTGCATCAGGATGATGTACTATATGATGATGATCAGTATGATCATGAGTATTAGGATGATACTCCACGGACAGATTGTACAGGTAGCATGTAAAATATCCTGAGAGTTCCGATAGTCTGTGCTCGGATGCTCTTTCGAGGTTTTGCAATAGGTAGCATAGAAAAGATCCTAGGAGATCCAATAGTCTGTGCTCGGATGCTCTTTCGAGGTTTTGCAATAGGTAGCATAGAAAAGATCCTAGGAGATCCGATAGTCTGTGCTCGGATGCTCTTTCGAGGTTTTGCTACAGGTTGGCCGTGGACAGGTTGTGCAGGTAGCATAGAAAAGATCCTGGGAGATCCGATACTTTGTGCTTGGATGCTCTTTTGAGGTTTTGCTACAGGTTGGCCGTGGACAGGTTGTGCAGGTAGCATAGAAAAGATCCTGGGAGATCCGATAGTCTGTGCTCGGATGCTCTTTCGAGGTTTTGCTACAGGTTGGTCATGGACAGGTTGTGCAGGTAGCATAGAAAAGATCTTAGGAGATCTGATAGTCTGTGCTCGTATGCTCTTTCGAGGTTTTGCTACAAGTAGCATAGAAAATATCCTAGGAGATCCTATAGTCTGTGCTAGGATGCTCTTTCGAGGTCTTGGTACTAGAGGCATGTAATCAGTCCCGGAGATCCGATAGGTTGAGCTATGTGCTCGTAAAAGTCCTACGATGCTCTTTAGAGTTCTTGCAGGTTGCAAGACACTCTTTTAAGGTTTTTCCTAACCACATAGAAAAGATCCTGGGAGATCCTATAGTCTGTGCTAAGATGCTCTTTCAAGGTTTTGTGGTGGTGGTCACATAGAAAAGATACTGGGAGATCCTATAGTCTGTGCTAGGCTGCTCTTTCGAGGTTTTGTGATGGTCACATGTAAAAGATCCTTGGAGATCCTATAGTTTGTGCTAGGATGCTCTTTCAAGGTTTTGTTGACACACATAATCAGTCCTGAGGATTCCGCAGTATGGCCAAAGATGATGAAGACCTACAGGAGGCTAGGCCTACAACCAGCATGAAAAAGAGCTGGCTCTGTAGAACTTCCTATGATGAGAAGAATTATGAGATAGCCCAGTGATCGAGATGACGAGTACAACAGCAGTGGCGATGACGCTCCGTGATCCAGTGACGATGATCCAGCTCTAGAATTGAACACTGGTGCCTATATGTATTGATGACTTGTGTCAAGAGAATACCTTCCTAGTTAAGAGGGAGTGTTGATGTATTTGTAACTTCGGAAGATATTCAACTTGTATATTGTAGTTGTACTTTATTGTATCCCCAACGGAGATGTATTAGTCCTCCGATTGGAAGTGTCGTCAGTTGTACTTGCAAGTGTCGCAAGTTATATTGTAAGTGTCGCAACTTATACTTGATGGGTTATTATACCACCTTGACGGGGTCGGCCTTGTATGAGTCATGTGGGTTAAAGGTATATTAGACCACCCTAGTGGGGTCGGCCCAGTCAACATTATGTTAAGTGGTTAAGTTGGGGCCGACCTAGTTGAGTAAAGGTCAAGTGAAAGTAAAAGTATAAATAGAGAGTGTGACTCTCTCATTTGACACATTCTCTCATTCACTCACTTCACATTAGTGAGAGAGAGGAGGAGTGCGCACAAGTGGAGGAGGAGTAGCTGCTGCAGTCATCTATCTCTTGGGGTTTGATCTTTGTATCGGTGCTTATTCTATCTCTGAGGAAGTTACGGGGTTTTTCACGTTCTTGGTTTTCCCCGACGAAATGTTTTGTGTCTCCCGTCTCCTGTCTCTTATGCTTACTATGATGTACATGTTGTTCTTTCAGTTAAGATCCTAGATCAGATTGAATTAAATGTTGAAAAACTAACACGAAGCATGCTCCCAGAGGGGGTGATCATGTAGCGCCCTCAGAAGCATGCTTCCTGATCGCTCCCTTCTGGGAGCGTTTTTTGGGAGCACGCTCCCTGGGGAAAAGAAACGCTCCCTGCCAAAATAAGGAGCTTTGCTCCCGAATCACTCCCTCAACGCTCCCGAATCGCTCCCTCAACGCTCCCAAGTCGCTCCCTCAGTCGTTCCCTCAGCGCTCCCAGGAGACAAAAAAACACTCCCTCAATGCTCCCACTTAGCTTCCGCCAGTTAGAGGCACTTATTTTTTCTATCCTGCTTGTGTGAACCAAGACAAGGATTCAATCATTGGTCTATGCATGACTAGGGTTCCTTTAGTTGATTAAAACACTCACTCACTTCATTTTCTCTCATTGTATTTATCATTTCACTCATGTTATTCCTCTTTCTAGGGTTTCCAGTGGGAAGTTAGCTAGTGTTAATGAGAAAATTTGTGAGAGCTTGGAAGGTAGATTGAAGGTTATTGTTTGTGAGATCTTGGAAGGGAGATTGAAGGATTCCATAGTTACATTCAATCACTGTTGGAGAGCTAAAGAGGTAGGCTCTAAAACCCACTCTTTGTTTGTTTGTTTGTTTTAAATTCCACTATGTTGAATCTTGAATTTTCTCTTCTACTCTTTCCCATTTCTCCTTCTCCATTATTCTATTGGAGGTAGCAAGTTATTCTCATCTTGGGTCAAGAAGCATGATGGCTAGTGGTTTTTTCTATTCGTTCCATTTTTTATTATGATTGTGGTGTTGGGAAGCTGAAATACCAATGTTGAGGAGGAAGAAGTAAGTGGTGGCACATACCATTGAGAGAAGGAAGAAATAGAAGGGGATGTTGATAATGAGGCTAACAATGATGATGGGCAAAAACACAAAGAGACCTTAACACCCTTGTGGAAGTATGTGACAAGGCTCGGGTGAGGGAAACAGGGTGGAAGCACAAACAAAGTTTATATGCCCCCATTGTAATGAAACTTACACAGGTTCATATACCCATGTGAGAAAGCATCTATATGGCATTACGCCATGGGATGAAGGTAAGACTATAGGATTCAAAACATGTGACCATGTGCCAGTGAAAGAAGAAACAAATACAAGAAGAGGAGGTTGTGCAAAACAAATCCAAAAAATCAAGGGTTGAATCTAAGACTTCAAGCTCACATAGAATGTATGGTGGTCAATCCACATCCCCCCATGGTAGTGGATTCTCGCCTATGCTTAAAACAATATAGATTCCCTTAACGATAGTTGCAAGGATGAAGTGGATGCAAAAATTTCCAGGTTTCTCTATGCATGTGGTGTACCATTCAATGCTCTTCGTTCACCCTATTGGCATGAAATGGTACAAGCCATCAATAGTTCCCCTAAAGGATACAAGAGCCTATAGTATGGCAAAGCTAAAACCATGGGATTAACATGGAAAGAGCCAAAAATCCATGATGGTCTAGGACAATTTACAATTGATTGGACTAGGTATCCATTCACAATGTATTTTGTGCTTGGACAAATGTAGTGGCAGGCCATTGATAAATATTCTTGGTGTGTTTGCTAGTGGTTCGGTCTTCCTTTTATCCCATGACTACTATGTTACAGGACTAGTATTAATATTGCAGAACCTTTAATTAAAACCATTCAAGAGATTGGGCTGAACAATGCCATTCAAGTCATCGCTGATAACACTACTAATTGTAAGGTAGCAAGAGCAATCATTGAGGATATGTACCCTAACATATTTTCATCAGGGTATTCGGTTCACACACTAAACCTTTTGATGCGTGATATTATTAAGATGAAGGACCCTAGTTATAAATAGAATGGTGCATTGTAAAAGAGGGAAGACAATGATAAAATTTATTAACAATCATAGCATGGCCCACCACGCTTTTTGCAATCACTCTAGGTTGAAGCTACTTAAGATTGCAAAGACCATATTCACTAGCTACTACCTCACTTTCGGGCGCCTTTTGAAGTAAATGAGTCATTGGCTAGTATGGTCTCAAGTGATTCATGGCAAGGTTTGAAAGACAACGTTGCATCGACATTTACTGGACATGAATTTCAAGAGGTGGAGGACACTATTCTTGATGGTTAGTTTTGGGCACAAGTTAGGTTTGTTCTTGATGGTCAGTTTGAAGTTTGAACCTACCTTTGAAGTTTGAAATGTTGATTAAATATTACAATTCTCTGGTAATGAATATAATGCTCTATTTCATTGTGGTTGATGTTATTTGTTAGCGTTTGTTGATGGCAAATCATGACAATGATATAAGTTATAGCTGCTAGATTATTGATGGTATATGTGTACTGAATGGTTGATGATTTAATAGTCATCATTAATCCAATAGTTAGATCAATGTTTTCATGTTTTCTACAACTAATTTGGCATCCTGCATGTTTTTTTATATATATGTATCAAAATATATTAAAATATGTATTACATAAAAAACGCTCCCAAAACAGAAGCTTTTGAAAATTTCGCTTTTCGCTCCCGCTCATGCTCCCCGCTCCCAACAGCATAGGTCCTAACAACCTGTACAATGCACCCTCCCTGATGCCAAGCCTCACCACTGAATCCTAGGTGCCTGCACCCTTTGAAAGTATGAAGACTTGTTCATCCCGGAACAACACAACATACCCCACGACCTCCAAGGCCGATACTAAGAGCAAACTAACATATGAACAAACGCCCTTCTTTGCTCCTCTGTTACTTGTCATTGCTCAACAAGACACTCAACAATTTCCCGATGATCCGGATTTGTTTCTCAAACCCACTGCTGCTGCCCAAATTCCTCTCTGGGTTGCCCAAGTTCTTTTATGGGCACTTTTCAGTTGCTATCCAAAAACTTTCTGTGGGTTGCCCGACTTTTCTGGACAGCTACCCAAACCTGTTCAGGGTTGCCCGAGCCTTTCTCAGCACTTCTGCCCCCTGCTTGGTTGCTTCTGCAACTGCCCAAAACTTTACTACCCATGCCCAAGGTCTGGTTGACTACCCAGTGACTTACGTTACATGACAGCTACCTTTTCTTACTTGGCGTTTTGACGACTGAACCGGCGACCTGATACCAAGCCGCCTTTCCGTTACTTTGGTGGCTCATCCTCTGACGGCAACCCTGAGCTTCACAATCTCCACTCAGTTGTACACCGTTGTTTCCCAACAACACCTGCAAGTAGCTGCTCTGTCTAGTTGCATTAAGCACACGAATCCCTTTGCAGACATCTCCTCTCAACCATCAGCGGCACCACCTACTGGTCCTTTGCCGCACTGCCAGCACTTCGCTCGCAACTCCATCGACTCGATCGTGTCCACTACAGCCACCAATCCTCATGTCGACGGCTTCAACTCCACATGCCTAGCTCACTCTGCGGCCATAATCTTCCACCACGTCTCTTCACATCTAGTTGCAGGCTCGTGCTGTAGCGGTTTCCTTCGGCCAACTTGCCTTCTTTCTTGTTGGCATACCTGCAATCGCCCGCACCATTAGCTCTCCACCACAGCCACGATGTCAACCTTCACGCTGAAGCCTCTACCGCTTGAGCCGCCGCGTCCTCAAATCAACTGTGCAACCCGTTAGGCCCGAGTTTCCTGCTGCCCACTCGAGCGGGCTTCTCCTGTCGTCAATATTCATGCCGCGGCCCTCTCGCAACACCCATTCTCTGTCCATAATCTCTCGTCGACCACAATCCTTTGTTGGCTCCCTCGCCAGTTCTTGTTGACCCGACATCCACTCTACAGCCAACACCCACAATCTGTTGTTGTTTGCTTACGTGCTCCCCAATTTGACCAACAATCACGATCTCTTTGTTAGTGCCCACGCAGCACTTCGAGTATGCTCTAAGCACTTCGTCTACGACAACACAGACTCCCTCAACCGTTACTCAACCCCGACCTGTGCCTTCACTCTCGACGTGGCATGCAAGCCCTCTCTGCCCATGTTCTACCTGTTAATAAATCCAGAGATCACTACTCCCTCCGGATACCCTAAGATCTCAAGCGGTTTGAGTCTTTATAAACCAGAAATACAATAATGACTTAAGATACAAACACTATAGATCTCTTAACACTTCCACAATGAAAATACACAACAATCACATAAACTCACGATATACCTTGGAAACCCCAAACGGGGAAAAACCAGCTTTCTATGAGGCTTTCTTCTATATCGAGCCCAGAGCAAAGTAAGAATAGATTTAGTACATACAGTTCTTCATAAACAAATAACCAAATCTGATGGGTTAGAATAACCCCAGATCTGCAGCAACTGCAACTATTGCTCTTGAGTAATGTGCCCTCCTGCTGTCAGTTTGGATTTGAACCTTCTAAAGATCTGACTCTACCCGTCTCGGGATATACTATCTCCCTCTGTACTTCACTACCCTGATCTGCTCTGTCTGGAATGGTAGCCTGCTCTACTCAAAGTCTGATGTGCCCCTGTAATTCTACATGTAGAAGTGCGCCCTCTCTCCAACTGCCGGGAACTCGTATTGAATCAGATCTGAGCTCTGATCGTCACAGTCCTTCCTCAATCATTAAGGAAGACCTACTCTGAATGCACAACGAGCTTCTCTCCTCAGGAAGTGCGCCCCTCCACAGTTGCAAGTCGTCCTCTCACTGAACAGTATGTAAATCTCTTTGTTGAGCTCTCTCAGCTCACTGTATCTGGTAGCCAAGTGCCTCTAATCAAATGAGGTCTGATCCAACTCAGATCCCCTCACTCTCCCTACTGCAGGAGCTCCTCTCTCTCTCATAAAGTCGCCCTCTGCATGCACTATGCGCCCTCCTGACTCTAACTGATCACTCTCTGATTAGTCGGCTAAGTAACCTTTACCAGTGACCTTCTGCCTCCTTATATCATCTCACTGATCAATTAGGTTTACCAAAAACCTAATATCAGTGCATGCAAAAAGTCACTTTTGCATAGCATTTTTAATTAACAGCTTGTTATCACATCCATAGTAGTCGGGCTACCATGACTGCAGATCAGTTTCCTGTATATTTTTGAGCCAGTCATTTACACATTTTGGATGAGATCAGCCTATGATGAGCAGCATTTTGATGATCACTCACATATTTTGCACAGTTACAGTCTCATGCCAGGACTGAGCCCCATGAACCCAAGTCGGTGACTGAGATAGTCATTCCCCTATCATCCTGAGCAGATTGATGACAGTGGCCATGTTACATTCACATATAGTGCTTCAGTGTGGATCAGGTAGTTCCAATCAAGGACTCAGATACATGATCCAACAGGGATATTTTGGTACATGTGGGTTGTTGATGTGCTCTTCCTCTTATCTAGGTAGTTTATGACTGGGTATATTATGATGGTTATTGGCTCTATCTTATTTGTCGTTTACAAATTGAAAACAACTTATCTCATAGATGAGCACACCACACCCTTGAAGAATGAAACTTATGCACAAGTCACCTTGGAAAAGGAATCAAGATACTTCATCCACATATAACAAAACACCACAAGCTGACCTCCAAAGTCTTCTTTTATTCAAATGAGAAAACAAATTACAATCATAAGTCCGCTGCTCCAATTCTCACTAACTAACAATGAGAGAGGGCACTTCAATTTATAGAGAAACCACCAAGTGAAGAGGGGCGCACTTGCTAATGTGAGAGAGGGAGTGGTGGCATAGAAGGTGGAGGGGATGGGGCTGCCATCCCCATGTCTTTAGCTGCCCATTATGTAGCCCAAAACGTGCTAACAGCCAGCACTATTAGTGCTGCCATCTCCCAAAATCGTGGGCTGCCCAAACAAGGAATGCGCCCCCCTCAAGATAGTGAATGCGCCCCTCTCAAGTGGGCACATATTTCTCCTCAAACGGGGCTGCCAAAACATGTCAACTCAGCCCAATACACTCCTTAATACATGCTGATCCAAATCAGAGTTGTCATTACTCCAAAAATTTAATAATTTTTTAAGTCATTTTTTCACTTTTTTGATTTTTTCATGACTTTTTTGACTTTTGGGGGTTTTTTGGCCATAGAAAAATATTGAAGCACCCAAACCTTAGGAAAAGTGGGTTTAGGGGTTTAGGGGGTACTCTGAGTTAGAAAACGAGTACCCCTAAGGCAAAAAATACCTCCAGACGCCCCAGATAGGCCAATTACAAATTTTTTAATTGAACCATTAAAAAATGGCCCAATTTACGGAAAAATTAAAACTTGCCGATAATTAAAAAAACAACCTAGGGGGACTTAGCACATGTCCATATGACTCAAAATTAACGCCTAGCATGTTCATATACATTGACCCATAGACTCTAATAACTCCCTAAGGCCCGTCAGCCTCCCCAGGCATTCCAGCTTTGGAGGAGCAGGAGAAAAACCAATTAATTCTGCTATGCACTAATGCAAGACATAATAGATAGGTGAAAAAACTCCTTGGAATACCTGGCTTGGCCAAAAAATCCTAAGGAACCAAGTCTTTTACAAAACACCATGCTAGCACGTTTTATTACAAACCCCGCAGGGCCATGGACATGTGGAAAATTCAAAAAAAACGGGGGCCTTTAAAAGGCCAGCTGGTCATCAAATCACCAAAAAATGAACATGTATCATGTTCCATTCTGCCCGCTCGCTTGATAATCCAACCAAGTGCAACTTAGTTGGCAACCATGTTTCATGTATCAGATTGTGTATTGATTTTAGAAACTTGAACTGGGCATGCCTAAAAGATAACTATCCTTTGCCAAGCATGGACACTTTACTTCAGAAGGTAACTGGATCAGGCATGATGTCTTTTCTTGATGGGTTTTCGGGATATAACCAAGTGCTAGTCAACAAGGAAGATCAACATAAAACTACTTTTACCACACCTTGGGGCACTTTCATGTACCTTAGAATGCCTTTTGGTCTTACTAATGCTGGTGCTACCTTTCAACGTGCTATGGATGTTGCTTTTAATGGATTGATTGGTAAAATTATTGAAATATATCAGGATGATCTAACAGTATATAGTAAGGAAAGATCAGATCATGTTGGCCATCTTAGAAAGATTTTTGAAAGATGCAGAAAGTATGGCATATCTTTGAATCCAGCTAAATCTGTGCTTTGTGTTGATGAGGGCAAACTATTAGGGCATATTATCACTAAAGATGGGGTAAAGGTTGATCCTGAAAGAGTTGAGGCCATTAAAAAAGTTCCTATCCCTACCAATGTCAAAGCTCTCCAGTCCTTCAATGGCCAGATTAATTTCATTAGAAGATTTATTCCTAATCTAGCCGAGCTAATGAAGCCTCTACAACTCTTACTTAAAAAAGATGCTAAGTTTGAATGGAGTAAGCAAGGAAGAGAAGCTTTTGCAGGTATCAAGGATGCCATATCTAGAGCTCCGGTGTTGATAAGCCCTGATTATTCAAAAGAATTCCAAATCTTCTCCTTTGCTTCTGAGCATACTATTGCTGGAGTTCTACTTCAGAAAAATTACCAGGGCCAAGAACAACCCATAGCATTCTTTAGTAAAGCTTTACAAAATTCAGAGCTTAAATATACTATAATGGAGAAACAAGCCTATGCCCTTGTTAAGTCTTTAAAACATTTCAGGATATATATTGGGTATTCCAAGGTTGTGGGTTATGTCCCTCATACCGCTGTTAAAGATATATTAGCTCAACAGGATTGCCTTGGTATAAGGGGAAAATGGGTGTCCAAAATACAAGAGTATGACTTGGAGATAAAACCTACCAAGTTAATCAAAGGTCAAGGTCTTGCACGCATGATGACGGAAAGTAATGAGAAAGCTGTAGGAATGATTTGTCAAAATAATGAGTCAGCACCTATCATATCGGAAGAGCTTCAAAGATTAAGTCAAACTCAATGGTATTCCGACATTATTTACCTTCTTAACAATTTTACTTGTCCTGAACATCTTGTTGGTCATAAAAGAAGGTCTCTAAGACTTAAAGCCACTAAGTATTGCATAACTCAAAATGGATTAGGTTGGAGAAATCCTGATGGCTTAGTTCTTAGATGTGTTGATGAACCAGATTCCAAAAAACTTCTGGTTGAGTTTCATAATGGATTTTGTGGTGGGCATTATGCAGCAGACACCACAGCCCACAAGATCCTTAGATCAGGTTACTATTGGCCCACTTTATTTGCTGATGTGCACAAGTTTGTCAGATCTTGTCCCCAATGTCAGTTGTTCACTGGGAAACAGAAATTGGCAACTTTACCTCTTGAGCCTGTAGTTGTTCAAGCCCCTTTCCAACAATGGGGTCTTGATTTTATCGGTCAGTTTAAGGAAAACTCAAGCAATGGATATACCTGGATCCTAACTGCCACCAATTATTTCACCAAGTGGGTGGAAGCAATCCCTACTAAGTATGCCACAGATAAAGTAGTTATGGACTTTCTTGAAAATCATATCATAACTAGATTTGGGGTGCCATCCAAGATAACAACTGACAATGGTCCCAGTTTTAGTTCCATGGCCTTTTCAGCATTCTGCTTCAAGTATGGTATAATCCTTTCCCACTCATCCAACTATTATCCCCAAGGAAATGGATTGGCTGAATCAACCAATAAGACCCTAATGAACATTTTAAAGAAGACTGTTGGTGATAACAAGAGGTCTTGGGATTCTAAGATAAAATTTGCTGTATGGGCTGACAGAATAACACAGAAACGTGCTACTGGGAAAACCCCTTTCCAGTTGGTTTATGGTTTGGAAGTTTCTGTTCCCATTCATATTCAGTTGCCAGTGTATCAGATGTTGCATGATTATGAGTCAAATGATGATGGTATGCAGAACAGAATTGAGCAAATTATGAAATTAGATGAGACTAGAAGAAAGGCTTTAGACCAAAGTATCAGAAACCAAGACAGGGTTAAAAGGACTTTTGACAGGTCAGCCAAGCCAAAAGATTTCCAGCCAGGGGATTGGGTTCTTTTATGGGACAAGCGAAGGGATAAGCCAGGGAAGCATGGAAAGTTTGATAGCCTATGGTTGGGACCATATATTATATTTGAACCAGCAGGGGTTAATTCTTTCTTCCTTTGCACTATGGATGGAGAAAGGTTGACTCTCCCAGTCAATGGACAACATCTCAAGCTGTTTTTCAAAGAAGATTTTCTAATGCCCACGGGGGCAGATTGATAGCAGGGCCATCTCTAAACCTTTGCCTTGCATTTTTGTACATTATGTTCTGTATATTATTGATGTATATTAGTTTCATTTGCTTACTTTAGTTTTGCTTTGAAATAAATGTTGCAACTTATGTTTCATTTGGCAAAGATATGGGACTGATGCATTTTAATTTTGTGGCAGGAACCAGAGATTCTTGGATTCTCGCATACTCTATTTGATTGAATCAGATCGAGCACACGTCCCGCAGTTGGAGCCAGATGTTGCCAACTAAGTTGCACTTGGTTGGATTATCAAGCGAGCGGGCAGAATGGAACATGATACATGTTCATTTTTTGGTGATTTGATGACCAGCTGGCCTTTTAAAGGCCCCCGTTTTTTTTTAATTTTCCACATGTCCATGGCCCTGCGGGGTTTGTAATAAAACGTGCTAGCATGGTGTTTTGTAAAAGACTCGGTTCCTTAGGATTTTTTGGCCAAGCCAGGTATTCCAAGGAGTTTTTTCACCTATCTATTATGTCTTGCATTAGTGCATAGCATAATTAATTGGTTTTTCTCCTGCTCCTCCAAAGCTGGAATGCCTGGGGAGGCTGACGGGCCTTAGGGAGTTATTAGAGTCTATGGGTCAATGTATATGAACATGCTAGGCGTTAATTTTGAGTCATATGGACATGTGCTAAGTCCCCCTAGGTTGTTTTTTTAATTTTCGGCAAGTTTTAATTTTTCCGTAAATTGGGCCATTTTTTAATGGTTCAATTAAAAAATTTGTAATTGGCCTATCTGGGGCGTCTGGAGGTATTTTTTGCCTTAGGGGTACTCGTTTTCTAACTCAGAGTACCCCCTAAACCCCTAAACCCACTTTTCCTAAGGTTTGGGTGCTTCAATATTTTCCTATGGCCAAAAAACCCAAAAAAGTCAAAAAAGTCATGAAAAAATCAAAAAAGTGAAAAAATGACTTAAAAAATTATTAAATTTTTGGAGTAATGACAACTCTGATTTGGATCAGCATGTATTAAGGAGTGTATTGGGCTGAGTTGACATGTTTTGGCAGCCCCGTTTGAGGAGAAATATGTGCCCACTTGAGAGGGGCGCATTCACTATCTTGAGGGGGGGCGCATTCCTTGTTTGGGCAGCCCACGATTTTGGGAGATGGCAGCACTAATAGTGCTGGCTGTTAGCACGTTTTGGGCTGCATAATGGGCAGCTAAAGACATGGGGATGGCAGCCCCATCCCCTCCACCTTCTATGCCACCACTCCCTCTCTCACATTAGCAAGTGCGCCCCTCTTCACTTGGTGGTTTCTCTATAAATTGAAGTGCCCTCTCTCATTGTTAGTTAGTGAGAATTGGAGCAGCGGACTTATGATTGTAATTTGTTTTCAATTTGAATAAAAGAAGACTTTGGAGGTCAGCTTGTGGTGTTTTGTTATATGTGGATGAAGTATCTTGATTCCTTTTCCAAGGTGACTTGTGCATAAGTTTCATTCTTCAAGGGTGTGGTGTGCTCATCTATGAGATAAGTTGTTTTCAATTTGTTTATTGTAGCAGCTTAGTTTCTTATGAGTATATATATCTACACTTAATATTTTGTTTGGTGAGATCTGTGATGTGCAGGTGTTTTCTTGAGTTGGCAAGAAGCAGGATCTTGTTTGTTTCCGCTTTTTTACTAATCATTGTTTGAAGATATAGTCCCTTCAAACATCACTGAACCATCTTCAAAGCTTCGATTTTCAACAAGGATTTGTTCCATCTCTCTCTCTCTCATTTATAAAAAAAAATCAAATTTTATGGTTATCTAGTACTTTCTTTTAAAAAACTAGTTTAAATTGTCGAAATCTTTCAAGTTTTTCTAAAGTAGTATTAGATCTGATTGCAAAGTATTATCTGCCTGCCATAGAGCTTGAAATTTGCAGCCATTAAAGGGCTAGCAAAGATCCCAAGTAGACAAGCCCCATAGCTTGTTTTACTTGGTTATTTTTCGTCATTTTTACTTAGTTTTTAACTTAGAATTTTTTGGTTTTTTTAGGAGGTGTTCCAAAGACACTCTTAAAGTGTTTTTGGGCATCTTATACTAATTATTGCTTGCTGGTTTGCAGCAAAAGACGAACAGGTAGGAGGAAGTGTTGGCGAAATTTCGAGCATCCATGCGATCCGGAGGACAAATTTCCATATTTCTCAAAACCGGTCATATTTTTCCTATAATTTTGTAAGCCACCAAGTCACATTAAGTAGACTGGGGCACTTCTCTAAATCATTGTAAACATTTTTAAACTAGAGCAAGTGGGCTAGCCAGCGCCCATACCCCATCCCCCAAGGGGTGGCCTGTGTCGTCTCATTTTCATGGCGTGAATTTTAGAGTAGTTTATTTCTTTGTTTTCCGGCATTTAATAAAATCAATTAGGATTAAAATAAACCTTGTTGGTCCGTTCCACTGGCGGGCCACAAGTTCACTCACAACCTAGTTTTTTCACATTTTTTTTACAAACTCATAACGCCCCCCTTGCTTTCCCGAAGTAGGGTTTATGTATGAGGGCTTGCCCGAAATACGTGCCTGAAAAGAGACTCCTGGGGTTTTAACAAAGATAAAATTTGTGTTCTTAAAATTTTTATAAGAAAATACCAAGGTCTTCTCCCGTATGCTCTGTGGCCAACTTGCAGCTCTGTCTGATCCAGTTGGTACACACCAGAAAGGAGGGGATGACTAGTAATAGGATCTAACACCGCCCCAATAAAAAATCCTTTTTGTGAAAATCCGGCACAACACGCATTTTGTTGTCGTGGGCAAATTTCCCAGAAGGCTTGGGATAACACTGGATAGTGACCTCTTGGAAACCGTTAGGCTTGCCCTCGTTGGTATAGCATCTGAACACCTCCTCGAGACTCCGATTCAGCCCAAAGCCTGAGAGGGAAGCCACGCTTCAAAATTCCGGACATGTTCCCCCGTACCTTGCGTATATCGGGAACCCACCTGCCTTAATAAAAAGATCACCATCACATTAATTTTTAAAATAAACCAAGAACACTCCACAACATTTACCTTTTCTGTTTATGCATTTGTTAATTTGACTCCATTATAAGGCACTGGTCTAGTTCGTTTTTTCATATTATTGATTAGTGTGCAGTTAAATATTATTCTAAATGGGAGTAAATGATAAATGAAAATGTTATTTGACAAATGTATGTGTTGTTTATTCTTGGTTACCAAAAATATTTCCTAACTCCTAGATTAGACGCCTTAGTTTCTTTTTTTTTTTTTTTTTAGGGTCCACCCCCCTCGGCTTCGCTAGGAAAGCCTAGACGGAGGAGTCGAGTCCCAAGTGACAGCACTTGACTCTGACTTGCCCCCAAGGCCACACCAGCAGCTTGAAGACTTCTGCTGCGTTTTCCCAGGTGTGGAACCAGGCGGCAACAGGTCTCTCATTTGGAGCCTCTCTTGGCACATTGTACACTTGAGATTGATTGATATAGAGACATTTCTCTCAAGTTTCTTGAGATATTATGCATGGATGTTGATTGCCTTGACTGATAGCTAGTTTTCATAGCATTGTTGAGTGGTTTAGTTGTGTTTTTGTCCATCCTTGGCTAGTGAGAATTGCAGGAGAGGTGGCTATCTGAAGGGAGGCGCAAATCTTGGAGTGGGAGCTCCACACTTTCTCTTTCTCTCCAGAATATTAACTAGGGAGTTGTCTTTGCTTATTAGCTATTCAATTTCCTCATTTTCAGCCATTCATTTTTTGTAGTTACTTAGTTATTTGCTGCATATACTGATTTTCTCTTGTTTGTGGCAGGTAGCTAAGGCGCAGTTGGTCATCTGGTTGCTCAAACGCTCAAAGAGACACGCTGGTCACTCAACACTTGAGTTTGGAGCTACTCTTCAAGCAATTTCGCCCATTCATTCTCATCCCAGGTATGTTTTCCTTGCTTGTCTTGTAGATTTCATTTTCACTATGTGTGCTAAGTTGGAAATCAATTAAATAACCCTAAAAAATTTTAATCTCAAAATTTCACCATCAAAACTTAAATTTTGTTCCAAACCCGCTTTTGAAATATTATTAAACGTCTAAATCCTAAGTTTCATCTCTTTCCAACTCCATTTACCCATTAAACAAGCACTGATCATTTTTCTGATTGCGCCCTCCTTGGGCATTTTCCCTCATCACGCAGTTGGGTCAATTTCTGGGTTGTGGGTCTTGTTGGTTTGCATTGCATTTGCCCTATATCATCTAATAACCAACTAAATTTCCTAGAAGTTGTGTTAAAATTGCTTAATTTATTTCTGCCTTGCATGAACAATCATCTTGAGCCATTTTCCCCCATAGGCAGAATTTTGATTTACACTTCTAGCATATTTTATATTTCTGATTTAATTTCTGGCCATATTATCTTGCATCATCCATCATTTTCATACTCATTATCAGCTCTGAAATCACCTAATTAAGTTCAATATTACATCCAGAGTCTCGATCCATTTGACTGGAAGAAGTCTCAAACACTTAGGTATTCATCTCACATCTTCACTTGCTTTTCTTTTGGGGTTGGGTGTCTGTTTGTTGAGTCTCAACCTGGCTGGCTGAGTAGGGTCTCCCCCTTGACTTAGCTACGTGCCTTGTCTAAAGTGACAAACGCCCTGTCCGGAGTGACAACTGCTCTACCGAGCAGTGGACTTGGTGTTTACAGGTGTCACCTACCTAGCTGCCTACCTCTACCCTCTCGGATAGGATACCCTCAGTAGCAGCTAGTGTTTGTGTGACAACAAGTCCTAATTCTGCCTGCTAGCTATTTTGAGGAGGCCGTGAGGCCTAGGGCCAGACCCTAATTGTTTTGTGAAGGTCATAAGGCCTAGAGTCAAACTTTGTCTAATTTTGTGGGGTCTGTAAGGTTTAGGGATCAAAGATTCATGATGTGGTGTTTAATCTACTTACTGTGGGTAGATTTAAAGTGGTTGTAACCCTCATTGATCTTTAAGGTCTACTTTTTGTTGACTATTCTACTGCTGAGACTTACCTTGACCAGATTGCTGAGATTTAATCTTTAAGTTGATTTTTTGTGTTGATTAAGATCACATCTTTTGTCCTTAGTTATAGTTTAGAACCCATGTGCTTACACTTATTGGACATCTAATATTTTGGGACTACTGTGACTGTCATTGTGTTTTCTGACTGTCATTGATCATCTTTGTTTGACTAAACCTCAGTCCTCTCATCTCTCTCTCTTGGGTTTGTACTAACCCTTTAATAGGGTCAATTGGTTCCTAGTGTTGACTGGCCTCTGAGAGGCACAGTTTTTCTGAAAGTAACATTTCTGAGTATATAACAGGAAAGGTTCCACACCCAGGTAAGTATCTTTACCTATCTCTTTTATTGCTAATTAAACAAGTTGATTATTTTACTATTGATTACATGTTACTGAAGATTACTTTAACAAGGTGACCAAATTGGTAGTTTTAAACATGAAAAATTGAAAGAGATGAAAATTATGTTTCAGTTCTATTTACTACTATACTATTTAGTTTCTATATTAATTTGTTAAAAGTGATTTTGCATTAAAGTAAATTGATTGTTTATTTTTTGCATTAAACCCTAACCCTAACAAAAATTTAACAAACACTAGAGCATCGGATCTTAAATGCTATTTCTAAGGGATGCTTAGTCAGCAAAAACAATGTTTCTAAACACTAACCATGCATATCTATATTAGCTAGTCAGTGGCCAAGGGACGCACACTCACCCTTTGTATGGTGTAAGGTCGTTTGCCCCTACAGGGCAACAGGGTGGACACTCCATTGCACCTATGGACGGTGCCAGGCAATGGAGGTCATACCGAGTCATTATCTGAGGCCTACCAGGCTATTCAGGGTACCTGCTCTTGGAGGCTGGCTAGTGAAAATCTATAAAGTGAAATAAAGGTGAAATCTTAAATGAAAAAGCTGACAAATAATAAATTGCTAAAAGGTTGCTTGTCTAGAGTCTATTGGAAGCATTCTCATCACTCTACCCATTTATGAGACACCACCATTCCTCGTGTTATCTTCTATCCAGTATATGTCTAGGTGGTCCCCCTGGTTCCTTCATCCGAGAGATTGCAATGTTGAGGTTGTTGAGTCCTTCCCCTAGACTAGCCTTTGTTTTTCCACCTTCACCCATGGTTAGCAAATTGTTCAAGTCAGTGAACGAGTATACACTTGAAAATCTTGTTTTTAGTAGCTAGTTACTTTGATCTAGACTTATCTTATTTATAATATTTACATGCTTACGCCAGTTAAACATCATTCTATGCTTTGGTCTAGCTACTGATATAATTGAAGGAGCATATCATAACCATTTGTACTTGCAGCAGCAGTATTTCATGGGCTGGTTCATTATTTTGATCATTCTTGACATGGTCCACCCAGTTTGACCAAGACAACCGCAGAGTCCAGGATGAGTTTGGGCAGATAGTGTTCGAGATGGTTTATTCATGGCCCATATGTGTCCATTTGATGGTTCCATGCCTCAGACAACAATTTCACTTTCGGATGATGGTTTGATGGATTTTTATTGATTATTATTATTTACGGACCATTATTTTTATTATTCTAGGCATGGAGGAGCTTATAGACGTATCTTTTGATGGTCACATGGTGTATAAGTACTCATACCTAGTGGATTTGAGCATTCTGAGCTCATTGGTGCACTCAGTTATCAGTTCCGAGCATTTGTAGATGATGATATGGTTAGATCACCACTTTTCTCCAATTTGCCATTCAGAAATGGCCTGTCCAGCAATTGCATTGAGCTAGCACGTTCTCCTATGGCGCTACAGAGGGAGACATGGGTCCATCCAGTTGTTATTACCATTTTACCCCTTCCCCAGACATTTTGGTACAATCATATTTGTGTCCGGGACACTTGACAGTGAGTTACAGGCATTTCTGTACTTTCAGAGGTGGTCTTCTGAGAGAGAAATGGCTCATTGAGGAAATCGATTTGGCTTAGTGGAGTAAGGAAATGGCATGAGATTGGTCTGGGGTACTTTGATGATTATGTCCACATCTTCTAGCGCTTGTTCCGGCATCAGTGGGGTCCACACATCCCAATATGCATCTTTTTGGATATTTTATTGTGTCTTTGAGGGGGGCACGGTTTGGTCATATGGTCACTTTATGATGTGATATTGTCATATTATTTGTTATTATGCCATGGGGCCATGCTAGTGAAGGATATGTTACACCTCCTAGCCCCACCTTGTGCTTATGTCATGTGTCTAGTCACTTATCATGTGGTGCGTCCCCCTTGGGCATTTTAGTGAGTGTGCCCCCCTCTATTTGTGAGTTGATCCATGTATTGTATTTCCGGCTCATCTTAGTCGTTGATTATTATTATTGTTACATCTTTTGATCTCCACCACTCATTTAAGAAGTGGTTAGGGTTTTGGTCTCTCTCACTCCTATTTAAAGGAGAGACCCCCCTCATTGTAAATGGACTTTTGGCTCTTAGCTTTTGGAATACAAGGAAATATCTTGGAGAATTCTTGTGATCTTGGGTTGAATGCTTGGCTATGGTGATTGAAACTCCTTTTCCATTGCATTGAAGGATCTTGGTAGCTATCTTGCATATGTTGTTCCACTATTTCGATTTGCAGGCGAAGGAGGCGATTTGGAGAGGGGCGCATTGGTTGGGGAGACTCACCCTACTACCTTCTGTCAAATCTTCGTTTACACAGGGAGTAATTTTGTCTTTGTACCAATTATTCTCTATCTTTTACTTCTAGCTTGCATCTACCTCAATCTTTGTTTGCTAATTGAATTTTGGCAATTCGTTGGAGCAAGAGAAGTGACCAAGACTTCATTTGATCTTTGCGGGAGTAATCCTCGTCATACCGGCATTCATTTTCATCATCCAAGTACGCTCACAAGGTACGTATTTGGCTCCTTAGCTTACTCATCTGTCAATTTTATTCAAACCCTAACCTACAAAATCTTATAAAAATTCCCTAGCTCTTATAACTTGGAATTTGGGCAAATGATTTCTGGGCTTTTCACTTAAGGCCTAACCCCAAGTGGGTCCTCAAGGGCATCACCCTTAGGAGACTCCATCTACCCTAACCCCTTAGGCACTGATCTCTAGCTTTTGCGCCCTCCTTGATTTTGCCCCTTTTTCAGGTTGTCTGAGTCTCATCCTTGGCTTGTGAGCTTATACTTTGTCAGATCTATCATCAAGCCTTGCTAGGAAGCCCCTATCCTTTCAGATCTACTCCTTGGGACCACTTTCCATCTTTTAAGTACATGTTTCCCAAGGCAGCTAGTTTTGATCATTTACCCTAGCATCTTTTACCTAGATTCATCCTTAATCTCAAGTTACTGTAATTGATCTAATTAACGCTTATATCTCATATCCCCTAAGCCTCTATAGTAACTCATTTCCTTAAATCTAGGGTTCATCACTTTTCATCATTGAATATCTTAATCTAGTGTTTGATTTGGATCTCTCTCTCTGGGAGTAGATCAAGGTCTCCCCCTTTGTTATCTCGGGCTTGGATAGCAAGAAGTGAAGGGTGCCTCGATTGACGTGACAACCAATCCATCTTGGGAATCGAGGCCCTCTTGGGTCACCTCTTTAGTTTCCTAGCACCTCTATCGTCCTGGATAGGATCACCTTTAGGGGCAACTACAAGTTGTGTGATAACACAGTTGTACATGCAAAACTCATGCATGCATTCATGCCACTGAGTAGAGTGCATCTCACCCTCTACTCCATCCCGATGCCTATACTATTAATGTACCTCCATGCAAGGCATCTGAATCATGGAGGACATCCCGAGATACCACTATCTCTAACACTTCCTCTTATCGAGGAAAGTCCAACCATTGATGCCTCGATCCAACAAGTCCCTTGCTGCTGACACTGGCCAAACTGTCCTGCCTGTCAATGGTGCCCTCTAACCTGTAGTGCCCTGATCTAACTCCATCCATGTGGCTCCAAAAGAAGCCTTATGATCAATCACTGACTCTGTCACACTGACTCCCTCTGAACCTCTGCTGTAACCAATCACCTAATCTTCCATCAAGCGGATCTACTGCCCTGTGTTAAATTTCATACATTCATAGCATAAAACATAAATGCGTTACCAAGATCGCTAGAAGTAAGACAAAGCACAAAACAACAACACGGAGCTTACCCTGGGAAACCCAAATGGGAGAAAACCTAGCAACCTTCGCAGAGAGACGATAATTCTGAGATCAGAGTACAAATAAAGAAAGAGAAAGAATGTGAAAGTATCTTTCACAAGTAGATGCCCCAAACAAGCTTCCTCCTTCAAGTGATGCGAAATTTGCCTCCTCCAAGTGATGCGCACTTCCTAAGTGAGTGAATGAGCTAATGAGGTGCACAAGCCTCTTATTTATACAAGTGCAAACTGAAAAATTCCCTAATGGGGCCGACTTCACTTAGGGGCAATAAATAATTTAAATTTAATCTTTTTATTTGTTTCTTTTGCACCCCAAGGCTTACATTGATTCTTTCATGTGTTTACATGATTGATTACATAAAGTTCTTCTCCCCTTATGAGGTATAAACAAGTACAATGAAAGTACAATAAAATATAATGAATAATATCTTCCGAAGTTGTACAAAATCCAACACTCCCTCTCAACGAGGAAGGTATTCTTCGGTCTTCATCTGCATCACGATCATCTGGGTTTCATCTTGTACATCCATTCTATCTCTATCATCTTTCTGCATACTGAAGGTTGTCCACACAGTCTCTGTGCATCATCATCACCAGTCCTTAGGTGAGTCCAGGAGAATCACTCAATCCTGGATCCAGGAAAATCACTCAATCCTGGATATCTGAGATTATCAGCTGTACCATCTCTGCTATACAATTTGCTACCTGTCTGTCTCATCTGCCAATGGGTTCCTCCCATACCTGGCTGAGATCCCAGACGAGCAAAAGGGCACGACCATCTACTGACTGTCCTACTCTTCTGCCTATGGGATTTCTCCCATATCTAGCTAAGTATCTGGACTATAGAGGCACCTGTGCAACCACACGGCCAACTGATGACTGTCCTACTCATTTGCCTATGGGATTTCTCCCATATCTGGCTGAGTAACCGGACTGCAGAGGCACCAGTGTGAACCCAACCAACTGCTGACTGTCCTACTCATCTGCCTATGGGATTTCTCCCATATCTGGCTGAGTAACTGGACTGCAGAAGGTACCTGGGTGAGCCTGGCCAACTGCTAACTGTCCTACTCATCTACCTATGAGATTTCTCCCATATCTGGCTGAGTAACTGGACTGCAGAGGCACCTGGGCAAAGCAGGGCAAGCATCTCAATGTCATCTTTCCCTCTTAAGGAGGGATACATTCTCTTCGACTCCAAGTCTTCCGCGAAAGTATTCGAACTTCACCCTGGGAAGAGCCTTGGTGAGAACATTTGCAGTTTGGTCGTCTGTCGGCACGTACTGTAACTCGACCGCACTTTTCTGCACCATATCACGAATGAAGTGAGATCGAATCTCGATATGCTTCGACCTGTCGTGAAATACAGGATTCACTGACATGTGCACACAACTCTAGTTATCACAATGAATCACGGTCGACTCCAGAATCTGGCCGAACAATCCTGCCAGGAGTTTACGAAGCCAAACTGCTTCTCGAGTTGTTGTGCTAACAGCCATGTACTTGGCCTCTGCAGTACTAAGTGCTACCAAGTTCTGCTTCCTGCTGCACCAGGAAATAACTGCAGAACCCAAACTGAAGCAACATCCAGAAGTACTCTTCCGATCTGCAACACATCCGGCCCAATCTGAGTTTGTAAGCCCCTGCAATATCAAGTCACCATCTGAAGCATACTTCAATCCAAATCCCACAGTGCCACGTAAGTATCTGAGCACATGTTTCGCAACAACCCAGTGAATTTGCCTTGGTTCGCACATGAACTGACTGAGGGCATTCACAACAAAACATATATCTGGTCTGGTGTTGGTCAAATACATCAATGACCCAATCAACTGGCGATAAATGGTGGGATCAAACAAATCAGAATCTGAAGTAGAATCTCTCAACTTCTTCCAATTTGCATCCATCAGAGTAGCCATGGACTTGTAGTCCAACATTCTGAATCTCTTCAATATATCAATGGTGTATTTTCCTTGTCCTAGGAAAATCTCTTTCTGCCTCTGCCATACTTCTAATCCCAAGAAGTAATGCATCAATCCAAGATCTTTCATTTCAAACTCAGAGGCGAGATTCTTCTGACACCATACAATGAGTTTCTCATTTCCTGTGAGAAACAAGTCATCAACATATAAGACCAAAATCAGTGGCTCATCATCTACAACCTTGTAGTAAAGGTTGGGGTCTGCATCACTTTTGGAAAATCCCAAGCTCACCAGGAATCCGTCTATTCATCCATACCAAGCACGGGGTGCTTGCTTGAGGCCATACAATGCCTTCTTCAGTCTGCATACATGAGAATCCTTTCCTTGGACAATAAACCCATATGGTTGTTTGATGTAAACTTCTTCCTCAACAACACCATTGAGAAAGGTTGTCTTCACATCCACCTGATGCAACTTCCATCCCATAGCTGAAGCAATCGCGATAATGGATCTGATAGAAGTATATCGAGCCACAGGAACAAAAGTCTCATCATAATCAACTCCCTCTTTCTGAGAGAATCCTCTGGCTACAAATCTGGCCTTGTATTTCTCAACACTGCCATCTGCTCCATGCTTGATCTTGTATAGCCATTTAGAAGTCACTACTGACTTCTCCTCAAGTCTCGGCACAACTTCCCAAACATCATTCTTCATGATGGATTGATATTCTTCCATCATGGCATCCTTCCAAACTTGATGTTTGGATGCTTCTTCGTAAGTGGTGGGTTCTGAATCAATAATGTTGCTCATCAGTGCCACATAACTGGAGAACCTCTAAGCTCTTTTGCTTTCATTGAAAGTGCCATGTGGAGCATCATGCCCCTCTGCATCCTGCAGTGTCTGTTGTGCCCATCTATGTATTTTCCAACCTGTCACATCTCTACGATATCAACTGAATCTATGGGATCGATAGGTTCATCCTTTTCTACTAACTCCCTCTGAACTGGAGGGGGAGATGATCTCATCTCCTTTGGTTCTAGCATTTCTACATCATCAATCTCCATATCTGATCCTCTGCCTTTCCTGACAACCATTTCTTCTTCAAAGTTCACATCCCTACTAACTTCAATCTGTTTGGATCCTGGAATGTAAATTCTGTAAGCCTTTGAAGACTCACTGTATCCCACAAAGGTACCCTTCTTGCCTAAAGGTTCTAACTTTGATCTTTTCTCTTTGGGCACATGTATGTAGACTGGACAGCCAAAAATCCGGAGATGGCCCACTTATGGTTTCACACCTGTGAACGCTTCTTCCGGAGTCATGTTCTTAAAGATCTTGTGTGGAAATCTATTCTGTACATATACAGCGGTTCTGGATGCTTCTGCCCACAAGAACATTTGAAGACTCTGCTCATGTATCATAGCTTTGGCTGCCTCCACAATTGTACGATTCTTTCTTTATGCAACCCCATTTTGTTGAGGGTTGTAGGGAACTGTGAGCTCCCTCTTAATTCCTGCTTCCTTGCAGAAATCATTGAATTCTGTAGAGGTATATTCTCCACCATTATCGAATCTCAAAATCTTGATCCTCTTTCCTGACAGACTCTCTACTTGTGCTTTAAACTCTTTGAACTTGCTGAGCACTTCCTTGGATTCTTTTGACTTGAGAAAGTATATCCAAGTCTTTCGTGAGTAATCATCAATAAAGGTGATGTAGTAGTGAAAACCACCTAATGACACAACTGTCATGGGCCTGCATAAGTCAAAGTGTACTAGATCCAAAATACCTTTGGATCTACTCTCGCTATCTGGAAAAGACTTCTTGGCATTCTTGCCAAGTGCACATCCTCTACAAGTTCCATCATGGTCTACCTGGAGCCCTGGCAAACCTGTTACAGTGTTCTTTAGAACTGGGAGAGCTCGATAGTTCAGATGAGCTAACCTTCTATGTCATAACTCGCCCATAGTTGCAGCATCATGTATTAGGGATTGGACTGGAGAAGTGTTTAGTCTATACAAGCTCTCATCTCTTACGCCAATAACCTTGGCTATGCTCATGCTTGAATTCTTGTGCCAAGCAAGGACTTTCCCTTCTGAGAAAGCTACTTTATATCCCTTGTCCTCCAATGCTGAGATGGAGACAAGATTTCTTTTCATACCAGGTACATAGAGTACATCACTTAGGCGTAATGTATCATTTGATTCCAATTGAAGGGTGGTGGCTCCAGATCCCTTCACAGTGTAATTTGCATCATCTCCAAGTACAACACGGAGATGTGAATCTTTCTCAATCAATTCTGAAAAATTCTCTCTATAACCTGTCATGTGTCTAGATGCACCACTATCTATGAGCCAAGTGTCACTAGTGGTAGGAATAGTACCTGATAGTGCTGATATGAATAGAAATTATGTGTGATCTTCATGCTTTTGCTTCTTGTGATGACGATCTTCTTCTACATCAGTAGTGGATGCTTCATGCTTCCTTTTGATTTGACTTCGACAGCTACTGGCGTAATGTCCATACTTCCTACACCTATAGCATTGAACTTGAGATACATACTTCTTCTTCTTTTGTTCTTGACGGGGACTTGATCTCCTTTCTTGGTGCTTGTGTTTATGGAAATTCTTTCCTTTTCCCTTACCATTCTTGGTATGAGAAACAAATGCTTGAGTCTCTTCAGTTTGATTGCCATGGAGTCTTTGACGTGTTGCGATCCTTGTCTCCTCCTGAGAGCAATCTGCCCAAAGCTTGTCAAACTTTGGTAGTTTGGATCTACCATGTATGCTTTGGATAAAGGACTCCCATGATGGTGGAAGACCATTTAATGTGTGGAGGACAAGCTCCTTATCGCCAATAGGATCTCCACTAGTGCTGAGCTTGTCTCTGAGTTCTGCGATCCTCATAAAGTATGAGGCAATGGATTCCGACTTTGCTATCTTCATATTTGAGAGTTGGTTTCTCAAAGTCATGGATACATTTAGGCTAGTGTGTTCAAACAGCTTCATAATGGTCTTGAACATTTTCCTAGCATTCTTCTTTCCTGAGATCTAAGGAACCAAATGGTCTCTCACGGAATCCGTAAGAATCCTTCTTACTTTAGCATCATTCTTCCTCCATCGAGATTTATCCTCTTCGGCTTCTGGTTCAGGGACCTTCTCATTTACATATAGTAAGAGATCATTTTCTTCTAGGAGTAGAAGAACCCTAGACTTCCAGGATAAAGTTGGAGGCCCCTTCCAACCGATCTTCAACCTTCATCCCAATCATCTTGATTTGCAGATCTGGATCATAAACCCTAGCAGGAGCTAGGTCAAAAATGAAAGTTCTTGGAATTGAATTCCGTCTTCACCAATGGATTAGTCTAGCCAAAAGCGAAATTCCTATGGCTCTTTTTCTCCAAAATAATGGGTGAAGACTTCACAAGATGAAACCCTAATTCCGGCAAGGTTCCGACAATGCTTCGGCAATGGCTTCTTCTAGAATGGCTCTGATTCCATGTTAAATTTCATACATTCTTAGCATAAAACATAAATGCATTACCAAGATCACTAGAAGTAAGACAAAGCACAAAACAACAACACAGAGCTTACCCTGGGAAACCCAAATGGGAGAAAACCCAGCAACCTTCGCAGAGATGATAATTCTGAGATCAGAGTACAAATAAAGAAAGAAAAAGAATGTGAAAGTATCTTTCACAAGTAGATGCCCCAAATAAGCTTCCTCCTTCAAGTGATGCGAAATTTGCCTCCTCCAAGTGATGCGCACTTCCCAAGTGAGTGAATGAGCTAATGAGGTGCACAAGCCTCTTATTTATACAAGTGCAAACTGGAAAATTCCCTAATGGGGCCGACTTCACCTGGGGGCAATAAATAATTTAAATTTAATCTTTTTATTTGTTTCTTTTGCACCCCAAGGCTTACATTGATTCTTTCATGTGGATACATGATTGATTACATAAAGTTCTTCTCCCCTTAGGAGGTATAAACAAGTACAATGAAAGTACAATAAAATATAATGAATAATATCTTCCGAAGTTATACAAAATCCAACACCCTGTAGGAGATCTCCCTCTGTCTCTGAGCCGACTCGGCTCTCTCCTGAGCTAAGTCCATCTCAGTCATCTCATACCAACTAAGTCTCCAGCTGGTACCTGTATGAGCATCATGCCCATCCATCTGATCTAAGTGCAAAGACTCACTCCTCTGTGTATCACCAGCACCATGAGCATCTCGCTCATCCATTGAATAAAAGGAATCACTCCTCTGTACCTCATCGCCATGGTGAGCATCTCGCTCACCCATCTACTGTGAGGACTCACTCCTCTGAGAACCATCTCTACTCCTTTGTACCTCATCACCATGGTGAGCATCTCGCTCACCCATCTGCTGTGAGGACTCACTCCTCCAACCACCATCTCTGATGTGAGCATCTCGCTCCCTATCCTCCTCTAACTCAGATGAGGATGCACTCAACCATCTTGATGTACCTATCGTGGGCTGACCCCGAACCACATACTCACTATCAATCCTATGACCCATCAAGACTGGATCAACTCCTTCTGGATAAGTGAATATCAGATCCCTCTAGAACACAACTGAGTAACCAACAGCATCCAATGCTGCAACTGAGAGTATACTCCCGCTCAGTCCTGGAATGTAGAGGACTCCTACCACCTCCAGGAGTTCTCCAAACTGGAGTAGGAACAGTACTCGTCCCATCCCTCTGACCACATACTCCCTCTTACCAAGGAAGGTACTTCTAGAGAAGCATCCACCAGGATCAAAGACATCCCTTGCTGCTACAACCTCTCCCTCTGAACTGGAAGACTTCCCGGCTGCATCTGATGCACTCTGATATGAAGATCTACGCTCCTCCTCTATCAGTGTCACCTTGAGAGAAACCTCACGCTCTCCCTCTGTCATTGACACTGAAACTGCATCCAAGATCTCCCTGGACCCACATACAGGTTTTCCTAGCAACCTGTAAAACTTGCCTTGTCTGATGCCATGTCGCACTGCTGCATCCAAGGTCACTCCCTCTAAATATAAAAACCTCTGTCTATCCCGGAACACAATATTATATTCCTCATCCTCCAAAGATGGCACTAACGGTAAATCTGTTTGCTTTGGTACATCCATCCCTCCTGCCATCTTTAGTAGACCTAACTCCAGCTGGAACATCATCAAACCAACTCTCCTCACTACTAACCTCTCATAGCAGTCTAATTCTATCTATGAAATACTGAGGAACACTTCACGTATTCCCATCATATAGCTAGATGCATAACTGTACAAAATCCTGAAGCGATGACTTTGTAAATCTGATAACACTGCTGATTCAAATTCTCCGAATCAAAACCAACCCTCTAAATCTATGCCTTCGTGAACAAGCTAACCCTCTCTTTCTCAAATTTAGGATTCGCTCTCCCAAATCTAATCTTTGTTCTCACAGATCTGGTCTCTGCCCTCACATATCTGATAGATCTGGTATCTATCCTAACAGATCTAATGTCTGCACTCACAGATCTAAACTCTTCTCTTCAGATTTGGACTCATAGATCCGAACACTACTCTTCAGATCTGATATATATGCCACAGATTTGGACTTTGCTCATGCCAAATCAAATAGATCTATCTCAGATCTATCCGCCAAAATCACAGATCTGATAGATCTGACCTCTACAACCATAGATCTGAGCTCGGCTCTTCAGATCTGGTAGATCTGGTCTCCATCCAAGATACAGATACAGGATCCGTTTAACTGTGGTTGGATCCATTTCCGTTTTCAAAGATCCGGTTTAGGCACGGTTCAGTCGCGGATCCTGGCGGATCCGTATCCAGATCCGGATCGGAACCGCGGATCCTTGAGTCACCCCTGACGGATCCGGTAACACAGACTATCAATGATCTAACACACGCAAACAATGACTATGATGATCTCCTCCTCTCACTTAGGCTGACTTTTATAACATTACAATGTGCAAATACCATGGGCCAATACCATGCACCATGAAACACCATGGGTCCTCTTTTTACATAAAGTAACAAAATTACATTCACTTTAATAGTGAAACTCCCAAGTCTGTGAGTCTCCTAGACGACTCCTGCATGCCAGACACTTTACCTATGTAGAAGTACCTGTCAGATGCTATAAAAATCAACAGTCAAAAAGGGGGGCGTTGGGAAACGTTTTCCAAGGAACCCCCCTCGCCCCGGGGGAGTGGGAAACGAGGGGGGTGCGCCCCCGACCCTAAGGGACACGTCCCCATGGAAGATTGCTAAGGAGTCAAAGAATAATGAATAAAGGCTAAGGTGATTATTACTCTTGTAAACAAAGTTGGACAGGGGTCTAATGGCTCAGTCAATGAACCATCAAACATGTTGAAGAATATGCTCAACACTTGAAAAGGAATGCAATGTGTTACGCCTTTGTAGCTTTGAGCGTTCCAACAGGTCGTTGGTAGAGGAGGACTAAAAGGCCAAGTGTGGGGCTCTCTGCTTATGGTTGGCCATGACCGGGCCCCTTGGTCTTACTCTTGGAAGTACTATGGCTTAGTGGCATTGCCGACTGCTCTTTATGGGGCTTTTAGCTTGGGGTTGGTGTCCACGCTTCTAGGTGTGGACCATTGGATCACATGACCACCATGTCTTTTATGCCTCGAGGGGACTATGCTTCATCTAGGGAGGTTATCCCTATAAGTCCACCACCCCTCTCACACCCCAGTTGGACCTTCTCTGCAGGTGATTTTATCCTCTCCTACCAAATCGACCCTATGATGTCATCATGATTAATCAAGCCTCAAGCTAAGGAAAGGGGGATGTTGAGGGACATTTTTTATCATTCTGAGGTTAGTAGGGGCATAACGGCCCCCTTAGGCTCACTCCTACAGTCACAGTGAGGCCTTGGCTTGCTTCTTTTAGTATTTTTTGTTATTTTATGTTGGTTTTATGGCTTAGTCCCCATCGTGTGGGTGACATGCCCTAATTTTGTCTTATTTTGGAATATTTTAATATTATGCTGTTTTAATTTGAAATTGACATGTAGGCTTGATAAAAAATTAAAATCTTGTGCTAAAATGGATATAAATATCCATCCATTTGTCATTTGTAAAGCGCAAGACTTGGGATAAAACTTCATTATGTTACTTTTTTACCCTTCTTGGGCTCTCTAAAGTGATGTCCACCTCTTGGATGACTTTATCTTTTGCTTGAAGTAGAAATTGGAGTATCTTCTAGGATTTCTATGCACATGCAAGGTTGATGCTAGCATTGTTGGACTAACACAAGTTCAAGGATTGATTTTCTTGGTAAGGTTGATGAGTTTATGCGTCTTTGATGATTGAATGGTGGTTTTAATGCTGCATTTTTTCTGATCTAGGGCTTCTTACCAGCATTTAGTCAACTTTTGAATGGTAGACAATGTCCCCTTGAGGGAGTTTTCTCTTGTTTGGGCCTTGGATCTCTGATTTTTGCCTAAATTAGGCTCCACCAACGAACCCTAGAGGTTGTTGTTGGATGCCCTAGTTTGGAAGAGAAGAAAAATTATCCAAGGAGGCTGGTCACCATCCCTCTTGCCCTAGGGTTTGAAGTACTATTCTTCAAAACCCAATTTTGTCAATTTTATCAAAATTCCAATATGTTCATATGTAAATTACTGCATTTTCATGTTTAAAATAGGCTAATCTAGGTCTGCATTTTACCTCAGAAAACCCGAAAAAAACTCAAAAAAATAAAAATATATATATATATATATATATAAAAAAAAATTTAATTTCAAGCCTCCCTAAAATTTCGGCCTACCTTCCTAAAACCTCGGTCTGCCAATTTAGACCTGCAAAACCCTAAAACGAATTAGCAGAAAGGCCCTAAATTACAAAAAAAATCCAAAATTCCAAAAATACAAAATTTTGCAAGTTTCAGACCCCTTAAGGGCCGCGGCCTCCCTTGTTCTCTCAAACCCAAAGGGCATCATTTTCTGAGGCAAGCCAAACCTACTCAGTGGCTGCTACAGGGGTTAGGGTTTGCCTTTTCCTCACATTAACTGGTCTGCTGACCTCGCCCTCCTTCAAAGGAGCCATTTCATGCTCGAGTAAGTTTTCCCAGGTAGTTGGTAGGCCCTTTTAGGGCTGTCTTTCATACTGCTGCCCCCTGTCACAGTCATGACAGCCTAGATTTCAGGCCTGCTTCTTCCTTGAACAGGGTTACAATAATTACTTTGACAGTCAATGACAGACTTACACAGTGGTTACCTCAAGGGTGAATGGATCGATTGATGAAGGGTGAAGGGTGAAGGGTCGATAGTCTTAGGGACTGATTTGATTACACAGTAGATGTTTTATGAGTAAATTGCTTAGTGCTGTGAGTGGTATTTTGCTCATGATTTGCATCTGCTGTTATAAATGATGAAGTGTTAAATTTGATCTATGATTGGATGCTAAATACCAAATGATTGGTGCCTACACTACTTATTGTTTAGCATTGGTGTCTTAGTTACACACAGTGGTACTAGTGACTGAATACTCAAGTACAAGAGTTACAAATTTGAATTAAAGGCTTGTGGTAATATCTTCTCTCATACTGATATGCCTACTCTTATTTGAATGACAAACTCCATAATATCATTGACATGCTCGTTTACTTGAAAGACCTTTCTGTTGGTGATGTATGATTGGAGGTTAATTGCTATTGGCTCCCATTGTTATGATATCTATATCTTCTTGCATCATATAGCGATCATTTGTTTCAGCATTACATTGACAGTTCGGTAGATGTATCCTGACCTTACAATGATGACCCTATTTATATGAAATGATAACATTGGTTGTTCGTACTACAGCACTCACATATTGAACTAATACTTGCTTGACCTAAATAAACTTAGTATGTCTTCTTCATTCTCTACTTGACTCCATAAAGGCACTGATCTATGCTGTAAGGTGGTGGAAGGTAGTTGTGTGAATGTGATTGACAGGTACACTAAAGGGCTCTCCCCTTGGGACAATAATCAATCCCGAAGAAGTCCAGAGATTGAGCTAAGGTGACAGTGGTTCAACCTTCTCATATGATTGCCATTCACTGGCAAGTTTAGCCTGCTAGTTTGAACGGTAACACAATGAATATATTTATTCACCGCTAATAACAGAGCTATAATATACAAAAAGAAGATAGCCAGAATTAAATAAGATTCATTGTAGAAACTGTAGATAGAAAATGTCAATAAGATAGAGAGCTGCCCACAAAGTCCAAGTATAATCTAAAAATAGTGACCCAAAGGGAACTAAGTGTCCAAAATAGTGTTATGGTCCAAATTATCCAAAACCACATAATAAACAATGAAAACACCAAATATAGATGAGGTTCCCCAAGAAGAAGAATAATGATAAGTCACACAATAACTCCAAAGATATTAGGAGAATAACTCCCAATAACCACAAAGATAACAATATCAAATGATCATATACAATTGTATGTGGGAATAAGTATACTTATCTCAAGTAAATACTAATTGTCACTCATTAATCATGTAAGCCCAGTTCCAGGCCAACCTACTATTTTCTTATACCCAAAAAACCTCCAAAACAAAATGTTTTGATTCTTAAATCTGAATTTTCTGTCTTTTACAAATTACAATAATATATTTATATTATTTGCACATGTCATTTCCCCACCATATTTTGATCCTGGCTTTTCAAAGATCAGGTGGCTCCTTATCCCTATCCTAGTAACTTAGAATTATGACACCCTGGCTTATGTATATGAACATCACAACTCCTATAGACAGTTCTAATTTGCCAATCTAAATCACAACGAAGGTCAAGGATAGGAACACCTTTTCTTTACATGTCGATATGTCAATGTTCTCTATACAGCCCTCCTGTCCTTTAATTTTGTCAGACTTGATGTAACAGTGCTTCAACTGCTATTTGACATTTTTGTGTGGATGCAAGGTAGAAAACTGTTGGAAACTTATTGGCTTTCCAAGTAGAAAACTGATTTATTTAATGAGAAGTTACCTCCTTTGATGATATGTAACCATATTCCCATAAGACCAAACAATAAAATACATGTGCTTGTTTTATGGTCTGTAACAGTGGAAGAAACCCTTGTGGATATAGCCAGGGGTCTTGTATATTTTCTCTTAACTAATAAAAGTGTATTATTTTCACGTTCAAAAGCAAAAGTGGAAAATATTACAGGCCTCTCAAGAAATGTCAAAGTACAAAAAAAAGATACAACTACAGTCTACAAGGAGTAAACAAGAATTAGACACAGGTGAAATGGTTGTAACTTGTGATTAATCTACAAAGCAGATAACCTGTGGGCAGGAAAAAACAAAATTAAGGTGCTGTGGGTTAGCCACAAACCCAAGCACATTCGAAGGCAGATCACAACAAATTGGCAAACTGTAGAACTAAATGCAGGAGATCCCAACCAATGAACCTTGCATGTTGGATGCTTCCTACTTGCTAGCATGGAGACCAATTACCATGAGACTTATTAGCCCACAACGGCATCAACCTAAGAAATATAGATCATCAAGCAAAACAAAACAGTTCGTAGAATGCTTAGCCAAAAAAATCTACAGAAGCACTGAATGTAGAAGATTAGGTAGAAAGAAAATACTTTATAATAAAGAGCATTATAAGAATTGCCTGTATATTAGTTTCTTTATGGTCATTTCTGTATACAATTCTCCCTTTCTTTGGTGCTTGATTCTGTGAAGGGTTGAACTTGATTGTCACAATCAACCAAAAGGATAGCAAGAAGAAATGGAACACAGGAAATACAAGAGCAAATACACTAGCACTTGGTTGTCTTTAGTTAACTCACAAATTATATGGAGAGTACATAGAATATAACTGTCACTCCCTATGTTTTGATAGTAACTATAGATTTTAAAGCTTGTGATGGCATAATGCGCTTTTGATTTTTGCTTTACTGGCTTGGTTACAGTGTTTTCCAGTGTTTTCCTCAAAAGATGGGATAATACACTTTTGTGTTTGCTGTCATGCTGTAGCCTCCGTAAACACAGAAACCACTTTCAATATTGATCTCCCTGCAGGCCTACAGGACTCTAGATATTGCAAATATGACCAAAGCCAATGAAGCAAGCTGCATTATTGACCAGTCTTAGCTACTTACTAGAAGCAAAAGTTAGATGTAAGTAAAGTCTGGAATTATTTTGGAATCCACATAAGAGGATATGTTTCAAATGCATCATTGTTGCCATTTTTCAGTAATTTAAGACTTTCTAATTGTGGAAATTTCCTCTTTCATGGAATTTTAAAATTACATCCAATCAAATGTTTGCTAAAATAAAACTATCAGAATGCCTGTGTTCATTCTTATCCACAAAGCTTTACTGCCTGTTCTAGACATACTTGGACCAAATGAAAATGTTGAAAACAATGTTCAAATTTGAAGTCGATCTATTTCTCTTTTTGTAGTTCTCATTGTGAACTCACTTAACAAAGCATTGATCTAGGAGTTTCTCCTGTCCTCCCACATTGTATTTACACTAGCTGTACCTTTGAATCCCATTGACCTACTTTTGTGATCATTTGATGGACAATAATAAAATTATCTTATCTTATCTGAAACATAAAAGGATAGTCTATTTTGAGGCTCAAGGCCTCACTTTAACTTTTCTATCAAATCTACACATAATATTAGAATCATTAACATTTACATAACATATTGTTTATTGGAGACTCAAAACATAACTTCAACAGTTTTATAAAAAACTACATACATGAATGTTAAGAATATCTATTGTCTGTTAAATGCTAGTTCACTGACCCACAAACATTCTGCATATTAGACCAAACAAAATATAGTCTCAAAGTGTAATCTCAATAAAAATAAAAGATACCTCTTGCGATGCCTTAGAAGAGCACAAAGTAACTTGCAGCAAGTAACAAATAACTGTACTGATACTTTACTCCCTGCAGCAAAACTGCATCTCGCAAGCGTTGTTGCTTTTGTACAATCTGTTTGTTGATGTGGCAAAGACACCCCACGTGGTGCTACGTACTGGGTGGACTTGAACTGACAAAAATGTTGAAAAAGAAGTGCTGGGAATGCCAATGATTGACCCACATGACTAGCATCCATAGGGAAGACTGCATGTCTTGATGCCAGTTTTGATAATATTTCAACACAAGCCAAAATGACCAATGCTGGATTGACATAATCACCATCTTGACCCTGATCCAAGCCACTTCCAAAGAAAACATGTGGACCTTGGAGGTGTAAAAGAATATTTATTAAAGCTGCTACAAAGCTTGAGCTGTATTTTGCAAGCAGCTTCAGTCGTTTTGGACCTGCAAAGGAACCTTAAACCTATATAATTTGGCATAAGCATCCAACATTAATGCTTGATAACATATGATATTTTAGTATCAATAATGAATATAACTCGACACACAACAGAAAATCAATCAAAACACTATCAGAAAGCTCATTTAACATTTAAACTAGATGTAGATTCTGCTTGTACTCACACTTCTATTTAGGCAATAATTTGACTACTTAATAGTGCCAACTACTTTATTCTATTAAATTAATAGTTCTCTCAAATTTTGAGGATTTAAGGATGAAGTTTTTCAGTAGCTGTACCAACTAACTTATGCTACAAATGTGATCAAAGTGGTTTTAAGGGCATTGACCATGAAAACGCTACAAGTGTGAAAATTCTCCCCTGGAGACTCCTCATTGACTCTTCCAAACCTCATCCTTTACCTGCAGTAACAAGGATGGCATCCTCCATTTATTACATATTAGTCTCTATCTCTGCCATGATTGAAATATGCAAGCTTGTCTTTTAATCTTGCAGTTTATTCTCTCAACCAAGCTTGTTAGACTCGGACTCGGGAATAACTCAGCAAGACAACCACTTGGGAGTTACTCGGCAATTCAAAAAATTGGCACTAGACTCAGGAATAAAAGTTAAGCATTGGTAATGGAGATTGTATTTGGTCACCAACTTTGTTCAAATTTAGCATGTGTGAACTTTGTTCAAAGATGTCCCAAATCTGTCATCTCAAAACCTTTCTTCAATTCTTTCTTTATGGATGCACTGTAGCTTTCATTGTTACCTGTCATCAACAGATCATCTACATACACTACAAGATATACAACAAATCTTCCAACTTTCTTGACAAAAAATGTTGCATCATCAAGATTAAAGTGTTTGAAACTCAATTTCAACAAGATGCTCGATTAACTTTTCATACCATGCATAAGGTGATTGTTTCAGGCCATACAAAGGATTGGTGAGCTTGCATACCTTTTGTTCTTGTCCCTTCACAACAAAACTTTCTGACCAAAAAAAAATGCATTATCTTTCAAATCTCCATCCAATAAAGCAGTCTTCACATCCATTTGATGAACTTTCCATCCATTATGCGTGGCCAAAGCCAATAGAGTCTGAATGGTAGCCCATTTTGTTGTGGGGGAGAAAGTCTCCTCATAGTCAATGCCTTATTTTTGTGCAAAACCTTTTGTCACAAGCCTCACTTTATTCTTGTCAAGTGAGACATCTAATTTGTACTTGTTCTTGTAGACCCACTTGCAGCCAACTAGTTTGGTTCTAATGGAGGGTCCACCAACTTCCATGTCCCATTCTTGATTAGAGCATCATATTCACCAACATAGATCCATCTTAAACCTGGATCTATCAAGCACCGAGAGGGATCAAATTTCTTGGGGTGTATTTTTCTTACTCTTAAGTTTTTTACAAGTCCAAAAAAAAATTACACCTCAAGAAATTTGATCCCTCTCGGTGCTTGATAGATCCGGGTTTAAAATGGATCTATGTTGGTTTTTATTTTTTATTTTATAAGCCAACATGCATTTTTTAGTAACTTTTTATTTGGTTTTAAATTTTATTTTATGAGTCGACATGGATTTTTAATTACTTTTTATTTAGTTTTAATTTTTTATTTAATGAACCCACCTGGATTTTTTAATTACTTTTTTTTATTTTTGGTGCATAAGTTATAACGCTACGTTACATGACAACATCTCCCCTATCTGGGTTGTAGAGCCCCTCGCTACTCTCGATGCAATCATGCAAGGCTTCTTTCCACTCATCATGAGAAACAACTTCTTTAAAGGAAGTCGGTTCAAGACTAGCAGATAAATTCAATTCACTATCATATGAAACATCCATATCATCTACATCACTTGAACTTGAATCATCTACATCACCTCCATCTTCTTGTCTTGTCAAACTTTTGGTTCCTATCTTACCAACTTCATCAAGATGAACACTTTCAAGTGTCTCCATGACACTTTGGAAGTTTTTGTGAGGGGCCAAGTTGCTCAAATAGTGGTGCTTCATTCTCTTCAAGATTCAATCTTCTAATCTTCTCAATCACAACATCCAATTGAACCTCCTCTTCTGATGAAGTGGCAGGAAATTCTTCATGAGGGGGAGATGGTGCTGAAAAAGGAGATTCCAAGGATTGATCCAAGATAGGGATCCATTTTCAAGATGTGTAATCTCATTGTCAAATTCATGATATGTCTTTACATGGGTAAATTTATACACACAATCAAGTTGCGTCTCCATGGACTTGTTGTTTTTATTCATTTCAAGAAAAATCACATCTCTAGAAAGAATAATTTTTTTATTTACCTCATCGTAAAGAAAATATGCCTTGGTGGTGTTTGAGTACCCCAAGAAAATGCATTTTCGACTCCTTGCACCAAGTTTGTTTCTTTGTTCCTTTGGAATTAAGGCATAATACGTGGAACCAAAGACTGATGCCTCACCGACAAAATGCAGCCATACCACATTTCATAGGGAGTCTTGTTGGCAAGAGCATGAAACGGACTTATGTTTCTCAAATATACTACATGTTAGTTTTTGGTAGCTCAGAAGGTAATTTTACGCTGGGGTGTCTAGCAACGTAGAAGGGGCTGAGTGAAACTCTCTAGGCAACCTTGTAATAGTGTCTTTGTAATACTTTATTGTCAATGGTATTCGAGGCTCCATGGTATTATGTGGCCCGTGGTACTGGGTGTCCCATGGTATTATGTGGCCCGTGGTACTGGGTGTCCCATGGTATTGCCCATGGTATTGATGTAAAGTGATATAATAAAAGGTTCTATGGAGAGTTGTAAGGTATCATAGTCATAGGAGTAAAGGAGATCTTCTATAGTGGTCAGCACCACAGATTGCAAGAGTGAGTCACATCTCTTGTATTGGTCAGGGATCAGTGAGTGATCAGATCTGAGAGAGAGTCTTGGAGTGAGGGATTCACTCAAGCTGGGGTTTGTCTTTTTTGTTGAGGGTTTGGGCATAGTTGCAGCAAGGGAGAGTCAGGAGTGAATGAGATCCGGTGTGTGTATCCAGTAGCCTGGTGTTGTAAATCTTGTATTAACAAACCTGCAATAAAAACAAATTGTTTGTTGGTTTTCCCTGAAGGACTAGGGTTTTCAGGGTACATCTTGTGTTGTGGTTTTCTTTGTTTATGGTTTCTTATACAATTGTATTTTCAGTAATTAATGTTCAGTAGTTAACAGAAGAACACATTAATAGTTGTTGCTAATCAAGAGTTGTATAAGGGTATAAAAATTTATACTAGAAACAAAATTGCATCACCCCAAAACATCAATTTCACATTCTTGAAAAACAACATGGAGCATACCATATTCAAGAATATCATATTCATTCTTTCTGCTACACCATTCTGCTGAGGATTGTTTTGATGCCTAATCCCATGTTGACAAAGATAGTTTTCAAATTCATTAGAGGTATATTCTTTTCCATTATCACTATGAAGAGTGGCAATGTGAGATTGTACTTCCTTTTCAATGCATACATGAAAGTTTTTACAAGTTTCAAATGCCTCAGATTTTTGCTTCAATAAATAAACCCCAACACATCCTGGTGTAATCATCAATAAAAGTCATGACATATTTATTACCATTTGCGGAAGCAATAAGCATGGGGCCACACAAGCTAGTGTGTATCAATTCTAATTTTCTACATGCTCTAAATGTTAAAGAAATGTAACTGCGGAAGATATTCTAAATGTATTTGTCTATTGTATTATTGTATTCCTCCTTTGAGAGATGTCATTGATGCAATTGATAATATAAGTCATTGAAAGAGTCAATGTAAACCCTAACTATTAGGTCGGCCTGGAAATAACTAGAAAAGAATATTTTATTGTAAAGTGTACAGGTCGGCCCAGTTAGGTGAGTTAAAGCCGACCTATACACTCAACTTGTTAAGTATAAATAGGGGATTGAGTTGCTCATTTGTATCACTCAACTCATTCACTCAAGGTCGCATAGGAGAGAGAGAAGTTCACACAAGTGAAGGAGAGAAGTTGTTTTGTCTTAGGGTTTTGTCTTGTACTTGGTGAATTCTATATTGAGGAAGTTTTGTCGGGGTTTTCTCCCTTGTGGTTTCCCCGAGAGAAATTTTGTGTTCTTTGTGTTTGTTGTGCTTGTCTTTCTTTCAGTGATTATATTGTTTAATTTTATTATGCTAAACAAGTGAAAGACTAACATGGTATTAAAGCTGGCCTGAAAGAGAACATTGTACAGTTGTTGCCTAGGGTTTCCTTCCGAAAACTAGTCATCTTGGCATTTTCGCTATAAATCACTTTTGGCGGAGGTTCAGGATCTGGAACTAGGACAAGCCGAAGATGAAATGTTCATGTACCTTTTGTGCGAGTTTCAGCCTCAGATTTGTTGTACTTTAGGAGATATGATCCATGCAAATTAGGGTTCCAGCCTCCTCCAGAATTCAGTTTTAAAAAGGTGACCTAGGGAGAAATGCTATATCTCGGGATAGGAAGATCCAAATCGAATTTCGTAAGATGTTCCAGAAAGTGCACGGACTGTAGTTTCTCTGGTGCGAGTTTCAGAACCCGAAGATGAAACAATGACACGTGGAAGTCCGTACAAGTTCTCTATACTGATACAATCCATAAACAGGTCATCTTGGGAAACTTAGAATAAGTTCCACTTGGTGAATCCAATCCTGCTCTAACCTGTGGGGTTGGATAGAGGACAAATCAGACTATCACAGGACAAAGTTTCAGACATTGAGCAGCAATTTCGGAGATACATCAGAATTAATACCAGACAAATCTGCAGTAGAGATTGAAGAAACTAGGGCATCAAATATTTTGCAGTGTTGTCCACAGATTTGGGAAAAGGAGTACTTTGCCTAACTCGACTTGGGGAGGCGCATATTTTCCTCCAATCAATTTCTCAAGATATCAAAGTTGAAAAATTAGGGTTTCTCAGTCAAACCCTAGGTCAAGCCAGAAGCAGTTCTTGGAGAAGCAGTTTCACAAGTAAGTACTATCTCCATTATATTTCCATTTAAGGTTCTCATATTATCAAAATGACAAACACCACCAAGATTGATGAGAAGCTTCAAGGAGTTGAGAACTTCAGGGCATGAAAATATAGGGTCATACTCATTCTTGAAGAACGTGACCTAGAAGGCTTCATAAAAGAAGAAGTTAAAGAACTGGAGGGAGATGAGGCCAAAGCAAAACACAAGAAGAATATGATCAATGCTAAGAGGACTCTATTAAAGATCACTTGATCCCTCAAGTGTCATCAAAGAAGACCCCAAAAGAAATGTTTGATACCTTGACCAGTCTGTTTGAAGGAAATAATATTAACAGAAAGATGACCTTGAGAAATCAACTCAAGGGTGTGAAGATTCAGAAGTCTGAGACTATGCATTCATATTTCACCAAAGTATCTCAGATCAAAGAACAATTACAAGCTATTGGAGACATGATAGAAGAAGTTGAAATTGTGATGACTACCCTGAATGGTCTCCCAAGAGATTGGGAACTTTTCGTTTGTGGCATATGCTCTAGGAAGAAATTGATTAAGTTCAAACAACTATGGAAAGAGTGTGTACAGGAGGAAGAAAGAATAGCAGTAAGAGAGGAGAAATTAAATGACAATGAAGATCAAGCTTTGGCAACTCACGCCAAAGGTGGAAGGAAAAGAAAGAATGATGTACGTACTCGTGACCACTCTCCCAGAAGATCTCAAAGATCTCAAAGGAGCAAGTGGTTCAAGAAAGACCTATCCTCAATTGAATGTTACTCTTGTCACAAGACAAGACAGATTGCAAGAAATTGTCCATTCAAATCTGGACAACCTAAGAAGCAAAAGAAAAGATTAATGCTCATGCAGCTGAAGATAGTGAATATGATGATGAAGTCAAAACCAGAGAAGAGGAAGAAGAATATGTACTTGAATCCAAACCAGGAAGATGGAAGAACCTCTTATCTAGGAGAAATTGTCCAGTATTACATGAAAGGAGTAGGAGAAGCTCCTACAAAGTTGGACTCCGAAAAACAAATAAAGATCAATGCTCTATGGAAAAACCTCTCATCAATTTTTGCATTGGTTAAGATGTAGAAGGAGGGACACACAGAGTCTAACCTAATACAAAGAACAAGGGATCTACGGTGTAGAGTACTTGCTCAACATTTCAGATCATGAGCAAGAAAGGCATAGGTCCTCAGAATCAGACACTGAAGTAGAACACACTATCAGAGATTCCAGTAGTTCCTGCAAGGAAGCAAAGATCAAGAGGGAATCCACCCAACAACCAAACAAAGATAAGTATTTGAATTGTCATCTTCTGTATTGTCCAGTTGTGTACATATTTATTTAGAATGTGTATTATGCATGTTAGAATGTATGCATTGATTAACAGAATACTACTAATATGCATGTGATGGGTAAGTAACCTATGGTGTTGTACAACATTCCATTGCTACTTATCGAGAATGAAACCTCTTTGCTGACATATTAGGAGCTAAGTCACCTAACACGAGGACACGAGACATGAGTGTCCCCAAAATACAAGTGTCCCCACGGGACACAGTGACCCCCGGAATCAGGACACGTTTTATATACATATATATTTTTTTTAAATATATTAAAATTTAAAAATATAGACATATAGATCCAATCAAATTTAGAAACTAGAACATTTACCTGCAAGAAAACAAACTTGAAACTCCTTCACCTGCAAAAAAAACAAGTTTGGGCTCTCTCTAGCTCTCCCTCACTCTCCCTTCAATTCACAAATGGCAAAAAAAAAAAAATCGACTTTTATGGGCCTGCAGGTTCACTTTTGCTGCGCGGAAGTGTCCTGGAATCAGGACACGGTGTGCAGAGACAGGACACGAGTGTCCCGAAATCAGGACACAAAAAAAGTTGTGTCCCCCACGTGGGGGAGCCGTGTCCGCGCCAACACGTCCCCACAGGACACTTGGCCCTAAAATGATGTGTCCGATGACTTAGATTAGGAGTAGTGCACACTCTTAAAAATGTTCTGGTAGAGATGGAAGGCATGTAGAAAGTTACCGTATGAATACGGGATATGGATGAATTTTGTGTTGAAGCATTGGCTAAGATAGTTGCATGACTGTGTGACCTATGCATAAGAATTTGTTATTATTATGTTTTTGGAAACTATGAAATGTTTCTAACCATGCAACTAAATTTGACTTGTAGGAAATATCATGTACAATCACCTGCAAATGAAGAATGATGAGATTCGTTTCGTAGAACAATAACGATGGACTTATGAAATCAAGTATACTACAAAAGTACAAAGCAAGGGTGCTCTCAGAAAGAGGGAGTCGACTATGACGAGAAGTTGCTCTAGTGGCCAGACACACTTCCTCAGTGGTGGATATTACACTAGATAGATGGTGTAATCAAAGTAGAAGATGATATCGAGCAACCTCCAGGACTCAGGACTCTCTACAGAGAACAACATTGAAGAAGACTTTGTACGGGCTCGAAAGGCACCCATGGGATAGGAGGATCACCTAGAGTGATAGAGATGCCAGTCCTTGTTGACTGAAGATCAATACTTGTTGACTGATAGAGATGCCAGTCCTTGTTGACTGAAGATCAGTACTTGCCGACTGATAGATATGCCAGTCCTTGTTGACTAAAGACCAGTACTTGTCGACTGATAGAGATGCCAGTCCTTACCGACTGAAGATCAGTACTTGCCGACTGATAGAGATGCCATTCTTTGCCAACTAATAGAGATGCCAGTCCTTGCCAACTGAAGATCAGTACTTGCCGACTAATAGAGATGTCAGTCCTTGCCGACTGAAGATCGGTACTTGCCGACTGTAGAGATGCCAGTCCTTGTCGACTGAAGATCGGTACTTGCCTACTGATAGATATGCCAATCCTTTCCGACTGAAAATCGGTACTTGCCTACTGATAGAGATGTCAGTCCTTGCCGACTGAAGATCGGTACTTGTCTACTAATAGAGATGCCAATCCTTGTCGACTGAAGATCAGTACTTGTCGACTGATAGAGATGCTAGTCCTTGCCAACTGAAGATCAATACTTGTTGACTGATAGAAATGCCAATCCTTGTTGACTGAAGATCAGTACTTGGCATCTGATAGAGATGCCAGTCCTTGCCGACTAATAGAGATGCCAATCCTTGTCGTCTGAAGATCAGTACTTGTCGACTGATAGAGATGCTAGTCCTTGCTGACTGAAGATCAGTACTTGCCAACTGATAGAGATGTCAATCCTTGCCGACTGATAGAGATGCCAGTCCTTGCCGACTGAAGATCGGTACTTTCCGACTTATAGAGATTCCAGTCCTTGACGACTTAAGATCAGTACTTGCCGACTGATAGAGATGCCAATCCTTGCAGACTGAAGATCAATACTTATCGACTGATAGAGATTCCAGTCCTTGCCAACTGATAGTGATCCCAGTACTTTCCGACTGGTGATGTTATCTCAGTACTTGCCGACTGATGATGTTATTGTTTCAGTACTTGCTTACTAATGATTGTTGTTATTGTTCCAGTACTTGTTTATTGATGATTGTTGTTGTTGTTCCAGTATTTACTTACGGATGATGTTATTGTTCTAGTACTTGGTTATTGATGATTGTTGTTATTGTTCCAGTATTTACTTACTGATGATTGTTGTTATTGTTCTAGTATTTACTTACTAATGACTGTTGTTGTTGTTCCAGTGTTTACTTACTAATGATTGTTATTCCAATACTTGTCGATTGATGATTGATGTTGTTCCAGTGTTCACACACTGATGATGATGTTGATGGTGATATTCCAGCAGACGATGATGATGATGCTGATGGTGATATTCCAGCAAACGATGATGATGCTAATGGTGATATTCCGGCAGATGATGATGATGATGTTGATGTTGAGATTCCAACAGATGATGATGATGATGGTGATATTCCAGCAGATGATGATGATGATGTTGATGGTGATATTTAAGCATATGATGATGATGATGTTGATGGTGATATTCCAGTAGATGATGATGATGATGTTGATGGTGATATTCCAGCAAATGATGATGATAATGTTGATGGTGACAATCCAACATATGATGTTGATGTTCCAGCAAATCCTTGCTAACGATATTGATGATGTTGATGATGATGTTCCAGTAGATGATGTTGATGATACCCCAGACATATGATGATGTTCCAAAAACTTCCTACGACATAGAGATTCACAAGTTAGTTGAACAGTTGTTGATGTTGTTGATGTTGCCCGCAGAATACCTTCCTAGTTAAGAGGTTGTGTTAAAGAAATGTAACTGCGGAAGATATTCTAAATGTATTTGTCTATTGTATTATTGTAATCCTCCTTCGGGAGATGTCATTGATGTAATTGATAATGTAAGAGTCATTGAAAGAGTCAATGTAAACCCTAACTGTTAGGTCGGCCTGGCAATAACTAGAAAAGAATATTTTATTGTAAAGTGTACACGTCGGCCCAGTTAGGTGAGTTAAAGTCGACCTAATTAGTAAAAAGGTCAAGTCACTTGTTAAGTATAAATAGGGCATTGAGTCGCTCATTTCTATCACTGAACTCACTCACTCAAGGTCGCATAGGAGAGAGAGAAGTTCGCACAAGTGAAGGAGAGAAGTTGTTTTCTCTTGGGGTTTTATCTTGTACTTGGTGAATTCTATATTGAGGAAGTTTTGTCGAGGTTTTCTCCCTTGTGGTTTCCCCGAGAGAAATTTTGTGTTCTTTGTGTTTGTTGTGCTTGTCTTTCTTTCAGTGATTATATTGTTTAATTTTATTATGCTAAACAAGTAAAAAACTAACACTGAAATTTGAATCATGGAAAGGTTGCTTACTATGTTTATCGATGATACAAGCATCACACTATTTAACTTTTTTGGAATCGTGGGCAAACCGAAAACAACATTCTTCTTCAACAAACGAAGACTTCAACAAGAGAATGCATCCCTCGGTGAGAGGGAATGTTGAGGATTACAACATTGGTGTGACATTCTCCCTGAGACTGGGAGAATGAAGTGTCCCTCCTTGAGAAGGAGATGGAGTTGATTGTCCTAAGTTCTGTGTGGACTCCTTGTCTTGTGTGGACTATGGTTCTATGTGGACCGATACGAGTTGTGTGGACTGTGGTTCTATGTGGACTCCTGAATCCTGTATGGTCTCCTTGTCCTATATGGATTGTGGTTCTATGTGGACCAATATTAGTTCTATGTGGACTATGGTTCTATGTGGACCAATATGAGTTCTGTGTGGACTCCTTGTCCTATGTGGATTGATCTGAGTTCTGTGTGAACTCCTGAGTTCTGTGTGGACTCCTCGAGTTCTGTGTGGACTCCTCGATGTTATGTGTGGACTAATGTGAGTTGAGTTGATCATGTGTTCTGTACTCCTCAATGAACTGAGTTGAGTTACACTTCTCGATGGACTGAGTTGTGTTGTACTACCCGACGGACTGGGTTGATGTGTTACTCGACGGATTGAGTGGATGTCATGTTGATCATAGCCACATGAATGAGAATAGACCTTTCTTATGATGACGAGATGTTCAGGACAAGGCGTGATGCTTAGATGACATCCGGATGTGTTCTAGCGTGATGATACATCCCTAGCTAAGAGGGAGTGTTAATGTTTGTAGCTTAGTGAGGTATCCTCACTTAGAAAGTCGGCCCCAGAAGAAAACAATAATATACATTATTATGCTGCTAAGCAAGTCGGCCCAGATAAAATAATAAAACAGTTATTATTATGCACACAAGCAGGTCGGCCTCACAATGAAGACAAGTCGGCCCCACATTGAAAAAGTAGCCCAAAAACAAGTATAAATAAGGGTGTGACGCCTCCTCATTTGATAATCAAGCAAGTTCGCTCATATCTACTCCACAGGTGCGCCGGAGAGAGAAAGACGGGCTGGAAGAAGACTCTTATTCTTGGGTTTGCTATCTTGTATCTGATATATCTAATGTACTCTTGTATCTTGAACTAAATCTCTAAATAAGAAAGATTGGCTAGGTTTTTCCCAAGTTTGGGTTTTCCAAGGATAAATTCTTTGTGTTCTTGTGTTTCCATGCATGGTTTTTCTTTCAATGATCTTATTTTGTTTCCGCTGTAATAATGAAAGTTATACTGCTATATTAAAAATCTAACACTCCAGACATCGCAAACCCACAATCGGTTGTGGCTGAACATCAATGTAATAACACCCTTGTATCTGTCAAATAATCCATCAATGTCATCCAAGAAGTCTTTATCTTGTGTGATGAAAATCACAAGGTGAAACCTCACGCAATATGAGAGTTAACAACTGGCTCCACATGAGGACATGTGCTCTGGAATAGATTGCATGAGAACTTCAAAATATGTCAACACCATATATAGCTCAATGTGAAAGAGATAAGATCCTCTAGCAAGGCAAGACTCACCACGACATACCACATAATGAAATCAAAATCAATACAAAATGTCCATGAAATCTAATCCATGATGTCAAAAACGGATCTAAAGAAGGCATGAGCCAAAATGTCAAATGAAGCATGAAATGAAACCAGTGCTCTAATCTACTACTCATACGACGAGCTTATTCATTTCTTACTCTACTAAACATGTTATCCTGTGACTATCTTAGATAAATGCATATGCATACATATGAAGACTAAAAGGAGTTCCTCTCTTTCACTCTAGACCATGCCCCTCCTCCTACCCAAAACCCTAAGAAAAGGAGTCTAGGGAGAAGAGGACGACTTTTGGAGCTTTCCCACTGTGTCTATTTTATGGGGGGGAATGTGAGGCTCCAAGAGATGCTTAGTGGCTCCGATTTGTTTATCTGCTAGCTTACATAGGTAACTGTCTGAGTTTTGTTAGTTTTTGGTAGCTCAGAAGGTACTTCTACGTTGGGGGTGTCTAGCAACGTAGAAGGGGCTGAGCATAACTCTCCAGACAGTCATAGTGCCTTTTGTAATACTTTATTGACAATGGTATTGGAGGGTCCATGGTATTATGTGGCCCTTGGCACTAGGCGTCCCATGGTATTATGTGGCCTGTGGTACTGGGTGTCCCATGGTATTGATGTAAAGTGATATTATAAAAGAGTCTATGGAGAGTTGTAAGGTATCACAGTCATTGGAGTAAAGGAGATCTTCTATAGTGGTCAGCATCACAGTTGCAAGAGATGAATTTCCTCTTGTAGTGAGAAGTCTAGATCTCAGTTTGAAATCACAGCCTTTCCAGGGAAGAGTCACTTCTCTATTGGAACCAAGGTGGATCTAGAGTTTGTCTATCTAGTTTGCAAATACGATTTGGGGCATCTTCTTGTGTGTTTTGGTCCAAATCCGGAGGGTTTATGCGGAGGACTTCTGTGGTTCTATTGTAATCAAATCCTGCAATAAGAAGACAAACATTTGTTGGTTTTCCCCAAAGGACTGGGGTTTCCAGGGTACATCTTGTGTTGCGGTTTTCTCTATTTATGGTTGCTTATCAATGTGTTATTCTTTCACTAATTCAAAGAATTAATTAATTACTGGTTTAGTATAAGATCTGGTGAACTGGAATTTTCACATGGTATCAAAGTAGGTTTAAGGAAATCGCTGCACAGGATCGAAAAAATAATAATAATAATAATAGAGGTATCGTATGGCCATGGTACGGGCCGTATGGGCGTCGTACAGCAGTCGTTCCTGGGTGTTGTGATCATGGCTCGATGTTGTGGATGAGCATGAATCAGGCCCGTGAAGCAAGGCGTGGTCTGTTCCTTGTAGGCTACGAGTAGAGGGCATAAGCACCATTGGTCGTGAGCTTGGGTTGGTGACTAGGCTAGGACGGCTTTGGAAGCCAACGTTGGAAGTCCCAGCTAATCACGTAAAGGATCGAGCCTCTAGGAGTATATGTTGCACGTAGGCAAAGAATCGGGATGGAGGACTATTGAAACCCATGGATTAACTGATAGGAGGTGGTTCGGGCAGAGGATCTAGTGGAGAGACCGGGCATAGAGACAAGCAAATTGCGCGACGACAAATGCAGCAGGTTGATGCGAAGGTCGCAGGCACGCTGGCAAAGGGAAGAGCTGCAACAGCGTAAGCTTGGACGCACAGTGGGGACGGTTTGGAAAGCAAGAGCCGTCGGTAGAAGTCACAGCGTGGAGATCAAGGGTGATCGAGCCATGAATGGGCGCTCGGACGACAGAGTAGAGCTCGAGCTAGAGCCTGCACCAAACAACGATTAAGGAGGATTGTGTGTGAGATGAGCTTTGGGCATGCGATCTAGAGCACTCGACACAGCACAACTTTTCCACCAGCAAGAAAGAAACTATGGTGACCACGAGCAAGTGAGACAATGCCGCCAGCAGTGAAGATCGCACAGGAGAAGGCCCAGGCTCGGGCATGGGAGCTCGTAGCAAAGTACTGAAGAGGATAAGCAGGGAACAAAGGAAGTGATGGCTACAATGTGTAGCCGCCAAAACAATAGGATGAAGAAAAAAAGCGGCTTTTAAAGGCAGATATCAGAGAAAAAGGGCCGCCAGCAATGAGACCCGAAGTCAGCCGCCAGGGCTGCAAATCAGCAAGGCAACGAGCCATGGGCAGGGCAGATAATTTGGGCAGCCCAAGGTAGTTGCAGACAAGCCCAAGGCAACTGCGGGTTGCGGGCCTAGTGCTTTGGGTAGACCCAGGAGGGTCAGGGTAGCATCGAGGATCCCAAACAAGCCCTCAGGAAATGCCCAGAAGGACTTGGGCAGGGTCTATGAAGTTTCTAAGGAAGTCCGGGAAGCTATCACTAATGGAGAAGCATAGGGATCCAAATCATAGTCCAGCAAAGGCAGCAACAGGGTCTTCCAGTTCGAAGGGAGCAGTTGCAATAACAGAGCACCAAGTTGATCATGGAGGAGGTGGTGTCCCCAGAATTACTTTCCTCACAAAGAGGGAGTGTTAGTTTTTGGTAGCTCAGAAGTTACTTCTACGTTGGGGGTGTCTAGCAACGTAGAAGGGGCCAAGCATAACTCTCTAGACAATCATAGTGCCTTTTGTAATACTTTATTGTCAATGGTATTGGAGGGTCCATGGTATTATGTGGCCCATGGTACTGGGTGTCCCATGGTATTGATGTAAAATGATATTATCAGAGAGTCTATTGAGAGTTGTAAGGTATCACAGTCATAGGAGTAGAGGAGATCTTCTATAATGGTCAGGATTACAGTTGCAAGAGACGGATTTCCTCTTGTAGTGCACAATCTAGATCACAGTTTGAGATCACAACCTTTCCAGGGAAGAGTCACTTCTTTGTTGGATCCAGGGTGGATCTAGGGTTTGTCTATCTAGTTTGCAGATAGGATTTGGGGCATCTTCCTGTGTGTTTCGATCCAGATCCGAAGGGTTTATCCGGAGGAATTCTGTGGTTATGTTGTAATCAATTCCTGCAATAAGAAAAAAGACAAACATTTGCTGGTTTTCCCCGAAGGACTGGGGTTTCCAGGGTACATCTTGTGTTGTGGTTTTCTCTGTTTATGGTTGCTTCTCAATGTGTTGCTTTTTCGGTAATTCGAAGAGTTAATTAATTACTGGTTTAGTATAAGATCTGGTGAGATGGAATTTTCACAAGTTCTAGGTGTTTTTTTTTAGACCCTTTAGGCTAGACTGGCCTAGGGTGGTGGCAGCCTGGTGCGGAACTGATTCCATCTTCCGAAAAAGCATCAAAAGGTTCTTAGAAGTTGGAAGTATTTTTTACTTCATGTTTTGTAGATTTCACGTCTTTGCAAGTCTAACTCTATATGGTGTTTGGAATGTGCTTTTATATCATCTATGGGGTGTGCATCTAACAGTGTGAGGCAAGAATGGGGCCATGACCTCTTCTCGTTTTGGTGCAGGTTTTGATATCATAGTGACTTCAAAAGTTGCATTTAATAAGAAGTTTTTTAGAAGACTCCATTTTTGCTTGCAGTTCCTATAGTGGGCTATTCCTTTAGCTATAATTTTGGCAAGGTAACCCGAGTACAGTCCTTGCACTTTTCGCTACATAACATGATTTAGGGTTTGCTGGTTTTGGGTTGCTATGACAAGTTTTGGGTTTCTATCTTGTGTTTTGCGACCTCTACACCTACAGTTATGGTTGCAGCAGCTGTATTTTGATCTCTAGTCAACACCAGTTACCTCATTTAAGATCAAGGTTTAATTATCTTCCTTCTGAGGGTTATCACATGTTCACTATGACACATGTATTTTCACTGTCAGGCCAACAGGCCAGGAGGCTTGCTTTTGCGAGCACTTTTTTATTTTAAAAATAGAATTGTACTCTATTGTTGCAAAGATAAGAAAGCTGTCTACAATAAAAATACACAGGCATACCTGAAACAGATTCCAAAGCTAAATCTAAGCATTCCACACCAGCTGCAACTATCCTGCCCACTTTTCCGCCATATGGACTTCCAGTATGAAGTTCAGAAACAGTATTGTGGCCTGGCCAAACTCCCACGAGGGCTCTCTCTATAGACTGCAATGCCAGAAATAGATGCAACTCTAAGGGCTTCCTAACTAGCATTACAAAGGAGCTTCTAACAGCAGCTTTTAAGTCTTTGAGACTGTCACTATCCATTTTCGAAAATGATGGTTTGTCATGCATTGTGCTTTCACGGGGAGAGAGGTTATCATTGATGCAATAAACTTCATGGGAAACTGAGCTTTTATTTTCTCCAGACGAAAGAAAGCAAAATGTTGCCATTGCTTCTAAGTGTAGATTAATCAGCTTGACATAAACTATGCGAGGGACAACTTGATCCATATAAGGTATATAACCGCCTATACATTCCAAGAATCTTACAATGCCAACCAGCCAATCCAGTGAAAATGCACGGCAATGCCTTATCATTGTTGTTGCCTCAAGTAGTAACCAGTGTGCTGCTTCTAACTGCAAATTCATAAATGCCAACGACATTGATAGACTATTTGGTGTTGACATTATAACCTTGGGAGAAGATGACAGATGCTTTAGCTTCACAACACCTGCCAATGCCACAAAGAGTTCTCCAAGTAAAGTGGCTTGATCTGGCTTTTCTCCCTTCAACAACTTTTCTAAGAAGGACTTGTTCAAATCTGGTATTTCATCAAGGTCTGAGCATTGCTCGTTGCCCTTAAAAACATGTAGGTCTGTGTCATTTTGAAGAAAATGCGACTTCAGCTCCAAAAAATCATCATTCTCAATAACACCATCATCTTCTTCGTCATCAGTTATATCCATGTGATCATCTAACTTAGTGTGTTCATCTTCATTCTTCTCTTCTTCTATTTCACTATCGTGCTCTTGCCCAAATTTATTTTCCATTTCTTTTACTATACCATATTCTGTTAGGAGTTCTGCATCTGTATCTTGTTTAGAAGTGGTATTGTTTATTTGATGACTAGCAACATCCCTTTTAACAGTAACTGCCTCATCCAAGCTATCACCTACAAGAAACTTGTTAATGCACAAGTTAATGAAATACCCAAAACCTTCAAGAGAGAGCTCCCATTTAACAAGAAGATCAGGTCGCCATTTCAGTGATCCTGTTTTGTCCTTACGGCATTGCTGATCAAGATTGTCTAAGGCAGACACTAGCCCCCATATAATGCTTTTTATAGCACCTGTCAATGCAATAACTCCAATCCATGATCCACAATAAGGCTTACACGCATCTAAAACCTGTGTCACATCGCTCATTCCTTCAAAATTGCCTGTTAAGGTGCTAATTAACTGAGTTGAACAAATATTGGTCTCAAAGCTGCTTTGTTTTAAATAACGAACTGTATTTCCTGCTTCAAAACTCAAAGTCCTGCCTAGGGCATCAATCAGTGTTTGAACATCCTTGTGCTCTTTTTTTTGGGAAATTGGATCTGTGTTGGAGTTTTGAGGAGTATTACTGGATCTTACAACCTTGCACGTATCTGAAGTGCATTGAACATCACAAATTAGAGATCTTGCAGATATATTAAAGAAGTCTTCACAGATTACCATAAGTGTCCCAGAAGTATGATCAAGTATGGAAAATATAAGATGTTTCCCAGGATTCGCATCTCCTGTCAAGTCGTCTTTCAAGGAAGGCTGCCACAGAGCACACTCGGAAAAGCATTGAGCAACAACATCTGTAGACCTGAGTAGCCACAGGAAAGAAGAGGAGCTTTCAAAAAGTATAGGCAATAAAGATCTTCTAACTTGAAATTCATCCTCATTGTATGACAACATGATTGATTTCAGTGCTCTCCGACATGCCAAAAGTAAATCAAGGAATTCTGTTGGATGACAGATACCAACACATTTCTGTATTGCCAGTGGATCATGGCATGACACTTGTTTAACCTTTAGGAAAGTGATCACCAGAAACCTGGCAAAATAGAAGGAAATAAAATCAGAACGCTAAATTATTTATTAGAAAACCCAAATCTGCATTTGATTGAAAAGATACATGATTTGCAAGTAAATAGCCTAGAGACCATCAATTCTGACAGTTTAATCAAATTCACAATTCATCTGATGAGCAAACAAAATCATAGGAAGAAACAAACTAAAAAAGGATAATTTCATCACCAAATAAGCAAATGAATTGCATACATTGAAAGTTTGAAACGCAATAAGGAGATGAAGTCAATGGAAGAAGATGATGGATGGAGAAAAGTTCGTTTTCCGCTTAAATATATTGATAATGCAAGTCATCTCCAATATAATTAAGCAACTACTTGCTTTAAGAGCTTCCATTGAACTTGTGGAAAATCTTTATAGAGTTCATGAGCGATTCACAGTATTTTCTCACATCTTCATCATTTACAACATTTCAAAGAGGAGAAAACTGCCCCATTTTCTAACAAAAACAGCTGTCATTAAGAAAAGTGCAACCTTGGCCCTCTTCAGTGGGATGGCAAAACATTGCCTAATCCCAACTCAGGTAAAAGACATGCACTCCTCCCCACCAAACCCCCAGTTTTGTGCAGGATTGTGGATGTCATCTTGGGAGACGTGGATGATCAAACAGCAGTGCAGAAAACTTTCGAATAACATCCAGTTGACAGGGATTTCCTTTTTATGGAAGAGATACAGAATCACATTGAATGTGGATTCCTCTGTCAGTGTTTAAGTTTCAGAAAATATTCTTCTATCGGCTTATGATGTTTAGAGAGGATGAAAACTCCCTTAATTTTGTGGCCAAGGCATATATGCTGGCACTCTTTGTCAATGCATGGAGCAGTTGTTTGCATAATCACAGCCTTACCTAGTGATGTATTTTAACATACTCTTCTGTGCAGCAATAGAATATAAGATGCATTTTCCACAAAAAAAGGTGCAACTTTTGAGAACAAGACCAATTAATATACAGAGGTTAGAATAACACTGACCTCTCAATCATGAGAATATGGCGTACATACATTGACAAGTTTTTGGCACCAACATAGCCCTTTGGAAGCCAACACAGTAGGTTGAGTATGTCTATCCAATCTCCAAATGTTCTCCTACCATACATTGTAGCTTGATTTTCCTCCATGGCAACTTGGGGCACTGGCATGGTATTCAATGTCAATCCATGTTCCTCATTTTTTATGTTTTCACACAAAGAACTCTCTAATTCCCTAGCAGCCACAATTTCCTCCAGCATATTCTTGAAGCTTGACCAATCTTGCAGATTGCCAAAAACTTCCTTACTAGAGGAAATCCCCAAAAATGAAAACTGATTTAACCTCGATGGAAAAGACTTCCTAATCTTCTGACAAATTTTCCGTGCTAAATACCTGCAAAAGAACTGGAATGCAAGTAACTATGAACAAGAGTGAACAAGAACAAGCATGCGCCTTTCTCCTTTTTTCAATGAATGCATATAATAGATAAAAGAAAAAGAAAGCCAGGTAAGTAAAAGCTGCTAATTGTAGAGTATCTCCAGATATCTGTATGAGAAACTAAATAAACATATAGATGGAACTAAGCATTAAAGAAAGACAAATTGAAACATTACAAGTCTGCAACACCATTTGGAGGGGAAGTGCATGAGTGTCAATCCTTGCCTGTTGCTCGTAAAGAACTGAATTCCTTAGCAGTTGTAAAGATGTCTCCTCCATTGTGACTACCTTGTGTTCATTTTCCATATGTTTCTCAACTAACTGGAAATTAACATCAGTGCAGTTCCCTTTTAAAAGAGACAAGAAACTTCCAAGCAATTTCGAAACAAATTTCTTCATACTTTTCTTAGAAGCATGACATGACCAAACATCCACGTTATGGCATACAAGCTGCCAAATTGCTGGGACTAGGGAATGTTCATTCAGCATCCCAACAACGGAATTCCATGCCCATGGCCTAGTGTTGTCAATCTCAACAGTGAATGTTTTATGTTCAAACTTTTCTACAATGGAAAATGCATACTTCAAAATAAAATCAGTCAGAGCCGATGCCTCTTGCTTTGAAATTTGAAGCAATTTCTCAAACCGCTTTATTTCCTTACATTGAATAGGCAGATCATCACCACCCTCTTCCATTGCATGCTTCAATCGAAGAGCTCTATCATGTAAAAATACCAAAGCATTCAGTTGCCTATTCAGGTCAACAAGTCTCTGTAAGGCTATATTATGCAGCACATACAAAAGAGCAGAGGTTCTTTCAAACCCATCCTGCTCTAAGCTCTGTGAAATAGTTACCAACATAGTAGGCACGGAAACAGAGGGTTTACCAATCCATGAGAAATATCCTCCTATCAGGTTGCCACCTTCTTGTATCCAATCACTGCCCGAAAATGCTGTAAATGTATCACCCATCGCAAGGCTTGACTTCTTTGCTGGATTAGGAGGCATGAGAAAAATACATTGCCGATACAAGCTACGACAAGAAAGGTATAAACGAAAAATAAAAACAAGAATCCAAGAACCCCCAACCAAAGATGTTAACTGCATTTTTATATTCCCATGCTTATCCTCGGATATCTTTCCATTTATTACAGATAAAATGCATTCCCACAAGCTTTCTGCATGGCCTGTGGCCTTGTCCAGTAAAGTATCCAAGTATGGACTGACACGGATTACCATTTCTTTTAAAGCATTTCCAACTGGAATGCTGTTATTTACTGTCACATTTGATTTATTTAATATGAGCATATAAAGCTCAGTTAAAGCCTTGCCAACAACTTCAGCTTGCACAGTTGTATTTTGCTTTCCTTTGTTTCGAGTATCTGTCATCTGTGGTTCTCTTGAAATGTCCTTTACAGTGGGTTTTTTCATCCATCCCAACGTCTCCATAACATCCACCTTTAGCAATCTTATGGATTGTGCAACTTGACCTTCTGGTACAGAAGCAACTACAACACCAACTGCATTCAGAAAATCTTGCGAGCATACTAAACTTGCCACTGCCCCTAGGCTTATGGTTGAAGGTAGAGAAAATATAAATGGAAAAATTATTCTATGTGCTTTCTCCATTGATTTATCAAAGCTTGAAAATATAAATTGCCTGATTGATTCAAACAATCTGAACAGAGGATGATCAACCTGTGGAAAATGAAATTGTATTAATGTCCACTAATGACCAAAATAGATTAAAGGGACTGCCACTGCAAAGAACATGAACACAGTCTAAAATTTTGCAGAACTAAACTATTAATCATGACAATTTAACTTTTATTAACATCTTGTAATGGATTGAAAAATTATAGGTAACAATCAAAACATATTCAACTTCAGGCCAATCCTTTTGGCATGTTATATGACTAGAATCTACACTGGTCTGATTTTCCACTGTTCTAATGAACTTCACCTGCAAAGCATCCTGCTAATTTTGGTTTTCTGTTAGGAATAAACTATGGTACACTAGTCTGACCCTGGAGTAAACAACAAGCTTCATTAAATTTTGTGGAATGAATACTCAAGGTGGAAAAGAGTTTTAACTTTTGACACTATGCATGTTCACATACCTTTGAAACTTCACATAGCCATCCCTGAAATAGAGATTTGAGCACTGCTGCATTGATCTCATCAAAAAACAGTTTGCCAAGAACATAGAAGCAGTACGAGGAGAAAGCAAAGGAGTTTGAAAATCCACCAAAGCATGCTCAAAATAGACATGGAAAAAAAGGTTCAGGAACACTGCTTAAAGGTCAAACAAAGGAACTGTGAACACCTCATTAAAATAAATATCACTAACTACAAAATGAATAAAACTATTAATATCTTGACAACTAAACAGTATACATCAAAAAAAGGTAAAGAACTCGAGGCTCAATAGCAACTTTGTAAAATGCCTGGGGCTAGTTCAAACATCTAAAGTCAAAGGAGAGGGGGCACCTTTGGTTGACAAACAGATTTCTTTAAAGTTTATTCACATTTGGCCACAAAACAATGTTCAATCGCGTGCAACCTTACACATCTTTTTCTTTTAAAAGCATGCATCTCATATCATGTTACTGAACAAGATACATCAAGTGATACATATGGGAACATGATCAATAATCTAGACAGCAACTATAAAGGAAACCCTTCCCCACATATGCATGGAGCGCCAGCATATCCACCTTAGCCCCGATCTCAAGACATAGATAAGATAATTTTATTAATGTCCACAGGTGACCAAATGATAGGTCACTGGGACTAGAAAATACAACCTGTTACAAATATATTGTGGGAGAGCCAAGGGTGCTCCTAAAAGCTAAAAGATAAAGAGATACAAGTGAAAATAGCAGAAGAGAGTAAAAAAGTGTCACCCAAGAAGGTGAACCCTAGAAAAGACGGAGTTGCTACACATTAAGTATAGAGGTATAAGTAGAGGAGGGGGCAGAAACATCTTTGTCGGCATCAAACCCTGTGACAGTACCAATAGAACACCTGATGTCATATGGGGAGTGCCCAGGACTGAGATGGCTTGGCTGGGTGATCCTGGGAGGAGCTCCGAGGCATTCAATTGAAGCTCTCCTAACATTAGAGCCGAAGAGAAGAATCTAGTAATAGATGTCTAGCTGCCCAATAAGAGAATCTACATTTTTTTAAAGATTCCCATCCTGGCCAAGAATTGTCCTGCTAACTCTACCTTGAAGCTGGTGATCTCTCCTAGGTGGAAAGAAAAGGATTTAGGAGTGGTCTACTGCTGCTCATCATCAAAGATTTCAGACACCTTAACTTCCATAGTATGTAATAAACATAAATTACATTATTAATTATATTAGTTATGATCACCTAGGCTTGTGTCCCATATGTAATGTCTCGTTTTGACCAATTAAGCAATATCAAGTGACATGCACAACATGCAGTGCGTAAGTCAAAATGCATGCAGCATGCATCACTAAAATTGCATGCCTGCATAAGTTAGGTTGCATGCAAGAATAAAAGTTAGGGCATGCAAAAGTCAAGGCATGCAATCTCAACAGAATAAAAGAAGGAAAAGCGAGTTACTCATTATGCTAATGTTATTATTGATCAGTGAGATTCATATTGAGAGCTCTGAGAGGCAAGCTAGGGTTGAGGGTGCAATCCTTAGCCAAAGTGATTTCGGTAGCGAAATCTATCTACCCTAGACACTTACCAGGATAGATTACCTAGATCTATCATCATACTTCGAAGGAAAGAAAGATTGACGAAATCTCAAGCCAAGCATTGAATTCAAAGACAGATTATCATCGTGATTGTGAGCCATTGAAGCACTCGTGGCTGTAGGGGCGCACTTCCTTGGAAGCCTGAGTACAAGGATGTGTTTACTGAAGAAGCAGCATTATTGGAAGCAGCCTCTTCTTTATTAACTCTGCGTGTAACAGTGGGTAAGGTGTGAGCATTTAGGGCTGCCTCCATCCTTCACGAGAAAGCACAATTCTTATTATTCTTATTGGCAGTGGCTGCACCATACAATAGTCCTCAGTATTGCTGTCATATAGCACGTGAATACCTATCAGAGCCTTGTAAAGGGCGTGTTTTAGCAGAATTAGGGCAGCAGCTCTATCCCTCAATCTAGAGTGGATTTCCCATGGAGATTGGGCGCTTGTTCTCCACCAAAAGGGCGTGTTTCCTCATTGAAGAAGGAGCAGCAATATATCAGATTTAATACTAAGCATGATTCTTCCTTACATTCAGGGGTAGCAACATCCACGTGACTCCTTTAGCATGAAGTGATTAAGGGAAGCAAATCATTACACAGCTCACAAACTCCTGTGGCGACTCATAAGTGCAGAGATCTTAGTCTTTATCACTGCTGGGCGAATTCATACCAGCCAGGACTGGTATATACCTTGCATGCTTGTTGGGGGAGCCTTCCTTACTATTATATCAAGCAATTACCAGTCCACAAATCCACTGTTAAAAGGAGCAGCAAGATGTCCCAGATCCATACTCCTACAAGCTTTACATGTTCAAGATCAACATTATTACAAGCTGTTACAGCCATCTCCTTTGGATCATATATGCTGCTATCAGGTTAGACTTATCTCCTGAGTTCTGATATTTATTTACAGAGAAGCAATTACCATTGTTTATTGTTGGAGGATAATTCCATTGAAGTCTTTGGGCTTCCTATCAAATTGTCAAATTATATTGTGAACATGGCATGCCATTAGGCTGGGTTAAAGATTAATTCTATGCAAAACCAGTCAATCATTTTAGATAAGCAAATATAAACACGTGCAAAAACAGTTCCTACTCCTGGGATATTACACCATAGCATGGACTTGTCTCTTCAGCAATATATAAGGAGTCTTCTTGACTACCTTTCATTCATCATTGTCCCATTCATTATTATTAATTAGGATTTCTATCCTTTGGACATTACATTTATGGACTCTTGTCCCTTCTTTATGTGATGACTCAATCAATGAACCTATTGCCACACAAACTAGCAACCCTAAAGTGCAAGGTTCTCACAAGGGTTTAGCTGAGAGCAACTCTTAAAAGTGTTGCCGCTGTCACCTAGACAACAACTTATCTTCACTTTAATGATTTGGATGATGATCCAATCACAAGGGGAGATTCCTTCCCTAAGGCAGCTTAGTACTAATGATTTAACAGTATTTTAGACTTACTAAGATTGCAAAGGATCAACTATGACTCATGAGTGATGAGAAATTTGCTTGTGGTTGATTAACAAATGCTAGAATTTAAATAAATCATCCAAGTAATTTAAGGAAATTCAGGAAAATAAAGACTTGTTCATGAAACAGTGCACATTGATTCCAGATTTATATAGAGAGCCGTAATGACCAAACGAAAGTAAATCCTTAAAACATTAACAGAATTATTAAAGTTGAATTGCTTTAACCAAATGTGAGAGGAAATGTAAATCAATAAATTCAGATGTTAACCAAGATTAAGATTGATGGTGCTTGAAAGTGCAAGAAAAAGTAGAAAGTGTTAAGAGTGCTTGAACTTCAAGATCTGAAATAGCATACTGAAATAAAAGATTGCTCAAAAGTTAAAACCCATTAGAAGATGTAGAAGTGAAATGATTAAAATCAATTAGTTGCCAACAATTAGATCTAAATCTGAATTATATAAATTAACGACATGAGAAAAACAAGTCAAGTCTCACTAGCACGATTGGTTTTGAGGGATTCCGTTTGTTGGGTGGTCCAGGGTTCGAAACTCCGTACTAGTGGGATGAGACACCTAAAAATGCAGCCATGTTAAGGGTTGGTGCGACCCAGGCCGGGTGCGATCCCCGAGTGATTTTGACGGCTTAGATGCCCTTGGGTCATGGTCTCTCAGACCACAAGCTAACCCTGCAGGACAGGGGTTCTCTTGCCAACAGACAAAAAAACGTGAGAAAAACAAGAATCTCCCATAGTGAATTGTTCTCATGTAATCCTTAAATCAAAAGTGCAAAATGGAGTGCTTGTGGTCTCTCAGACCACAAGCTAACCCTGCAGGACAGGGGTTCTCTTGCCAACAAACAAAAAAACGTGAGAAAAACAAGAATCTCCCATAGTGAATTGTTCTCATGTAATCCTTAAATCAAAAGTGCAAAATGGAGTGCTAGTGTAACTTGAATAAAATTGCTTATGTTACAACCAGCAACTTAATTATACTTCAATCCCTTTAAAATTGTGAAATTGGAGTGAAAAGGAATTAAAACATAAAGAAAAATTGCATGCGAAATCTGAAATAACATCCCAATAAATATGCTTAAGTTAACCAATTTTAGCTCAAAGCTGATTTTGCCAATAGAACACGGCCAAATTATTTGAGACAATTCCAGAATTAAGAAGCAATTTGATAGTTGTTTATAACTATAAAAGATGTAATAGCCTAAGAATAGATTAAAAAAATGAGCAATGATTAGGCTAAAACCATAAAAAATCTGAACTTAAAAGTTTGCCTTTATTTATGAATATTCAACCCAAAGATTTGTCCTAAAAGTAAATCAATTTTCTGTTTTAGAGCAGAAAATTAATGCATAATTCGGACAAAATTGAATCATGTTTTCTGATTATTAAATTACAGCTAATTAAAAGTTAACTAAACATGTAAAAACAAACTAAATTATTCAGATTTTAAAACAGAAAATTAAACGTGAATTGAAAATTTTCAGTGGCTTATGAATTGTGACTAGTGCCTAATTAGTGGGCAAATGCAATCTAAAGGAAGCTCAAGAGAAGTTGGTGATCAAAAAAGTAGAAGGGATTGAAAAGCTCAAACCCTACTCTAGTCTTTAATAGTTAAACCAACTTTAGCAATCCTTCAAAGGGAATCCAAGTGTTGTGATATCCAATGATCCTGCATAGAAGAGGGCTGCCACACGAAAGGCTAGAAGTAACATACATCAAGAGTAAATTACATGCTAATTAATAAAAATCAAGTGAAAAACATTCAAAGAAAGGTAAAGGGTTTACCAAAATATTATCCAAGATCAAAAATTGAAGGAGGCATCCATGATCGTAACATCAAGCACCAAATTCTCAAATGATCTTCTTCAATAAACACCCATAATCTTCAAGGCAAGAGAACTAAGCAACTAGAAAAAAGAGTTTTTTTTCCACAACTTAAAGTTTTACATTGAGAGTAGGTCTCTTGTATAGCAAGAGAGACTAACTCCTCCATAGAAAATAATAAATCCTCTGCATGACACAGTCAACTACCAAAACCCTAACTACTTGCCCAAGAGAAGGGGGCACACCACTAAAATAGGTGAAATAATACATGAATGATACAAGAAACCTCCAAAAAGGTGGAGCGCTCCATTAGATCTAGTCAAAATCATAAATGATGGCTCCAAAACCTAGGGTTTGGACAACTACCTCAACTCTTTGACTTGGCAAAATAATGATAAATATCCATGCAAGTGCACCATAGGAAGTTGTGCCATTCAACAACCATGATCCATAAATAAAATATTTTCCCTTTGTGAATGTGTGATAGTACTTGAACTCATCAATAAAGTGCCAAAACCATGTGTTGGAAGGGAAACCATGTGCTAATACCATCAACTAATTTCCAAAACCATGTGCACAAGAGGAGTATGCAAGAAAACCGACAAATATGTAGAAAATACACATGAAAAGGTTAGAAAGTGCACTTTTCTAATAACTCAATTAACTTTTTAATTTTTATCCCATTAACCTTAGACTTAACATGGTGTGACCATAATTAAAACCTTATTACATGTTTGACGCCTAAGACCAAGTGCATTTCCTAAATTTCTAAGTGAGGTGAGGGTGATGAGGTGAATGTGGTACTAAGGAGAAGGTGTTCGAGAATTGACCATCATAGAAATGTGAGTAAGTGCTAGGCCTACCCCTTAGCTTTAAACAGCTAGGGGTTGAATGTTTTTTCTTCCACGTGTGTGCCTTTGAAGGGAGCATTTTTTCTTGATTTACCCTTTCCATGCACCTCTATTTTGCAATCCCTTTATTTTATATATATATATATATAGCCCTTTTGGCTTAGTCCCTTTGCTTTAGATTTGGCTTTAATAACCTTAGACCTAGGGAACCTGGCTTATTTGCAAGGGGGCATTGCTCGCATACATAACATTTATAATTTAGCTACATCAACCTTAGAGTACTTTGACTCTTTTACTTCGGCTTACGCAATCATACATGGAAATAGTATAGATACCTTCGAACATAACATATGATAAGTTAATTACAAAAGGGGACATGACTTAAATGGGTGAAAAGGCTAGTGGAATGAATTGGCATGAAAAATGGTTGGGCAAAAAGTGTGAAATGACATGAAATAAGCGTTACACCTACCTAAATCCCTAGGGATAAACCTAACTCACAGGGCCAAATACTTATCTAAAGGAAATTATGACCACACCATGATACATCTTTAGCTATGAAACAACAATCTAAAGTGCATGAGTCACTATAGAGCAACACCAATGACCCCTCATGGTCATATCCCGCATAGAAGAAGGCAATCCCCATGTGTCAACAAGTATAGCATATGTCATAACACTAACATCAATTGAAAATTCCCCATCTAACTTTGGCACATAACATGTTGATCTAAGCAAACTGGACGTGTCTCTGGAAAATATCCATGGGAAAATCAATATCATCTGTGGAACTGATAGATGTGATCAAAATCACTAAGGCATCGATCACCAAAATACCCCTACGTGTCAAGGGGTAAGAGAACCATTTGGTTCATTACAAACTACTAATCGGGGACACATGTCCAATAGTTCAATGGCTAAGGCTTGACAACCTTATTACATGCATGCACTTTATACAACAGTCTAAAGTGCATGAGTCACTATAGACCAACACCAATGACCCCTCATGGTCATATCCTACATAGAAGAAGGCAATCCCCATGTGTCAACAAGTATAGCATATATCATAACACTAACATCAATTGAAAATTCCCCATCTAACTTTGGCACGTAACATGTTGATCTAAGCAAACTGGAAGTGTCTCTGGAAAATATCCATGGGAAAATCAATATCATTTGTGGAACTGATAGATGTGATCAAAATCACTAAGGCATCGATCACCAAATTACCCCTACATGTCAAGGGGTAAGAGAACCATTTGGTTCATTACAAACTACTAATCGGGGACACATGTAAATTAGTTCAATGGCTAAGGCTTGACAACCTTATTACATGCATGCACTTTATACTCCACTGGAATTCATAGTATACATGCTCTATATTAGTATCGAAGCTTATAATTGCATGCATCTTCATATTTTAATCTAGACTAGATTATAGCCATTTTCCACCATCCAAGATATTTTGGAACTTTATCCTTTTGTTTGTGGATAATTTCATTGTTACAAAGCTAAAGTTATGTGTGGCATCCACCCAATCACATGCCCTAAATATCCATAGTGTTCATACTAATAAAACTCCATTTGTTAGTAAAATATTGCAAAAGAGTCAACATCAACCAAAATCAACATATCAATTGCAATAACCTTACCCCATAGGATTGATAAGACTAGTGTTGCCATCAGCACTCTACAAACAAACATCTACATGAAAACCACCTACATTAGTTTTACTTGTATGTCACAACTGGTAATCCGACCAACTAGCATTAATTCTCTCCATTATATAGACTTTCAATTAACATCTTGCCACTATAACTCACCTTTACCTTTGAATTAATGACCAAATATGTCAATGGGACTTAGAATTGCAACAAATAAAAATAGCAAGCATAAGAGTACCTAGAGCATCTCCTTAAAAAAAGGCAAATGACATAGTAACAAATAAAAGGTAAGGTGGGAGTAAGCTATAATGGGTAAACTCTTGACAAAGCAATAAAGTTTAGCCCTGGCAAAGAAAACAAGGAGAGTAAGCAATGCCACAATGGAAAGAACAAATCAACCAAACCACAAGTGGAAAGTAGACGACAAAATGTCTTTAGTCAATGCCTAGATGAGATGAACCCATATTTCCAGTAATGACTATGAAGTCACCAATATTGAGCCTAATATTATCATCTAGGAAGTGGCTTGGACTAAGAAAAGTTGGTTGGGTTAAGGGAGATAGTTGATAGCTCCACAAAGAAGCTCTCCCAACATACATGGTCCAGAAACTCCCAGTTGAGGGGAAAATATCTAGTGGCGCACACTAATCCACATAAATTATGTTGGTCAAGGGAGGATATGAAACAACCACCCCTCTAGGTTGAGAAATGGCAATTATATGATGAACTAGTCATGTAACAGCTCAAGTAAGGGGGCAATCCCTGACTAATTTGCTAATGTCCATGCCAATTTCCAATATCCACGTGTCGCTTAACCTCCCACTAGCCAAGATGGATCGAAAGAAAGATGCGAACAATATGATGGATCTATAGGAGTAGTACAAGGCTTAATGTCTAAAAGCAACCACCTCTCTAAGAAATAAGGCCAAGCATCTCTATCCAAGGTAATGAAAGGGGGTAGAGATGGATCCTCCTAAGTCTCTGTAAACATGGTGAAATCTCCCTCGAATCTCATAATAATGGGACACTGAAAAAAGAAATGTTCATCATCCCCAACCTCCTAAAGCGAACATAGTACATAAGTCTCGTCTTACCTAGGGATGGTCTTTGTTGAAATTGGATGAGCAAGAGGAGGAAAAAGACTTGTTACCCCTCATGTTGCATGAGGTCACATTCATGATCTTCATCACGATCTAGTTACACAAGTTGTTTATATTTGATCATATTGATTGATCATTGGAATTACTCAGGGTCTATTTATGGATGCACACACTCTCCTTAGCATGACCCTAATGGAACGACCTACTAGATGCCTCAATGGATAGGAAAGTCAACTAGCTTATTGCCTCAACGATTTGGTGTTGTGATGTCTGAGAGGAGAGTGGCAGCGGATAGTGCAAAGTTATTTGCATATGTCCCTAGAGTTTAGCAGGGGCACCATTGATTAATCAATGATGCAAATCACCACTTGTTCACTATTGTGATATGTTGGTATATTGGATACATAGCATGAGCACTTCAAATTATTATCCTTGGATGAGATATGGGGTCGGATGCAGTCGACAATACATTTTGCCTAGATTGTTTGTCCTATAGCACTTCATTATTACATTTCAAGACATAATCTTAGCATGATTGGTAGGCAGTATAGAGCAATCGGTGCATGTTCTTTTCTTCAAATGGATATCAAAGGGTCTTCAAGATGAATTTAATGATGTGATGCAATGTTTCCGAGGAGATGTCATTTTCCTAGTGCATTGGGATTATTTCATCATATATTGGCACATTCATATGGTTTTCTTACATTATTAGAGTGCCTAGCTTATTGACCCCTTTTATGATGTTCTAGGAGTGTTTATGGATTTAACTGATGTATCGCATGTGATTATGCTTCTTAGAGAGAGCACAATAGCTCTTAGTGATCCATTTGGGGTTTATTTCACATTGTTATAACATATTCCATGGTCCTAGGTGGAGTGTTACCTTTTGTACACACATGATTATGTTGATTTCAATATCCACGCATAGTTTGACTCATTTTTTACCACTTGGAGGCCTTATCTCTTGAGCACCTTGCTTCCTTGGGATCTATTCACACTTGGATATGGTTTACAACACTTGGATTAGCCTTATCTGGAGGAATGCTCATTCACTTGGCACATGGGCATGAGTGCTTTGCTTCCCGCAATCCACCTTTTAGCACATTGTAATACCCCAACTGATAATTTGTTTTCTTTGGATTCTCTGATATAGTTTCTGGCTTGTCTGAGGTCTTGTAACTTAATACTATGATGAAATATGCATGCAAGCTTGGTTCTATGATCGCTTGATCATGCATGCATGTGCTAGGGTTTGCCAAAAAACCCTAAATAACCCAAATATTCATAAATTCTATAAAATAGGAATAAAGAGGATGCATGTACGTAACAACAGATAAAGTAGTGGTTGTATGTCAATATGAGATCAGCATGCAGAATATGTGTCGGTGATCGAGCAAGATACAGATTGTTCTTCCTCAAGGAATGCGCCCTTGTAATAAATGCGCCTCCTTTAGCCTTCTAAGTGAGTGATGGATGATCCAGATAGGTGAGATAACTTCCGAAAGAGGTGCACTAGGGTGAGATCCCCTCTCTGATCATTATGATAGCTGCATGCAAGCCATGTTACAACCCTAAGGCATAAAGCGTGGAGGTCCTTAGAGAAAGTCGCCCATGCAAGAGAAGGCGCCCTCTAAAAGATGAAGATGATGATAACTTGCTCCGAAGTCCGAATAAGAATCCCTTCTTCCAGGAATAGGGTAATAGTGGTGCTCTCGGAAGAATGAAGCTAGTATGCAGACAAAAGGATCCCTGTGTGTTGAGATATGAAGATATCCCACTTGTACAATGCGCCCATGCAGAGATAGCAAATTTCCTTGATCTATATATCGCTTGGAACCTATAGAATGCTGAAGATTGGTACCGGATGATAGTAGTAATGCTGAACCTAGATGATCCAACCCTGATAGTGACTAGGGCAGATAGATTTCGCTGTCGAAATACACTGAAGGGTTGAGTGGTGTGCCCTCAACCCTAAATGGCTCACTGAGCTCTCGAAATCGACTTCTCAATTCAATAATCATATAAGCAAGCCTTTCTTTTATAACTTTCACCCGGCCTGACCTAACTTTTGCATGACTAGGTTGCTCTATCTTCTAATTTCCAGTTGACTTGCATGCAGTGCTTTCGGTGTGCATGGAAGCTCAATAAAGGATTTCCACTGCATGCAACATGAAATATGGCCCGCATGCCATGCATGCAAGTGGCTCCTAGTTCATGTGGCCCTTATTTAACTACAGATGATCTAATAACCATGCTTTAGATCTTCTTATGGTGTAAATGGCAACGATCCTAAGTCAATTCCCTAATTGTCAGTGCCCGCTCGAACCTATGGGAATCAGATAGGTTAGCGGGATGGTCCTCAGTGCTTAAGCAGAAGAGGACATTACAGTCCTCCCCGCTCGAAATTGCTTGTCCTCAAGCAACTGTAATGGTGGGTGCTGTAATACATGTTCTACTTCTCAAGTGGGCTCTTCTATAGGCAATTCTTTCCATTGAACCAAGTATTCTCTAATGATCATGTTCCTTAGTTTTCTTTCTCAAACCTTTAGGATTCGTTCTGGAACCAAAATCAGTTGCCCCTCATCATCAAGGGGGGGCAATTCGGATGAAGTAACAATCTGTTGATCTACTGCCTTCTTAAGGTTAGACACATGGAACACGATATGAATCTTGCTTTCTTGTGGTAATTCGACCTCATATGCTACCTCTCCAACTTTCTGGATTATCTTGTAAGGACCATAAAAGCGAGGCTTAAGTTTCTCTACTCCTTTCTTCTTAAGGGACGATTGTTTGTAAGGTTGTAGACGTAAGTATACCAGATCCCCTACCTCAAAATTGCATTCAATCCTGTGTCTATCTGCATATACCTTTTGTTGATTTTGAGCAACCTGTATGTTTTCCTTGAGTATCTTGAGAATATCTTGACTTTCTTGAATCCACTCCTTGGTTTTTGGAGCCTTGCTATCACCAAATATCAGATCTGCAAATGAGAAGGCATCATAACGCACAAGGAATTGAAGGGAGTCATACCGATGGTCATATGGTGTGTAGTATTGTAGCAGTGTTCCCCTAGGTGTAGCCATTTAATCCATGTCCTCTCCTGACCTGCTACATAGTTCCTCAAGTATCCCTCAATCCACTTGTTAACTATCTTTGTTTGTTTGTCGCTCTATGGATGATAACTCGTGCTCATAGCCAATTCTGTCCCAACCAACCTGAAACGTTCTTGCCAAAAGGCTCCAGTGAACTTGTTGTCTCTATCACTGACAATGGTCTTAGCTAACCCGTGTAATCTGAATGCCTCTCTGAAAAACAACTCGGTTACCTATGCGGCTGAATAGTCGGAAGTAATGGCAAAGAAGTGCGCGAACTTGGTCAACCTATCCACCACTACGTACAAACAGTCTCTACCCTGTACCTTGGGCAACCCTGTAATAAAATCCATTGAAATGCTTTCCCATTTTTGCTTGGGAATGGGTAATGGTTGTAGAAAACCGGCTGGGTGAGCATGCTCTATCTTATTCTGTTGGCACAAACTGCACTCCCTCACATGCTGCATCACATCATTCTTGAGGCCCTTCCATGAGAACCTCTCTCTAATATGCTTGTAAGTCTTAAGAAACCCCTAGTGTCATGTTAAAGGTGAGCCATGAGAAGCTTGTAGAATGTTTTTCTTAAGTGCAGACTCGATGACTAAGTAGATTCTATTCTTATAGTATATAATGTCATCTATTACTCTGTACCTGTCATCTTGAATCTGTCCATCCAATATTTCGCAAGCAAACTTATCTTTGGAGTATTCGACCAAAAGATGAGATCTTCAGTCCGATGAAATGCTCATAAGAGATCAAGTGGTTGGTCGTCTAGAAAGTGCATATGCTACCACATTGTTTTTTCCCTTAATGTATTCAATCTCGAAGTCATATGCTTGAATCGTACTCACCCATTTGTGTTGCCTCTCATTCAATTCTTTCTGTTCCAAGAAGTACTTTAAGCTGTTGTGATTTGTCTTAATCTTGAATCGGACACCTACTAAGTATTGTCTAAACTTGGTTAACACATGAAGAATGGCTAACATTTCCTTGTCATATATTGAATAGTGGCACTCATAGTCCTTGAGTTTTCTACTCTCGAATGCAATAGGGTGATTATCTTGCATCAATACTGCTCCAATACCCTCTCCTAAAGCATCACATTCTAATACGAATGGCTATGTAAAATCTGGTAGCACTAGTACTGGGCATGAACTCATTACCTTTTTCATTTTCTCAAGTGTTCATTGTGCTGCCTCTGACCAACCGAATGCCCCTTCCTTAGTTAGATCTATGAGTGGTGCTGTCATCTGTGAGAAACCGATAACATACCTCCTGTAGTGGGTGCAAAGGCCCAAAAATCCTTTCAACTCTGTCACACTTTTAGGTGTAATCCAATCCAGTATGGCTCTAATCTTTTCCAAGTGTACCTGTACCCCATTTGTCCCTATCACATGTCCCAAATATAGCATCTCTTGCATACTGAACTCGCATTTGGACATCTTGGTATATATTGATTGTTCTTTTAAGATTCCAAGTACTTCATCAAGGTGCTTTAAATGATCTTCCCAAGTCCAACTGTAAATCAATATATCATCGAAGAATACCAGAAGATGCTTGCGTAACTGAGCCTTGAAGACGTTGTTCATACATGACTGGAAAATAGCCGGTGCATTAGTGAGCCCAAATGGCATCACTAGAAACTCATGGTGTCTGTAGTGACAACGGAAAGCGGTCTTTGGAACATCTTGTTCCCTAACCCGTATCTGATGGTAACCCAATCGGAGGTCAATTTTGGAGAAGTATTTTGCCCTCTGTAGTTCATCCATCAATTCATTGATCCTAGGGATTGGATACCTGTTTTTAATTGTTTTCTTGTTAAGTGCCCTATAATCAATGCACATGTGTAAGGTTCCATCCTTCTTTACCAACACCACTGAGGATGCAAACGGACTGGAGCGAGGTTTTATGTAACCTAATTTGAGCAACTATTTGATCGTACTTTCAATTTCATCTTTATATCTTTTGGGGTGTCGGCAAGGGGTAGTGGTCACTGCTTGAGTCCCCTCTAACTCAATAATGTGCTCAAATCCCCAATCTGGAGGCCTACCTAATGGAAGATCTTCAAATACCTTTTTGTGCTTCTACAATAGTGCATGTATGTCTGTTGGATGTTGTGTGGCTCTATCTGGTGGCTTCCTGAAAGTAACCAAGCACTCCGCTGCCCACTCTATGTCTCTATGTTGAAGCACAGCCTCCATCCGGTGTGATGATACTGATCTGGGAGGGTAGGTATTCATCCCTCTCAAAACCACTCTTTGTCCTTTTGTTCCCTGAAATTCCATCTCCATGGTCAGGTAGTTCGTAGAATATTTTCAAATGAAATAAAGCCACTGAACTCCCAATACCACATTTGTATCTGGTACACCAACCACATAAAATGTCTCTATCACTCTATAGTTCCCTAGAGTCACGTTCAATTTCGGAATCCTCTGATTACACTCCATGGTGTGGTTACCTGCTACGGATTCGGTGAATCCATCAAATCTCTGAGTCGGAATACCCTTCCTTTATATCCAAGCAGCATCAATAAAGTTGTGGAATGCCCCCCCATCTATCAACACTCCAACCCTGTTGCCCTGTATGACACCTCTGATCCGAAGAGTGTGAAATCTAGGAACTCCAAATAATGTAGCAATGACACCTTCATGTGTCCCTTCAGGAGATTGCTCCTCCTCTACTCCATAAAGTGCCTCTCCCTGTTCCTAGTCCTGCTCATCATCATCCTCTCCACTGTCCGAGTATACCTCTATGTAGTGAGCCTTCCCCTTCCCTGAACACTTGTGACCTGGTTGCCATGGTTCTTGATAACTGAAACATAGTTTCTTTCTTCTAAGGTCTTGGCGGGTATCATTATCCATCCACTCTTTCTTGGGCTATTCTTTTTGGAAAGGTCTCCTCTCCTTATCTTTTATAGGAAAATTGGTTCTGGGAGGAAGCTTATTTTTGGGAACTGAATCCTGTAAATCTCTGGTACGACTGATGGCATCTGACAGGGTGGTGGGTCTATAAGCCTTAACCCATCCACGCAAGGGTTCGGTGAGAGCCTCGGTGAACAACATAATTAACCTACTCTCTAAAATGTTTGTCACCATGACTGCTACCCTTTGGAACTCTGATATGAATGATTCTGGATTGCATGTCTGCTTGAGCTGCGCTAGCTCTCTGAAATGCACCTCTGGGTCTTTCTTGTCAAAGCGCTCGATGAGCCTTTGTGTAAAATCTGTGTAAGAGGTGATGGTATTGTGACCCAATGTCACTAGCCCGTGGTACCACCACTCATGGGCTTCCCCGTCCAAATGCAAGGTAGCCAACTTAATGGCATTTGTCTCCATCATGGAGTTGAGTTGGAAGTAAGTATCCAACTTCTATACCCAATTCCGCGTTGGGCTATTCCGGGTCCCATCAAAGGTAGGAATAGTCAGTTTCCCTACTGTGAGCTATAACTCATAGTTCTAGTTGAAAGGCATGTTATAAGCTCTCGGTCTGTTCTTACTTTTAAAATGACAAAAATCTGTAAAGGTCATGGCTGACTGGAAGTCATCTCTCAGTGCTTTGTACTCTCGTAGATATGCCCCCATGGGCTCTTCTGGCTTTACCTGTACTATTGGCAATGTTGTCGGGCTATCCAAGAATTGTAGCATGGTAGGTCTGGAGGACCTATTGTAGAGGTGAGGGTGACTCTGCATATTAGTATGTAACTGTTCCCCACTGCTACTCGTGGATACCCAGTCACTGTTGGGGAATGGAGGACTGTGTGGGGTCGGCCCCGATTTATCTGCCAGTTTGTTGATGGCATATAAAATTTCTTTATGTCCTGAAGTTAGTTCTTTTAAAGCAGAAAGGAGGCTAGTGCAGGCCATTTTATCATCATCTGCCATTGTGTCTTCACCTTTACCTTTTCCAAACTAAGTCTCTATATCTCCCAGTTCTATATCCTCTTAACTCTGTTCTATATCCTCTTAACTCTTCTTCTTCTCTTCTTTATGGGCTCTTCTGGCTTTACTTGTACTATTGGTGGCATGGTAGGTCTGTAGGACCTATTGTAGAGGTGAGGGTGACTCTGCATATTAGTATGTAACTGTTCCCCACTGCTACTCGTGGATACCCGGTCACTGTTGGGGAATGGAGGACTGTGTGGGGTCGGCCCCGAATTATCTGCCAATTTGTTGATGGCATATAAAATTTCTTTATGTCCTGAAGTTAGTTCTTTTAAAGCGAAAAGGAGGCTAGTGAAGGCCATTTTATCATCATCTGCCATTGTGTCTTTAACTTTACCTTTTCCAAACTAAGTCTCTATATCTCCCAGTTCTATATCCTCTAACTCTTCTTCTTCTCTTCTTTCATTGTTCCTAAACATCTGCCTCCTGTAAGTAATATTGTGTGGGTCCTCTGTATTCATTTACTATTCACAAATGCATGCTCCGACAGCTGGCGAGGAACATGCTCCGATACCACTGTAATATGCAACTGATAATTTGTTTTCTTTGGATTCTCTGATATAGTTTCTGGCTTGTCTGAGGTCTTGTAACTTAATACTATGATGAAATATGAATGCAAGTTTGGTTCTATGATCGCTTGATCATGCATGCATGTGCTAGGGTTTGCCAAAAAACCCTAAATAACCCAAATATTCAGAAATCTTATAAAATAGGAATAGAGAGGATGCATGTATGTACCAACAAATAAAGTAGTGGTTGTATGTCAATATGAGATCAGCATGCAAAATATGTGTCGGTGATCGAGCAATATAATGATTGTTCTTCCTTAAGGAATGTGCTTGTTATCACCAAACTTGTAGGTGCCCCTAGAGATGAATCCAAGATGGATGGCAGAAGGGAAGGGCAACCAAAGAGGTGCAACCAAGATGGCCTCGACTCCCAATGGATGGTTGTCACGCCAATCGAGGCAATCTTCACTTTATGTTATTTAGCCCAAGACAACAAAGGGGGAGACCCAGATCTACTCCCGATAGGAGAGATCAAACCAAAACACTAGATCAAATCAAGAATGGGTTGAAGTACGCAAGGTGTATGGTGAACCCTAGATCTATGGATGAAGTCACAAGATGAGTAATAAGTTGGATCAAGGGATTTAGATAGTGTAACTTTGGTCCATTATGTATGTGAGAGTGATTTATGATATTTGATATATGATCCAAGATTAGGGTACTAGTCAATTATGAGAAAATCCATTGCCTTGGGAACCATGTCCAATGCAGGGTAGTTAGGGACCAAATTGGGGCTAACCAGTACCAAAGGTGAGCTTGATGGATGGATATGACAGTGTCAAGGTACTCAAGCAACCAAAACAGGGACCAAACCACAAGCAAACTCAATAGTCCAAGAAAGTCGAATGGGCTTGGAGAAAGATCAGTGCCTTGGGAAATCGGCCAAATGGAGTCAGATGTCCACCAAATTACAGATCTGGAATGTTGAGGTATAGAGGTAGGTAGATCTAAAAGATTAGGACAATCCAATGGCTGGATCTCAGTAGATCTGAGATTGAAGTATGCCACAAAGTGACCCAAGTGGGGCACAACCCTCAAAATGAGGAATGGGGCCCACAAGGCAGAAATCACTGAAGTGACACACTGGGGGTAGGTTATTGAATGTGTAGATTACAGATCAAGTGGAATCTCACCTACCCAGATGTTAGATCCCTGCATACTCACTTCTCCCAAGGAGTGCGACCTCCCTTAGAGAGGCTTCTTTACCTTGGAAAGCGGGTCAAATGATGGCCAATCCTCACCAAACTACAGATCCGAATTGCCGTGGATACTTTAGAGGTGGGTTTTAAATATTATATCCAAAAGCCAAGTGGATCAAGCTAGATCTGAAAAATTGTAAAATGAGGGTTTGTAAATTAAGGGTTTTATCAATGAAGTAGCTAGGTCAATGCATTGGAGCCAAGACAAGAAGAACAAACCTGTGGATCTTACCTGGATAACCTTGTAGATGCCTTGATGATGATGATCTATTCAAACCCGATCAATTTGGAGCGATTTGAGGTAGTTTTCTATGAAATCGATTTGCCCAAGGAAGCCAATGCGCCCTCTCTCCTGCACAATAAACGTCAACAATATCAGATTTACTACGAACAAGAGATAAGACTAATGCCACAAGAGAAGTAACAGAAAGATAGCATAGATCACAATGATACTAATGATAACCCCCTGATACAAGCGAATGCCAAGTGGAGTGAGTTGAAGAAGCCTTGCAAAAACGCCCAAGTGAAGTCGCCCTCCTGTAGACAAGACAAAAGTTTCCAAAAAGATAGATCTTACCACAAATACCCAAATGCTAGGATGCAATAGACTTTCCAATCACCATCTAAGAACACCAGATGCAAAGGAGACCACAAGAATTTCCACAAAAAAAATTTCTATATCAAGATTCCAAGAGCCAAAGACCCTTTTACAATGAGAAGCTCTCTCCTTTAAATAGGAGGGAGAGAGTCCACAATCTAACCACTTTTTGAATGAGTGGCTAAGATTAAAAGATCAAAATATCTAATCAATGGTTGAGATGAGCTCAACAATACAATACATGGATCACTAATAAAATAATACAATAAGTGGACAAACTGACCCTAGAAGAAGGGATCCCACCAAATCATGATGATAAAATAATAGATCTAGCTTATGGTGGGTCCAAGGGGTAATTTTAGACACCCTTGGTCAATCCCCATATCACAATATCAATAAAATAATCATCAAAGTACCAAATCGTGCCTCTATGGACAAATCGTGAGCCTTAGGAGGCTCCTAAAATCATCAGAAAATGCCATAAGTGATGGATGCGGGTCCCGATGAAGCTGAAACTGCTGGAGAAGGTGTGGAAGACATCCACTCATCATCATTGATCATCCCATGCCAAAACTTTTCCTCAGTAGCCCAAATCGAATTCCTTTGTAGCCATTTCTACCATTTCTGGACTGACTCGGGAAGCGTGAAACTACCCAAACTGCCTCCTGGAGTGCCTGCGTTGTCAAGGTGAGCTCACCAATGAGTCTGGGAGGGGGGTAATATGGTAATAACAAGTGGTTGGACCACCCCCTCCATGCACAGCGCCCTAGGTGAACCAAGTGAATCCCATCACTGCTCTGACAAGGTCTCCAACAGACCAAAACTGCACTAGGATAGCCTACTGAGGCTCTATCATCACTGTAACTGCCCGGATCTAAAAACAGACTGTCTCATTGGACTCAGAAGGTCCAAGTCCATCTAAGATGTGTACTCATACACCATATAAACCTCTGCATGGTCCAAAATAAATGCTCATCATATCCGACAGACCAAATAATAATAATCTATAAAAAGTGCTGAAAAGCACAAATCATCATCATAAGTCTGAAACCACTGCATAAGCCCACCATGGTGAACTGTACCAGACCATATATCATCTATCTGTAACATCTGAGGTCTGCCACGTCATGTCCTGTGGTTGACTTTTGGTCAAATTGAGGTTTGACCAAGTCAACATGACCAAAATATGACTCAAACCGTCATCAAGCTGCTGCAAGGTGTCCAAGGTTAAGACATGCTTTACAATCCATTCAACTAGCAATTATAACAAGAAGTAATCATTACTGGCGATCTAAATCCAAATATAATAAGTCATAATTATTATTTATTACTCAGACTAGACTTTCAAGGTCATACTCACTTCATAGTTGTGATCAATTTGCTAGTGAAGGGTGAAGGCTAAGAAACAATTGGCTAGGTCAAAGGATGACTTACTAACTTAACACTGTGACACTTTGGAAATGGAAAAGGGAATACACACCATAGCATATAGTGGACAAGCAATAACACAGGGAATGGCAGTGTCTCACAAATGGATAAGTTGTTCAAAGATTGTTTATTCACCTTACATAGATGCGCACAATCCATAATACAAATGAGGCCAGCAATCTTTTTGATATAGCATTTAAGTTCCATTGCTTTTTGGGCCTAGAGTTTCCATAGCCTTTGATCTATGTGTGTTTATAAACACATTGCATAGATTTACATTTATTTAGGCTTCTTGCTGCAGGTGTGTTTTTAAGGCACTTGTTTACCTGAGCACTTCTAGGTGTGTCATAGACAGCTTGTTTACCTAGGTATTTACATTTCACAAAAGATATAACATTTGATATTTCATAGCCATTTTCATTTGGCTTGCCTTTCATTCATGTGTGTTTAGAAACACATTGCATGAATGGGCTTTTCATACAAGATATAACATTTCATTTCCATGCTTTGCATTAATGGCAGCACTAAAAGTTTCAGGTTTAGCCAACATCTTTAGTGACTAGGGGGAATTCACAAGGAAATCCAACTCACCAAAGGTAAGTTTTGTCACCAACTCAGAGCCGAGACACAATAAACAGGGAAGCTTATCCAATATAGAGGCTACAGTGGGGGTAGGTCCTCCATGCCACTAGTCAAGTAGTAAGTCAGGGTAATGAACAAACTAGGTAAGTCATGGATGGATGAAGATAGTGAATAATGAAACCAACACTAGCAAGCCAAAATATGGTGGGAATGATCACCTCTATTCTCCCTAGGGAGGGTAAAACCAATGAGTATAGGCCAGGAACTTCTAAGTCTGAGTAGGGACAAATATGATATATATATATATATATAATACAATCAAGTCCACATATCTATATGATCGCCAAATCATGATACTAAATGCTAAGACATGCTAAGAGAATGGAGATAAAAGCAACATAACCACAACACCATAATATACCTGCTGAGTCATCTACCTGAATGCTCATCATCTGAACCATCATCTGTCCTCTGAAACTGCTGCTGCAACTCTGGGCACTACTGACTGCTCTGTATAAATGGCTAGATAGCTACATCGGTCATCTCTCTGAGTGTCCTGAAACTCAGTCATGGCATGGGGAATAAAACTGTTGTCCAAAATCTGATAATGATCCATAGTAGATGCTCATCTCAACATCTCAATGCAAGGGAACTGGCTGAATAGTGTACTGGAATCAGAAAAAATAATGTATGGTAGCCCGGCTACTATATATGTGATAACAGTGCCCTTGTAATAAATGCCCCTCCTTTAGCCTTCTCAGTGAGTGATGGATGATCCAAATAGGTGAGATAACTTCCGGATGAGGTGCACTAGGGTGAGATCCCCTCTCTGATCACTATGACAGCTGCATGCAAGCCATGCAACAACCTTAAGGAATAAAGCGTGGAGGTCCTCAAAGAAAGTCGCCCATGCAGGAGAAGGCGCCCTCTGAAAGATGAAGATGACGATAACTTGCTCCGAAGTCCAAATAGGAAGCCCTTCTTCCAAGAATAGGGTAATAGTGGAGCTCTCGGAAGAATGAAGCCAACATGCAGACGAAAGGATCCCTGTGCGTTGAGATATGAAGATATCTCACTTGTACAATGCGCCCATGCAGAGATAGCGAATTCCCTTGATCTGTATATCACTTGGAACCTGTAGAATGCTGAAGATTGGTACCAGATGATAGTAGTAATGCTGAACCTAGATGACCCAACCCTGATAGTGACTAGGGCAGATAGATTTCGCTGTCGAAATACACTGAATGGTTGAGTGGTGCGCCCTCAACCCTAAATGGCTCACTGAGCTCTCCAAATCGACTTCTCAATTCAATAATCATATAAGCAGGCCTTACTCACTTTTCCTATGATTGATACTACTAAGGTCCACATACATTCGAAATCGAATGCACCAGATCTAGAATCCCCTTATATGTGTGCCCATTGCTTGGGAAAGCAGCCTTGCCATGCTTGCCAAGTGAGCACCCTCTTCATACAGCCTGCTACTCAATACTGAACTCTGGAAGACCTGTGAGGATCTCCCTCAGAATAGGCAACGCTCAGTAATGCAGGTGCCCCATCCTCTTGTGCCATAATTTGCACAAGTTATTTGTGCTATGAACTAGGGCTCGAACAAGTTTACCCTATAACTTATACAAATTGCCTTCCCTAACCTCAATCACTTGAGTTGATCCTAGGCTAGACTCCTACGGTCTTATGACTTGTTAGTTCTTGAACTCTACTACATAGCCCTTATCTTCTTGCTATCACACCATAGTAGCAGGGCTACTATTCTTGCTGAGCAGATATCTGCACTTTTCAGAGCTTTGCTTTTACAGAGATCAGCTATGATGAGCTTGTTATTTGAGATCACTTATGGATTAGAGCAGTATATTGTATCAGACTTTTATTAGACCTTGTGCCAAGGCTGAGCCTTGAGAGCTTAGATTTGATGACCAATGTGACCCTTTGTTCCATACAGTTTCAGTTCAGTGCCCAGTGATATTATTGCAGCAGTGTTTCAGATGTTTATTGATGATTATTATGATATGATATGACCTATGGACTTCTGATTATTGGCTTTGGATTATTATCTTATCGTTTTAGTCATCTTCATAGCATTGACTTGGTATATGATTCATGATGTGGAAGTATTATTTAAAATAAAATGAATTATCTTGGATGGTGTTATAAATATAAAATGGATGTATGACTTGCACACTTAGGTTTCCTAACAATACTCATCGGTTTCATTACCCTTCTATGAGCATAGATATGGTCTTTCCTGACATCCATGTCTGCTAGCTTAGGCACCATTTTCACTTGACTCCATCCATCCATGACCTTCCTTATTTGGCTTTCACCCTGACTTGCCTTCTTGACTTTTTGATATAGAGGACTTCCCCATTTCTACCTCTGTGTTGGATCGCATCCATGTTTGTTTTGTGTCTCGGCTCTAAGTTTGTGACAGAACTTGCCTTTGGTAAGTTGGATTGTATGCCTAAATCATTCTGGTCAATTGTCTCAATGTTTGGCATTGTACAGAACTCCCCCTAGTCACTTGAGATGTTGTTGGCTAAAACTGAAAGCTCATGTACTACTTGTACTGGAAATGTATTATGAAATCCTGTGAACTTAAAATTCGAGAATGTGTTTCTTAACACACGTAAATAAAGGCTATAGCAATGAACTGCTAAAATACCCCTCGAAGGGTATAGAAAGGTCCAAAAAGCAATTGTTACTCAAAAGTTATATCTATTATTGCTAACCTTGTAAATGTGAATATGCCCCGGATGCAAGTTGCTATTAGTTGTGCTTCTTAGCACATATGAAATCCCAGAGGGGTCATATAGGCCAAAAGGCCATGGAAATGAAATGAATGATCCTAATGAACCTGGATCAACTTGATGTAGACATGATGCCTAAGTTGAATAAACACTCTCTAAACAACTTATCCATTTGTGAGGCACAGCCCTTCCCTTTGTTATTTTGTCCAACACAAAGTGTAGCTCCCCCTTTCCCCGTCCAAAGTGTCATTTAGTTGAGTCTGGTCAAGTCATCCCCTTTTTCCTAGCCTTGTTCTTAGCCTTCATCCTTAGCTAGCAGTTAGGCCATGTCCAGTGGGTGAGTCTGTCATTAAAGCTTTTGTGCAAGTAAAATATAAATAACATGGAAATATATATATGTATTAACAGCCACGAAATGATGTTTATACTTTAAGTTAAGTTGTGAGTGTGATTAAAGGAACATGTCTTAGTCTATCGTTATAATTTTATCCTTGGTTATATTTTGACCTAGTCAAACATAGTTTGACTGTGGTCATTCTTGGGATCCGTGATGAGATGGACTACTTGTGCTTATGGATGATGATTTGTGGTCCCACATACAACTACTGATGATTCCATATGATGGACATATGCTTCAGATGATGATTGATGCAGTTGGTCAGTTTTATTATTATTTTTAGATCATCATATTTTACACTGTCCAGGTATGGTGGACCCTACAGTTGACCCCACAGGTCAACCCATGGTGTATGAGTACTCATTTCTAGTAGATTTGGGTCTTCTGGATCCATTGAGACACTTATCTTTCAGTTCCAGGCACTTCTGATGATGATAGTAGCAGTTATCCACCTTTTGACCAGTTTTGGGTATGCTGATCCAGCCTGTCCAGTAGAGGCTTTGAGGCCAGTCGTTGCCTAGGGCGTTATGTAGGAAGGGGGTGGTCCAGCCACTTGTTTTTACCATTATGCCCCCCTTCCAGACAGCCTGGTGCACTCAGTTTGATAGCGCAAGCACCCTGGGTGGCAGTTTGGGCAATTTCAGGGTTTTCAGGAGGATTAAAAAATGGAATAAAAGGGTCACTAAGGAATTCGATTTGAGCAATTGAGGCAAGGTTTTGGCACTTGGTCTTCTCAGAGGTCAGCTATGGTGAACACCCCATCTCCTAGATCAGTTGGCATCAGTCAGTGGGGTCCATAGTGGCCACAGGAGGCCTTTTACTGCTTGTCTCTCTCAGTTCTGGAGACAGGATTTTGATCATTTGTGTTATTTGGACATGTCATGGTACTATTATTTTATATTGTTGTGCCATGGGGACGAGCTAGTGAAGGATTGATACCTCCTAGCTCCACCATGTGTCTCTTGAGTCATGTCCATGTCATATTAGGTGGGCCCATGTTACTTAGCCCCCTTTGAGGCATGACGGTAGAGACTTTTGAGGGATGACGTCACCCTCACTTTAGTGATCCATGTGATATATTGTAAGGCTCATCTTAGCCATTGATTATTATGTTGTATCTTTTGATCTCGACCACTAGTTTCAAAAAGTGGTTTTGTGGTTTAGGATTTTGGTCTTTATTATCCTATAAAAGGAGGAGACCCCCCTATTGTAAAAGCTATCTAGAGATTTTTGGCTCTTGGCTATTGGAATAAAAATACTTGCTTGGGCATCTTGGATCTTGGAGTTGGAATGCTTGTGGTGATTGTAAATGCTCCTCCCTCTGCACTAACAGACATTGGTGGCCATCTTGGATTTTATATTCAACTAACATTTTTTGCAGGCAAAGAAGACATCTTGGGGCAATTCGCATTGGTGGGGAGGCCTACCCTGCTCATTTCAACAAGTCGTTTTGGATTACAGGGAGTTGTTTTGTCTTTGCACCAACAATTTCATGTTCTTCATCTCTTTGCTTGCATCTACTGCCATTCTTGATTAATTGATTGATCTTTGTGTCCTTGATTGACAAGAATAGGGAGGCCGATTTGGTTGAAGGAGGCAAAACGTTGGCAAGAAGGGCTTCATCAAGTTTGGCATTTGATCTTTGTGGGAAGTAATCCTTGTCACAAGCGTCTTCCATCTTCATTTTCCAGGTATGTTCCATGAGGTATGATATTCTTCTATCCTATCCATCTACTCTCTTAGATCACAAAACCCTCATTTTTATATTTTTCTAGATCTACTTGGATCTAGCTTGGCTTTGGGGATAATATTCAAAACCCACCTCTATAGCATCCACGGCAATTCGGATCTATAGTTTGGTGGTGATTGGCCTCCATTTGACCCACTTCCCAAGGCACCTAACCCTCCTTGAGGCAATTCGCACTCCTTGGGGAAGGCTAGTGGGGCTAGTTCCAAGTTGTGGGTCGGTGAGATCCCACTTGATTTGCATAGATCTACTTTGATAACCTACCCCTAATGCTTCACCTCTTTGATTTTTGCCTTGTGGGCCCCATTCCTCATTTTGAGGGTTGTGCCCCACTTGGGTCATTGGGTGATGCATTTTAAATCTTAGATCTATGGAGATCTAGCTCATATTGGGGCATGGCATTTCAAACCCACCTTTATAATTGCCTTAACTACCTCGATCCACATTTTGGTGAAATTTGGACTCCATTTGCCCCCTCAACTCAAGGCACTAGTCTCCCTTGGGTAAATCGCACTCCTTGGGGTTAGTGTTCTTTGCTAGATCCCATATGTAGGTGTTTCCTATCTCCTCCTAGATCCATAGATCTACATCATTGCATACCCCTTAGTGCCATCTCACCCCTAATTTGACCTTGTGGGCCCCATTTGGACCATTTTCCACTTTTTAAGGAGTGGGCCCCACTTGTGTATTTTCATGGTACTAGATCTATCCATTTGAGCTTCATAAGTGGCCCTAGTCATTCATTGGTTGAAACACTTGTCACTTATTAAGCCTCTTCAACCACACTTAAAACTCTTGGGTCCACTTAATCTAGCTCACTCAATGGTTTCCGTAACTCATTTACACGTTTCCCTAGGAACCTTTGGGTTAGCCAATCTTCATTGATTAGCTAGGTTCTCCCCCTTGGTCTTGATTCGTCTTAATCTAAAGCGAAGAGTGCCTCGGTTATCGTGACTCCCAGCTTGCATTGGGAACCGTTGCATCTCTTGGGTCACCTCTTTAGTTGTACGTCTCCTCTACCATCCCGGATGGGATACCTTTAGGGACAACTACAAGTTGTGTGATAACACTTCCATGACCGAAACTGAAAGCAAATTTTTCTTAAGGCCTAGAACAAATAACATTACTAAAGTCTAAAGAGTTACCTAGCTGGAGTTGGAAAGGAATGGTACCAACTCTTGTTACTAGATACTTGGCATCATCACCAAGCTCGACTTGAACTCCTAAGACGTGGTCATTTAGACTTGAAAATAGTTCTCGGGCTGATGTCATATGCCTCAATGCTCCATTGCCCACATACCACGTGTTCTTCGAAACTGTGTTGGAAGAAAGGCAAGATACCATCGAGAAGTTCTTCTCGAATTCGGAAGCAAACTCATTCATCTGAGTTCCAGCTGAGGCTGCTACATGGTGTTATTGCTTCCCTTTACCCTGCTTCTTGCTTCCCTAACTGTGAGGCTAACTCCTCACTCTTTACCTTACCCTTGTCGGGTCCTTCACCACTACACTTCTTTGCCTGACCAATGAGGGCATGGTCATTGTCACCTCCTTGCTTGCTCACCTTTGACTCCATGCGAATCTCCTCCTGGATACAATCATCCCATAGTCTTGCCCAGGAGGGAAGGTTTTCCCGAGCACAATCTCCCTGGACAAATGTTTCCCATTGAGGTGGGAACCCATTCAACCTTCTCCCCAACTGTTGCAAGTTGATCACAGATTTGTGTGATCTTCATCAGGTAACTAGTGATGTTATTTGATCTGGTCATCTCCACAGATATGAACTTGTTGTGAAAAATCATCTTCCTGTTAATGTTCTCGCTCTTGTAAAGGCTAACCAAAGCATCAAACATATCCTTCATCGTCTTCTTCTCGAATGTATGAGGGATCAGATGATCCTTTATAGAATCCATGATCATCCGCTTGGCTTTCACTCCTTTCTTCTTATGAGCTGTCAATAGCCCTAGATCTATCAGCGAAGCTACCACATCCTTAACAATATCCCAAAGGTCATTCTCTTCCAATAGAAGAGTTACATTGACTTTCCATGCTAGGAAATTCGAGGCACAGTCCAACCAATCCTTGAACCTGAGGCTAGTTGATGCCATCTCTAATCTACACACAAACTAGTGTTCTAAATCTGAGTAGCTATGATCCATGTAAATTTTCTAACTTTAGGTGAATGTTGTCCTTATGTTCTCAAACAATTCAACTAATATTTAATTTGCAAAATATTAAATTCTTCACATAGCAAGATTTACACATATAGCTAGAAAATGAACAGCAGAAGCAAAACACAATACATAGATGATTTACACCTTCAAATCAACCTTTCATTAACAGATCTAGGCTTAAAAGGAAACATCCATAGCTTCCAAAAACATGCAGTTGTATGATACTCAAACAAAGCAAAATATGCAACTAACTAAAGATAATTGCCCACTAGAAACCGAGAAACAACCTAAAACTTGTTGCCCTACTATACGGTTGTCTGTATGGATATACGAAATTGTTTCGTACGTCTATACAAATATGTTTGTATGACAATACGAAATTTCATACGGTTTGTGCGGATTTGTTGTACCAACCCATATGACTGTAAAAATACATTGTGCCTATTGCCTGGTTGTTGATCTGGGCTCCTCTCCAGTGCTCTAATTTTGCTCCATAGATGAATTACTTCACCTCCCAACCAAACAGTCTTTTGAGTGAATAATGAATGTTTCTTTACTCTCTACTGTGGCCTGCCTTTATACTTTAGTTGCAACTCTAATCTATAAAAACCCTAATCTCTCAATGAGAACGGCGATTGAGATTAGTCCAAATCATTAATGCATTAAAAACGCACTTTATTAGACTCAACAACAAAATATAACACTTTCACTTTATTAATAAAGTGAATTACAAAATAGATTTGACTTGGATGACTTCATGCACGTTTGACACTAAACATGTGCGGAAGTTCCAGTCCAAGCTACAAACATCAACAATTATGAGCATTGTTCCATATGACCAAGTAAAATTAAGATTCTTCCAAAGATTTACCATGTTTAGGATCCTCTTTCATAGTCCACAAGGTGATGTATTTGTGAGTCAACACTACATGTCTCAAAGTGACAAAATCGGTGTGTTAACAATGATGATTTATCTTGACTCGAAAACTAGTGAGAACACACCCTCAACTGTCCAAGTGAGACCTTGATACCATATGACCAATATTTCAATATATAGTCTAGATGAACAATAAGACCATCAATAATAAGTAAGAAGTGTTTTGCATAAAGGCTAGCGAGGAGCTAAAAGATTGAGAAGGAGAAACCCAAGTCACCACTATTGCAAGATGTCTTCCCCAGTCACCCTATTAATCTCCACTTTTAGGTTGAGAAGGTGAGGAGCATCCAAAAAGTACCTAAAAGTGGGGAGATAATCAATGAGATACTCACATATTGTAGGAGTAGAGAGACCTTAGAATACAACATCGCCCCCACCCAAAAGACCATAGGAGGAGAAAAACAAAGAAGTGAGTAAGGATATCTCCATCATTCCAAGACGAAGTCACCAAGATATCAAAGTCTATGAAGATAAGAACTAACGGTACAGATACTCTTGAGACAAAGGTGTTGGGACTCAAACTCTGCTTGGACAATATCTTGAGGAACAAGTTGTATGCAACAATGGACTTAATAATGTCAAAATGTCGAATCTTCAAAGGGATTCCTTGAAATAGAATCACTCAAGCTCAAGCACAGATAAGAATGTATATCCCTTACAAAGATTCAAATGGGACACAGGTTAAAGCTAAATGCAGAACAAATAAATAGTACACCTAGATAAATATAAGCCCTAGTGATCTCAATTGGCTCTCCCCTAAAGAAACTATAAAGTTTGGCTAAAGCATCCTTAGAAATGATGAATAGCAAACTTTAGCCTTGCTAAGGTTAACCACATCCTAGGAACGATCAAAAAATTGGGTTAAAGCATCAAATTGACTCTCAAACCTAAGAGAGTAGACTAAAAGGACCTTGTCGTCGATAAAGAGAAGCAATGAGATTAAGAAATGGTACAGCATACACCCATAATCAATACCTAAATTCTCCCTAAAGAACTCCTAAAGCTCATTGATACAAATCCCAAATAATGTTGGAGGGAGAGGGGGGAGAGGACACTCTTGTTTGACCCCAAAAGTGCATCTAATATAATTTGAAAGACCATGTGCCATCCAAGTACAGCCCATTGTTGTCTCGTAAAGCCCCATGATAGCAATAATGACCAACTTTACACCACCTCTCAAACAAAAAGTGCCTATGTGTTAAATCAAAGCCTGGTCTAAAATCCACAAAACAATGGTAGACATTCGAAGAACATTGTTGAGCTTCACCAATCATAGCTTGAAGAGTAAGGATGCGATCAATAGTTTGGTAATACTTCATGAAGAATCCTTGACCTCTAGTTGTCAATTTACCTCTTCCCTATCACTTCGATAGAAACATGTCATGAACAATAGCACATTGGCAAAAGTGTGCCCAATCATAACAGTCCTATAATTATTAGGATCATAGCAGTCGTCTTAACTTAAAATAGGACAATTAATTTGGCTCCAAGGAGGTGAAACTGTCGACTAAATGACATCATTAAAAAAATCTACAATGGGAAAGGTAAGAAAATCAACACCATGTTTGAGGAACAAAAGCCCCTCGCACTAAGCAACTTTGTCAATGCTCTTATAGCTCTCCTAACACATCCAAGAGTAAAAAACAACAAGACTGGAGGAGGGAGAAAGTCATCCAGAGTCAGTTCGGAATACCATAAAGCAAGGCGGCATGAAAAACCCAAACTTGGGGAACAATATTTGAAGGGGGACCGGGGGTGTTTCACCTAAACAAGGTCCCCAAAAAGATCTTAGGGGAGGTGCAATGGGAAAAAAGAAGCTCAAGCCTTCTTGACATAAGGAATTTATGCTTCTTATGTCACAAGAGGAAACAATACTCCCTTGCACAATAGGAACATAGTGTGAAAATTTCATAGTAGGAAAATTAATGCAAAACAAAAATTTCACCTCTTTGACAATAGGTTTCCCGGATCTTAACCCTATGAATTTTCAGCCTTAGAGCTGTTATGAAATAGTGTATAAAACAGCAGCAGAAAGAGCACAATATTTCACTTCCAAACAGTGCAATCTTTTAGGCAATTCAAGGAGAAAAAATACCAAACAATCTAGACAAGTTCCAGCCCTCTAAAGTAACTTATCTCACATAACCCGGATCTGAAATTCTTTTACAGCAGTAAAACAGCAGCTATAGCAGCAGCAAAACAGCCCTTGGATGCCTCGATGATGATGTCAAATCACTTAACAAATGTCCTTTTTACTTATGTCAAATCATCAAGACATATATAGTTGTAAATAACAATACCTAAAGAACATATATTTGCTGAAAATCAAATTTGGAAATGCACAAGTTTTGGACCACTGAAAACTTCATTTATATGCTTAAAATGAAGTTCATGTACATACCATAGCCTTCTCTCAAGGCTAGTAAAAACCACTAGCTCTCCAAAACCCTAGCTAGTGAAATCAAGGAAACCTTAACTCAACTAAGGAGCTCCGATATGCAAGAATCTCTCCAACATATGCTCCGAGGCAAGACATCCTCTTCTCTTCTTCTCTACCAAAGATACCCTAGGGCTTTATCGCAAACCCTAATCTCAATCCTCCAAGGGATAAACCGAACCCTAGACCTCCAAGATGCTCCAAGATACTCTAAGAAGACCAAGAAACCCTGGCAATTCCAAGAGAGAGAAATCAAGTACGTACAAGTGAAGACCAAGAGAGAAAAAAAAGACTAGTGTGCACTCTTCTCTAGGTCACATCTCAACTCAAGAATGAACACACAGTGAGATGAATGAAAGAACTCTCTCTTTCCTCTATTTTTATGAGAGGTAAGGGGGGCCAACAATACAATGTGGGCCCAAACCCTTACAAGCAGCCTACAATGAGTACTTTTGATGCACTCCACTCCAAAGTACACGTCATGCTCCAAGGGGATGTCGTACAAAAAAAGGCTGCAAGATGATGTAGCAATACAAGTTAAGTCCAAATGCCTTAGTCACAAGCCTCCATGAACTCCTTCAATCCTCCTAAGCAATGTACTCCACTGGGACAACTGCCCCCTACAAGAACACTTTCGCAACCCAAGCATCCCAAAGCCAACTCCAAACCTTCAAACATGAATCCAAGCTATCCCATGCTATCTAGGACCTGATGCCCTCCTCCAAAATGCACAATGCTCCTACTCCCAAGTAGAGCATTCTCCAAGCAAGTGAACTTTTCGTGTGGCCATCATGAAGGGTTTCCACCAAACTGTCAAGAGAAATTCAATGCTTAAGAAAAGAATACCAAGCCAACACCTATATGAGGTCAAGTAATCACTAAGCAAGCTATCTCCACCATGCAAATCCATCATGAACCATACAGGGTATGAACATACACCATGTACCCCAAATTTCATGAAGCACCTCAAATGAGTGTAAACACTTTCACAGTAACTCAAAAAACTAACACATAGGACAGGGATGACAGCAAATCAAAGATCTTTATGCATAAATTTACACTCATGATCATACCAACAATGCATAAGACAAGATCCAATAGATCAAATAGCCTTGAGACGATGGATGGAGTGAGGATAGGAGTCAAGGGCAATTTCTCAAAGGGTATGAAACAAGAAGTCAAATTAGGCAATGGCATTATGGAGTGAATGAAGGTGAGGAATGAGCTAGAAAAGGGGAGTAGCATAGATAGCAGCATAAGAGTCATCAAAATGAATATGGTAAGCAATCAAAGGCCTCAGGAAAGAGGGAGGGGAAGTTGAGAGAGAACTAGAAATCATGAAGGGAGAATCAACACAATCAACAATGCAAAGCTAGTGAGAAACATAAAGATCTTGAATAAGGGGAATCAAAGCCCTACTAACAAGAACATAATCAACCACACTAGCTCCCCTGCTAAATGGAAAGCAGCTATATCTGTTGGAATCTAGAAAACAGCTCCTTGAGGTTGAAAAGAACAAGAAATTCTCTTGATTGTAGGTGTCTCCCGTAGGCTATAAAACGGCAGAAGCCATCAATTATGCATTATTATTCAATGCACAAAATCCTTCAAGACTAGCTAGCAGAGATGGAGCTCATCCTCTATAAAATCAAATTGGAAACAATCACATGTCTTTGAAACAAACTGGTGGGTAAAAATATTAACCCTAGTTAGCCTCTACAAAATCAATATTTCCATTTGAGGTACCAGTGTGCCACTTCATACACATGTAACGTTTCCTAGGAAGGGATCCATCCTAGTACTACTCTAGGATGAACACTTCTTAAGTTGACTTTCATCTTGACATATCTTCAACCGCCTTCCCAAAATAGCTATACATGTATGCACTGGTCATTATTTCATATAGTAGACAAAAACATGTTATAATCTCAAATCCTTGCTTATGTAGGAAAGGGTATCTTGTGTTGCCACTCTTTAGCTACAAGATGTGACAATCTTGATGTACATCTATATCGATTTATGATGAAATATATTATGCATTTTCAAAAGAAATTGTTATATTTTGAACAAGGAGATAACAAAGACATCTAAATTTCAAAGAGCAGAAGCCACAACAAAAGATCACATTGTTTTCACTGATGGAACATTTGAATTTCCCATGGAAATTTTTTTTCCTTATGGATAATACTTTCAAATAGTGAAGGGACTAATTGAAATTAAATTACTTGCCTTTTTCTTTAGTTCTAAAACTATTTTATACCTTTATATTTTCATTGGAAATAATCTAAAAATGCCTTTCAAATAGTTATATATCACAGTAGTTTAAAAGAAGCCACAACCCTTGCATGGATTCTATATTTGGTCCCATCTGTCATCATCCTTAACGACACTTGTATATAAATTAAATAAAATTCCTGAACCTAATCTCTAACACCCTCTCCTGTTCATTTGCTTTTCATTCTTGAAAGAAAAAATTAACAGATGTGCTACTCAAACAGATTAACTTAATTTTGAAACAAGTAATCCAAATGAAATTTTACAAGATGCCGGGCACTTTCTGTTGATTTTTGAGCAGCATCGAGAGCCATTCTCCGTGAGAATGGAGGCACCTGGTTAGTTACCAGGGTTGATCAACATTCAGTCTGGGACTAAAGCTCAGCCTGGGGCTGAGAACCATTCTCCGGGAGAATGGGGGACCTGGTCAGGGACCAGGGGGTTGATCAACATAATTCAATCTGGGACTGAAGCTCAACCTGGGGCTGAGAGCCATTCTTTAAAAATGGAGGCACTTGGTCTGTTACCAAGATGTTGACTTCAATCAACCTTCAGCCTAGGGTTGAAGAACCTGGTCAGGGACCAAGACATCGGTTCCATCAACATGAAGTCCTAGATTGGATCTAGGCAAGTGTTGTACTCCTCTCCTTGGTCAATGGGCTATGGGACCTTCTCAAGGGACCGGCCACCCCTTGTTGATGTACCTAGCACATGACCTTGGTAAGTAAGGAGAACAAAGACAAGAATAATCTTCTTTATTTATGATGATGTACTTTGAGTTGGCACGTGTGGACCATAGAGACCAAGAGAAAGGTCCTAGATGACTTGCTTAATAGCTTGGGTCATAGAGCCCATTGTTGAAGGACCATAAACCCCCCTTGAAGGACCAAGAGACCCATGAAAGGTCAAAGTTCCCCAATTAAGGACCAAGAGCCCACTTGCAAAGGACCAAAGGTCCAAAAATAAAAGCCAATTTTTTGTTAAGGGGTTGAAAGTAAAAAATAAAAATAATGGAACCCTACCTAATTGGATTTTAACATTTGATTAATCCTAAATCTAAGGACATGACCCTTAATGATGATCTATAAATAAAGAAGCACTCTCATTTGGAAAATACACTCATGCAAACTTCATCTCTGATCCAAAAGGACAAATTCGTGGGGCTTCTTCTCTCTCAGCATGAACAGTTCAGCTTGAAGGCAGCAGCAGGGATTTTTTTGTGTTTTATTGAGGTCTGATTTTTGTTTTAGGGCAGCTGAATTTGTTGAGGATAGAGCTGCTTCATCCAAACCCTGTAAGGGCTGTCCCCAGCCCACCCAAAATTGTTGGATCTTTCACAGGCAGCCTGTTGAAGGACTGGTTCATGCACAGCAGCCCTTGCTAGGGCCCTCTCCACTCAGCCGAAGTTGATTAGGGTCTGTCTTAAGCAGGTCAAGCCCGGTTAGGGCTGTTTTCTCTAAGCCGCAGGGGTATCCTAACAGGCCGAGCCATGTTAGGGCTTTTCTTTCTCAACCACAGAAGTGTACAAGGAGGCCGAGCCCTGTTTAGGGCCTAACCTATGCAGCAGCAGCATTAATACTCAGTCATCTCAGCCTTGAAGGGTTCAGACAGTCAACAGTCAAAGGCAGCTATAGATTCTTCTTCCTTGGTCAACTGTTATCTCAGCTTGGTGATGAGAATGGTCAGGGTTTGATCTTGTATGACAGCAGCAATCATAATTGTTCAAGGGTGTCTTCATTCTCTACAAACAGTTTCTCTTGGTTTAAGTGTCCTAGAGGCAAGTTGAATTTGTAATGGAAAAAGTCTGCTCTTTATCTCTACTCATGTAACTCTCAGTCATCTCATATATAAAAAAGATTATTCTTGCTGGGGTTTTTATACCTTAAAAGGTTTTCCCCAGAATAAAATCTTATGTCTCTTGTGAATGGTTGACTCTTCTTTTCTGAAGATGTTCTACTGTTGTTTCTACTGCTGTTACATAATCTCAGAATTGTTTTTTAAAGTCTGCTAAAAGGTTAAAAAGGATTATTACTGCTATCAAACTCAGATCTATGTTAAAATTTAACATGGTTTCAGAGCTGAGGACGTGAAGAGCACAGTTTTGGAGCAGGTTACTGTTGCCTACGTGATACTGGTACAGATCTGAGAAGGATAAAAAATTTGCAAACTTGTTTCAGCAGTCTACACCAATGGCTTCAGTCTCTTTTAGGCAAGAGGACAGACTTGAAGGGTCATCTAACTTCAGCTCCTGGAAGGCAAGGATCTGGGATACATTGGAGGAAAATGATCTCGATGACCTAGTCATCAATGTGGTAGATGAACCTACCTCACCTGCAGGGAGGGCAGCATTCAAAAAGAAGCAAGCCAAGGCAAGAAGAATCATCTATGATTCAGTCAAAGAGAACTTGATGCCTGTCATAACTCCGTTGAAGACTGCCAAAGAATGTTTTGATACCTTAACCAAACTATATGAAAAGAAAGCTCCCAGCCAGAAAAGTGTTTTGAAGAACAAACGCCACACCTTTAAGATGGAAAAGTATGAGAGTGTGGCCTCATTCTTTCAAAGATTTCTCAGGTAAAGGATCAACTCCTAGCTATTGGTATTACTGTAGATGATGACGATCTTGTTCAAACTGATGTCGATGGTCTTCCTAGCTCTTGGGAAACTTTTCTATCTGCTGTAATTTGTAAATGGTCGTGAAGTCCAGACAGATTTTGAAAGATTATGGCACGACTGTTTGCAAGAAGAAGGAAGAATGCAGAGTAGAAATGGTGGCTCTAAGGAAGGGAATCTTGCTCTTACCGCCAAGACAAAGAAAGGCAAGAAATTCTTTCATCATAAGAACATGGGTAAGAAGCCTCAAGGTAAGCGCTTTGATTTGTCAAAAGTTGAATGTTACAATTGTCACGGGATGGGCCATTATGCCAGAGATTGTAAGCAGCCAAAGAGAAAGTTCAAAGGAAAATTTCAAGCATCCGCTACAGAAGAAGAAGAACCAAAGAAGAAGAAAAACAATAAGTCTACCAAAGATCAAGAACCAAGAAGAGAATTCTATTTGGTTTCAGCCCTCTCAGGATCCATTACAAATAGTGCTAAGTCTTGGATGGTAGACAGTGGAGCTTCCAGACATATGACAGGATTTCAAGAGGCTCTTACAAACTTCAGAAAGAAGAAGTTCACTGATCAAGTGGAACTTGGGGATGATACCACCTATGACATTGAAGGAGTTGGTTCAGCATCCTTTCAGCTTGACTCGGGGACTATCTTACATATTGAAGAAATATTATGTGTTCCTAGCTTAAAGAAGAATCTCCTCTCAGTTGCATGCTTAGAAGATAAAGGTTACAGAGTAATCTTCATGGATAGAAAGGTTCTTCTATGGCCAAAGAATGAAGAGTTGAGTTTAGCTATGATGATTGGAGCTCGAGAAGGAGGTCTTTACAAAGCATTCGGACACTCCATTCAGGCATTGGTCCATGGCACAATCAACCCATGTGAGTTATGGCATCGAAGGTTTGGGCACCTACAATACAGAACTCTTTCTGGTATACAAAAGATGGTAATGGGTATGCCTGAGTTTCCTTATGAGCATGACAGTATCTGTAAAGGTTGTGCTCTTGGGAAACATGCCAAGAAATCCTTTTCTAACAATAGTAGTAGATCCAAAGGGATTTTCGATCTAATCCATTCAGATATATGTGGTCCTATGACTTCACCCTCTATGAGTGGTTGTTTATATTATGTGATTTTCATAGATGATTGCTCCCGCAAAGCCTGGATCTATTTTCTAAAGACTAAGAATGAAACTTTTGATAACTTCAAAGAATTCAAGGCACTGGTTGAAAATCAGACAGGAAGGCACATTCGTATCTTGAGGTCAGATAATGGGGGTGAGTTTGAATCTCACCATTTTGATGATCTTTCCCAAGAAGCAGCAATCAAGAGGGAGCTAACTATGCCCTACAACCCTCAACAGAATGGGGTTGCAGAAAAGAAGAACAAAGCAATATGTGAAACTGTTAGAGCTATGTTATGTGATCTAGATCTTCCTTTATCTCTATGGGATGAGGCTGCCAGTACTGTTGTCTACATTCAGAACAGAAGCCCTCATGCTATTTTGGGGGAAAAGCCTCCAGAGGAAGTGTTCACAAGTAAGAAACCTGCAGTTGATCACATGAGGATTTTTGGCACTCCAGTCTATATCCATGTGCCAAAAGAAAAGAGAACAAAGTTGGAGCCTTTCGGAAAGAAAGGTACATTTGTCGGTTACAGTGAAAGCTCAAAAGCCTGTTGTATCTATGTTTCGGGTCAGAGATACATTAAGGTTAGTAGAGATGTGATATTTCATGAAGAAGGTGCTTTCTGCTGATCTAGAGAGCTTCCAAATGACTCAGATCCTCCTCCTTCAAAAGTCCCAGATTCTCCTCATTCAGATGATCAAAGGGAGGAAAAAGATGAGCCTTCAATTCAAGATGTTGCGATAGAACCAGAGATGCTTACAGAAGAATTGCTTGAGGGTCCTCCTTCCAAAAGAAGACCTGCTTGGTTTCGTGAAACTCTGCAAGAAGCAAAAAAGCATAAAGCTCCTTCAAGAACTTTTAGAGAAAGCAGGAAGCCTCAAAAGTACTATGGTCTTATTACTCAGTTGAGACACCTCATTGATGAAGAACCTTCCACTTATGAGGAAGCAGCCAAATAGCAAGTATGGAAAGATGCAATGACAGAAGAGTACAATTCCATCATGAAAAATGATGTATGGGAAGTGGTCCCAAGACCAAAGGGGAAGTCTGTAGTGACTTCAAAGTGGATTTACAAAATCAAACATGGTTGATGGGAGCATTGAAAAATACAAAGCAAGGTTTGTAGCTCGTGGTTTCTCTCAAAAGGGAGGTATAGATTATGATGAAAACTTTGACCCAGTTGCCAGGTACACCACCATCAGAACAATTATCTCCCTCGCTGCAGTTTTTGGATGGAAACTTCACCAAATGGATGTAAAGACAACTTTTCTCAATGGCAAAATTGAAGAAGAAGTCTACTTAGGGCAGCCAGAAGGTTTTGTGATCTATGGGAAGGAATCCCATGTCTGCAAGCTGAAGAAAGCTTTGTATGGACTGAAACAAGCCCCAAGGGTTTGGTATGCAAGAATTGACAGTTACCTCCACAGCTTGGGTTTCTCCAAGAGTGCTGCTGACTCCAACCTGTATTTCAAGGTTGTACAGAACCATCCTCTGATTTTGGTTTTATATGTTGATGACTTGTTCCCTACTGGAGAGGAACAACCAATAGCTCAGTGTAATAGGGAGCTCACTTCAGAATTTGAGATGAAGGATCTGGGTATTATGCACTATTTTCTTGCTCTAGAGGTCTGGCAAAAGCCAGATGGGATCTTCCTTGCACAAGGAAAGTATGCAGTTGATATATTGCGAAGATTTGGGATGCAAGACTGCAAGCCCATGAACACTCCAATGGTGTCAAACTTGAAGAAGCTACATGAGTCGGCTTCTTGTTCAAAGTCAATGGATCCTACCTTGTACCGTCAGCTTATTGGATCATTGATGTACTTGGTACATACTAGACCATATATCTGTTATGCACTGAGTGCACTAAGTCAATTTATGTATGATCCTAAGCACATACATTGGGTTGCTGCGAAACATGTGCTTAGATACTTGCAGGACACTATTGCTTATGGGCTCAGATACACTTCCAGCAGTGGAGTGATGTTACTTGGTTATGCAGACTCTGATTGGGCTGGCAATGCAATGGACCGGAAAAGCACATCCGAGTATTGTTTCAGTATGGGATCAGCCATGATCTCTTGGTCCAGCAGGAAACAGGGTTCCATAGCTCAGAGCACGGCAGAAGCTGAATATATTGCTGCCAATGAAGCCTGCAGAGAAGCAGTGTGGCTTAAGAAGCTACTATCTGATTTGTTTGGTGGAAAGCTTGAGCCAACTGTTATCCATTGTGATAACCAGAGTTGCATGAAGCTTTCAGAGAATCCAGTGTTTCATGACAGATCGAAACACATTGACATGAAGTATCACTTCATCAGAGATATGGCCAGAGAGGTGCCATGAGACTTCAGTACATTCGTACAGATGAGCAGATTGTCGATGTATTGACCAAGCCTCTATCATTGACGAAGTTTGTGTGCTTCCGAGATAAGCTTGGTATTGCAGAGAATGCCTCTCTCGGTGAGAAGGAGTGTTGATTTTTTAGCAGCATCGAGAGCCATTCTCCAGGAGAATGGAGGCACCTGGTCAATTACCAGGGTTGATCAATATTCAGTCTGGGGCTGAAGCTCAACCTAGGGCTGAGAACCATTCTCCAGGAGAATGGGGGACCTGATCAAGGACCAGGGGGTTGATCAACATAATTCAATCTGGGACTGAAGCTCAGCCTAGGGCTGAAAGCCATTCTTTAAGAATGGAGGCACTTGATCTGTTACCAAGACGTTGACTACCTTCGGCCTGGGGCTGAAGAACCTAGTCAAGGACCAGGACGTTGATTCAATAAACGTGAAGTCCTAGATTGGATCTAGGCAAGTGTTGTACTCCTCTCCTTGGTCAGTGGGCTATGGAACCTTCTCAAGGGACCAGCCACCCCTTGTTGATGTACCTAGCACATGACCTTGGTAAGGAGAACAAGAACAAGAATAATCTTCTTTATTTATGATTATGTACTTTGAGTTGGCACGTGTGGACCATAGAGACCAAGAGAAAGGTCCTAGATGACTTGCTTAAGAGCTTGGGTCATAGAGCCCATTGTTGAAGGACCATAAACCCCCCTTGAAGGACCAAGAGACCCATGAAAGGTCAAAGTTCCCCAATGAAGGACCAAGAGCCCACTTGCAAAGGACCAAAGGTCCAAAAATAAAAGCCAATTTTTTATTAAGGGGTTGAAAGTAAAAAATAAAAATAATGGAAATCTACCTAATTGGATTTTAACATTTGATTAATCCTGGATCTAAGGACGACCCTTAATGATGATCTATAAATAAAGAAGCACTCTCATTTAGAAAATACACTCATGCAAACTTCATCTCTTATCCAAAAGGACAAATTCGTGGGGCTTCTTCTGTCTCAGCATGAACAGTTCAGCTTGAAGGCAGCAGCAGGGATTTGTTTGTGTTTTATTGAGGTCTGATTTTTGTTTTAGGGCAGCCAAATTTGTTGAGGATAGAGCTGCTTCATCCAAACCCTGTAAGGGCTGTCCACAGCCCACCCGAAATTGTTGGATCTGTCACAGGCAGCCTGTTTAAGGGCTGGTTCATGCACAGCAGTCCTTGCTAGGGCCCTCTCCACTCAGCCGAAGTTGATTAGGATCTGTCTTAAGCAGGCCGAGCCCTGTTAGGGCTGTTTTCTCTCAGCCGCAGGGATATCCTAACAGGCCGAGCCCTGTTAGGGTTTTTCTTTCTCAGCCACAGAAGTGTACAAGGAGGCCGAGCCCTGTTTAGGGCCTAACCTATGCAGCAGCAGCATTAATACTCAGTCATCTCAGCCTTGAAGGGTTCAGACAGTCAACAGTCAAAGGCAGCTACAGATTCTTCTACCTTGGTCAACTGTTATCTCAGCTTGGTGATGAGAATGGTCAGGGTTTGATCTTGTATGACAGCAGCAGTCATAATTGTTCAAGGGTGTCTTCATTCTCTACAAGCAGTTTCTCTTGGTTTAAGTGCCCTAGAGGCAAGTTGAATTTGTCATGGAAAAATTCTGCTCTTTATCTCTGCTCATGTAACTCTCAGTCATCTCATATATAAAGAAGATTATTCTTGCTGGGGTTTTTACACCTTAAAAGGTTTTCCCCAGGATAAAATCTTGTGTCTCTTGTGAATGGTTGACTCTTCTTTTCTGTAGATGTTCTACTGCTGCTACATCATCTCAGAATTGTTTTTTAAAGTCTGCTAAAAGGTTAAAAAGGACTGTTACTGCTATCAAACTCAGATCTATGTTAAAATTTAATACTTTCTCCTATATATCAGACACTCAATAGACAAATATATATGCAATGACCCAACTGCAAAGAAATGAAACCTTGAACTGACCTGTCGAAGCTCGCCATAAATACGAATTATCCGACACCCTAGCTGAATTATTTCTGGAGCCAAGATAGGACTATCCCCTTGCTTATTGTTCCCACAAGAGTCAAAGGCTAAGAATGAAAGCAGAAGAAGCCATAAATCAAGCAATTCTTCCTCTGCTACCCTGTATTCAATCTCCAGTAAGTAACCCAAGGAAAGGACAATGTCCTTCATTACCATCATAGCCACTGTTTCAAGGCCTGGACCAAAAACCTGTTCTTTGCTTCCAAATGTTTCAACAAGTACATTCCTAACCTTGTTGCCATCTCCATCAGCCACTCTTGAGCATAAAGTGGGTACTGAAGCACCAAGTTGAAATATTGCACTGTATATCCTCTTCAAATAGTTGAAGTGTGACTGTCCCGGTGTATCCTCTGTAGGTATATAAATTTTATCATCCTTCACAACAGCAAGCAAACCATTTATAGCTACTACTGTTGATTGAGCACGTGACAAGTGATGAAACTTCTTGCTCTCTTGAAGATCAATGAATCCTTCCCATTTTTCAAGATCTGTCTGCAATGGTTCCATGAACTCTACAAACAGATCGAATAGGGGCTTACCCGTGAGCTTCTCTTGCTTACTGGGGTGCACTCTTGCCTCAACAGATGTTTGTGTGCTTTCAGATGCATTACTGGTTTTTGCAATACCTTCATTTTTAGTGGAACTTCCTGTAGAATGAGATATATCCTGCAACTTCTTATTGGAATTTATAGTTTCTTGAGATTCACCAAATATTCTTGATGGATTTATTTTCCCAGTGCCAATGATATGGGAAGCATTAACTCCTTCATTTTTCTTCCTCCGAATAAATATACTCAGAAGCCTCCCAATCCCATGCAAAGCAGTTATCTTACCTTCTTTTCTTAGATAATCTAGTTTCTGGAATAAGGATTTATGATAACTTCCAAGAGTGGCATGTGGAACTTCTTTTTCATGTTCCCTGCATGAAGCTGGTTTAGCTTTCTTATTTGCTTTAATGAATCTTTGAGATTCAACATGATTATAACTTTTGCAAACATTTAAATAGCCATCAATATGGACAGAATGAAATAATCCAAGTGCAAATATGTCTTCAACAATTCCCAACAGCCTTGTCCTCCAGATATATGCAACATCATTCTTAGAGCAATCTTTAGAATTGAATTCTCCTGTCAGGACTACTAGCAGTGACAGTAATGGTTCAAGTAATTTTTCCACAATGACAGGAAAAACATTCTTTGGATTAGGATGCGACCCCAGATACCTTGTAAATGATTCCAACATTAAACATACAAGTTTTGGCAGAACAAATTGGTCGTCATCTGAAAGCTCTTTGGAGAACACTCTTTGGCCGAGACTAGCTGCTGCCAGAGCTGAGGAAGCCCACAAATCCAAAGTGGGCCGGAAGTATCTTCCATGTAAAGAAAACAATACTTCTACAGATTCTGCAAATTCTTTCATAAGAGCTCTTGTAACAATCATTTCTGATTCCGGTTTAACATGTTCAAGTGATATGTATGGGAATCCGTTGTAAATTTCTCTATCATTGTCTTGAAATGATATTGCTGCTGTAAGCACATAATTTATCGGGCGCATCAGATTTGGTGAAAAACTTGCTCTCTCCAAGTATTCAGACTGTAAACACCACTTAAATATCACCCAGCATCGAGCAACCAAACAAGCATCTTTCTGTGTTGATACTTGTGGTGCAGTATTCTGCTTGGTTGATGATATTAGAATTGACTGTATCCATTCACAGAGTAGCAAAACCAGCTGTGGCCTGCCCATCCAGCTTTTCTCCCATGGCAAAGTCAAATTCAAACTCTGCTGTTGATCTCTAAGGGATTCCATAAACAGATATGCTAAGTCAATTTTCCTGCACATCCAACAAACCTTGTGATATTGAAAACGATGACGAGCTGAAACTAACACAAATATGATGCATTTAAATGCATGCCCGAGTTCACTTCGAATGTCTAAAAATGAAACAATCATCAAAACGTGCTGATAATTTTCCGACGAAATGTCTGTAATACATATTTTGATATGATAACAAAAAATTCTGCATCATAATGTAGTACCATTTGGCAGACAATTAGAACTTAGAAATGCAATATTGTGAATTGTGATGCTATGCCACTGAACAAATTACGAGAATAAAATGCACATCGTCCTTTTGAGCAAATAGACTTACTATCATTTGCCCTCAATAAGGAGTTTTAGGGTTAGCCGGTCTCCAGTTTTGCAATGGAGTTTGTGTAAGTTGGTTCTTGTTTTACAGATATTTGTCTTTGTTTTCGAAGTAATGACCGAGTCTAGGTTCTGGTGTGGCGCCAGGTTAGGGTTGATGTTCTATTATAGTTCACACATTTTAGTTTTATCTTGAAAAGTTTCAGTGTTCCAAATAGCATCAGTTATTTCGTCTTCCAATAAGATTTTCGAGTCTGAGCAATGAATTGGGAAATCTGGACATTCCCATTCCTGTGACCATTTTTCTGTTTTATTACTCATTTATCTATTTATGCATTACAAAAAACTAATATACGACTAACCTCTCGAGTGGCACGTCTTTGTTGTGCAGAGACCTCGGGAGGCTTAAACTGGGAAAGTGTTGGGGACGATCTCCATCTCCATCTCCAACAAAGTTTGTTTGAATCCCATCGTGGATTATCTTATCTGTAGTTTTAATGAATTCATCTACGGTCGCTCCTTCCTGACATGAGTCATTGTTAGTATTGACGTTTATACAGTCCAAGCTCTTCTTTCTCCTTTTCCCGGCCGCTGTCTGATGACAGCCCAATTGTTTTGTATGGCTTTCAGGACTTCCCAACTCGTGGGAAGTTACTATGTCTTCATCGTCCATTCTGGCGGAGGGAGGAAGGGCACGTTTTCTCTTTCTCTTGAGACTCTGCATCCGGATTTTTTTTTGGAGAGGGCGACCATATTTGGACTTACGTCTGATTGCACACCGCCCCTGCTGCTTTAAGCGCCATGATTCAAACAACCTCATTGGCATTGAATGCTCCTCTTCAACGTTAGTGTTCACCCTCGCTAAAGAAATGGAGGGAGCACCTGGATGTGCATTTAACTTTGCTTCTGCTGCACACTATAAGCGTTGTGGATATATAGAGTGTCTAAATACATTCTATACGTTCGTGAAACATTATTAAACCCTCAACCTTTTAGAAAGGCCAAACTATGATGAAGCATTCATAAGTGTTTTTCTTTTCAAACTTTGGGTTTCTCAATTTTGTGTTTCAGCATGTAGTCGTCGCCTTGCTTCGGCTTAGGTGTTTGCTATCCTACACCTACTACAACCAAACTACATCTCTTCACTTAAGATATGCCCATGATTTTGTCTTAGAGTTACAATCTCTAAAATGCGACTAAGTTCTACTCAACCAAGTTCATTCAACAATAGGCACACATATAATCGTAGCTTTTAAAACATCCCAACCATATTAAGTCAAAATTTCAATACTCACTAGCCTGAGTGGTATTCTCAGACCACTCAATAGACGCGTTTGGATGCCCTAGCCTGCACTTGGCCTCGGATCGACCCTAGGCGTGCCTCATTGGCTGCGATCGGATCTGAATCGCTCTGCCTCCCTGGTCGGCCCTCCTAGTCGTGCCTTCGGTCATCCTCCCTACCTGCCTTCCTCCAACCAACTCGGTTTCCCTTCTCTTCCCCTCCCCGGTTCTTCTGTTTCCTATGGCTTCGAAGGCCGAAGATCTTGCTAACTTCTTGAAACTTTTAGCTGCCATTGGTGAGAAGCCCCTTTCCTCCTCTCAACAAAAGTTTGTAAGGAAGCTCGATGAAATTCCTACTGTTGCCCTCCCGATTGACATACCTTGTAAGACAGCCCTCAACCTGTCGGAACGAGCTCTGATTGGACAGTTCACTGGCCTTTGGCCCTCCCCGAATCCACTGAACACTGGGTGCAAAAGAACTAGCAACCTTTGATTACTAAAGACGTCAAATCCTTCTTTCTAGGAAAAGGCTTCTTTGCCTTCGTTTTCGAATGTAAACAGGATTGCGAGCTCATTTTCAGGAACGGACCCTATTTTATGGGCCCCCAAGGGCTATACATGAACAAGTGGACCCCAAGCTTCAATCCTTCTCACGATATCCCCTCTATTGTCCCTGTTTGGTTGAGACTCCCTCACTTGCCCCTTCATTGTTGGAATAATGAGTCTTTAGAAGCCATCGGGAACGCACTGGGAAAATACATCGACAAGGCTGAGCGGAAAGACCAATACTCCTGCGCGAGAATCTGCGTCGAAGTAGATTTGGAACACGGACTCCCGGAAGCAATAAACCTAACTGTAGCGGATTGGACACACATACAAGAGCTCGACCAAACAAATCCCTTTCAAATGCAAGTTCTGCCACGAATGCGGCCATTTCACTCGATCGTGCAAAAAGAAGCCATCGAATCCGGAATTGGATGGGAAAAAAGATCAATGGACGACCATTCATAAAAAAGACAAACCAAGTACGAAACCCCACTCAAAAAGCTCAAATACTCATAAAGCTTATCAGCAGCACCAAGAACCGACAGCCTCGAACAACAAGAACAGTTTCAAATCCCTAGAAACAATCGAAGTCCATGAAACCCCTGAGGCTGAAGAAGAAGGAGAGTTCCGTGAAGAACAAAACCCTCAAGCAACTCCTCTCGCCCTTGAAGCCTCGAAGATCCCCCAGCCTCTGAATTCCCCCAGCCCAACCAGATATATCTTACTCAAAGATGCACCATCTTATGCTGAAATCACTAAAACAAGAACTCCCAACTCCCCCTCCTCCTCGGAAGAACCTATTGATAAATCATCCAAAAAACCAGGTCGGAAATCCACAAAAGAATTGTGGGAAGAAGAAGCCAAGTGAGAGAAAGTTCAAGGATCCCAAGTCACAATAGATATGGTTTTCAGTATAAACACAAGGGCCATAGGTGCAGGAAATAAATATGGAGATCTAGCAGGAGGAACCCCCTCCTCCATCAATAACTCGAAATGATGAAGATGGTCTCTTGGAATTGCAGAGGTTTAGGCAACCCCTGCAAAATTGAAGCAATAAAAGATCTACAAAAAATTGATATGCCTGATCTTCTTTTACTCCAAGAGACCAAGCTCGTTGATAGTACCGTCTTAGCAATCGGCAATGAAAAATGGAAAAAAAAACACAAGGTATGCAGTCAGCGCTAGAGGAGCCTCCGGAGGACTGGCAACCTTGTGGACAGCAGAAAATTTTCATCTCCACAACTCCTTTGCCACACAGCATTGGATTTATACCGATCTCACTCGCATTCAAAGCAACAAGCACATTGCTCTCTTCAACATGTACGTACCCAATCTCCATACTGAAAAGAAAGACTGCTAGAATTTGCTAGATGATTTTTTGGAAGTTTACAATCCCCAGGACATTATTCTAGCTGGTGATATGAACATCACCCTCACCAATTCAGAGAAAAAAGGCGGCCTCATTGGAAAAGATTTATTCAAAATCCAGGTTGAAGCACTCATTCAAGCAAGAGATCTAATAGATATCAAGCCCAAAAAAGGGAAATACACCTGGTCGAATAAGAGAATTGGCAAGGGAAATATCATGGCAAGACTGGACAGATTCTCATCCAGAGCAGCCTCCTGTCAGACACCCACACGATATCCTCAAGCATTTTAGCCAACCTTGCCTTTGACCATAAACCAATTCAGCTGCTTTTCCAAAATATTGAAAACCTTGGCCCAATCCCATTTAGGTTTAGCCCCCGATGGCTTAACCATGCTAGCTTCTGAAGCACACTTGAAAAATCCTGGAGCATCCCTATCTCTGGCTCCCCTTGCTACGTTTGGGAGTAGAAACTTAAAAACACCAAATATGCACTCAAAAAGTGGGTTAAAATCAACTGCCCAGCACCCGCCAAACCCAGGAATATAGCAGTAAATACACTTGAAGACATTCAACTCGACATGGAAAATCACCCTGTTGAAATGTCCACACTCCAGGATGAAGTTGCACAGCAAACTAAAGTGTACCAAGCCTTTCGAGTTGAAGAAGAGTATTGGCGATTGAAGTCACGCTCTATCTGGCTGAAAAATGGAGATAAAAATACAAGCTATTTTCATAAGCAGTTCGTGGTTAGACAATCCACCAACCATATTGCAGAGATCAAAACAGAAAACGGATTGACCGTGAGTGGCAATATGAACATAAAAAACGTTGCATATATGCACTTCTCTAATCTGTACACAGATGATGGCAATGCTGAAGGAGAAGACGAGGCCAAACTTCTAGAGCATATCCCAAAGAGAATCACCCCGGAAGAGAATCTCAGTATTCACAAACCCTTCACTAAGCAGGAGGTCCTCAACGCAACTCAATCCTTCGAAGCTGATAAAGCACCGAGTCCTGATGGATTTTCAATGCATTTCTACAAAGCAAGCTGGACACACATCAAGAAAGATTTTATGAGAATGATCAAGAACTTCCCTTGAAAGCAAAAATCGGTGGCTGCACAAATACCACGTTTCTGTCCCTCATCCCAAAAGATACGAATCCCAGCTCCTTCAGCAGATTCAGACCGATTTCGCTCTGCAATTCCTCTTACAAAATCATCTCCAAGATGCTTGCAACCAAGTTGAAGCCTCTACTCAACAATATCATCTCCAGAAATCAAGGTGGCTTCCTAAAAGGAAGACAAATTCTCGACAACGTCATACTTGTTCAAGAAGCAATCCACTCCAGCAAAACACGAAAGGAAAAAGGTATGATAATCAAACTTGACATGGCCAATGCATTTGATCGAGTCAAGCATTCCTTTTTGTTTAAAATTATGAATTGCTTTGGATTCGATGACACCTTTATCAGTTGGATCTCAGCCTACATAAGCAAACCCTGGATCGCCCCCTTAATCAATGGTCGTCCCACTGATTTCTTCCAAGCTTCCCGAGGCATTAAGCAAGGCTGTCCTCTTTCCTCTTTTATGTACATCATCATTGCAGACTCACTCAGTCGCAAGCTGAATTTTGAATTGACCTCTGGTTCCCTCCCTGGCCTCTGCCTTACTCTTGACTCTCATCCCCTCAATCACACCCTCTTCGCCGATGACTCTCTTTTCCTGGGTGGTGCCTCTTCCATTATTTCTTGAAAATTCAACCGCAATCTAAATTTGTATTGCAATGCTTCCGGAGGCAAAATAAACTTGCACAAAAGTGCCATCTACTGTTGGAATTCAACCAACAACGCAACAGCCAGAATTAGCAGAATTCTCAATATCAAAGTCTACAATCTATGGGACAAATTCAATTACATAGGTCTTCCTATTACATTCGGCAATTCAAACACTGGAAATTGGGATGACACAATCAACAAAATAAAAAATATAATCAGAAGATGGGGAGGACATTGGCTCAGCAAAGCTAGGAAATTAATCTTAGTAAACTCCGTTCTTTCCGCACTACCCATCTATCAATCCTCCATACTTCTAGCCCCAAAAGGAGCTTCTAATCAGATCAGCAAGTTGTTGAAAGACTTTCTATGGTCCGGCGGAAAAAACAATGGAAACAAAATCCATCTTATGAATTGGGAAACCATCAAGCAGCCAAAATCCTCGGGAGGCCTGCAAATTCGAGATCCCTTCCACAACAATTTGGCTTTAGGCGGCAAGCTTCTCTGGAAAATACTTCACAACAAACACCATCTGGTTAGTCAAGTACTCAGAAAGAAATACGTAAATGGAACCAATCTAAGATGTCTCGATCAAAAGCCAACCAACAAAGGATCCAACATATGGACATTATGCAAAGCTGCCTGGGAATTTTTTTCAGAAGGTCTCTACTGGGTTCCCGGCAACGGCAGAAAAATTGACATATTTGCAGACAAGATCATGGACAACGAGGCACTTCAGAACAATCAAGAGTTACACGACATTACAGCTTGGCTCAGGCATCATGGAATTACCACTCTAAAAGAATTTAGCTCTTGGGATTCCGATGGCAATTGGAAAAGTTGGAAAACCATAAATATCCCTCCCCATCTTGAGGTAGCCAACAATATTCTCATTGACACTCTAAAAGGATGTGCTCCCCTGAATCTCATGGCTAAAGACGAACGAGGATGGGGCCCCATAGGTGCATACACCTCTATTCTCGGCTACAATGCACTTCAATCCCATGATGATGCAAGAAAAGACGTATGGAAAATAACATGGAATCCTTTCGGGCTTCCTAAAATCAATTTTTTCACTTGGACTTTAATTCACTCCAAGTTCTCACTGACGACATTCTCAACAAGAGAGGTCTTTATGGGCCTTTTTGGTGCCCTCTTTGTCATAGTAACCTCAAAACTCTTAACCACCTTTTCCTGAATTGTCTTTTCACTAAACTTGTTTGGAAGCTACTCCTCCTTGACCTCATTGATACTCAGCCAACCTTCACCTTTGTCATTCAGCTCTTCCAACACTGGAATTCTATCTACCCCACTCGCATATCCAACAAGAGCCTTCGGTGGCAGATTTGGATTTCCATCCCCAAATTTATATGTTGGAAAATCTGGACCACCAGAAACAATGCAATTTTCAATGAAAGGTATTATACTCCCTTACAAACTGCAGGTCAAGCAAAAAGTTTACTAATTGATTGTTTAAAAAATTCCAACCACAAAGATGATGCAACACTTAGTACGAGAGAAATGAATTGGATAGGAGGCAATCTCCCTAATTCAAGTAAAAATCCCAGTCCTCATCATCAACCAGCTTGGCATATCAGACTCACCATCCCCGATTTTCATGAATGGAGAACCAATCAAGATACAGATAGCTTGCATTTCGACGGAGCTTCAAAGAACAATCCCGGCAAAGCTGGTGCAGGAGGAGTCCTGAGGACAGGTGATGGAACCATCAGAGTTAAGTATAGTTGGGGTTTGGGCACCTGCTCAAACAATATAGCAGAAGCATTAGCCCTGTTGAAAGGCACCCAAATTGCCAAAGATCGCGGGATCAACAATTTACATGTATTCGGTGACTCTTTGCTCATTATGGGAGCCCTAAATGCAAACACTAATCTCATAAATCTAGCTTTAAATCGAATAATACATCGCATAATGCAGATCTCAAGTACATTCACTCAGTTCAAAGTATTTCACATTTTAAGGAATTTAAACGAGGAAGCTGACAATGAAGCAAACGTTGGTGCCAATCTCAATTGTGGAATTTTGAATCTATCCAACAACAACAGTCAATTTCATCAAATCCCTTGAACAGGGCCATTGGTATTCTATCCTTCGAAGTACTCTTACCTCAGAATCTGAGTGAAAGGAAAATTCAACTCCAGCAATTGACATCTCTGGCTTGTTGAATGTAGATGATCAACATATGATTGAAAGGAATAATCCTCTCACTGAATTAACATACGAATTGAAGTATTGACATATCTGTGATCATAGTCATAAATGATTGGATGATTATAAGCATTGGTGTGGAATTGATTGACTGAACCATATTCGACGAACTCAAAGTGGAAGACGTCGATCCTCTCTGCCAGATCATTATAATCTGATGTCGTTGCCTTCAAGATTTCAAATCAGTATTTCTAGATTAGTATCTCTGGTTTCTGTTATTTCTATAAGTCTCAACCCTTTCCACTATTCTTTCTCTGTATTGAATGACAAACATACAATTCATTTAGAACGAATACTCTAGATTTATTGGATTTATGAGTTGCATCATTTAATTGGCTTCTCCATTTTTCGAAGCCATTTAGTATTCATTTTGAAAATTGTTGATTTCGAACCAGCTCATTGTAACCTGCCGATATGGTTTACAACCACGGTTTTTTTTTTAATATACGATATTCGTTTTAGTTATAAAAAAATAAATCAATACTCACCTAATATGTCAACAATTAGCCAACACATTGCATTGCATGAAACATAACAACATCCATCCAAGTAAGCATAATACACATGTAAAAGTAGTGCCCAAGGTGGATGCCTTAAGTTTATTTATAAGAATAATGTTGTAGAATACAACAATGGAGTGGGACCTTCTGCTCACAACTCAATTACATATCTACAAAGAGTCTAAGGCAATATTGCCTTATGCCTATGCCCAACAAACTTGCACAATCTAACCCTTGGAGCTTCCACAAACCTACCTCCTAAAAGTATTGTCTTCTTCCTCTTGTGTTCACATGGCCTATGCCATTTTTCCCTATTGTGCCAAACCCCAGTGTCAAAACTACCACAAATCTCTTTACACACTTGTGTGAGTGAATGAATGTTTTCTTAATTACTTAGCATATTTGAGGCATCTTCATTTTATAGTAGACTTGCCTTGCACTTATCTTCTTCTTAGGCATTGTACAAGCCCCTCCAAGCCCAAGTGGACCCAAGTGCCCAATCGTCCAACTTTGATTGTGCCCTCCATGACATTTCCATGGGCATTCGTGTCTTAAATGCCATTCATCCATTGTCCAACAAACATCTACTTGGCAAAGTGCATCCAAGTGTGTCTAGAAAGTGCACCTAAATGATTTGCGACCGCCAAAGTGCACTCGGCAAGTACGAATAGTGGACGTACCCCCAACCAAGGGTGCTCAAAAAAACTATAAGCTAGTCAAGTTCTTTTGTCACTTTGTCCATCGTGCATAATGTATGTCTACAGACGAGGTTGTCTATGATAACCTTATTTGCCTCCTGTCTCCAAGGTCCCTTCCAAGCTTCTCTTAGTGTGTCCAACTCATGCAAGTTGCCAAGGTCTGAGGTGTGCCCAGCCTTTGAGCAAGGGCACTTGACATGTTGTGGTGCACCTTGTTAAAGTGTAAGGACACCCAAAACCAACTCTTTTAGTCATTAACCTTTTGTCATGTATGTTTGTGCCAGTTAGTGACCACTAGGGTGATCATGTGGTAGAGGCACCCAAATCCATTCAAGCCTAGGGACTTACGTCCTCCCCCACTAAAAGTCATTGTCATTCTTGGTAACATCATTGAGAACCTCCTCCAAGTTTACTACTTATACTCGTGCATCTATTTGCATTGTCGCTATCGAAGTTACTTGTGTAATTTTTCATTGTCCAAATCTTCCTTTGAATGAAGCATCTTGCCTAAACTCTGTCAACAATGCCTTCTTTGCAACAAATTGCCCTAAGGAAACTGCTAGCTTATAGGCAGCAAGCCACCCTAAGGCAACTTCCAATGAGAAGAGGATGGTAGATGGCCATCACAACCACTACCCTCAAATGCTCCAATAGTCTATCCAAAGTCTGATCAATCCAATGAGCCAACCAAAGAATTCCACCCCTCTTGCTTAAATTCTTTAAGAGAAGCATCTCCACACCAATACTTTTGTCACCTCCAATCAACAATCTCATTGTCTCTAAGTCATTTTAACAAGCATCCTCAAATCTACCCAAGGAGTGCTCAACCTCATACTAGGTTCCCATACACAAAGGTGGGCAAGAATCTTCCTTATCAACTTGGTCTACTTTATTGTTTGAACCATTTAGGTTGAATGCACACTTTTTCTTGGTTGAATTCTTCGTTGTCTCCACCCATTCACTCAAAATTGGACTCTCTTGCTCCTTCAAGCAAGCGTTCACTGCTTTGACACTATCATTATTGTTGCATAAGGAAAGGTTTCCACCCCTTCCTCAAATCTGTCAAGTCACCTTCTGCTACTGAACAAGTTCTTCAAGGCACTCATGCACTGGTGCATTCTTACCCATTGCCTTACTTCTTGGACGACACACTACCTAAATTGGCTTCAATGTGAAGAAGAAAATGGTATGTTGTCATCGAAAGTTTCATCCTTTTGATAAAATGAACTCCTCCTCTATCCAACCATTTACTAAGCATGGCACCTTTTTATGATGCCCTAGGCCCCAGTGCGTTCTCATAGGCAATGAGCCACCTATGGCATTCAATAATGAAAGGAAGGTGGTAAGTGGTTACCAAGGCCATCGCCAACAACTATGTCCATACTCTACCCAAAATCCACTATGGGATTCATCCTAACAATTTTTTATTCATGATCTCCAGCCATGACCATGCCCAAACCTATTTTTAAGGTAACCAAAACCTCCATCGTTGTCTTTGAAGTCCAATACATTTGAATTGGTCCCAAAGGTATTGGCTTCACCCTCAATGTTGGTTGCACTTGGACTTCTTCCAAGCTACCAACTTTTCCTTCAAAGGACAATAAATGGAAAAATGATTATGGTGACAACGAAACAAACAATAGTCTTACCTATGGACTTAGTCAATTCTAGTTGTTTCATTGCGGTGATGTTGTCATCATCTTGGGCGTCCTTCCTTCTAATGATCCCTCTTCAGGCAGGAACTCCATTATGGATTGTAACCTTTGTTCCAAGTCTTCAACTTGTGCTTTGGACTATTGGGACACCTCGATGTACTCTTGGAATAACAATCCAAATATTGTCGTCGTGGATTCCATCTTGGTTTTCCATGACTCTTCCTCTATGCTTTCGATGTTGCAACCCGTAATTGGGTCAACCCTCTTGGCACCTCTAAAAAATGTTCCCAAGTCTCAAAGACTTGGCCCACTTTATTGATTCAAGCTTGTTCTTGTCCACTTTCCCAACTTGTCACCAAGGCATTCTACGTCTTTCCAAGTTGTAGTGTAGAACCCATGAAGTCTTCAAGTTTCATGTAGATGAACTGTCTTGGTCGCCTACTGCACCAAGGCACCAAGTCTATGTTCTAGTATTCAATTAACCCTTGCAGTTCCCTACCACTCATCCTAAATCTTTTTGCCTTGCTTAAAGTTCACTCAGACATGGAGAAGAGTGCTCGAACTACTATGGCACCAACTTTCCTTTAGAAATTATGCTCTTTTGTCACAATAAGGACCATGGAGAAGAGGAATGAAACTATAATACAAATTATCATAGAAGGGAAAGTGGTGAAGCGTGTCTAAGTATGCTCTGATACCAATTATCATAGAAGGGATAACAGTGAAGAGCATCCAACTTAGCTCTGATAGCTTTAATACCACCTACCACAGAAGGGACGGTGGTGAAGAGCATCCAACTAGCTATGATAGATTTGATATCACCTACCACATAAGGCACAGTGGTGAAGAGCATCCAACTATGTGTTGATAGCTCCAATATCACCTATCATGGACCTACAGCATGCTTGGATTTTTCTTTTCAAATTTGGAGGCTTCCCAACTTTGTTTCGGCACCTGAGGTCATGTGGCATTGCCATGCCTTGGCTAGTATGCACCTCCTACAACCATAATACACCCTTCACTTAAGGTATGCCCATAACTTCGCCTTAAACTATAATGTGCCAAATGAAACTAAGTCCTACTTAACCATGTTCATTAGTAGTAGGCTCGTGTCCAACCATGGCCTTCAAAATATCCCAACAATACTTAGCCAATATTTCAATACTTGGCCAACATGTCAATGGTTATCCAACACAATGCATTGCAGGAAACATAACAATATTCATCTAGGTAAAGTAAGCACAATGCACATGTACAAGTGAATGCCTTAACTTTATTTATAAGAAGGATGTTACAAAATACAAGGAAGTGCGGCCTTCTACTTGCATCTGAATTACAAATATACAGTGAGTCTAAGGCAATACTACCTTGTGACTATGTCCAACAACCTTACACATTATAACCCTTGAAACTTTTGCAAGCCTACCTCTTGCAAGTCTTGTCTTCTTCCTCTTATGTTTAATCAACCTATGTTATTTCACCCTACTGTGACAAACCCCGGTCTTAGCACTACCGCAAATCCCTTTGCACACTTGTGTGAGTGAATTAACATTTGCTTGATTCCTTAACACATTTGAGGCATCCTCCTTTTAAAGTATACTTGCTTTGCACTTGCCTCCTTCTTAGTCATCGTGCAAGTTCTTCCAAACCCAAGTGGACCCAAGTCCCCAATTATCCAAGTTCATCTATGCCCTTCATGACTTGTCTGTCAACATTTATGCCCAATGGTGCAACATCCTAAATGCCACACGTCCAACATCCAGCAGGTGCCTTGTCGATGCGTGATTGGAAAGTGTGCTGATAAGGTGCATCTAGCAAGTCCACCTAGCCGACATGTGCCCAACCAAGTGCGCTCAAGTCATATATAAGCTAGTGAGGTTCTTTTGCCACTTTGTCTGTCATGCGTAATACATGTCTACATATTAGGTTATCTGTGATAGCCTTATTTTCCTTCCCTTGCCAAGATCCCTTCCATGTTTCTCTTAGTGCATCCAACTAATGCTAGCTGCCAAGGTTTGCAATGCACTCAATCTTTAAGCAAGGGTGCCCCACATGTATGTGGTGCACCTTACTAATGTGCAAGGGCACCCAAAACTAATTTTTATAGCAATAACCTTCCATCATGTATGTATGTGTTGGTCTATGACCACAAGGGTGACTATGCGACAAAGGCACCCAAAGCTGTTCAAGGCCTGGGATTTATAGCCAATCTCTCATGAAGCATTATTAAACCCTCACTATTTTAGAAAGGATGGGCTCACAACATCTTCTTGTGCTTATATCAAGAAAATATTAAAGTCCACGAATTATATTAATGTTATGGTTAAACCCTACAAGTAACATGGGTTCTTGCAACCTCATTTTTGTAGTTTTGTTGCCAAAGATGGAAAAACATATCATAACTCACTTGTCAAACTAGTTGTGAGGATAGCCATCATTAGCTACTATCCACAAATGTGAGTTGACTATCATCGTTATTGAAGGAAAACCACCCCACCTGAAATAACTTGCTAGTGGTCCACAAGGGGGCAAACTTTCACTCCTACCAGATGCCTCTAGATCTTGGGTTGTTAACATATTTCCTTGCATCCAAGAAAGATGAGCTCTTAGTTAATCAAAAATAGTTTTGGATCTTACAATGCCATTGTTGTGCTACTTGATATCATAAAAGTCACTTATTTTAATTTTAAAACAATTATTTAGTTGTACAAAAATTTGAAGATCCCTTTCCACTCAGGTTATAGGGTACCTTGTTTCTCATCACAAAAAGAATGGTTATAAAATGATTACACAATATTGGTAAAATTATATTTTACTCATTAAAATTCCAAGTGAGTGATCTTTTGAGAGGATTTAAAAAGTCTCAAGGTGCATCACCATTCTCGTTCAAATAAGGCAAAATTGAAGCTTGGTAATGGCAATGTGCATCACTAAGCCAAGTTTTGAATGGGTTAAAGCTAGTTCCTATCACACACAAGTAAGCAATGGAATTCCTAGGAACACCATAATTATTAAGCTGCAAAAAGTTGTGTCATAAATAAACCTCATTGTTGTTCTAGATCTTGTTGTATGCTCGAGTATATCGAAATCCCCATAGGCATCATTGAGCCCCTCCTTAGTCATCCTTCTATCCCTTTATCTATATACTACACCAAGCATAACACTCAGGGAGATCACTCTCACGTAACCAGGAAGCAGGCAATATGACCAAGGGTGTGGTTTATCCTCCTTAGTTAGCATCATGAAAAGTCAATCGAGTACTATTGTTGGAAAGCCAACAATATATCACAGACCTGCAGGGCATGACACTCCTTTGCTAATCCAAACCCAAATATCTTATTTCTCATCCGCATTTTCTCTTTTATGGAGAACCATATTGCAGTTGCACCAATGTCATTTGAAGTAAAGTTGGGGTGGCATTTCTTAATTGAGGTTATAATAGTGATTTTAAGAACTATCACAAAAGTTATAACCAATTTTAGTTGTGGCATAAAATTCATGGCTTAAAATATTGTAGTGTCATTTTCTCTTTGCCTAGGAACTAGATTGTAATTGCACCAATACCATTAGAAGCAAAGTTGTGGTGCCAATTTGAATTGGGTTCATAATAAAGATCTTGGTAAGTATTGTGGAAGTTATAATAATTTTGTATACAAGTCACTGGTAACCTTTCAAGTGGACCTCAATGGGCTCCATGCCTACCATTAGAAAAATGATCATAGATAATTTGATGAACTAAGTGGATGGAGATTTCTCTACTTTGGCTAAGTTGGTGTTGTTCCTTTTTGAGACAAATTATTGACTTCAAGATGCCATGACTATCTTTCAACAAAACATAGCCACCTATTTGGAGCATTGACTATACAGATTTTTATGGACATTGGGGACTCTAGGAAAATGTAGATCCCAGTCATTCCTACATTACACTAATGCCATTCAACCACCCCCATTTTCCCAAGATTGATTTGAACATGTTTGATGGATTTGATTTGGTGAGATGTGTTAGCTATATGGAATACTATTCGTCTCTTGACAAGACCTAAGATGGTGCATTGAAACTCTATTTGGGCATGTTGTATTTCAATCGAGAGGGTTGATAATGACATGAAAAAGCATATTTGGAGTACATTTGTTAGGACATGTTTGTGAAAGCCCTATATTTTAGATTTGAAACAAGTACCAACTTTATCAGGATGTTAACCAAGTTGTGACAAACTAGCACAATGGAGGAATACATTGTTATTTTTAAGCGATTGGCTATCAAGACATAATGATGGATGATGATTTTTTCATGGTGGGATTTATTTGTGGTCTCGAAGAGGAGATCCAAGAACAACTAGAGACGTGTCTCTACTAACTATGTTGTTGGAGACCTCTCAATAAGTTCACCATGCTCAAGTTGCGACGATTGCCCAATCTACACACCCCAATTTTGTTCCATGACCTCTTTGCCCCTCTCCATATTTCAATATCCACAAGTCGATATTGTCATAGTGGTGGAATCCAAGCATTAAAACCCTTCTTCAATTGTGATGAAAACAATTTCATGGCATAAACATACAAAGCAGATATTCTTTATCATTTATATGGTCCCATCCAACAATGGAAAGGGGATCTCAAAAAGAGGAGGTACTTGAGTTGGATTATGGGGAGATTATGCCCAGTCCGGAGGAAGTCCTCACATAGGAGCCTCCTCATGATGAATGACAAATCTCAATTCATGCTTTGGAAAGATTTTCATACCATTGGAACTTGGAGTTGGTTGCGTATATCAAGAATCAAAAGGTGATAGCCTTAATCAATAGTGGTGATACCCCTAATTTCATTAATTATAGAGTGGTAGAAAACATGCATTGTTATGTCCACATGGTCAACAATTTTCACATCATGATTACCAATGGTGGCACTACGAAATGTGTTAAATAGTGTGAAAACGTAAAATTGTAGATGGATGATTATGTTTTGAAATTCCCCTATGTTTTCCATTAAGATGGGAGGGTGTGATGTCAATTGGGGAGATGAATGGTTGGGCATCTTATGCCCCATTACCATGGATTTCAAGGAGTTTACACAAGATTCTAGAAGGAGGGTTAGTGTTATTACATACTTAGAGGTCTCAATGTAGGGTCCTATTGAACTTTGGTTGTCATTGATATCAACTAATGTCAAAGAGGATGCCAATTGATTCGGCTTAAGTCATTGATGTCAATTGAAGTCAAGTGGATTCAGTATTCACATGACAGCTTGAAGAAGTATGGAAAAGCCACATTGAAGAAGTATATACGCAAGCAAGGTGGTGAAGGATATGGATGCCAGTCTGAAAAAAGTATATCTAGAAGTTGCATCTGATCTGAAGAAGTGTGTCCAGGGGTACATCATGCATATCTAGTTTAAAGAAGTACACAAGGCACATGTACTTGAGTAGGTCATAAGTCCATCCAATCATAGTCCTTCAAGACACAAGCTAAAATGTTGGTTGGGCAGAAGTTTGAAGAGTGCACAAGCAAGCCGAAGAATACATGGAACAAAGTCTAGTGTGTGCAAGCAAGTCCAAAGAAGATTCAAGAGTGTGCAAGCAAGTCAAGCGGACTGCACAAGTAGCATGGAACAAGAGATGGTTGAACATTTATGCAAGTCCTGAAATTGCGCAAGTCATCACCAATCAGAAGAAGCTTTCAATTTTTGAAGCACACACAAGTTTCAAGAAGGGTGTAGCAGTTGAAGTCAGTATATGTGCAAATTCCACAATCGATGACATAACAAGTACGCAAGACCCACAAGTGATGGTATAGGAAAGTTCAAAGTCCCACCAAGTTGAAGAACATGTATGCGCAAGTTCCGAAACATCAAGTGTGAGAGACCCACAAGTGATGGTAAAGCAAGGATGAAAGTCCCACCAAGTCGAGGACCATGTATGCGCAGAACCCAAAAATAAAGGAGACATCAACGGCACAGAACATGACATGTATCATAAGCACAATCCGTGAAGCAAGGAAGAAGGAAAGCCACAACCAACTTGTGGACATACAATCCATGCACGACATGTATAAATAGGGAAGCAAGTTGGAGTTTTGAAGTAAGCTTGATGGCAAGGATGAAAAGCTTCTAAAGATACAAATTTATATTCAGGGCATCAAGGGCTCGAGGAATAGAACAATATGATCTATCGAGGAGCCAAGTGCGCACAAGCAAAGGAATGATATAGTTGATGGTGTGCATATTGATGTTGTAGATCTGTGACAGTTGCGCAAAGACAGAAAGGCAGAATACAGAGGATGCGCAAGAGCGTGATGATTGAATGACCCCATATTGCAGACAACACGTAGACAATCACATATTATTTAAGAAAGAAGCGCAGAGATAGAATTGGAGTATATTAGAAGATGCGCAGAAGTTCAGCTGATGCACGAAGGTTGAAGTCATGTGTGCGAAGTAGAGAAGTCCATTAGATGTGCGACGAAAAAACAACAACATAATCTACCATGCATGTCATGATGAATCCAATCTGAGACAAGTGCGTTAAACCGAAAGGACGAATCATATGATGCACAATATGTCGCGTTGATGTATTTGTAACTTCAGAAGATATTCACTTGTATATTACATTTGTACTTTATTGTATATCCAACATAGATGTATTATTCCTCTGATTGGAAGTGTCGTCATTTGTATTTGCAAGTGTCGCAAGTTACATTGTAAGTGTTGTCATTTGTATTAATGGGTTATTAGACCATCAGTGTGGGGTCGGCCCTAGTTAGGTCATGTGGTTGGGTTATTAGACTTGAGTAGCAAGTCAGCCCCAGTGATTTATTGGCAGGTCAAGTCAGTGTATAAATAGAGAGGTTGTGTCTCTCATTTGATTCATTCACTCGCTTCTCAAGCTCGCATAGCTAAGAGAGAAAGTGGCGCACATGTGGAGGAGGAGGAGTATTTGCTAGAGACATCTTATTGGGTTTCATCCTTGTGATCTTGTATTGTGGCTTATTCTATCTTTGAGGAAGTTGCGGGGTTTTTCACCTTTTTGGTTTTCCCCGAGGAAACTCTGTGTCTCTTATGTGCTTGCATTATTGTGTTTATGATCGATATGCTGTACATGTTATTCTCTCAGTGATCCTGAAGGATAATGGAATGAAATTATCAAAAAATTAACATGGTATCAGAGCTGACCTAAGAAGAAGGCATTGTGCAGCTACGGAAGCTAGGGCTTCTTAATACTTGGGTTTCTCTCCACAGATCATCAAAGGCAGGAGGCTAGATTGACTCTCCTAGCAAGGGCGCATCTTTCTGTCGAGACATAATTCAATTCTAAGCATTTTTAGTTTTTCACCTAAAAATTAGGGTTTCTGCAAAAATTGGAATTTCTGAAATCCGAGACCACGGCTGGAAGCTCCTTTGAAAAATCAAAGTCTAGAGCTTTGGATCGAACTTTTTGGTTGGGTGAAGCTCCGGGAAAATCAAACCCGAATTCAGGGTCCTGTCCAATGAATCTGAAAGTTTAAAAATCAATTTTGAGGGGTGAAACTTTACAGAATTCAAAATCTGAGTATACCAGCTTGACCAACTCAGCAAGGCGCATCTTTCTATCCTTTTAGAAATTTGAAATTCAAATTTTGAATTTTTAGGGTTTCTTTAACAAACCCTAATCTAGCGCCAGATCCAATTTTCAGCAAATCAAGTGGCAAGACCTAAATCTTTTCTATTTCCATTTGAATTACTCTTTAAGATGTCTCACCACACCAAGCTTGAGGATAAGCTTAAAGGGGCTGATAACTTCTGAGCCTGGAAGTATAGGATTGGGTTAATCCTATAAGAGAATGAGTTGGACACTTACATAAGTGAAGAGGTTCCTGTCCTAGAGGGAGATGAGGCTAAGGCCTTACACAAGAAGAACCTGGTCAAGGCTAAGAGAATCATTGATGATTCTATCAAAGACCATCTCATACCTCATGTGTCTTCCCTAAAGACACCTAAGGAGATGTTTGACTCCTGGACCAAGTTGTTTGAAGGAAATAACATAAATCGGAAGATGACTCCGCGGAACCAATTGAAAGGGGTAAAGCTTCAGAATGGAGAGACCATTCAATCCTACTTTTCCAAGGTCTCTCAAATCAAGGAACAACTCGAAGTTGTGGATGAAGTAGTGGAGAATGGTGAAATTGTAATGACCACTTTGAATGGCCTACCTAGGTCATGGGAATCCTTCATCCAAGTGCCAAAAGGAAACTAATCTCTTTCAATAGACTATGGGAGGAATATTCTCAAGAAGAAGTAAGGCTTGTAGCCCGAGAAGAAAAGATGGGAAGTGAAGATCAGGCTCTCACAGCACACACCAAGAAAAATAAGACCAAGAGGGACACCTTATCGCAAGAAATTTTCTCACTACCATCCAAAAGAGAAGAAAGATCTGAGATGCTTCAATTGCAATGAGAAAGGACACTTTGCCTCAGATTGTCCCAAGAACAAAAAGGAAAAAAACAACAACTTCAATAAGAAGAAGAAGAGAAACAAAAGGAGATATCATGCTCATGCTGCCAAGGATGATGAACCTCCCAAGAAGAAGGCTAGAGCAAAAAGTGATGACTCATCTAGTGAAGATGAATATGTTATAATCTCTGCTCTCACAGGTACTATCTCTCATGGATGTAATGATTGGCTTATTGATAGTGGGGCTTCTAAACACAGGACTGGGTTTAAAGAATCTTTTGTAGATCTATCTAAACATGAGTCACCCCATAAGGTGAAACTTGGGGATGACTATCAATATCCCATAAAAGGAAGTGGTGAAGCCTCCTACGAACTAGACTCTAGGAAGTCTTTGAAGATGAAAGATGTTCTATATGTACCTGGACTCAAGAAGAATCTTCTCTCCATATAATCTCTGGATGCAAAAGGAATGGGAGTTGCATTTGTGGATGGCCAAGTACTCATGTGGCCAAAGGGTAAGACCATAGATGATCCAGTAGTGATTGGAGAGCAAGAGGGAGGATTGTACAAATTGAAGGGACAACCTGAACATGCCATGGTACATGAATCTATGGAGCCAAGTGAACTTTGGCATAGAAGACTTGCACACATGCACTATAGAGCACTACCAATTGCAAGCAAAGTTGTAGAAGGTCTTCTTGAATTCCAGTCAAAATGTAATATCCCTTGTTAGGAATTTTATTAAAATGGCAAATTTTCACCTTTTTCCCTAGTTAGACCTTTGACTAGTTTTGAGCACTAGGTCCCCAAATTGCTCCAATTGCTCCCAAATCTTCTGAGAAGGTATATGTTTGATGTTAGAACATAAATATGTGTTTCAGGGATGCTTTTGGACCTTTAAAATACTTCTGCAAATCCTCTTTCAATTCTGTCCAATGTAGGAAATTTTCCTAGTAATTCCCTTTGACTAGTATTGGTCTCTAGGTCTAAAATTGACTCCAAATGCCTTAAATATTCAAGGAAGATGTATGAATGATATTAGGACTTGAATATGATGTTCAGGGATGATATATGGCCACCAAAAGACCTCTTCAAACTCTCTTAATATTCTGGACCAAGTATGCAATTTTACTAGTAATTTGGGGTTCAAATCCTCCTGGGATAAGTACTGAAAATGGCTTCCTAAATGCCTCCAAACCCACTCAAATTTATGAAAAGAGGTATGGAATGTATTAAGTATGCTATTAAGGTCTCATGTGCACCATTAATTGATTATTATATCTGTTCAAACCCTCTCCCATTCAGTTGCAAAAATCACCCATTCGACCCTTGGGGAAATGACACTATTTCTTCTCCCAATGCAATTAAACTGAGTAAAAATACTTCAAATGCTCAAGTAAAGTACATGAAACTTGTAAAATACATTCATGGAAGTATATTAATCACAAATGTATCAGAGAATCATCCATTCATTCGAAATCATCAGCAGTACATTGGTTCACAACAAGGTAGTGGGGAAATGGCATTGTTCTTTCATTAAAAATGAGATTTACACATTTCTACTTGGAATTTAGACCTGAAACTTTTTGGAGATGAATAAAAGAGTATTTAATTCATATTATAAAATAAATGGGTCATTATAATCTCCCCCGAAGAGTAGAATAGATCACCAAAAATGCCCTCCCTCAAGGATTAAGAATATGCCATCAAAACTGAAAATGGTTGAAGGAGTGAGATGAAATAGAAGAAACCATGAGCTGCCCTATAGCTTACACCTGCAAATAAATACTCCATTAAAGCTCCAAATGAAAGTTCTGAATGGCCTTTCCAATTACCAACTTGGATGGGAATCTTTCACCCTCGAAATTGGCTAAGGCAAGAAACTAGTCATCCACTAGCTCTCCCTCTTCACAAATGCAATTGCAAATTCTATAAATGATAAAAATCTGGTTTCATTCTTTGTTATTGACATTTATAAAGTTCTAATGTCCTCCATGGGTCGAATTCCTTCCAAGAGACTCATTCCAACTCAAGTTGGGAAGAGATTCCAATGAACGCCACTTGTACAACAATTCCTAGTCTCCCACTTCTATCAAATCACATGTGGAAGCATCTTACCTGCCTTAACACCCTTGAGCGCCCTCGTGGAGTCTATTTTTAGCCCTGACATGTCATATATGTCATATGTCAGCCTTCAGGTCTGATTTGTGTCATAGGTGTCATAGCATCTTCATCATTGTTGTCAAAGAGCTAGGGAATCTAGCCCAAGTGTCTCACTAGCTCCAAATTGCCTCTTCCTCTTCCATGGGAGTTACTCTTCCTCTATATTTCGACCTCATTGACTCATGCCAAGTATTATTTACCTTATAACTCATCCCAAGAACATTAAGCTTCCCGTGGATTTGAAATTGCAAGAAGAGGATGCCATGTGGCACATAAATTCTAGCTTGTGTGGGTCCCACTTCCTCCATGTGTCTTCATGATCAAATGCCACTTTGATTTTCACTTGTATATATTTATTTATCTCCTTTATTAAATATTTATGTCATCCTAATGTTCCAACATCATTTATTATCCCCATTATTCCAAATCCCAAAGCTTCCACTCCAAACCTAGGAAACTAGTAATTTTCCTCCTTGGCAATTATTTGACCTTTAGCATCAATTTGACAAACTCTAATGAATAGGGCCAATTTGATTAGGCCATTGTGACCCAATGCCAAATTTGGGACATGACAAATCCCCCCTTCCCAATATTGCTTGTCCTCAAGCAATTTCAAACATGGGTGTTGAAGAACCTGCTTTCTGTATAATTCTCTGAAGTTGCCATTGAATTGCCCAACCTTGAGTCTTTGAGTTTCCGTGAAGATTTTAGAGAGGAACCACCATGCTTGTTGCTGCACTACTCTGATAAAAATCACTTTATTAAGTAGGGAACCCATCTCCCATACTGTTTGTTTCCCAAAAAAATTGAAACCAATGAGACAAAAATGATCCCAGGGTCCCATTGCTTGTATTGCACCCCAACAATTAAGAGTGCTCTCCAACCCATACCATCAGATAAGAGGATTCCTGGATCCCATTTTCTTGTATGCATTCTTCCAAACATCATGAGTACAAAATATATATCATCAAAGTACATAACAACATAATGAAAATGTACATCAAGGAGATGCTTCATCAAAGAGTCATGAAAGTGCTTATACCTCCAAGCACGTAGACCACCATTTTCCAAGTGCATACAATCTTCGAGTGACCCATCAAATCTGCTCCAATGACATAGGTGAGGATCCCATGTCCTATAATGCTGCTCCAAATGGATGTGATATGCATAAAAATATTCAGCCATGTATTCCTTCATCCAAGAAGTGAATGAAGAGTCTCCACTAAAATCGAAAGCAAATAATGAGCATAAAAAACAAGGAGACTTCAAAGGACTCAAATAAGTCTCACCCATACATCCATGAATGTGAGAATCATAAAGATGTAACAAAGTATGTGGCTTCCAACAAAAATTTTCTCCCATTATAAATCTATTGTTGGATGAAGTTCCTCTAACATCAAATGAACCAAGTGTTGAGCAAGAAAAACCATGAGACTTCATGTGACTCAGACGCATATCATAGGTGCATCCATGTAGATGTGCATCATCATAAAGTGACAAATAATGCTGCTGCAAATGTGAATAAGAATGTGCTCCAACCATGTCATCCTAAAAGGTAAATCTAGGAGTTCCATACTCCTCATGTGGCACCATAAAAAAAAACCCTTTCACCCATACTTCATTGAGACTAATGCTGCAAACATGGAATTATAGGATGTAGGAGAATGAACTAACTCACCCAAATGATCAAAAAGTGCAGAAGTTTCATCATGGAAAGGATCCATATGGATAGTATTGTAAAATTAGTCACAGCAGATCTAATGAACAAGTAAATCAATCACAACAGATGAACATAGAAAATATGGTGCAAAACTGTGCAAAACATGCAGCAGTGCTCTCTATCCCAGAAAGGGTGAATGAATTACAATACAAACTGTCACAATGACTGAGCAATTCGAATTGCCTAAGGAGGTCATTCGAATCACTGAAATGGAGTAGCTTGACTCTATCTAGGAATCCTCATCAATCATCGGTGGTGCTCATCAATCACAACAACCAGTCATCCAGGTGTCAATCTGAGTCTAACTGAGTGTAATAAGTGTAACTGGAGTGTGTAGCACTGATTTAGGATCTGGAGGCTCAATGGGGGCGCATGGGAGGCTAAATGAAGTCAGAACAAGTCACCTAATCAAACTGGAGGTCAAACGGAAGTGATACAGTCAGTCGGGAGTGAAACTAGCCTCAAATCAGGGAGAATCGGAGCTAACTGAATGTAACTGAAGTGGAACTGCAGTGGTAGGTGAACAAGTGCGCCCTTCTCTGGCAGTAGGTGAGAAGTGGGCGCCTTTCAGCTTAGGAGGGCTAAAACTCTGTGGTAAGTGGCTCCCGGGTGCTAGAATGAAGTGGATAAGGTGCTGGAGGCATCAAACTGGTGACTGGGATGCATGCCAGTGCATGCCTGTGCATGCCAACCCTAGATTCTGCATGCAAACCCTAATTTGCATGCAAGATCCTGAAAAAGATGATGTGGATATCCGAACAAGTATCATGCAACTCCTTCAAAAGTGCGAAACCTTTGTCATAGATTGGTTCCAATGTAGAGGAATCATGCTCTTTTTTAAAAGTTGCATAACCTTCATCAAGAGACAATTCAAGTTCCTCTTCCACCACATCAAGTGTTTGGATATCTTCAAGTTCATCTTCAAACACATTAAGCACATTCAAATTTCCACATTTCTCATGATCCACCATGTCATGAGAATCCTCCAAACAATCTACCATTTGACAATCTAAAACATAGGAGGAAAAACAAGTATCTTGCAACTTTTCAAGAAGTTGCTCATTTTGAATTGTGAGATTATGAATATCCTCATTATTCTTCAACTATGCATCATGTAACAATTCATTAACCTCAAACAAATGGTTTCTATCAAAAATCAAAGACATAAAATTACCTTTGATGTGGCACATTGCTCTTTGAATCTTCTCCATGTCTTCAAGGAAGGATGTTTCCTCCAATGAAGTAGCTCTCCAACAAGAATTTGACACCAATGCTTGAGTGTCATGGAGAATGCTGAGGGACTCTTGGAGCTTATTTTCATTCATCTTTAAGGACCCTTCAAGAAAATGAGTCTCTTGCAAATGAACCTCCTCATCTTCTTCATTTTTGCTTGGACCAACTTCATGAAGCTCAAGTGGTGATGGGGAAGTTGATCTTGGTTCTTCTTCAACTGCTACAAGGTCTTCATTATCATGGTTAATGGAACTTGGGCTTGCAGCAACACTTTCAAAAGTGATCTCTATGTCACCAACATAGAGGTGCGAGCACCCATCGGTAGGTACTCCTTCATAGTTTAAGCATCCATCAGTAGATGCTCTTTGGTTCATTTCTAAGCTAGAAGGTGTGTCGAAATGATCTTCCATATTTTCAATAGAATCTTCTTCATGCTCTTGTGATGTCTCTTCATTTTTATCCTTCAAGCAAGATGATGCATTTTGCCCCTTGTTTTCCTTATGATCAATATCTTTGGAATCTCTTTTTGAAGAATTTCCAAAAGCTCTCCTCAAGTGGGACATAATTTCATGCACACATATATGATACTCACTCCAAGGTTCTTTACAAGAAGGGCACAAACCTTTCTTTACTAACTCCACATCTTCATTTTTGGGCCTATTTTCAAAAACATGTTTAACATAGTACTCAAAAGACATGGCATTTTGTGTATTTTTGCTCGAAGCAAAATATTATTGTTGGGGCAAGGTTTTATATGTTGCTCTCCATATTTGGAACTCACTCATAGATTATCTCTGGTTGGTGTGACACACTCATATTCATAAGATTTAAAGTCATCGGAATAATCTTCATTTCTCTTGAAATTGTAAGAAGTGTTTCATGATGGCACTTCTTCCTCGTACCATTCACATTCTGCTTCATATTGCTCATATGCATTTGCATATTCCTCATAAGAATTGTACCCATAGGATTCATCATAATAGTAAGACATGGCTGCCAATTATTCTTGAATGTATGTACCTAATCCGCAGGTGCAAGGACCATGCTCTGATACCACTGTAATATCCCTTGTTAGGAATTTTATTAAAATGACAATTTTTCACCTTTTTCCCTAGTTAGACCTTTGACTAGTTTTAAGCACCAAGTCCCCACATTGCTCCAATTGCTACCAAATCTTTTGAGAAGGTATATGGATGATGTTAAAACATAAATATGTGTTTCAGGGATGCTTTTGGACCTTTAAATTACTTCTGCAAATCCTCTTTCAATTCTGGCCAATGTAGGGAATTTTACTAGCAATTCCCCTTGACGAGTATTGGTCTCTAGGTCTAAAATTGACTCCAAATGCCTTCAAATATTCAAGGAAGGTGTATGAATGATATTTGGACTTGAATATGATGTTCAGGGATGATATATGGCCACCAAAAAACCTCTGCAAACTCTCTTAAGATTCTGGACCAAGTATGCAATTTTACTAGTAATTTGGGGTTCAAATCCTCCTGGGATAAGTACTGAAAATGGCTTCCCAAATGCCTCCAAACCCACTCAAATTTATGAACAAAGGCAGGGAATGTATTAAGGATGTTATTAAGGTCTCATGTGCACCATTAATTGATTATTATATCTGTTCCAACCCTCTCCCATTCAGCTGCAAAAATCACCCATTCGACCATTGGGGAAATGACACTATTTCTTCTCCCAATGCAATTAAACTGAGTAAAAATACTTCAAATGCTCAAGTACAGTACATAAAAATTGTAAAATACATCCATGGTAGTATATTAATCACAAATGTATCATAGAATCATCCATTCATTCAAAATCATCAGTAGTACATTGGTTCACAACAAGGTAGTGGGGAAATGACACTGTTCTTTCATTAAAAATGAGATTTACACATTTCTACTTGGAATTTCGACCTAAAACTTTTTGGAGATGAAGAACAAAGTATTCAATTCATATTAAAAAATAAATGGGGCATTATAAGCTCCCCCAAAGAGTACAATAGCTCACCAAAAATGCCCTCCCTCAAGGATCAAGAATATGCCATCAAAACTGGAAATGGTTGAAGGAGTGTGCTACAATAGAAGAAACCATGAGCTTCCCTGTAGCTTACACCTGCAAATAAAGACTCCATTAAATCTCCAAATGAAAGGTCTAAATGGCCTTTCCAATTACCAACTTGGATGGGAATCTTTCACCCTCGAAATTGGCTAAGGCAAGAAACTAGTCATCCACTAGCTCTCCCTCTTCACAAATGCAATTGCAAATTCTACAAATGATCAAAAGCTGGTTTCATTCTTTGTTATTGACATTTATAAAGTTCTAATGTCCTCCATGGGTTTAATTTATTCCAAGAGACTCATGCCAACTCAAGTTGGGAAGAGATTCCAAAGAACGCCACTTGTACAACAATTCCTAGTCTCCCACTTCCACCAAATCACATGTGGAAGCATCTTAGCTGCCCTAACACCCTTGAGTGCCCTCTTGGAGTCTATTTTTAGCCCTGACATGTCATATATGTCATATGTCAGCCTTCATGTCTGATTTGTGTCATAGGTGTCATAGCATCTTCATCATTGTTGTCATAGAGCTAGGGAATCTAGCCCAAGTGTCTCACTAGCTCCAAATTGTCTCTTCCTCTTCCATGGGAGTTACTCTTCCTCTATATTTCGACCTCATTGACTCATGCCAAGTATTATTGACCTTAGAACTCATCCCAAGAACATTAGGCTTCCCATGGATTCGAAATTGCAAGAAGAGGATGCCACGTGGCACATAAATTCTAGCTTGTGTGGGTCCCACTTCCTCCATGTGTCTTCATGATCAAATGCCACTTTGATTTTCACTTGTATATATTTATTTATCTCATTTATTAAATATTTATGCCATCCTAATGTTCCAACATCATTTATTATCCCCATTATTCCAAATCCCAAAGCTTCCACTCCAAACCTAGGAAACTAGTAATTTTCCTCCTTGGCAATTATTTGACCTTTAGCATCAATTTGACAAACTCTAATGAATAGGGCCAATTTGATTAGGCCATTGTGACCCAATGCCAAATTTGGGACATGACACAAAACATGAAGGGGTTTGCAAAGGATGTGCAAAAGGAAGAACACAAAGAAATCACTTCCAAGTAGTGAAAGCAAAGCAAAAGGAATCATGGAAATTATCCACTCCGATGTATGTGGTCCGATGTCATCCAGTTCTCTGAGTGGGTATGTAAACTATGTTTCCTTCATTGATTATTTCTTTAGGAAGACTTGGGTTTATTTCTTGAAGAATAAAGATGAAGTATTTGATAAGTTAAAGGAATTCAAAGCCTTGATAGAAAATCAAACTGATAAGAAGATCAAGACCTTCAGATCCGACAATGGCAGAGAATTCACTTCAGGTGATTTCAAGAAACTATGCAGTGATTCAGGGATTAATAGGGAGTTGACTGCTCCCTACAATCCACAACAAAATGGATTTGCAGAAAGAAAGAATAGAACTATCATGGAAGCAGCACGGGCAATGCTTCATGACGAAGATCATGCCTATGCATGTCTGGGTAGAGGCAGCTAGGACAGCTGTATATGTGCAGAACAGAACACCTCACAAGATACTTGACAACAAGACACCAGAAGAAGCTTTCTTTGGTAAGAAGCCTAAAGTTAGCTATCTCAAAATATTTGGCTGTCCAGTATTTACACACATTCCAAAGGAAAATAGGAGCTAGATCCTTTAGGAAGGAAGGGCATCTTTGTGGGTTACAGTGAAAGCTCGAAGGCTTATAGAATATACTTTCCAAGGTTCAAGAAGATTGACATCAACAGGGATGTAACATTTGATGAAGACTCAACATACATCGAATCAAGGAAGATGCCTGTTGAAGACAATGAAGAGCCAAAGGTAACCAGATTTCAAAACACCACTATGAATGAAGCAATTCCAGAAGAAGATCGTGAAATTGAAGATCCACAAGAATCGATAGATCCACCCTGTGAGAAGAAATCTCACAAGAGGAAACCTGCATGGGCTACAGAGCTCATTCAAGATGCATAAAGGTATGGCATTCCAAAAGAAGAACACAGAGAAAGGAAGAGGACTAGATCACACACCAGTTATGTTGCCTTACTCTGTGATATTATGAACAAAGAACCTTCTAGTTATGAAGAAGCAGCGGAAAAGAAAGAATGGAAGGATGCCATGGTCGAAGAGTACCTGTCGATCACGAAGAATGATGTTTGGGATTTGGTCCCAAGACCTGAAGGGAAGTCTGTTGTGACTTCCAAGTGGATCTATAAGATCAAGCATGCTGCAGATGGTAGCATAGAGAAATATAAGGCGAGGTTTGTAGCTCGTGGTTTCTCCTAGAAAGAGGGAATAGATTATGAAAAGACTTTTGCACCTGTAGCCAGATACACTTCCATCAGAATAGTACTTGCTCTGGCTGCAATGATGAAGTGGAAGATACACCAAATGGATGTCAAGACAACTTTCTTGAATGCTGTAGTCGAAGACGAAGTGTATGTGGAGCAGCCACTCGGTTTTGAGACACATGACATGGAGTCATATGTATGTAGGTTGAAGAAAGCCTTGTATGGCTTGAAGCAAGCTACTAGAACCTAGTATGGTAGGATGAACAGCTTCCTATCCAGTTTGGGCTTTACCAAGAGTAAAGCAGATTCCAACCTTTACGACAAGGTTGAGGAAGGCAATCTGGTGATACTACTATTGTATGTGGATGACCTGTTTGTTATAGGTGAGGATAGATTGATTGTCGATACGAAGAGGAAGCTTGCTGCCGAGTTCGAGATGAAGGAATTAGGGATGATGCACTACTTTCTAGGCATGGAGGTGTGGCAGAGTGTAGATGGAATCTTCCTTGGACAAGGGAAGTAGGCAGTAGAGATCCTGAAGCGGTTCGGGATGATGGACTGCAAGGACATGGCCACACCTATGGCATCAAACATGAAACTTCTGTGTGATGCTTCATCTGAGCCGGTTGATGTCACAATGTATCGTCAGATGATTGGGTCCTTGATGTACCTGACGAACACAAGACCAGATATTTGCTTTGCGGTGAACACATTGAGCCAGCTCTTGATGGATCCCAGAGGTGTTCACCTGGTTGCTATGAAGCATATTCTAAGGTACCTGAAGGGTACGGTTGATTATGGGCTCAAGTATGATGCGAATCAAAAGTTTAACCTACAGGTTTATGTTGATTCAAATTGGGTAGGCAGTGCTGCAGATAGGAAGAGCACTTCGGGGTGCTGCTTCAGTATGGGATCAGGTGCGATCTCTTGGTTTAGCAGGAAGCAGTCCTGTGTAGCACTAAGTATAGCTGAAGCAGAGTATGCCGCAGCTTGTTCGGCTAGTTGTGAGACAGTATGGCTTAGGAAGCTACTGTTTGAGTTATTTGATCTCCCGTTGGATGCTACTGTTATCTTTTGTGACAACCAAAGTCATGTGAAGTTGTCTGAGAACCCGTTGTTCCATGACAGGTCGAAGCACATTGAGGTCAAATATCACTATATCAGGGATATGGTACAGAGAGGAGCAGTGAAGCTCCTGTATGTTGCGACGGATGAGCAGGTTGCAGATGTGTTGATGAAACCACTAGCCAGAGTGAAGTTCGAGTACTTTAGAGACAGGCTTGGTGTTCTTCAGATTGAAGATACTTCGAGGAAGAAGTGATGGGACACATTTGCATGATCCATTCCAAGCATGGTGAGAGGAGGATCCTTCCCATGGTTGTGGATGTAAGCGCTGTGTGATGAGCATCAGGATGATGCTCCATTTACTACTTTGGATATGCATCAGTTGGATGCTTTGTATGATCAGTTGGATTATGTATATGCATAAGGTGGATGCTTGGTATGATCAATTGGATCATGTATATGTATATGCATTAGGTGGATGCTTTGTATGATCAGTTGGATCATGTATGATGACATGCATCAGGACGATGCAGTGACGATGATCAGGATGATCATGTGTGATGAGTATCAGGACGATGCTTTGGATGACATGCATTAGGACGATGCAGTGACGATGATCAAGATGATCATGTGTGATGAGTATCAGGACGATGCTCTGGATGACATGCATCAGGACGATGCAGTGACGATGATCAGGATGATCATGTGTGATGAGTATCAGGACGATGCTCTGGATGACATGCATCAGGACAATGCAGTGATGATGATCAGGATGATCATTGGAGATGAGTATCAGGATGATGCTCTGGATGATATGCATCAGGATGATGCTATGATGATGATCAGGACGATCATATGTGATGATATGTATCAGGTGGATACATTGCATGATCAGTTGGATTATGTGTGATGAGTTCCGAAGACACAGATGCACATGGGCTTTTCAGACATGGTGTAGATGTGCTCTCCCATGGTCGTGATATAATTGCCGAGCTTTTCCGACAAAGGTGTAGATGTGTTCTCCCAAGGTCGTGATCTAATTGCTGAGCCATTCTTCACAAGGTGTATATGTGTTCTCCCATGGTGAAGATGTAAGGGCTGGAGCCATTCTTTACAAGGTGTAGATGTGTTCTCCCATGGTAAAGATGTAAGGGCTGGAGCCATTCTTTACAAGGTGTAGACGTGTTCTCCCACGGTGAAGATGTAATGGCTGGAGCCATTCTTCATAAGGTGCAGATGTGTTCTCCCACGGTGAATTTGTAAGGGCTGAAGCCATTTTTCACAAAGGTGTAGATGTGTTCTCCCACGGTGAAAAAGTAAGGGCTGGGGCCTTCCCTGAATGGTGGTAGATGTGTTCTCCCATGTCGGTGGTGTAAGTGTTGTGTATGTGCATCTGGGTTGTGCTTCATGGACAATGAGATGATATGATCAGTATGATCATGAGTATTAGGATGATACTCTGTGGCCGTGGAAAGGTTGTGCAATTGCATGTAAAAGATCCTGGGAGATCCGATAGGTTGAGCAGTGAGCTCGTAAAAGTCCTGGGATGCTCTATCGAGGTTTTTCTGACGCACGTAATCAGTCCTAAGGATTCCATAGGATGGCCAGAGATGATGAAGACATACAGGAGGCTAGGCTTACATCTAGCATGAAAAATGGCTGGCTCTGTAGAACTTCCTATGACGAGAAGAATTCAGAGATAGCCCAGTGATCGAGATGTCGAGTACAGCAGTGATGATGATGATGCTCCATGATCTAGTGATGATGATCCAGCTCCAGAATTGAAGACTTGCGCCAATATGTATTGATGACCTGAGTCTAGAGAATACCTTCCTAGTTAAGAGGGAGTGTTGATGTATTTGTAACTTTGGAAGATATTCACTTGTATATTAAATTTGTACTTTATTGTATATCCAACAGAGATGTATTATTCCTCTGATTGGAAGTGTCGTCATTTGTATTTGCAAGTGTCATCATTTGTATTGATGGGTTATTAGACCACCAGTGTGGGGTTGGCCCTAGTTAGGTCATGTGGTTGGGTTATTAGACTTGAGTAGCAAGTCGGCCCCAATGATTTATTGGCAGGTCAAGTCAGTGCATAAATAGATAGGTTGTGTCTCTCACTTGATTCATTCACTCACTTCTCAAGCTCGCATAGCTAAGAGAGAAAGTGGCGCACACGTGGAGGAGGAGGAGTATCTGCTAGAGACATCTTATTGGGTTTGATCCTTGTGATCTTGTATTGGGGATTATTCTGTCTCTGAGGAAGCTGCAGTGTTTTTCACCTTCTTGGTTTCCCCAAGGAAACTCTGTGTCTCTTGTGTGCTTGCATTATTGTGTTTATGATCGATATGCTGTACATGTTATTCTCTTAGTGATCCTGAAGGATAATGGAATGAAATTATCAAAAAATTAACATGTCGCAGATTGTCTGAAAGACTGTGGCACTTAAACCGAACTGACACATCTTAGTAAATGCGTAGTTCCATCTGATACCGATGCGTAATCTCAAAACAACAAGCTATCAATTGAAACATGGTATTAGTTGGTGAGTGCAGTTGCGCAGCAACAAAACAACATAATGAACCTTGACACATACTGCAGGATCAGTTGAAGTAACACATGGTATATGAAGTGAGTCATCAGCAGAAGTGAATTGTTGAGTGGAATGAGAAGTCAAGTTATGTATGCAGGGAAGTGACAACAATACGACTGCATAAAGAAGGTGCACACAACATAACAAACATCAGAAGATCAAAAGTGTGTGCATGTTGGAAGTTCAGGAAGGCAACATCTTATTTTGTATATCTAGGCGGCAGGACAAGGCAAGGAGCAGGGGCTCGTAGCCTCCTTCGAGTTGGTGATGGAGAAACCAGGGAATTGGTGCTTCATCGAATGTAATCTTTTCATTGCAAAAGAGCATTCTGTGTTTTTCTCCCGTTTGGGTTTTCGCGTCAAATTTTGTGTGTGTTATGTGTTCTTTGTTTTGGTGCATATGTGGATGAATGTTTATTTATGATGGATGCATAATTGAAGATCAAGAATAAATTCAAAATAATTTGTTAAAGAAGTTTAAAATTGTTCATAATTGCGCTAATAATGATTCACCCGCCTCTCAGTATTAAATCAATTCCAACAGGTCCTGGAAGATCACCATCTCTAATCAGATGGAAAAGATCTAGAAGAAAAACTAGTTTTACATTATTAAATAATTCAACATTATCCATGTTTTGGATGAATTCACTCCTTCAATTCATTCCAACATGCAGTTTATTAGGAACAAGCATCACTAGGATTTTGAATAACTCTAGAGATTATTTCCATCACAAAGCATGCATGATCATAGCACCCACTAATTCCTAGTAGAAAACCCCCAAGAATGTGCCACTATAAACATCCTTTTGTGTAGTAAAATGAATTTGAATATATTATGTAGGAATTACCGGTAGCAAGAGTGATTAAACCATTCTCAAGTCCATATTCATCCCCCAATGTGCATGGTTTTGAATAAAGAAGGTTTATGGCACATGTGCCTTGATTTCCAAGCTCTCAACATCTTAATGATCAAAGATAAATTTCCAATTCCCATTATTGATGACCTCTTGGATGAGCTCCAAAGTGCCCCATTCTTCTCTAAATTAGAGTTATGTTCTAATTATCACCAAATCTGAATAATGGAGGTTGATATTCCTAAAACTTCCTTTTAGACACATGAAGGTCATTATGAGTTTTTGAATAGGCCTTTTGGCCTTGGCAATGTTCCGTCCACTTTTAAAAGCCTTGTGAACATGCCCTTTTGGTCCTTCCTATGGAAATTTATGTTCTTTTTTATAACATCGCAATCTACAATAAAACCCAGGAGGCACATGTTGATAAGGGTGCATTATAGCTCCTAAAGGTCAATCATCTACTTTTTGTATTCAAAAAATGCTTTTCGTGCTTCTGAAGTGGAATACTCAAGTTTGATTGTCAACCATGATGGGGTGTGAGTTGATCCTAAAAAGATCAAGGCAATGTAATATTGGCCATGTTTCACAACCCTCAGAGGTTTACAAGGCTTCCTTGGCATTAGAGGCTACTATCAAAAGTTTTTGTAATGTTATAGTTGAATAACAACCTCATTAACAACTTTGCTAAAAAAATGCCTTCATATGGAGCAATAAAGCATAGCAATCATTTTAGAAGTTTAAGGTTGCTATGTGTACCACTCCAGTCTTATCCATGTCACACTTCAATAAACCCTTAATCTTGGAATGGATGTTTTAGGCAAATGTATTTGGGCACTGTTGATGCTAGATGGGTGCCCATTGCCATTTGTTAGTAAGTAATTATGTGACATAATCTTGGGAAAGTATGCGTTTGAGAAAGAAATGATGACCATGCTTTATTATGTTAAGACCTATTAAAATCACTTGACTGGCTAACACTTTCAAGTTAAGACCAACCTTTATAGTTTGAAGTATTTCCTCAAGCAACGATTTCCCTCCCCAGAGAAATAGGGGGGTGACAAAGATGTTGAGTTATGAATATGAGTTTGTTTACACAAAGGGCAAGGAGAATGTGTTTTATGATGCTTTATCTCACGAATAATAGGATGAGAGGTACTTATTTGCATTGTCCTTACTATAGCGAAATAAAAAAATGGGAGTACAATAGGAGTCGATGTTAACCTTTCTCCAAAATATTAGGTATGGAAGGAAACCAAAGACTCCTTAGTGGTATAAAAAATCACATATATAGGCAATGAGGTTACATAGTTAACCGATATAGGGAGGGAAAAGACACCCATAAAAGTTTGTAAACATCCCAACACCTAGGATTTCAAATAAGGAATTAGATCCATCTAGGAATGTAATATTTGTCTTGAACTTAGAACTAGGGTCAGGCAAACAACAAGAGAGTTGATTGATGCAACAATTTGTTCTTAGTGAATAATTTTTATTAAATAAAAAAATTAAGACATGATTGCATTCATTGCATACATCCAACTATGTCCTAACAAAAGGTTATAGTAGTGTCAATTGATTTAGGTTGTCTTACCTTCCAATTCACTTAGGATACTTGGTATACTTTGATGTGATTTAAATATCTACCATCAAATTAAACTACAAAAAAGTGACACCAGTGATGAGGCTTTAATGATTGCTGTCATATCCTTATGGCAATGCCCATTAAATGATTGTCTCCATACGTATATTTGGTAATGGTTAGTAAACATCGTTTCCATAAGTGTCTTTGTTGATTAAAACAATGGCATGCCCTTCAAGATCGTCATTGATTCATTTTTTGGCAACTAAATTAGTGACAATATTTCCAAGCCCGTCGCAATAAGTGGTTTCATTTATTAAAACAACAACATGCCTTTTAAGATCATCGTTGATTCATTTTTTGGCTACTAAATTAGTGACAATATTTCTAAGCTTGTTGCCAATTATTATTTTTGTAACTAAACTTGGCGAATGTCCCCTAATATGTGTGTGTGTAGTACAACATATATCTACATATATGTTGTACATGGATATATATACATACACACACATACACACACACCCACAATGTGTGTGTGTGAAGTGTCACATCCCAAGGGACGAACCTAATTAAGGGACATGATCATTCAATCACGGTGACTATTCATTGTGTATAATTATGCCATCATATGGGATTACATATCATTCTATCATCTATCTTATTCAATTACTTATTTATTACTTGTCTTATACGAATTTATGTTGTTTGTCCTTCTTATGTTCGATATTTGTTAGTAAATGGACTTTTGTTCATACCATTGGTATCAGAGCTAAGTTTCTAATCCAACCTTAGTCACCGTTTTCATATCCTATATGATTTGGATTTTGTCCACTCATGTTTTAGAATGTTTAATTTCCTAGGGCTTCGACCCTAGTCCAACATTTGGCCACATTCATTCTTATTAACGTTTCTCAGATATTGTTCTTTGACCACTACTAGGCCATTTACAATTTATAAATTCCATTGAAGAATATTTTGAAGAATCATAGCCACAAAATAACCAAAGCCACAAAATATTCTTTAATGGAGTTCCAAAGAACCAAAGCCACAAAATCATTTACATCCCCATGTAGTACAAGCATTTCCAATACAATAAGTGCCAAGAACATTGCCCACAATAAAATCAACTCAAATAAGGGATAAATTATTAACAAAAAAACAATAGCCATCAAGTGAGACAGGACAATCGTGGATACAAACGATTTTTTGAGTTTTGGGTATATCACTGACCTCTACAAGCTCATCATTTCAAATAGAGTTGACCATATCATAGTCACTAATCTCTCTAGCTCATTCGGATTGACTAGTAACTGGTTGACAATGGCATTAATTTTTTTTTGCTTGAATCATGGCCTACATTCACGTGGGGACTCATGTGTGATATAAAATATTGTCAATTAAAGAAATCACCATTGAAGGTTGCCACCGATCACATGTGTATATGGAGTTGAGCTTTATTGGTATAATTAAAATGAGCCAATGGTATTGGTGCTAGGTTGAGAACAAGGTTCTCATTGGTGGACCACATAGTCCTATTATATTCTAGATGTGCTAGCATTTTCAATCTTCCCTAGGGGATGAAGGTCCCATGTGAATTGCAACCAAGACCTTAGTAAGATGGGGGAAAATGCAAAGGGACAAAGGAAACTACTAACAAACTATCATCTCAATATCCAAGGATTTCTTATGTGCATAAATAAGTAGCATGCAACATACATTAAATAGAAATCATCATAAATAGAATAGCCATAGATTCCATTAGATCCATAAATAGATAAGAACATAGATGAAGCATGCTAAAAATTTAAACACATTACACATAAATTTTAAATGGGCATCAAACAATATTCTCTTATTCATGTCCTCCAAGTACAACTACGATATGCAACATTACATTATATGAACTCTAGATAGACTTCTTATCAGATAGGATCAATATAGAGAACAGAATTGACCTGGCAACTTACAATTCTCAATCCTCATTATGGAAACTTTTCTTATAATGATAACAACCTCTTCCTTGACCTCAATGGGTTTTATACAAAACTAGTTGCTAAAACTGACCGTGTTAAGATAGTTACAAAAGTGGTAAGGATGATTGATTGATTGTGTTTCATAATCATAATGGTTGGTAGCTGACTTGTGTCACATCTCTTGATGTCTTTGCCACATATTCAAGATTGATCCCCACCCTCTTATTCATCTATCCATCCTCTCAAAAATGAAGGGGCCAACAATTCCCAACCACAATCATTGACTCATCCTTGAGTGAACCCTTATGCTCTGGCTATCCTTTCAATGAAGGGGCCAACTTAGGGTTGATCTGTAAGGCTTGGTTGCAAAAATATTTGAACTGCTCCAACTATGAGTTCCTTTTACTCAAAAGAATGGAGGCACCAAGAATGAATTCATGCACCATTTTACAAAGTCTATGCTTCTCCAAATCCTCCCACTTTGCATCTATGAAATAATATAACTACTGGAGCACAAGATAGGTGGACTATGCTACTGGTTGAAAGTCACAAAGCACCTTATTTTCCACAACTTCTACTTCTTGGAGGGCATCCAGTTGGTCAATTGTAGCCTAAATATCTGCATATATGTCTTGTTTCTTAAAGGATTTGTGATGGAGTAGGCATCCATATTCATTTGCTTGATCCTCTCTCATAACTCCTTAACAAGATTATTCCTTCTCTCATCTAGACCCATCCAATTATGCATAATGACAGATACTTCTTCGCTCTCTATTATAATTCTGTAACAAGTGACCCCTAAGTTGTTGTTGTTACTGGCTTCCATAGGACCACGTGACTTGTAGTTAGGATTCCAATTCTCTAGTCTTTAGACTAAGATGTTAACATGAGGCACATACAATATCCAAGGAGTCCTTAGATTGGTTAGTAGAAATATGCTCAGGTTGTTGTGGCTCCACTTGTCACAACTCTAGCCACAAACCCTCCAACTGTATCCAAACAACTTCAACTACATTGTTTTCTTATTGTCACATGTGTTATGCCTTGTCTCTTTTGTTGGAAGAAGTTGTCATTGATGTCAACATGGTCAAGAGATTTGTGTCATTGATATTGAGTGATGTTGTCATTGATGTCAAAGTGATAATGGTGATGTGGCAATAATGCTGAAGATGTATACGTAATGATGATGAGGGGGAAGTAGTGGAGGATGGTTGTTCGAGTAATGTTTGATGAAGCTTTGTGAAGTCATGAAGATAAGATAATAAGAAGTCTTGAAGCCCCTAAAGAATCTCTTGAAGAATAATCCTTGACACGATTGTATATAATTCCAAAGTGATCCCCTTATGGCGTAGAAGTTACACATGGCCCTAACAGGAAGAAAATTTGAGTTGTACACAAATAGCAAGCCCTTAAAGAAGTCCCTAAGGTTGCTCCAAAGTAATATTGGTGTAAAGTGTGAAGAAACCCCTAAAATAACGGTGTTGGGTCCACATGACCAGGATGATTGGTCCATATGACCATGAGAAGTAGCCCCATAAGTAATAAGGATTGGTCCACAAGACCATGATGGTATGAAATATCAAGAAACCCCCAAAGTAATGGTGATTTGGCCCACATAACCCCAAAAATAATGGTGTTGGGTCCACATGACCCCAAAAGGAATAAAGAGTTGTCCACTTAAGTATGATGATGAGGAGATGGCCCAAAATCCCCTTGATGATGTTTTGTAGTGATCTAGAAGGAAAGATAAAGGTACATGTTAAAAATCTAAAAGTGGTCCATAAAGTCGGGATTGATTCATTAAAGTCCCTCTTAAAATATGGAGATCCTAATTTTAAGGAGAAGTAAAATGTTTGCCCTAAAATTAGTTAAAGGCACATTGGAGAGTATAAATAAGAGTTGAAAATTCTCATTTTATCATCATTCAAGTCTCTCTTTTCTAATGCGCAAATTCTATAAGAAAAGTGTGAAATCTTGAGGAGAAGGACGAAAGTTCAAGAGAAGAAGAACAAAGTTTTGAGGAGGATCAAGTAGTTTCAGGAAAACTTGCATAACTTTCTCATACGGTATCGGAATTACAAACTTCTTGGCTCGTTCGAAAGCTTGTTGTAAGGGATATGTGATGACACAAACCAAATTTTATTTTGTTGAATGATTATTTCTTGTTTATTCATCTTATAAAATGTATGGTTCTTGCTTATGGGCTTCTCTTGTAATGATACATGTCTCTCATGGACTAGGGTCCATCTTTCTTGGTTATGGTATGAATATTAGATCTTCTCTCTTGGTGAATCTGGTTGAATATATTGCATAGAGTATTGTGAACTTGCATAGATTATGATGATACTTGCATAGATTATGGTGATGATATTGGTATAGATCATGGTGATGGCATAGATCATGATGATGTTATTGGCATATATTATGGTGATTATCTTGTTATAGATCATGGTGATGGCATAGATCATGATGATGCTATTAGAATATATTATGGCGATGATCTTGCATAGATTGTGGTGATCTTTCATAGATTATAGTGAACTTGATATGTTATGGTTATTATGGTGATGATCTTGGAATAGATCATGGTGATTATCTTGGCATAGTTTATGGTGATATTGACATGGATTAGTGTGATGTTATTGGCATGATCTAGGGTTCCTCTCTTGGAATTACCTATGGTTTGAAGGTGATAATGATGTTAAAGGTTTGAAGAAGCAAACAAATGAAGTTTATGGGTGATTATTTATGGGATTTGATTACTTGGAGGCATCTTTCTGGTTCAATTCAAGAAGGTTTTGTAGATGTTGAGATTATGACAATGACAGTTATAGAGATAGTGATATATACATAGCTTGATAGAGATAGCGATACAGTTACATGTTGAAAGACAATGATACAGGTACACGTACAATTTGACAGAGATAGTGATACAGGTACATGTTGATAAAGACAGTGATACATGTGCAGGTTGACAAAAACAAGGACACCGAGACAATGACAGAGACAAGTTGACATTCTTATTAATATCAGGGTGGAAGGACATGGAAAGGACAAGTGATCAAAATCTCCTTCGTGTCAGTGCCTTAAAAGTGTGAGTTGGAGCTCACTAAGGATCGGTGTCCTCTCTACAGGTTGGTGCCTATACATCAAGGGGTTGTTGCCTCCTTCTAGTCGGTGCTAGTAAATCAAGGAGTTGGGATCTTTCTTCAAGTTGGTGCCTCCCAGTTGGTGCTGGAGAATCTTGGAAGTTTGTGCTTCCTATGAATGCAATCTTATTATTATATAAGAAAAGAATTCCATGGTTTTCTCTCGTTTGGGTTTCCATGTAAAATATCTTGTGCAATGTGGATGATTTTATGTGATTATGAATGTCATTGTTAATGGTCAATGTTACATGACGTGTTTAAGGTTAAAAATGGTAAAAAGTGCTAAAGACTAATTTACCCCCACCCCTCAGTATTGGTGAATATTCCAACAATTGGTATCATAGCACGTTACTTCAGGAACAGTCTAACCACTGGAAGGTAGATCCCAGTAAGAATAATGAATAAGCATGACGAATTTACCAAACTTGTATTACCATTGTTTGATGGGATGAACTATTTTTTTAAGCATAAGGATGAAACTATTTTTGTATTCATAGGGACTTGATGTTTGGAAGGTCGTAGTAAAAGGATACACTATACTAGATATTGCTCCAACAACAGGTACAACTAAAAGAAGACTCTTTGAATGTAATTCAAAGGCCATGTATGCTATTCTGGGAGGTCTAGTAGGATAAGAATTTGTCAAGGTTATGCATTGTACCTTAGCAAAAGAAATATGGGACAAGCTCAAGAATTGTATGAAGGAGATGTTAAAGTCAAAGGGGACAAGCTTCAAACCTACATAAAACAGTTTGAACACCTGAAAATGAAGAAAGATGAAGATATTTCAGCTTATTTTACTCGAGTTGAGAAAATTGTGAATACCATCAAGAGGATTGGGAGAAAAGATTGAAGGTTCAATAATTGTTCATAAGATACTCAGATCTCTCTCGATGAGGTTTGACCTTAAAATCTCATCTCTAGAGGAAAGACAAGATCTAGATAAATTGATCATGGTTGAATTACATGGAATTCTTACAACATGGGAAATGAGAACATAACAGGAAAATCCATCCATAAGGGAAGCAACTTTCAAGGCATCCAAGAAGACAAGGAAGAACAAGCAAAAGTCAAAATCATGCTTGTGCTCCAACTACAGTGATGATTCATACAATGAAGAAGAAGCCAAATTTGTGAGAAAATTGAAAAGGGAATCAACAAGTACAAAGGTAAGATTCCTTTCAAATGTTTTAATTGTGGTAAAATTGGTCATGTTCTTCCAAATCTCCTTATTAAAAGGGATTAGATAGTGATGAAGAAGAAGTTCCGGAGAAAGAAAATAAATATCAGAAGAGAGACAAGGAAAGAAATAAAAGAAGATTTTTGAAAAAGAAAAGTCTATATTCAAAAGAGGATAGTTCCTCATCCGATGAAGATGATGATAGTGATAGTGACTAAGAAAGAGTGCTCTTCACGGCATTAGAGGAAACTGTTAAAGATAACGAGGAAGACTATGAAGAAGGATAAGTGAACCTTGAGGAATAATTGCTTTGTGCATTAAGTGATCTAAGTAAAGAAAGGAATGAATATAAGTCACTCAAGGAAGAGATAATCAAACTAAAGGAAGACTCTAAGAGCTCTAGCGGAAATCTTGAAGAACCTAGAAGATTTTCATAGATCTAAGGGTTTAGTTGGAAGAGGCTAAGGTGATTGAAGAAACACTCGAAAGACAACTAGAAGAAAAGGAGAAGATATAGGAAGAGCTGGAAGCGAAAGTAGTCTCACTCATAAAAGAATTATAGAAGACGAACATCCAACAAAACTTTGGAAACAACACCAAAATACTGGACGAAATCATCAGCAGCCAAAGGCCATTTTATGATAAGTCTAGTATTAGATACAAACAAAATGATGAGGGTTCAAGACCTATGATGACTGGAAGTGAAGCAAAACAGAGAATTTATGTAGATACTATCAAGGGTTCCAAGCCTCTAAAGGAGGATATACATAAATCGACAAAAAAGCAAGGTCCAGAAGAAGATAGTGCATTTAGAGAAACATGGAAGCAACCATCAACAATGAAGAAGACTCAAAATGAAGACCATGATTTCAGAAGATCCGCACCAACTAGAAGACCACTCACATCCTGGTACCAAAATATTTTTCTTGGCTTGTGTTATTCTTGAAACAATTTTGGGCATAAGGCTATAAATTGTAGAGCCTATGCATGGGGTAGAAACACATGGAATGGAAATGGCTATGAAAACTCCAGGAATCATTATGAAGGCAATTATCCCAAAAATCCTCGTGAGGATTTTGACAAAAGTTATAATAGATTTGGAGCTCTAGATTATGAAACCGAATGTTACAAATGTAACAATTTTAGACACAACCATTAATTGCATTAGTGGTTTGAAACTAGACAGATTCTGGAACAACAAAGAATTTGGAAAAAGAAGCAAGAAGACTTGTAGGTTGAGGAATGTGGGTCTACCTTACAAGTCCAAAATTTAAGAAGCCATTGGTATATTGACAGTGGATGCTCAAATCATATGACCAAAGACAAAAAGGAATTGATGTTACATGATGAAAATGTGAAAGGAGAATAAGAAGAACATGTCAAAAGAGAATTCTCAGAGGTCATACCTACAACAATTGATGAGTCATGTAATAAAGATAAATCAACAAGTAAAAAGGAAGGTGATAGGATTACAGATGATGATCCGGCAGCAGAAAAACATTATATATTGTTCTAACCAATTTGTTGTAGAGACTCCCAATATCATGGATAATATTGAGGGGGAGTCTAAGTAGAAGGCAAGGAAGAACAAAGAAAGGATAACAAATTAAGGACTGTACATAGCAAAAGACAGTGGTGTGGTAAATCATACAGGAACACAAGGGGAGCTACTTCAGAAAGCTTAAAGAAATGGTCCAATCTAACGGGGAGTCAATACAGTCACATGGGGAGCATTATCAACAAGGAAATATATTCTCAGAAGGAATTCACAGTCAAGTAAAGTTATCGTTTGCAAAGGGGAGAGAATGTTCAGCAAAAAAAATTCATAGAAAATAAGCATATTGACAGGGGGAGCTAGCATAATCCCATGGGGAGTAGGTGAACAAATTTGATTCACCCCTTTTTTCATTAATGTCAAAGAGAGAGAGAGAGAGAGAGAGAGAGAGAGAGAGAGAGAGAGAGAGAGTTGAAGTTGTTTCCATCAAGGACACCGGGGGATCTTGTTGGAGTAATTTGCCATTGATATCAACAGGGTCAAGAGTCATGTCCCTTCCCTAGTGGCCTTGGTCACAACTTGGATCCTTCCATCGCTAGGGGGTCTAAGTCAATTAATTAAATGAAGACTTAATTAATGGGGTATTTTTGAGGCATAATATTATAGTAGTTAATTAATTATCAAATAATTAATTAAATTTCTGAGTTGGAATTATTTTTATTATTAATTCATCATCATTACTAATAAATGTTGGCAAGTTGATGATGACTTGGCTAGGAGGTCGAATTTGGATCAAGTGGGCCAATCTTGCCTTAGTGGCAAATTCTCAGAAAATCAAGGAATCCAATGAAGGAAAGAAGGCAACAAGAAGAAAATGGAAACTGTCAAAAGCAAGCAAAAAATTGGCAAAAGCATAAAAACAAGAAAGTAAAAAGAGGAAAGCCCAAGAAAAGCAGTCAGAATAAAAGTGGCAACATCCAGAATGGCTAAGAAAGGCGCACTTGCTAAAATCAGTGAAAGGAAGCAAAAGAAAGAAAGTTTTGGAAAGCAGGAAGTTTCCATTCCTCTCAAGGAATGAGCCCTCCTTCATCCACACATGTGGCTTGGCTTGATGAGCAAGCTAACTCATCTATTTAATGATGTTTCCAACTCCATTTGAGAGCTTTTGATCATTTGAATTTTTATCTAGAGAGCTTTGAGCTTCTCTTGTTGAGTGATGTGCCTCAACCGTTTCTTGGGAGATGTGCTCCAAGGCTCCATAGTTTCCAGTCATCCAGTATTAATGTCCATAGAGTGATATCATATCCATTCAGGTCCATATCAACCAACCCTTGAAGATCTACAATCATCCAAAGAAGGAGGCCACTACTACAGTGATTTTGCAGCTAGTTTTGGAGGAAAACCACTAGAAGGAGGAGCTAGTTTTCAGAGATTGCGCCCAGGATCTTCAGGGAATCTAGTGAACCATAATTTATAGATATCAAAGCTTCCCATGTACAGATATCAACTTCAGATCTGATCCCCATCTTCTCCTTCCACTTCTACACCTCTTCTCAACTAAATTTGGAGGAGTTTTCCTTGGAGGAGGGAGATAGTTTAGTAATGGCGCCCCAGTGAAGATCATAAGTTTAGTATGCAGCAAATATCAGTGATATGAACTGTAGGTGGCCTGATAACAACTTCAAAATAGAGCCACAGTAATCTTCCTACTTCTTATCTTCATTCTCCATCAATTGTAAGGAATTTCTAGCCTATCAGGCATTGTAAGTTTGGAAGGCAATCAAATAATTAAAACAAGTGTTCTGAAATTTAATTTTCGACTTGTAGCTGATCATTATGATGTATCAGAACATATAATTACTTTAGAAAAGATTTTACAAGTTATGAAAGCAGTTTGATAATTAAAAGTTGAAAGACTAGCTCTTTGTGTGCCATTTCATGACTAATTTTACACATTCAACTGCTATTTCTTTTATGAGCATCAGTTTTACATTCTGTCAGTTGTATGAAATTAATAGTAGAGTACACCAGCTATCCAAACCATTTCCTTGAGGTTTTGGATGTATTTAAACTTGTTTGGAAGAGTTTGGAAATTGACTAGCTTCATAGTCCATAGGTAGCGCACTTGATAATTTTGACTCCAAACCACTCTGAATCCTCCCAGATTCTTAGGAACATCATTCCTGTGTATTATACAAGTTTATCTGACTGTTATACCTCTGCCAAAAACTCTGAGAAGCCCTCACCCAGTCTTGTTGGCATATGCTAGAAGCCTAGGAAGCCTCGAAGTAGGCAACAACATTGCTCTGTTGCTGAAAAGTGAATGGCTCTAGTACATTGTGCCTAGGAATTATGCTCAGACCATATTTAGCTGTTGCTGCACACTCATCCATATAAATTCCAGAAATTAAACTCATCCCTACCATCCTCACTCATTGTACCAGTCCCCCTCACTTACATCCTGCTCAGTTTAAGAAATTGCTTAAAAATTCACTAGTAAAAGTTTGATAAAAATCTGAGTTTGGAGATAATATTTTGGCCAAATCTTGGCTGGAATATTACAGTGGTATCAGAGCATGGTCCTATGAACCTGCTCTCAATTTTGGGTTATGATTCCTAAGAGAATACCAATCCCCAAAGGAAAGAACCCCGAAGACCATTTGTGGAAGAAGAGGTAGAATCTACTGGAGGGAAAATACAAGGGGGGAAGAACATGTCTGACACTGATGATAAGGAAGAGTTTAGAATTTATGTGCAGAGTATGTTAAAAGGGATGCATGACATATCTCATAATATTATTCAATTTGGGAAAGAAACTAGAGAATTTTTGGCTAAGCAGTTAGGACAGAAAGAGGTAGAAGGGAGTTGCAGTGGCTCTCAGAATGATGATAGGAAGATCCCTAGTGAAATTATATTTTCAAAGACTGGGCCTCATAATAGGACTAATGATTTCAAAGATGAATCCAAGGATCAGTCCTGATAGACCATGCCAAATTTCCTTGATGAACATAGGGAGGAACTTGAAATTCCCACTGAATTAGTCAATGCACGAGAGGATCGGTATGTAGAATACCAGAATCTGAGTGAAGAGTGTAGAAGGGTATTGCCTTTCAAGGATTTCTGAGAAGCACAATATAGAAACCAACCAAGAGGAGGCCATAGGAAGCCAACATATAACTATGAGCTGAGAAATTCAATTGGTAAAATTCAGCTACCCTTCTTTGATGGGTCATCAAAATGCACTGCTAGCTCCTGGGTGCAAAAGCTAGATACCTATTTCCAGCTGAATGTAATGGCTGAAAGGGATGCCATCATAATGGAAAATATGCATTTGCAAGATGAAGCTCATAACTGGTGGTTCCATGGCATGAGGACTTGGGCCATGACCAAGTGACTTCATATGCATAATTCACTAAGAGCTTAATGGAAAGATTTGATAGGAGAGAGCCTGAAATTTCATTCAGGGAATTGGCCGATGTTAAGCAGACGGGAACTCCCGAAGCTTATATCTCTGAGTTCCAAAAGTTGGCTGTAATGGTTACTGATATATCAGAAGTCCGCTTGACCCTTTTTTTCACAGAAGGATTAGCAGAACCATTAAAAGGGTTGGTTAAAGCCTACCGACCAGCTACCTTACAAGAAGCAGTGAGCAGAACAAGGGATCTGTAAGATGCAATCCCAAGAACCAGATATCCACCAAAGTTTAATGCACCTACTAAATTTCAGAACCAAAATCCACCATTAAGAAATGTGGTAGCCCCAAAAAAGAAATAATACTCATTCCGAGATCGGGATGAGTTAAGGAGGAAAAAACTCTATTTTTCCTGCCAAGAACCTTGGGTTCCGGGGCACAAATGTGCCGAGGGGAAGGCTCATTACATAGAAGTTTTTTTTTTCTGAAAGTGAAGAGGAAGAAATGAGTGTATGATATAGCAGAAGAAGAATAACCCCCGCAACCAGAAGGAAAAATTGCAGTTTTGAGTGGAGTTCCCCGCTACCACACTATGAGATTTAAGGGAGTTGTAGAAGGGAAGAAAGTATCAGTTTTGGTCAATGGGGGTGCCACACGTAATTTTATTGATGCATCCATGGTAGAGAGAAGGAAACTCAAATCTAAAAAATTTGGAGGTTTCATAGTCATTATTCCAGGAAAAAACAACACTATGCAGTGTGACCAGTGGATTCCCAAACTGCAGGTAACTATTGGAGACCATACTGTGATTGATAGTTTTTATATTGTTGATGTTGCTAACACTAATGTTGTGTTGGGAGTGCAATGGCTGTTCTCCATTGGCGAGCATGTGGTAAATTACCAGATCCCTCATATGTGCTTTAAAAATATTGAAGGAAAACAAGTGGTTTTGAGAGGTGTCAACACCTTCCCCAAACAAGTAATTTCTGCACATAGTAAGAGTTCAGTTTTGAGGCATGGTGACATAGAGTGGGATGTTGAATGTTTTATCACTACCAAAGGGACCACCATTGATGTATCACAATATCCATAAGATATCCAAAGATTGCTCCATAAACACAAAAAGGTGTTTGAAGATCTGCCACATGGAAGGCCTCCTGATAGGGGTACTGAGAAATGGATAGAGCTGTAACCTAGTACTTTTCCTATAAAAATCCATCCTTACAAACACCCCAAGAGATTCAAGGATGAGATAGAGAAAACCATCAAACAGCTGCTTGAGATGGGGTTCATAAGACCAAGCTCAAGTCCCTTTGCTTCATTGGTGGTTTTGGTAAAAAAGAAAGATGGAACAATGCGCATGTGCATTGATTATAGATCTTTGAACAAGAAAACCATCAAGAACATATATCCTATTCCAAGGATTGATGAGATGATGGATGAGCTGCATGGAGCTAAATATTTTTCCAAGATTTATCTTCGTTCTGGTTACCACCAAATCAGACTGAAAAATGAAGACATTCAGAAAACTGCTTTCCGGTGCCATTATGGGCATTTTGAATTTCTGGTCATGCCTTTTGGCTTGACAAATGTACCAACAACTTTTCAATCTTGCATGAATAGAATTTTCAGCAAATAGCTTCGTAGGTATTTACTTGTGTTTTTTGATGACATTATGATTTATAGTAGGACATGGGAAGAGCATTTGCAGCATTTGGACAATGTTCTAACACTTCTTGCAGAACAGTCTTTTTATGCTAAACTGTCAAAATGTGAATTTGGTTTGAAAGAGCTCCTCTATCTTGGCCACATCATTGGGCAAGAAGGATTCAAGGTACACATGGAGAAGATCAAATCCATCCTCGAATGGCCAAGCCCAAAGAACATAACAACCCTAAGAGGATTGATTGGCTTGTGCACATACTACAAAAAATTTGTAAAAGGATTTTCTAAGCTCACCTCTCCCTTGATAGACCTCACCAAGAAGGGTGCTTTTTGCTGGTTAGATGAGGCTGGAAAAGCTTTTAACATAATGAAGTAAGTCATGAGCAGCTACCCAGTACTTGCACTTCCAGATTTCAGCCAACCTTTCATATTGGAGTGTGATGCCTCAGGTGAAGGCATTGGAGTAGTATTAATGCATAACAAGCATCCTATTGCTTATGAGAGCAAAACATTGCAGCTCCATGAGAGGATTTATTCTATTTATGATAAAGAGATGTTAGCCATCATGCATGCCTTGGCTAAATTCAGACAATATCTGGTGGGAGGCAAGTTCATAGTCAAGACTGATCACAACAACTTGAAGCATTTCTTGACCCAAAAAGAGTTGAATGGCATACAACAGAAATGGGTAAGCAAAATTCAGTCTTATGATTTTGACATAGAATATAAAAAGGGTAAGTTAAATGTAATGGCCGATGCCCTCTCTAGAAAACCTGTTTTTTCTTTGCTGCAAGTTCCTACTGATTGGAAAGATCAATTAGCTAGAGAATATTCAAAAAATCAGTTTGCGTGTGAAGTTTTGGATAGGATGATTCAAGATGATTCTTATCAAGTTATCAATGATGTTATTTATTACAAGAACATAATTTTTATAACTCCTCGATCCAAGTTAAAAGAATAGATTTTGGTGGTTTCCCACAATGCACCAGTTGCAGGGCACCCTGGATTTCTGAAAACTTATCGGAAGGTAAGAGAAATGTTCACTTGGAAGGGCCTCAAAGATGACGTGTTAAGGCATGTGAGGGAGTATACTGCACGTCAGCAGAATAAGGTTGAGCACACTCACCCTGCTGGTCTCCTTCAACCATTGCCAATTCCAGAACAGAAATGGGAAAGTGTGTCCATGGACTTCATCACCGAACTGCCAAAATCTCAGGGTAAGGACAATATTTTTTTAGTAGTTGATAGGTTGACTAATTTTTCTCACTTTTTTGCTATCACATCAACTATTATAGCTAGTCAAGTAGCTGCATTTTTCTTTGAAGAAATATTCAGATTGCATGGTTTGCCCAAGATCATAATCAATGACAGAGATAGTAAGTTTACTAGTGCTTTTTGGAAATCACTGTTTGAGCTGGTTGGAACTAGTCTAAATCTCAGTACAAGCTATCATCCCCAGACTGATGGCTAGACTGAGAGGGTAAATCAGTGGCAGGAAGGTTATCTCAGAAACTATGTTACCGGGCAGCAGAAGGCATGGGTCAATTGGCTACACTTGGGAGAATTATGCTATAATACCACATTCCATATGTCCATCGGAATGACCCCATTCAAAGCTCTGTATGGATATGAACCCCCCCACTTTTGCAAATCTGATTTTTGGGAATTGCAGAGCACAAAATGAAAAGGATTGGTTGCAAGAGAGCCAAGACATACTCAAGGCACTTAAGGAAAATTTGCAGGTTGCATAGAACCAACAGAAACTGTATGCAGACAAGAAGAGAACAGTCTGAACCTTCCTAGAAGGTGACTTAGTTTATTTGAGGTTGCAGCCCTTCAGGAAATCCACTTTGAAATCGAAGGGGGCTGAGAAATTACTACCAAGGTTCTACGGGCCATATAAGATCACACAGAAGGTGGGTGAAGTTGCTTATGAACTAGATCTGCCATCTGGAAGCAAGATACACAATGTTTTACATGTGTCATGCCTGAAGAAAGAAGTTGGCCAACAGGTGATTGTTTCATAGATATTGCCTCCTCTTGATGATGAAGGACACCTAGTCTTGGAACCAGAAGATATTTTGTAGGTAAGAGAGAGGAAGTTGAGGAGCATAATCATCAAAGAAAACTTAGTGCAATCGAAGGGGTTGCCGAGTGAAGATGCAACCTGGAAAGATGAAAAGATTCTACAACATCCTGGTTTGAAACTGCTTGATGACAAGCAGTCTTGGGGAGGGAGGACTGTCATGTCCCTTCCCTAGTGGCCTTGGTCACAACTTGGATCCTCCCATCCCTAGAGGGTCTAAGTAAATTAATTAAATGAAGACTTAATTAATGGGGTAATTTTGAGGCATAATATTATAGTAGTTAATTAATTATCAAATAATTAATGAATTTTATGAGTTGGAATTATTTTTACTATTAATTCATCTTCATTACTAATAAATGTTGACAAGTTGATGATGACTTGGCTAGGAGGTCGAATTTGGATCAAGTGGGCCAATCTTGCCTTAGTGGCAAATTCTCAAAAAATCAAGGAATCCAATGAAGGAAAGAAGGCAACAAGAAGAAAATGGAAACTATCAAAAGCAAGCAAAAAACTAGCAAAAGTAGAAAAGGAGGAAAGTAAAAAGAGGAATGCACAAGAAAAGCAGTCAGAATAAAAGTGGCAACATCCAAAATGGCTAAGAAAGGCGCACTTGCTAAAATTAGTGAAAGGAAGCAAATGCAAGAAAGTTTTGGAAGGCAGGAAGTTGCCATTCCTCTCAAGGAATGCGCCCTCCTTCATCCACACGTGTGGCTTGGCTTGATGAGCAAGCTAACTCATCTATTTAATGATGTTTCCAACTCCATTTGAGAGCTTTTGATCATTTGAATTTTTGTCTAGAGAGCTCTGAGCTTCTCTTGTTGAGTGATGTGCCTCAACAGTTTCTTGGGAGATGTGCCCCAAGGCTCCATAGTTTCTAGTATTCATGTCAAGAGAGTGATATCATAGCCATTCAGGTCCATATCAGCCAGCCATTGAAGATCTACAATCATCTAGAGAAGGAGGCCACTACTACAGTGAATTTGCAGCTAGTTTTGGAGGAAAACCACTAGAAGGAGGAGCTAGTTTTCAGAGATTGCGCCTAGGATCTTCAGGAGGAGCTTCTCTTGTGATGATATATGTCTCGCATGGACTAGGGTCCATCTTGTTATCTTGGCTATGGTATGAATCTTAGAGCTTCTCTCTTGGTGAATCTTGTTGAAGATATTCCATAGAGTATTGTGAACTTGCATATATTATGATGATACTTGTATAGGTTATAGTGATGATCTTGGTATAGATCATGGTGATGGCATAGATCATGATGATGTTATTGACATATATTATGGTGATGATCTTGGTATAGATCATGGTGATGGCATAGATCATGATGATGTTATTGGAATATATTATGGCAATGATATTTCATAGGTTGTGGTGATATTGCATAGATTATAGTGAACTTGATATGTTATGGTGATTATGATGATGATCTTGGAATAGATCATGGTTATTATCTTGGCATAGTTTATGGTGATATTTGCATGGATTAGTGTGATGTTATTGGCATGATTTAGGGTTCCTCTCTTGGAATGACCTAGGGTTTGAAGGTGATAATGATGCTAATGGTTTGAAGAAGTAAACAAATGAAGTTTGTGGGTGATCGCTTATGGGATTTGATTACACACTTTGGAGGCATCTTTCTGGTTCTATTCAAGAAGGTTTTGTACAAGTTGATATTGTGGCAGCGACAGTTACAAAGACAGTGATACAAGTACAGGTTGATAGAGACAGTGATAGAGGTACAGGTTGATAGAAACAATGATACACGTACAGGTCGATAGAGACAATGATACAGGTATAAGTTGACAACGACAGGGACAAAAATAGGGACATAGAGACAATGACAAAGATAGGTTGATATACTTATTCATATTAGGGTGGTAGGATGGGGTAAGGACATGAGATCGAAGTTTCCTTAAGGTCGGTGCCTGAAAAGTGCGAGTTGGAGCTCACTGGGATTGTTTTCCTCTCTACAGGTTGGTGCCTGTACATCGAGGGGTTGGTGCCTCCTTCTAGTTGGTGCTGGTAAATCAGGGATTTGGAGCTTCGTTCAAGTTGGTGCTTGTAAATCAGGGGGTTGGTGCCTCCTTCTAGTTGGTGCTAGAGAATCTTAGAAGTTGGTGCTTCCTATGAATGCAATCTTGTTATGATATAAGAAAAGCATTTTGTGGTTTTCTCCCATTTTTGTTTCCACTCAAAATCTCTTGTGCACTGTGTATGCTTTTATGTGATAATGAATGACATTGTTAATGGTTAATGTTACATGATGTGATTAAGGTTAAAAATGGTAAAAAGTGCTCGATACTGATTCACCCTCCCTCCCAGTATTGAGCCTCGGTGACCTCAATATGCTTGAGATCCAATTATTGATTTGTAACCTGTAAGGCTTGATGATCATGCTCCACCCGAGACATTCTATATTGTACCCCACTTTTATTGGTTTTCATAATCTTGAATAGTTTTGAAATTGACCACTAGTAGAATTGCATATGTTGAGAAGATAGACCCACTGGTGGAAGCTAGGTAGTTTCTAGTCACCATCAATATACGAATTTAAATAAGTGGATGCTTGGGCCTCTACCACTACCTTTTGTCTTCCCAATTAATGTGACTGGATGAATTATTCTTGAGTAGCCTTTGATTGGAAGGAGAGAACATCTATGAGATCTTGACAGATGCACGACATCATATGGAAAGGAACATGATTTTTTGGGAGCTACTTAATATGTTCCATGAATAAAAGGTGGTCCAATGGCGACACTAGAGGAGGAGGCTAGTGACAATGTTATCATAAGTATCCTCACATTTGGCCTCCTACTAGGAATCGACACCTCTAGACATTCCCTAGACATTGGGGGCTTGATGTGGTGATTCATTTCCATGTCTTCCAACTCATGTACTACTTCCAAGGTGTACTGCACCTAGCTCTATTCCGGAGAGTCCAACTTGGGTAGCTTCTAAAATATTAGAACCTAAGGAAGTACCCTTAGTTTGTTGAGATTGTATGCCAACATCATAAGGGAATTCTTGAGTAGCTTCATTGCTTATGGACACTCTTAGAACATCCATAATAGATCAATATTGGTCATCTACGATGTCAATAATGGGGACTTGTCCTTGGGTTTGTCGTACACTTGATAGGCCTCAAGGGTATTTCCCATTGAATTGTCATGCTTGACACTAAAATCTACAAGATTTTGAAGAAATATATTGAGGATGTTTCATCTTGTGTAAAAACTAACTTGGCCTAAAACTATGGCTAGTGAGGATTTTCTATCACTTGCATTGGAAGTTTGTTGAGTGGCTTGACCACTCCTAGATGTATAAGAGTTCCTCCTTGTAAGAAATGAATGACCCAACCTAAAAAAATTATGAGTTATTTTCTCAAATATTGGGTTGTGTCAGAGATAGGTTAAGATAATACTACTAGTAGTGTTGATGGTTCTCAAGTTTGACCAATTTCAATCTTAGAATTTCACCTAGAAGTTGACTGAACTTTTTTTCTCTTGTGTTTCTTCTTTAATTCTGATTTGACCACAACTTGCTTTGGTCAGGACACAAGTTGTAATGTATTGCAAGATGTATGTTGTGATAGCTATGATATTGGACTTCTTTATGCCCATCCATGAACATACCTCCTTTTGAATTGTTTCTTTAGTCAAATAGTAGGGCATGGTGGTGGCATTGAAGTTGTGTGGGTTTGACCCCTACAGTAGCACAAATGTGTTATCTCGATTTAGTCCAAACTAAGTTTCCTTGCATTTGCGTTTAGGAGTGGTTGAGGGATTCACAAAATCAGGGCGGTGACCACAATAATCTAATCACACATTTTACTAAAGGAAATATTATTGAAAGCTGCATTTTGCATATCCTTCCAACTTTTCCAAGGATTAAACTACAAAGAAGGAATATGATGATAAGACATCGACTAAAGTTCCCTACCCTAAGGGGGTTCCCATTTCCACATGGTGAATGTGTATGCAACAAATTCCCCAAAAGAGCATAAATATATCAGAAAGAGTTATCCAAGCCATAATAATGATGAAAAGAGATGAATAGAAATCCTCTTCAAGGGGGAAACCTCCTTATACAATGTACTAAATACACAAGACAAGATGAGATGAGATAGTTCTGAACTAGGTATCCTTGGTATATATAGGAGATAAAGGGTCCACTTACAATTCTAGAGCCTACATAATTACAATTAGGGTTTGAGTCAACTAATAAAGATAATACTAATATGATGTAATGTCACAAATTAGGGTCCTAGCCGACTAATAAAGATAATACTAATATGATGTAATGTCACAAATTAGGGTCCTAGCCGACTAATAAAGATAATACTAATATGATGTAATGTCACAAATTAGGGTCCTAGATGACTAATAAAGACAATACAAATATGATATAATGTCACAGTATATAGGGCTTAACATGCCCATCCCCTTCAAACAAGTGTTGTCCTCTCTTGATTAACTCTGGATGTTCCTGCATGAAGAGATCATCTTCCCATGTTGCCTCTTCTATTGGAAAGTTCTTCCACTTGATGAGGTACTCAATAATTGTTCGATTTCGTAGCTTCTTGATCCTTTTCTCCGTGATTGTTTCAGGTTCTAGTATTAATTTCCCTTCTTCATCAATCTCTGGTAACATAGTTCAGATTGGGATATTGTCACTAATTACCTTTTTTAGGTAAGAAACAATGAAGACTGGATGTACGTGTGAAGTTGGCGGTAACTCCAATTTATAAGCCATACTTTCAATATTTTACAACACCTTATAGGGACCATAGTACTTTGGTGCTAATTTGTTGTCTTTCTTTTGCTGCTTCAAGGACACTTGTTTGTATGGTTGTAGCCTCAAGAATACCCAATGCCCCAGTTCAAATTCCCTTTCACTACAATGTTGGTCTACTTGTTGTTTCAACCTATTTTGTGCTATAACCAAGCTATCCTTCAATAATTGGAGAACTTCTTGTCGGTTCTCTATGTGGTCCTCCACTTCTTGAACCTTAGTTATCTTTTTCAAGGATGATGTGTTGGGAGGAGGATGAGACCCATAAAGTGACATAAATGGTGACATTTTTTATGAAGTATGGAAAGATGTGTTCTACCACCATTCTGCTAAGGGCCACTACTTGACCCATTGTGTTTCTTTATAAGATGCAAAGCAACTAAGATACTGTTCAAAGTATTTTTTCACAATCTCAATTTTTCCATCAGATCGAGGATGGCAAGAGGAGTTGTGACCCAAATGAGTGCCCAAACAAGAAAATAATTCGTTCCAAAAATTATCAGTGAAAATTGGATCTCTATCACTTACAATAATCTTGGGGGTTATATGTAGCTTATGAACTGATTCCATGCATGTCGTAGTTACTGTACTATCTTTAAAAGGACGAGAAAGAGAGAAAAAACGGGCATACTTTGTGAGTCGATCCACCAATACCATGATGACAGTTTTTCCTTCTGACTTTGGTAAACCCGTGATAAAGTCCATGGAGACCTCTTTCCAACACTGACTTGGTATGGCTAAGGGTTGTCAATGACCTGGTGTCTTTAGTGTCTCACCTTTGTTTTGTTGACAAACCAAACATTCCGCCACAAACTTTTGGACCTCATTTTTAAGACCTTCCCAAAAGAAATCCTTCTTGATCCCATGGTATGTTTTCAAGAACCCTAAATGTCCTCCTATATGAGAAGTGTGCAATTCCAAAAGTATCTTCTGCTTGAGTTGAGATTTTTTACATAAATGTAGGTGATATGAGTAAGGTTTTTCCTTTAAGTAGGAAACTTTGAAAGGCAAGGGGTCGCCTTCCTTCTTGCATTAAGAGTGCACCAATTCCATTCCATGAGGCATCGCATTCCAAAATAAAGGTTTTTGTGAAGTTAGGAGTGGCTAATACAAGGTTTTTTTTTGGATGTGAGTACCCACGGGGATTTGAACTTGTGACCTTACATTTACAACTTCTCATCTCAATTACTCATTACCAATTTCTCTACCCCCCATGGGTGTGGATAATACAAGAGTTGTACATGTAGCCATTTTAAGTTTTTCAAAAGATTTGGTTGCTTCTTGAGTCCATGAGAATGCCTCTTTTTTTAATAACCTTGTTAGAGGTGCCTCTATTTGACCATAATTCTTAACAAACTTGAGATAATAGCCTGTTTGACGGACAATCTATCGAGAGCGGACTCAAGGCCTGATCTCCCTAGCTCAACGTGAGTCTAGAACAAATAGATACAGAACATAAATAATTCTCCTAGATCTAATTAGAGATCAAGGAACTAGATGCTCTTACTGTCAAATCGCTGATCCTTTCTCCTTAGATGTTGCTCCAAGCTTGATGGTATTCAGATCCAAGCTGCAAAACCTGCCAAGACAATGCAACAACACAAGCAATAAAATGGCATCTACACAATAATAGATCTAAGTAAGCAGTTAAGTAAGCAAACTACACAATATATCATTAACACAATGAGATTGGTGGAAAGCACTTATATTACTGTATTAAAAAGGGAAATACATAGGATGAAGAGATTACAACCAATGACTTAACGTAGCAATCCTCCTCCGATCAAGCCAATGCCAAAGCCTCCAAATGGATGATGGATCTCTCAAGGGATGACTAGAGATCTCTCCTAAGCTAATTTCACCAGTAATTAGATACTATAGACTTCCTCCCCTTGGAATGGGAAAGAGCTTCACTTATATAGGACTAAGTGGATAGGATAGGTTGATATATGGTAGGAGAGAGATAGGGGATCCTTCCAAGAGGATAAGAACCGAATGCCAGCTTCTCCAAAGGCTATGGATAGGGATACACATCAGCTAGCTTCGAGAATGGACTCAAAGAATCTATTTTAGTCTATTAACTGACATCGTCGCAGTCTGTAAGAGGACAACCTACGACGTCGCAGGTTGCATGAGGACAACCTGCGACGACCTCTCAGAACCTAGTATAAAAGAGTTTGCATCTCTTCCAGGTTAATGACTTAGTCAAGGAAACTTTAGGGATGTTTACACTGAGTCTCGTAAGATTTAGGTGTAACAGAATGCCCCCCAAAGCATGAAGCTGTTTTGAAAATGGATAGGTGAAATGCTTTGACAGAAGGAATGGCAATGGCTCATTGGACGAAGGACACTGCTGCAGTACAACTAACTCTGAGTACCTAGTCTCATTTGATGTACAACATGGATGCCGACCAATACATTGCAGATCCATGGTAGTAATGACCGACTGAACACCATCATGGCTACTAGACACAAGCGTAGATCCATGATGAGATGATAACAAAGCCACGACCAATACAAATGTGGATCCGTGTGATATGACTCAAAACAATCTCCATCACAACCTAGGTAAAACATGACTCCCCAGGGTCTTCAAGCCGAACCTGCAATGATACGAATCTATCCATGTGATTACAAATGTCTTGATATTGAGCATGGTAGAAACCACTTGATTACTGGTCATTGATGTATACCGTTAACAAGTGCGAGGGAAATCACCATTGATATCAATGATCCCCAAGGTATCACAGTGCATACCACTAAGCGTGAATAAATGAGTTGAAGTCGAACGCTCAATGGAATCTTTCAATCAAGAGTCAATGATGTGAACTCATGTTGAAAGCGAGGTAACCTGCCATTGAGGCATGCAGGCCCAAGGTACTCAAATGGTTTCTAGATTCAAACCTCGGATGATGATTTGAAGTTGACAAGGATGAATTTGTTGAAGGAGGGCCATGATGAATCCCCCATCATCGACATGAAACAAGACAACAGATGATTTGAAGTAGATCGGATGGTACAGTAATATGCAAGACTGACTCAGAGTAGATCGACATGGTAGAAGGTGTACTAACTGCAGATAATGAATGGTGAAAGTATTCTTGAACATGGGCATGGCATGACTTGGCAGTATTGACATGACGAGTATGATATCGACTCCTAATGCGCCTGATGACCGAATATTTCTTTGAATGATTCAAAGGAGTAACAAGACTTAGGAAGTAGGCAAAAACTCGAGGACAAACATATGATCCAAGTGCAGTATGCAAATGCAAATGAGTGCCATGTTCAAGAACGACTAGGTACTGCCACTGATAAAGGTGTGTAACATAAGAGCTTTCCTTTTTCCCCATCATGAATGATGAGTGCTTCATGTGGTTTTTACGAGCTTGATGAGGGTAACCAGATGCTCGGTATAGCTCATCTCATAGATGAGTCCAATCCCAAATATTTTCCGAACTTGGGATAGGAGGGGTTCGTCCCATGACGGGCCCTTCGATGTGAAAGTTTAACGAGTCCAAAGAAGCTAAACTCGGTCGTCATTTCATGTTTAGAGAGTCTGAAAAGAACTAAAGAAGACTCCAACGGTCCTTTTTTGTAAAGTTAGCCTCATCGCCCGAAAATGGGTAAAACAACGCGAGAGAGGACTCTTCCAATCATGATTGGCTGGAGTATACCTTTTTCGTAAATTGTGCCCCCTAGTCCAAAAAAGGGGTAAACTATCACCAGGGAGACGACCATTCAAATTATTTAACAAGCGTGAACGTGACAAGTTTGCTTGGCAATCTTTTTGTATTTCGGGAGCCTGAAAAGAGCTTAAAGATAGACTCTGGGGGGTTCCTTTTCCATAGGAGTTTAACGAGCCCAGAAAAGTGATAAATCATAACTCGGTAACTTATTCTCATGGTTTTAAGAGCACGAGAAAGAACAAAGACTAAGCTCGTCATCATTCAAATAATTGAAATTTAACTGATGAAAATACCGACAAAAACATTCAACGGGTTGTTCATACTTGAGATGATCGCTTCAATGCGAAACGACGCAAATGGAACACTTAACGACTCCCGCACACTTGAAAACTAGGTCAAATAGCTAACCGGGCATTCAAATGCAGTAAAAATGATCCAAACTATAGCAAATGACTTAAATAACATCTAAATTTGAAAAAAGAATATTCCCTTTTGTATATAAAATAGAAAAAATGACCAAATAAAGTTACCATTGTCCATTTGCCAATTTGGGGAGAAAAAGTGCCATTTGGAGTAGAATTTCGCTTGCCAATTGCTAGAGCTACGAGCAACCATTTCACGAGCCGTTCGGAGTAGGTAACCCTAAATCTCATCCAACATATTTCCAGTGGTTTAGAATTTCAATTTTAGTTCATTTTTTAGGTTTTTGAGTTGATTTTTGGGGAGTTTGTGCGCCCTTCGGTCGTCGCAGGTCTCCCTTACGAGAATTGCGATGAACCCGGGTCCTTGCAGAGCCCGCAAGGGTGTCTTTCGACGATGTCACCCTATCTGCAAGGACGAGGTGCGACGACGGAAACGTCCAAGTTCAACTCAAAACCCAAGCCAAAAGAAAAAGTTTGGATGGTTGGGGTGAGGTCTATTGATGTGTAAATACTCCTTTTGACAAGTCTGTGGCCGCCGACATGGTTCTAGAGTGGCGTGGGTGAGAACATGAGGTGGATGATGTGCAAGCTGCAAATGATCCGTTATGTGTGACGACATTGAGGAACTGTGGACTTCTAAATTTATTCCAGGTCGAGGGTATGAGGGCCCAAGTCGCGCTGCTAGAACATATGCTTCGGAGTTGGGATGCAGCTCAGCAACACTTCATGATCGGTGAGCATATACTGACTATAGATGTCGAGGACATCTACTTCTTGAATGGATTGTCCCATAGGAGGGACAACGTGGCTCTTACCAGATCACGGAGAAGTGATTGGACGGTGGATGAATTGATCGTCCAACATTGTACTCCTCATGCTCGTGCGTCTAACGGGAAGATTCCCATCAAAGAGGTGCGCGATCGTTCGTTGCGTGCTGTACTTTTCACCATAGTGAGGATAGCGGGGAGCCAAGCGGCTCATCTAGCTACCAGGTCCTAGATGCTGTATGCGGAGGACTGTATGTCTTCGAAGGTATTTAACTGGTGTGAGGGACTCCTCACCAACATTCGAGCTTAGCTGAACAAGTGTCGGTGCGGAGAGCTCAAGCAGTTCGGGTATGGATCGATAGTGATCTCATTTCTGTTGGAGTGGGTTCCCCTTCTATGCCCGCAGCTGGTTTTGGATGACAGGGATCCTAGGGATCCTTGCATGGTCCGATGGACAGAGGTGATGGCCCGCCATGGTGGCAGGGGTCTTATTATCGGGTACGGTCCTGGATTCTTCACCTGGCTGGAAGGCCAGCTACTCATGATAGAGGATTATCCGTACAGTGGTACAGATTTCAGGGAGGACCCAAACCTAGCACTGCCTGAGGGAGCAGAGTGGGGAGACATCGGTAAGAATAGTGACCCTTGTACTTTTTAGTTTTGTGTATTTATAATTTTTTTGGATAGTGCTGATCAGTTAATAACATGTGTGTGCATGTGTGGGCCCTTCACGGCCAGTGGGAGTCTCGTTCCTCACGAGGAGAGGAGAGGCACTACCGGTAGCTCCAGCCATGCATGATGCCATCGTGGAGATGGATGACGTCTATGAGAACCTTACGAGGTTGACATTGGACCTCCTAGATGCGGCAGTACATGAGTTGTCGAGGTCGATGCAGAGGTATACAATTGGTGTGACTACGCACTTTGGTACGCTACTCCACAAGGTGGCAAGGGCAGTTGACTGTTTCCACATCCAGCAGGCGAGGGCTGCTAGACCCAAAGGTGCACGGGCCAGACGCCCGGCCCAGTGATGTTATTATGTATGTACTGAGAGCTATGTGAGCCTCAGATTTTGTACTACTGAAAGCTGTAGGGCTTCAGAGTTTGTAGATATTTACTGAAAGCCATTGTGCTTCAAACTTTTGTATCGGCACTACTTTATCATGATATATATATATACAGACATTTTTGGAGGATTTATACATTATGTGTTTTAATGGATGAATGATGTGATGTTGTTTATGTGTTTGCTTATAGAATTATTTACATGTTATGTCTACTTTTACAGTTCATGAATAAACTTATGTGTGTGCAATGTACCAATCTAAGATGAAGTTGGCCATGGAGTTGGCAACTGTGTTTACGTCTCGTGGAATGTGCAGGTACTAAATGGATTCGAAAGACCTTTCTAGAAGATGAACTCGTCTGTAGAGACGGAGTAGGGTAGGATCACGGATGGTGTAAACCTAGTTAAGATGAGAGACCAGCAGTGGAGAATCCAGATGGATGACAACGTGGTCCATACCCAAATAAATGGCGTCAGTTAGGGTTCCAATGACTGCTTGATATTTCGCAGCATTGTTGGTTGTGAAACCTAGACACATTCCTCTTGAGCTGATAAGCTCGCTAGTGGGAGAATAGAGCACCCAGGCTATCGAAGCAAGGTTACGGGTATGCCGGCTGGCGCCGTCCACGAATTTGTAGAAAGTTGCCATATGCACATGCACACAGAACAAGGTATAAGAAACGAAACAAGACCTAAACACGCAAAAATCAAAACGTCACACCACACAAAACACACACACCATGTACAGTATATACAAAATACTTATGCATGAAAAACTCAGGCATAGTACCTCTTGAGGTAAAGCCTGTTGCGGGGCTCACCCAAAGATATCCCATCGTAGTCTTCAAGCTCATAAGCTCCCTTCTCTAAGACACGTTTCACTATGTAAGGTCCATGCCACATGGACTCAAACTTTCCTGCCCCCAGCTTATCATGTCTTTGGTCATATGTAAGGACCAAATCTCCTTTGCTGTAGACGTGAGGTTCTACCGACTTGTCATACTGCGCTTTGATGCGTTTCTTATGAGCCTCAATGGAAAGAGCGGCATCACGGCGAGTTTTGTCGAGATTAGCTAGGTAGAGGAAGCATTCTTCCTCAGTAGTAATGTTGAGGAGAAGTTCATCTGCGAGTTTGAGGGACAGAATCTCACACTCAATTGGGAGGACAGCCTCCAATCCATACACTAGTTGGAAAGGAGTAAATCCAGTGGCGATTTTAACGGAATTTCGATAAGCCCATAGTGCGGAGAAGAGCATATTATGCCAGTTGGACTTATGCATACCCACCATGCGTTGGATCATGGTTTTCAAGACCTTGTTGATGGCCTCTACTTGTCCGTTGGACTATGGGTAGTACGGTGTCGAGTTTTCATGGCGAAAACCCAATCTAGTGCTCAACCCGTCGATCATGTGGTTCATGAAATGAGAGCCATGGTTGATAACTATCGCTTGAGGAACTCCAAACCGCGCTATTACATGATTGAACATGAAGAGTGCGGCGGTTTTGCCGTCGTCCGTGTATGTAGTCATAGCCTCGGCCCACTTCGTCAAGTAATCCACAGCTACTATGACGTAACCATGCCCCCCGGCTGAGGTAGGATTACAATGCATGAATTCAATGCCCCATTTAGCGAAAGGGCCAACGACAATAATCGGGTGTAGCGGGGCGAGGTGGGTGCGCTTCTTAGTTTGGAAGTGCTGTCATGGAGGACATTTTTTGACGGTCTCAATACAATCTTTGAAGATGGATGGCCAAAAATATCCTGCGCGAAGTATCTTCTGGGCTATAGCCATCCCAGAGAGATGACCGCCACACACCCCAGCGTGACAATCATTAAGGATGTGTTCAACCTCTTCATGAGTCAAACAACGACGAAGAATAGAATCGATACCACAACGGTACAAAGTATCACTGATGTTTAGATAATACTTTGCATGGTGGTGTATTCGATGGCGGTTGTCCCGCGAGAGTTGAGGGATGAAACGTTGGGTCTGAAGATATAAAAGGATATCTCCATACCATGGATCAGACATGCTGATGAGGAACAATGATTCGTCTGGAAGAGAATCATTGGGCTCAAATTCGACATCAGGACGGGTAAGATCACAGATCAGCTCAGCAAACACCAAAGACTTTTTAGACTTAGCCTTTTCAAAAAGGAGATCAAACTCTTGCAGTATCACGATCCAGCATGAATACTTGCCCCCAAGCACCTGACATGTCAAAACGTAGTACATGGGATTCGAATCAGCAATGATGGTGGTGGTGCAAAGCAAGATGTAATGTCAGAACTTTTGGACGGCAATGACTGCCGTGAGAGCAATCTTCTCGACGTGTGAATAATGGGTTTCGGCATCAATGAGACCCTTACTTGCGTAGTATATCACATGTTCTTGGGCGTTGTTGTCTTCTTGAACCAAGACCATGGCGATCGTGGTAGCAGAAGCAGCTAGATAAGGATATAATCCTTATAGTAATTGGGCGGTTGGAGCACACGGGAATGCGTGATGGCATGTTTTAGACTTTCAAAAGATTCTTGAGCTTGGTCGTCCCATATAAACGGGACATCCTTCTTCATCAATCTCATGTAGCCTTGCGTCTTTTGTGCGAAATTACAGACAAAACGCCTTAAATAAGTTGCTTTCCCCTGCAAGCTTTGAAGTTCCGTTATGTTGGTGGGAGGTGGGAGAGCTAAAATAGACGCCACCTTGATGGGATCAATACAGATCCCATCTTTTGAGACTATGAAGCCGAGGAGGCCTCCAGACCGACACTGAAGATGCACTTGTGAGGGTTCAGGCGATGTTATATCGCCTGCATCTGAGGAATACCGTTGTCATATGACCAATGTGGTACTCGCGCTGTCGTGAATGGGCAGGTAAATCGTCAAAGTAGGGTTCCACAAAGTCCTTCATGTCGTGAAAGGCATATGACATAGCCCATTGGAATGTGGCACCAGCATTTTTAAGGCCAAAAGGGAGCTTGCGATAAGCAGACGTACCCCAAGGACAGATGAAAGCTGTCTTGTGCTGATCGGCCGAGTGGATCTCGATCTGGTTATAGCCGAAAAAGCCATCCATAAATGAGAAAATGACACTTCCAACACAATTATCAATGATCTGGTCTATAAAGGGAGTCGGGTAATTGTCCTTAGGACAAGCCTTGTTGAGATCCCGATAATCGACGCAGACACGAATGGTACCCTGCTTTTTAGCTATAGGGATGACGTTTGAGACCCATTCTGTCAACGGGACAGGGTAAATAAAACCTCAAGAGTTTTTCAATCTCTACCTTGATTGCCGCAGTCTTTCGGGGGTGCACCGGTCGCAACTTTTGTCGGACTGGTTTGGCATCGGGATAGGTTTGAATCGTGTGTGAAACAATAGCGGGGTCTATCCCGGGCATCTCCTCGTAAGTCCAAGCAAACATGTCTCAGAATTGCTTGAAAAAAGCTGTAAATGTTGTGATTTATTCAGGGGAACACTTCTGGCCTAAGCGAATGTGTTCCACTACACCAGGTATGACTAAAATGTCAACCGAAATGGTAGGCTCAATGTTGGCCAAGTTGCCTTCGGAGTCCGTTTGACACCTGAGTATCGAGGACTGAGAGTAAGGGTGGATGTCCGGCGTAAAGCTGGTGCTATTGCTATTCTCTACAATATCAAATGAAGGAAGGAAAGACGACTGATGATGGAGGTCTTCCCATGGAGGATCATTCGCACTCATGATTTCCATAATGGACTCATCATAATGAAAAGTCCACAGCAGAGGATCGGGTAGGGATGATGTCCGCTGTAGAGAATAGGAGGTGGAGGCCATAGCTAAGTGGTCCTCCGGAGCTGACTGGATAGCCTCCTACGTGAGTTCGACAGGTGGAAGAGGCATAGTGTCTCCAATCAGGTGTGTTGTGGCTTCATCAGGTACAAGCCACGAATCAGTAGAGTTGGGAATGGATGAAATCCGCGAGGAGATCATGTTCACCATGGCAACATGATTTGGGGGATCCGATGTAGGAAAAATGCCCATAAGGGATGAGTCCTTGATGAGGCCAACCCCCTTGCTCTCATATTGATGCAAAGATTGTCCAAGTAATGGAACATTATCGCTCGGATGAGTAGTAGTGTCAGGTGTGTAGAAATCCAGTTGGTCGACAGTGACAATCTGTCCTTGATGGGGGAAAATTATTATGCGAAAGATAGATGATGCGACCGCAGTCATGGTGTAAAACCAATTACGACCAAGCAGAATATTATAATATAACAGGGCAGCGACCACTTCCACGTTAATGGTGGCGGTCTTTCCCCCCAAATCGACTTCTAAAGCTTGTAACAACCCATGAGGTTGAAAGCCACATCCGTCGAATGCTTTCAAAGTGGTAGGAGAACGGTTCAACTCGGGAGAGCCAATGGCTCTCCAACATGAGATCGACATGACTAAAGTAGAGGCACCTTCGTCCAAGACTCTATGATGGATAGTATTCCCAGCAATGTTTGTGGCGAATTGAAATGCCAACTGATGGGAAAGCCTCGGTTTAAAGTATTCCAGCCGGAACATAATGGTATCCGATAAATCCGGGTCAACTGCACCGATGGCAGCGAGGAGAGTCTTGCGCTGGTTAGGACTGTTTTGCAAGACCTCGAGCGTCGACATAGCACAAGGAGCTTGTGCCAGGTCCTCTACAATATTGTAGTTCTGAGCAGCCCGAGCGTTGGGATTGAAAATAGATTTTCCAATCGTGCTCTTGGGCAGACGCAACATTGACTCGAAAGAGGGCTTCTCAATGGTGAGAGAAGGGGGTGGTACGGTGATGTCGAGAATCGAAGTGGAAGCTTTTTCAGTATTACTTCCAATGGGTTCTTTCGACGGGACTGAGTCATACAAACGAGAATGAGTGTTCAAGTTGATGGTCTCACTACGCATCATGAGAGCATGCACGGTGGAGGATGCTTCTCCTTGGGAAGGAGAGGTGTGTGCGATCAACTGTTGGTTTTGAGCAGGGAAGGGATCTTTGAGAACTGCGGTGGTAGATTTTCCTTTGAGAAACTTCTGAACTTCATCTCGGTGAGGACATTCTTTTGAGAAATGGTCGTCACCGCACAACAAACAAGGATACTTCAACTTTCTCTTATGTTTGGTGTCTTCTTGAGTGGGTTTGGACTCCTGTTGGTTAGAATATTTCTTAGGTTTCCCTTTATTCTTCTTCTTACCACCGGACCTCTGAGATGAAGCTGATTGCACAGAATTCACCTCTTCAGTGGAAGCACGAGTAGTGGGTTTGGTAGTGCTGCTGCCAGTCGGTGCTGGAGATGGGGAGGAACCCTGGGGGTTCGACGATCCAACAATTTGAATAGAGGGATGGGAAGCAAGGGAACCTATGATGCCATCAATTTGTGGTCCCTTGGGTTATTTCGTGGGATTGTATGTAGGGCGAGGTGCATCGGGAACAATTTCATATAACGTGCCAGATTGAGCATAGACCAAGTCTAAGTAATGGGCACAGGCAATGGCCTGTTCCTTAGTGATGGCCCCTCCCATGGCAACGTCTCGAGCTACGACGAGTAAGAGTGACTTTGTAAACCAGTCAGCTAAGAGTTGGTCGGGAATATGAGCCTTAATGAGGTGTCGTCTTCACCGCCATTCATGAATATGATCTTAAATATGAGTGGCAGTGTTCTGGCGAAGAGAGGTCAATAAGTCCGTACCAGTCTTATAGCGAATGGGTAACGAGAAGTGAGTAAAAAATGACATAGAAAGAGATCGAAAATCAGGAAAAGAATTAGGTGGCAACTCAATGTACCACTTGGCAGCTGGGTCGGTGAGAGTCCGTTGAAATAACCTAAGACGGATCGAGTCGTCCATTAAGGAGTTGGATGAACACCATAAATGGTATGTCATCACATGGTTTTTAGGATCCTCGCCAGGATTTCCATCAAATTTGGGGATATCTGATGGTAACTTAATCGGAATGGGTGGCTAGTTATGCCCATGGAAGATGGGATCGTTTGTCAGACGAGACAAGTCAGGTAAGTCCAAAGTAGCCAAAAAGGGCAGCTGTTGGTTCAAATGAGGGTATTGATAGTACTGATAAGGCATGTATGGACTGGTAGGACCTTAGATCGACTGATTGTAAGGTGTCCCTGGGGGAAACTGACCATAAGGGGGTGTGCCGCCTGGACTGTAAGTAGGTCCACCACCGTAGAAAGGTGGTCCATTACCATAATAGGGTGGCCCGTTACAGTAAGGTGGGGGCCCACCTCCGCCTCTAGGAGGGGGTGGGCCACCTCCAAATGGTGGGGGTCCGCCACTACCACCAGGATAGGATGGGATGCCATGACTGCCGGTATAGGGTGGCCCCCCACCGCCTCTGCCGGGAGGGGATGGTGGTCCACAGCTGCCGTCGGAAGGGTAAGGGCCTCCTCCGCCACCTCCACCATAGTAGGGTGGTCCTCCACCACCGCCACCATAGTGGGGTGGTCCTCCACCACCACCACCATGTTAGGGTGGTCCTGCACCACCACCACTCGGATGGGATGGTCCTCCACCACCACCTCCAGGATGGGATGGTCCTCCACCTTTGCCGGAAGGGGGAGGGCCTCCACCTCCGCCTCCAGTAGGGGGTGGGCCATGATGGATGGAATGAGGTGGTCCTCCGCCAGAAGGTAGAGGTCCGCCTCCTCCAGAGTTGTGTGGGGGCCTACTGCCTCCCATGGGAGGTGGGGGTGGACCAAACGTGGGTTGAGGGACTTGAGGGACTGTAGGTGGGGGTCCATGTTGTAAAACATTCTGCTGTCCCCAAAGAGTGTATGGATTTTTGGGGTAGGGTAACCCGTATAGTGCATTTCCGGGATTAAGTTGTCATGACACAGGGTTAAGATGACCGGGATACACTTGACTCGATGGTGGTTGAATTACATTGGATGGTCCCCCGACATGGGATAATCCCATAGGGGAAGGTCTGTGAGGTAAGGAATTTCCAACAGGGGGATCGATGGGAACTCCTGTTGCAGTATTATGGTTAAGAGATGGGGGTTTCCCCCCAACAACAACTTGATGACCACTAAGTAAAGGTTGACCCAACACGGGTTGTTGAGTATCTACCGTAGGATTAACATTACCTGCAAGGAAGGTAGGGGGTAAAGAGTATCCTCCCCACGCGTTTTGGGGTGGGGAAGGAATGGGTAATGTAACCGTAGTAGTAATAGGTGTGTTGGACTATTGTCCTTCAACAGGTTGGGTCATTTGAGGTACGGGACTCGTCTCCTGGGAGGGTTGACCAGTCTCATAGATGGTCAGGTTGTGCATAGATGGTTCCGGTGAATCAAAAGATACTGGGTGAATTGGGATTTCTCTAAACCTGGCCCTTTGTGCGAGACTTTGTCTTCGAACTTCATCACCCAAGGAACGTAAATGATCCAAGCGCTCACGAAGAGGTTTGAAAATCTTGGCGGAAGTGGGCCAGTTGGTTGGCGGATTATTTTCTGGAGTAGTCTAGGTGGGTGGGGATGCAATGGCAAAATGAGCCACTGGGTGGCCTAGAGATGATGTCCAATAAGCTGCTGAAGGGCCAACAGCTATTGCAGGGTCGTCCTGGGATGGATTTATCCATTCCAATGATCCAGGCTCTCCCGGAAAAATGGGATGTAGGTCTTGTGAAATAGAAGTTTGTGCCTTTTCACCCTGTAGGGGGTTGGAGGCAGGTGAATCTGGAGGGGTTGGAGGGAACAAACGTGCTCCAACATTCAAAGTGGGGTTTTCCACTTCAGTTGACATGACCATGGCTTGTGGGTCCATTCTTACCTTCAAAATCACCTCCTGGTTAAGGGGATATTCGGGCGGTAAATTATGAATCCTACGGGACCTTCTCCAAGGAAAGTTAGCCAGAATGACTGAAACAAAAGTTTCTCCTAGGGCAAGCTAAACAAAAGAAAAGCAGTCAAGAAAAATCCTACTCAAACTAAGGCCGCAAGCAAGCTTATGTGACAAGAGTGGATTCAAAAGTCTGGAACCTCACAGGATTGTCAAGGCTTCGCAAATCGCTATATATCGCAGTGTCCAACAGTAAAATGCGACAAGGAGGATTAGGACCGTACCCTTGCCTGAATACCCGATTACCTGGATGATATATGCGTAGTAATCTCCCCGAGTGCTGTTCTCGGTGTATTTCTATGCCAAGATGGCCAAAAGGTTAACTCAATTGGTCTCAGGAATCCTAATGGTGTCTCCCGATATACTTAAGGTATGTGGGAGCTCAAATCCGTAGTGGTGCTGTCTAATGCACAACCATACGGCACGACACCTTCCTATATACTACTGAGTACATGAAACACCTTTTTATATACGCCAAGTATGTGAAACACCTTTCGATATATGCCAAGCACACGAAGTACTTGGGTACGTGAAAGAGCTTGGATATACCTGGTTGGTACGTGAAAGAGTTCGATATACCGATAAGTACGTGGAAGAGTACAATACCCCCGGAATATAGTGCTGGAAAGTAACGACAGCTGCCACGTTTTACAATGCCGAAACACGTCTCTAACTTACACACAAGTTACTAAAATTTTTACCCTAGTTCTACCGTTAATTTTATCTTGGTGTTTGACAGACAATCCACTTGAGCGGACGTGAGCCGGATCTCCCTAGCTCAATGTGAGTCTAGAACAAATAGTACAGACTATAAACCACTTTCCTAGATCTAGTTAAGGATCAAGTCATCAGATGTCTTACCTTAAGTTTGCAGTCCCTTTTCCTGGATGTTGTTCCACGCCTCGCGGTCGTCAGATCTAAGCTGCAAGACTTGTCAAGATGCACAAAACAAGACAAACAAGTAAAAGTATCCGAACGATAACAAATCTAAGTAAACAGTTAAGCACGTAAACTACACAATATCATCAATCACAACAATATTGGTGGAAAGCATTTATATTACTGTAAATATAGGGAAAGTACATAGAAAAGAATGACTACAACCAGAGCTTAACGAAGTAGCCCTTCTCCATCCAAGCCAATGCCATATCCTCCCAAGGAAGTGTGAGTCTCTCAATGGATGAGTAGAGATCTCTCCAAGATTGATTTCACCAGCATGTAGACACTATAGACTTCCTCCCTTTGCAGAGGGGTAGAGCTTCACTTATATAGGACTAAGTGGATAGGGTATGGATAGGGTAGGTTGAGATATGGTAGGAAAGAGATAGGGGATCCTTCCAAGAGGTTAGGAACCGAGTGCCAGCTCTCCAAAGAGGTAAGGGATAAGGATCCAAGTCAGCAGGCTTCAAGAATGAGCTCGAAGAAGCTATTTTTTCCCATTAACTGACATTGTCGCACCTTGCAAGAGAGCAAGATGCGACGTCGCAGGTTGCATGAGTGCAGCCTGCGACGACCTCTCAAAACCTAGCATGAATGCAATGGCATCTCTTCCAAGTTGATGACTTAGCCAATGAAACTTTAGGGATGTATACACTGAGTCTCTTGATGGTAAGATTTTAGGTGTAGCAAAATGCCCCCGAAAGCATGAAGCTGTTGAAAAATTGGACAGGTGAAATGCTTTGATAGAAGGAATGGAAATGGATTGATGGATGAAGGACACTACCGTAGTACAACTGACTCTGAGTACATAGTCTCATATGATGTACAACATGGCTGCCGACCAATACAATGCAGATCCATGGTAGTAATGACCGACTGAACACAATCATGGCTACTAGACACAAGCGTAGATCCATGATGAGATGCTAGCACAACCACGACCAATACAAATGTGGATCCGTAATATGACTCAATACAAACTACATCGCAACCTAGGTAAAACATGACTCCCCAGGGTCTTCAAGCTGAACCCACAATGATATGAATCTACCCATGTGATTACAAATGTCTTGACATCGAACATGGTAGAAACCACTTGATTACTGGTCATTGATGTATACCATTAACAAGCGTGAAGGAAATCACCATTGATGTCAATGATTCCCAAGGTATCATAGTACATATCATCAAGCGTGAATAAATGAGTTGAAGTCGAACGCAAGATGAAATCTTTCAATCAAGAGTCAATGATGTAAACTCATGTTGAAAGCGAGGTAACCTGCCATTGAGGCATGCAGGGCCAAGGTACTTGGTTGGTTTCTAGATTCAATCCTTGGATGATGTGTTGAAGTCGACAAGGATGAATCTGTCAAAGGAGGGCCAGGATGAATCCCCCATCATCGACACGAAACATGACAAAGGATGTGTAGAGCAGATCAGACTATACAATGACACGCAAGACTGACTCAGAGTAGACTGACATGATGGAAGGTGTACAGACTGCAGATAACGAATAGTGAGAGTATTCTTGAACATGGGCATGGCATGACTTGGCAGTGTTGACATGATGAGCACGACACTAATTCCTAATGCAACTGATGATGGAAGATTTCTTTGAATGACTCAAAGGAGTAATAAGACTCAGGAAATAAGTGAAAATTGAAGACAAACGGATGATCCAAGTACTGTATGCAAATGCAAATGAGTGCCATGTTCAAGAACGACTAGGTACTGCCACTGATAAAGGTGTAATACAAAAGCTTTCCTTTTTCCCCATCATGAACGATGAGTGCCTCATGTGTTTTTTACGAGCTTGATGAGGGTAATTAGATGCTCGGTATAGGTCATCTCATAGATGAGTCCAATCCCAAATATTTTCCGAACCTGGGATAGGAGGGGTTTGTCCCATGGCGGGCCCTTTAATGTGAAAATTTAACGAGTCCATAGAAGGTAAACTCAGTTGTCATTTCATGTTTAGAGAGTTTGAAAAGAACTAAAGAAGACTCCAACGGTCCTTTTTCGTAAAGTTAGCCTCATTGCCCGAAAAAGGGTAAAACAACGTGGGAGAGGATTCTTCTAGTCATGATTGGCTGGAGTATACTTTTTTCATAAGTAGTGTCCCCTGGTCCGAAAAAGGGGTAAACTATCACTAGGTAGATGACCATTCAAATTCTTTAACAAGCGTGAACGCGACAGGTTCGCTTGGCAATCTTTTCGTATTTCGAGAGCCTGAAAAGAGCTTAAAGATAGACTCAGGGGGGGTTCCTTTTCCATAGGAGTTTAACGAGCCTGGAAAAGTGATAAATCGTAACTCGGTAACTTATTCTCATAGTTTCAAGAGCACGAGAAAGAACAAAGAGTAAGCTCATCATCATAAAAATAATCACAATCTAAGGTGGTTATAAAATAATGACAAAACATTCAAGGGATGTTCATACCTGAGATGACCGTTATGAAACGAGACTGGCATGTAAAAACCACTTAACAACTCCTGCACACTTGAAAACTAAGTCAAATAGTCAACCGTGTGTTTAAATGCGATAAAAATGATCCAAACTATAGCAAATGACTTAAAAGCATCAAATATTTGAAAAGGAATATTCCATTTTGTTTATAAATAGAAACAAAAACCAAATATAGTCACCATTGTTCATTTGCCAATGTTTTGGAGCCAAAAGTTCACTTGTCGATTCTGGGAGCTATAAGCAACAATTTCACCAACCATCCGAGAGCAGGTAACTCTAAACTTCATCTAGCACAATTGTAGTGGCTTACATTTTTGATTTTGGTTCATTTTTTGGGTTTTGAGTGGATTTGTGGAGGGCTATTGCGTCCCCGGGTCGTCGCAGGTGGCCCTTACGGGAACTGCGACGAACCTGGGTTGTCACAAATCCTGCAAAGGTGGACTGCGATGACGTCGCATTGTCATGATTGACGGGGTGTGACGGCGGAAACGTCAATCCCAACCAACAAACCAAGCCCAAAAAAAGAACTTTCAGTGGTGGAAGTGAGTATTAACAATGTTTAAACTCTCCTTTTGACAGGTTACAAGTAGCCAAAATGGTCTGGGAGTGGCGTGAATGGGAGCATGTTATACCTCAATATTACACATTATGTATTAGTGTCGCGTCCTTGCACTAGCGACCTAAACGACAGTTTCCCTTAAAGATCATCTGAACATCCAGAATGAAAACCATTGACTGAACACTGAAAGCAAACACTTTTTTTGCCATCTGTCAACCCAACCTGGACCAGTTTGCAAGCACTACCGCTCCTTGCACATCTACAGGGGCACGGTAGTCATCACTACCGCATGTTGCTCCTTCTCTGGGGCGCGGTACTACCGCGTTATGCTCAGTAGTAGGGGCGTGGTAGTCCGAAATTAGCCTTTTTGCCTTGGACTTTGGGATTCAACCTTCGAGGAGATTTTGTTGGGATTACCACCTTTGGTTCGATCCTAACTCCTTCTTTGTTTAGCTGGCTTGATCCACTAAACCCTCCATAGATCCACACTTCTCTCTTGTTAGTTAACCTTCCCATATGCTATAAGAGAGAAGCCTTCCTTTAGCCAAGGAGAGGACTCTTGGAGACATCAAACCTATGATCTTGAATCTTTGTGGAGATAGCTAGAGGAGAAAGCACTTGGAGCTGGGAGTTGGCTTGGACATCAAGCAACCTTTGTAAGCACTTTTCAAGCTTCTTAATAAGATAACTTGTCTTGTTTTTCCCATTTCATGTGTATCGTATGAATCTTTGATATGAAATGTATCTAGTTTAGATTTGAACTTAACCTTTGCTTCAAAGTATTTGGAAGATTGCATGCTTGTCCTTTGTCTGATTTCAACAAGTTCTACATTGTAGCTTCGAGATCAAGAATTATAAGAGGGACAAACATCGAATTGGAAGGTAAGTTACCTCTTTCGTCTCTTCTGAATACATTCAATCTTTTTGTGAAGATTAGTTTAGGAACTCAAGGTAGCATTTGTTCCTTTTTGTCTTAGTATAGAGTTAGTACATCCTGCTTTATCCTAAGAGAGTTTCTACCTATCCGTAGGGAGAAATATCTGCAACAAAAACATGGATTTTGATGGGGCTATAAGTAAGGAAGGAGTTTATGCACACATATCGATTATTTCCCCAAGTAATGATTCCAAACTTTATTCTTTTAAATTGCCTTTTGAGTGTACAAATAATGTTGTTGAGTATGAAGCTTTAATTCTACGATTAAATATCTTGAAGGATTTAAAAGCTAAGAGGATAGTCGTACATGGTGATTCTAAGTTAGTAGTTAATCAAGTTAATGGTACTTATCAGACAAAACATCCTAGAATGAGAGCATACAGGAATGAAGTGTGGGACATGATTGGAATTTTTTTCACATAACACAAAATCTCATTGATTCCAAGAGAGCAAAACAACATAGTTGATACTTTGGATACCTCAGCCAGTACTTTCAAAATTCCTATCTATCCTAACATAAAATATGAGATTGAGGTGAAGCATAGGCTATCTATATCAGACAATGTTAAACATTGGCGGGTTTTTGAAGATGATCGACAAATCTAAAGATTCCTTGAAATGATTGATGAATTTTCTAATACACAGATTGATAAGGAGAGTCAAAATAGAGAGAATGGTGAACAGGATGAGAGTGTTGAGGATTGGGATCTAGATCCATGAGAGTTCCTGCATGTTATAGGAGATAAAGAATCATTCAACTAAAAAATAATTGTATTCCTAAAGGACTGGTTCCCTTAGAGAAGTTGTTCGATAATAATGATGTGGCAAAAAATACTAAAGTTGCTCCTCATGAAAATGAAGTGGAAGACTATAATATTGGAACTGAGCAAGAGCCAAAGATGGTCAAACTGTCTAAATCCTTGACTCCTAAAAACAAAGCTAAGTATATTGATTTAATGAAGACATTTTCTGATGTTTTTGCATGGAGTTATGAAGATCTGAAAGAATATGATACATCTATCATCCATCATTGAATTCCTATTAAGAAAGATGAAAAACCATTTAGGCAGAATCTTACAAGGATCAATCCAATGCTCGTACCCCTTATTGAAAAAGAAGTAAAGCAATTATTTAATGCAAAAATTATAGTATCACTGATATTTTCCAAATGGGTGGCAAATTTGGTTCCAATCATAAAGAAGAATGGGGAAATCAGGTTATGTGTAGATTTTAGGAATTTGAACAAAGTATCATTGAAACATAATTATCCTCTTCCTAAGATGGATCATATCTTGCAGAAAGTGGTTGGAGCAGAAAGAATACCAATGCTTGATGGCTTTTCAGGGTATGATTTGATTAAAGTGCATCCAAATGATCAGGAAAATACAACTTTTAGCACACCATGGGGAACTTTCATGTGTGCAAAAATGCCCTTTGGACTAATGGATGCAGGAGCTACCTTTCAATGAGCCATAGATATAGATTTTGTAGAAGAAAAAGATAAATTTGTTGTTGTTTATATGGATGATATTACATTATATTCCTGGTCTGGTAATGAACATTTGGAACATGTAAGACAGGTTTTCTTGAAATGTAGGAGGTTTGGCATTTTTTTGAATCCCAAGAAGTCTAACTTTGCAATGCAGGAAGGAAAGTTATTGGGGCATGTGATTTCAAAGGATGGGATTAAAATAGATCCAGACTGAGTATCAGCGATTGAGAAAATTGACCTTCCCAGAAGCAAAAATGAAATTCAATCTTTCATTGGAAGAGTTAATTTTTTAAGAAGATTCATTCCTAACTTTGCAAATATCTTGAGATTTATCACCAACATGCTGAAAAAGGAGAATGAAATTAAATGGACAAGTGAGGCTAAGCAATCATTTGATGGTATCAAAAGGGAAATAACTCAGGCACCGGTGTGGCTTAGTCCATACTTTTCAAAATATTTTTTGATGTTTTCTTTTGCTTCATAACATACTGTTGTTGGGGTTTTGTTACAGAAAAATCATGAAGGTTCTGAGTAGCCAATTTCCTTTTTCAGTAGAGCTTTGAGGGATGCTGAATTAAAATACAATATCATGGAGAAACATGCCTATGCCTTAGTCAAAGATTTGAAATATTTCAGATTTTATATATTACATTCTCATGTCATTGCTTTTGTTCCTAATAGTGTAGTGAAAGATATTTTGACACAACCAGATCATGACGGTCAAAGAGGAAAATTGATTGTTGTACTTTTGGAGTATGATGTAGAGATCAGACCAACAAAATTAGTTAAAGGACAAGGATTGGAAAAATTAATGGCTGAATCAAATTGTGATTCTTTGAACATAAATTGTATTTCAAGTATGCCAGATGATACAGTCCAAGATTCAGCATTAGAGGTATCTGAATATTTTTCCTTGTCTCCATGGTACAGTGATATTGTTTATGTTTTGAAAATTTTACAAGCTCCACCATATTTGAATAAAACCAAATCCAGATCTATGAAATTGAAGGCAGCCAAGTTTTGCATCATGAATGGATATTTATATTGGAAGGATCCAAGAGGAATTTTTCTAAATTGTTTACTTGAAAATGAAGCTAAACAGACCATGAAGCAATTTCATCAAGGTGTTTGTGGAGGTCACCATTATTGGAAGACAACTGTAAACAAAATTCTTAAAGCTGGGTTTTATTGGCCTACAATGTTTTCTGATGTATATAAGGAAGTAGCAACTTGCCTTGAATTTCAAATTTTTGATGGAAATAGAAAGTTATTGTCATTACCCTTAAATCCTATCTCTGTAGAGACACCTTTTCAACAGTGGGACCTCGATTTTATTGGAGAAATTAATCCTACATCCTTAGGACAACATAGATGGATATTAACTGCAACAGACTAGTTTACAAAATGGATTGAAGCTATACCAACCAAACAGGCTACAAGTGTTGTTTTCATCAAGTTCCTGGAAGAAAACATCCTTTCTAGATTTGGTTGTCCAATAAAAATCGTAACTAATAATTCCCAGGCTTTTAAATCCAAGAAGTTGATTAATTTTTGCTTTGATTATCACATAAATTTGGGTCATTCCACAGCTTATTATCCTCAAGGAAATGGGCTGGCTGAGTCATCAAATAAGAGCTTGGTTGGTATTATCAAGAAGTTACTCCAGGATAACAAAAAGGCACAACATACAAAGCTCAATTTTTCTCTCTGGGCAGATCGAATTAATGCTAAAAAATTAGTTGGTACTTCACCCTTTCAGCTAGTTTATGGAACAAAGGTGATTTTCCCTCCTTCTTTGGGGTTACCGGTAATGAAAATTTTCTAGGAGTAAGAAGAAGAACCAAATGGTATTCATAGAAGAATTATTCAGCTGATTCAAGTTCAGGAAATAAGGGAAGAGGAATATAATAAATCTCAGTTTTTTCAAGAAAAAATGAAGAATTTTTTTATAAGAGAATTAAAGTGGATGATTTCCAGATTAGTAATTTGGTATTGAAGTGGGATGCAAGGAATGAAGACAAGGCAAAAAAAATTGACCATTTGTGGAAGGGACCTTATACAATAGCTGCTTACCATGGAAATAATGCATTCATTCTACATGATTCTAATGGGACATTAATTAGAGGAGGGCCAGTGAATGGGAGGTTTTTGAAGCACTATTATACTTAAAAGAATCATGGATTTCACTATAAATAGTCATTGTATATATTCATTGCAGTTTGGTTATTTTCCATAAAAATTTCCAGTTCAAATGTACATAAATAAATATAAAAAAAGAGTCTTCAGTTTATTAGATGAATAAGGCACTAGTCTATGGGTTCTTTGCTACCTCGTAGGGAGGATAGCATCCCCATTGGAGCCAAATGTTGGAACACAAAAAATTTGGGGGCTTAATGACATTCTAACGCTATTAAATTTGAAAGAAGAGGAGTTTAAGGTATAAGGAATAAAGCTAAGCCTTGAAAATCCACAACATGACCATTAGACGTGACCGAATCGAAAGCGGGAAGGTGCTAAACGTTGGAAGAGTTAAAAGGTATGAGGTGACGTTAAGGTAAATAAAGCATGATGTTAAATCAATGCAGAGATTGAGTCCAGGGCCCGTCGATGGGCGTTATGCATTCCAGAGCAATAAACTGCACGAGCCCTACAATTTTGAGGTGGTAGCAGAATTCAAACCGTCTACCACGTGGCTATTTCTCATGGAGTCCGCTACCTAAAGTGGTCTCGCTTAGACTGCTTTTCTCCAGCTCTGAAACCACCTTTTGCCCAGTTAATAGAACATTTGGAAAATAAATTTTTATTTTATTCTTGTTTCAAAAGCAAGCCGGTATAGCGATAGCGCCCCAGCATTCTCTTCTCTCACTAGTTAAATTCAAAGACGTTTTCACTACTCTCCCGCCACATGTAGCTCTACAAACTCTGAATACTTAGATTTTTTTCCTTGGAGCAAATTCAGAAATCCATTTTACGTTGTAAAGACCTAGATGAGGAGCAATAGTTTATAGTTGACAGAGAAGGAGATATCTTCGACCCTGTTCTCTCTGACAGTTCAGTGTTCCAGTCCAAACAAAAGCTAAATGAAATTAAATCTCAAGGAATCGACATTTTAAACGTTTTTGGGTCTTTTCTCTATCATTTCAGTCTTGAACAAACCCTCCATTTCCCAGAATTTGTTGGCTGGTGTGCGACCAATTATTCTCAGTCTGAAAGAGTCATTATGAATGTCAATGGGTCCAAAATTCTCTATTGAGTGAATTCGAAAACCATTAGAGAGTCCTTAGGGTTACCTGAATCGTATCCTAAAAATCCTGAACCATTCATAGAAGAAGAATTAATTAGGGTATACAGATATTGTAACCCTAAAGAAAAAGAGGAATTCTTGTCCAAAGTATTAAAACCTAGTCAGTCAATTAAACGTCTTCATTTGCCAATTGATGTTAAAATTTTCCAAGAAGATGAATAGTTAGTTTTGTCTTTGTTGAGTCAATTTTTAGGTCATGATGATGATAAGCCTGTTGTGGAGGTTATGTTAGGCTTCCTTATGAAGATTAGTCAGTCGGGTCAGGTCCATTGCCTTAATTTTGATGAATTCCTAGCTGAGGTGATTCATGCCCAGCTGGTGAATTTACACTCTCTGAAGCATTTCAAATTTCATGCATACGTTTTGTGTATGTTCATATACTCCAATGAAGCAGATTTGAAGTTCTTGAATACTACATTTTCCCCGGACCATCCAAACCAAATCAACACGTTTGATTTTGTTAATATCATCATGTCAGAGATCTATAGGACCATGTTCAATGCTGAATTACGCAGTGTGCTAGAAGATATGAAGAATATGTTGCAACTAAGTCCAAAAAATAGAACTGGAGACTGGTTTTTATACCAAAATCATACCATTATCAGAGTTTATGGATTCACTGAAGCACCTTATCTTTTGTCAACATTTTTGTCTCCAAGGATCTTTTCCCTTGAGTTTGTTAGGCAGATATTACACTCAAAAGATGAGCACTTTCTCAGTTTTAAGAAGTCTTCTAATGTCAAATTTCCTTTCAAAATCGAGCAATTTGTCATTAAGCATAAAGCAGCTCTTCCTATACTAGAAAAATTGTTCCAGGCCTTGAATTTCCAACAAGCTAGGAAATTTAGCTATGATCCTCTCCAAATCATATCTCAAAGAAGGAAAGAGAACAGAAACAAAGAATTTGAACACCAGGTGGTAAATGGATTAGATAAAATTGCTAACTTGCTAATTTTTGGTCAGAAGCAACAGGAGACAAAAGAGGTCAATGCAGGTCAGGAAAGCTCTCTTGCCTTATTAGTTCAAACGCCTGTCAAATCATATTCTGTCAACAAAAGGACTTTTTCATAGATAACTAGCATGGATGTTGATGAAGGAGTCACTAGTAAGAAGATTAAAATGGATCAACAGAAGGATATTGTTGATGTGGGAGAGCACAGCTTGACTCATTCAGGAGAAAATGCTCTGTTTCAACAACCAGAAGTAAATGTGCAACAATATTCATTCTCGGATATGCAAAATGTTGGAACTAGTTTGCAATATAAATCAAGAATTGACTTGATCTCACAATATGCAAAGAAGAAGAAGCAGTCACTTGAAGAGACTAAAAAATTATTCCCTCAAGTTAAGCAATTATCAGATGATAAGGTCTGTTTTGTTGTTGCTAAAGATTTCGAAAATAACACCTTAAAAATTCCAATTGTGAGCAATGACAAGGTATCGGAAATGGAAGTTAAGTTAGATCAAATCAATATACCTAACAAAATCCAAATCCATAGACAAACAGGTGAAGTTCTTTATGTTGATATTTTGCAATCGACTTTAAAATTTTCAAAATTGCATTCAGTAGTGGAAAAACTAGAAATCTATTGAAGGAGGAGAAAGCAGAAAATAAAGCAAACCAGAACCAAATAAAGAGGCAGATGTTGTGACCCTGGCACTGATCCAAATGTCGTACAATTTACTAAAAATCTCCTAGATGAAGAAGAAAACAACATTCAGATGTTGAAAAAGAAGCTAAAGGTTCCAAGCACCTAGCATGTGGAGACCCTAGATTTGACAGCTTTGCAACAAGAGAAGCATTCTATCTACCAAGAAAGAATGGACTATAAAGACAACTTTAAAATTTCAAGAGGAAAAACAGGGCTGGGAAAAAGAAAAGTCTGAATTATTATCTAAAATTGAAGCCTTGAATTCAAAGCTATCAAGTGAACCTTCTTTAGAGACTGAGAAACCAACAAATGAGTCAGCTACAGAGGAATTGACTAAAGCTATGTCACAAATCACTTTAAAGGATAAAGAAATAAAGGAATTAAAGGAAGAGAATCATAAGTTGAAAGAAGAGCTAGTTTGCAATACTGGAGAGAAAAATAAAGCTCAAAATGAAAGAAAACAACTGCAAAAGAAAATCAATGAGATTAAAGACAATATGACAGGTAAATTACCCATACAAGGAGCTAAACATCTTATTTGGGATTCATTATCAGTAGATATTACAAAATTTAGAGCATATTTAAATCACATTGATGATAAAAACACCATAGGAAATACAGTTGTTCAAAGATGTAAAGTCATGAATGACACTTTAGACAAAAGGCCTTTAGACACTGCTCAGAATGCAGCAAATTTTCTGAATACATTGACTCAGATAGATATGCAGAACTTGGGAATCAAAGACAAGAATACCATCATTATTTGGGCTAGAAAGATTATTGGGAAACACCATCATGTAAGGAATGTGCAAGTCAAAGCAGAACAAATGATCCAGCATGCTAAGAGCTTTAAAAATATTTTCAATAAGTTATTTGAAAAGGCCTTGCTTCCTTTTGGGATGAAGATGAAAATTTAATCCCCCAGTAATATTATCACAACAAATTGGTTCAGGTTTGCATCGATCATTCGAAGTTTGAAGACTTGGACAAGAGCTTATCTGGAAAGACCATAATCGAAGAGTTGACTAATGATTTTGAAACATTTGATCAATTATAGATAATAAAATCAGAATTACCTCCTATGTCCTATGCAACTTGTCTGGAATTAGAGGTGTTAATTAAATAAATGGTAGACTATGAAATTCCTACTCAGGAGTAGTGGAAGGTCGTGGAAAATTTTGGTAAAACTAAGTAGAAGCTCCACATATGATGAACAGATGTTATAGATAGTATGGAAGTTATTCTTTTTGTGTAAATTTGCTTGAACAACATCTGGTAACCCGAATTTAACAGGTCCTCTACTAAACTTAAGCGTAATGGAGATGATCGATGATAAAGAGGTAATTATGTTCTAGAATTTTAGGCATATGTTACAATATTTCTATTTTTGGTAAAATAGGTTGTTAGGGTTCGCTCTTTCAACGTTTTTGTATAAATTCCTCATTTTGTAATGTAAGAGGTGTTGGATTCCGAGAGAAGAGATCCTACTGTGTACAGTAAATTCAATTTTGTATTATTAATATAAGTTGCAGAGAGCAGAAGTTCAGAACAATTCCCAACTTATGTGCCATTGTTTTCCAGTTTGTAATCTTTTCATGTGAATGTATTTCTTGTTCTATTCCATTTTATGTTATTTCTTCAGTATTTTAATGAAAGAAAATGAGTTAGAATTCATTTATGATTATCTGATTTCATCACATTCAAATATTTTCACTATTTCCTTCCAAAATTGATACAGAACTCATCCTCGTTAGATGCTCTGTGTTAATGAATTGCTTTGTGTTAATGAATTGTGTTTCTTAAATCTGTTGTCATACTACAACGCCCGAATACCTGAGAAAATAATGTCTATCTTTCCTCTATCATTGGTTTTGTTCAACCACTAAACTCTTGCAGCTTGAATAAATATTTATTTATTGACTCAATGCCCAATGGTTCTACCCCTTGATTCAACCATTTTATCAAACTTTGTTACTATCAAAATATCTGGCCATTGTTCTGAAAACATGAACTGTTGCTAAGTGACCTTTGGACAACATATTCATAGAGGGAACCCCCTTTGGTTGGAAAGGCTAGTTTCCATCCTAAAGATTGGTTTTAGGTTACCTTGGGATTTTTCTTTTACAGCCAAAGGAAATTTATGAGTGATAACACATACATCAAGCACTTTGGTAAGCTTGTTTTTACTCCTTCTGTTGACATTTTGGTTCATTGTTGGATGTGGGAGAAGCACTCTCCTATTTTGGAAGTTGTATCAAGTACTTGGGTAGAGCATCCATTGCAAGTTAACTTGTTTGAATGTGAATTTGGAAGGATTGAGATGTTATGTCTTGATTCTATGGTTGAGCACAGTAAAGTCGGTGCCCACATGAAGCGAATCCGACCTACCATTGTTTGGTCCAATTCCAAGGATATGAACAAGTTGGAGAATGGTGCACCATGTAGAGGATCCTTCCAGTTCACAACACACACACAACACATATGGTTGTCCAAGTAAGGAAAGGAGTTTCTTGTTGGGGTGAGAACTCTAAAAGAATTTCCAAAAGGATGAATAAAATGATGGATACTTGCTCAATGGTTGTTGTTGGTGTCTATTTTGTCACTATTTTTTATCATCAAATATGTTCTGAATGGCGTTAATTTTACTATTTTTTATCGAATAAGTTATTCTTTTAGCCATTCAGCTCATCAAACAGACTAGGTATGCATATATTCGTTTATCACATAAATTTTGGTCAAATCTTGTTATATTACGATTTATTAATGATTAAAGTGACATTTCTAGTCATGCATGTTATTTAAGCTTTGATTAACAGGCTGTGTTTTTCAAACGACCCTTCATTTAGACCACGTGCTTATGATGTTAAGATCAACTGCGTTCAGCTCATCATTCAGCCTCGTGTTCAGCCCCTGAAATCCACGGTTGGCATATCCCAGACCGTTAAAAGTAGAAAAAGGCATGTGGGTTCTGTTTGCCACTCAATGGGCATGGTTAATGAACCGTTGTTCTAGAAGATACGTCCCCAGGTTCACCAAGCTCAATAGCGTATCCCACGTCCACGTCAATACTCCAGCTCGTCGTTCAGCCTGGAATCATGCTACTTGTTCACGCCATCATTCTGGAAGGAGTCTAGGTTGCACACGTTTAGCCTGCCAGCACAACACCATGCCACGACAGTGCTCCAGCAGCCTCTCCTCTGTCCGCTCAACTCGCCAGCATGTTACCTCTCTGCCCATGTCCAAGGGAAACCAACGCTGCAGCTGCCTCGTGAAGGAATCAACTCCGTTCAGCCTGGTGTATCCTCCCTATGCTGTCACTCACCATTCAAAGCAGCTAGTTATTCATTAAACGCCTCTATATTGGAGAGGTCGACTCTGTCGACCCTCTCATCCATTTGTAAAATGTATAAATTGTTATACCTCCATATTCCACAGTGTCGCATCTTCACCACAAAAAGAGTTGACGACACTTCCCCTACTTCTTTAAACCACCCAGAAGAGACAAATAATGAGTGATGCTTGAAGGCAAATCTACCCAGTCAAGAATCAACCTAGCCAAGACTTCATTTACCTACACTACCACGCCTTGCTCAGTTTTAGGTGCGCAGTAGTCCGTACTACCGCGCTATGCTCTGCCCCTGCCGCGCGGTACTACCGCGTTATGCTCTTATCTGGGGGCGCGGGACACCTTTTTTAGCCTTTTTGCCATGGCTTCTGGGATTTGGATTTTCGAGAGATTTTTGAGGATTAGGGACCCTGATTCGATCCTAACTCACTTTCTGTGATTAGTACTCCTGATCCACTTAACTCTCCCTAGATCCACCCTTCTCTCTTGTTGGTTAACCCTACCACACACTATAAAAGAGAGGCATTCCATGAGCAAAGGGTAGGACTCTTAGAGGTATCAAACTTATGATCTTGCAGCCTTGTGGAGATAGCTAAAGGAGGAAGCACTTGGAGCTGGAGGATTGGCTTGGACATCAAGCAACCTTTGTAAGCATTCTTCAAGTTTGTAATAAAGATAACTTGTCTTGTTTTTCCCATTTCATGTGTATTGCATAAGTTCTTGACATAGAATGTATCTAGTCTAGATTTGAATCTAATCTTTACTTCAAGGTATTTGGAAGCTTGTATGCTTGTTCCTTGTTTGATTTCAACAGGTTCTACATTGGAGCTTTTGGATCAAGAGCTAGAAGCGGGACAAACGTCAGATCGAGAGGTGAGTTATGTCTTTCATCTCTTCTGAATGCATGTAATCTTGTTGTGAAAGTTAGTTCAGGAATTCCAGGGTAGCATTTGTTTTGTTTTGTTCTTACCTTAAAGTCAATTAGAAATCTACTTTAAGTTAAGAGAATTTTGACTTATCTGTAGGGAAAAATTCTACCAACAAGAATGGCGACTCCGCTGGTTTGAATTCCATTTGATTGATTCAGTTCACTATCATCCATCTTTTGATTGTGATTTTTATTGCTCTTCAAACTAGTTTTGAATTTTGGTCTTTTTTGACCTTTATTCACCCCTCCTCTCTGTATTTTTTCTCCCTGTGTGATCACTGAGTCCCCTGGGTTTGCAGCAACCCTGAAAATTTCATCTTCCTTTTCAAAAGTTGCACTTTTCCACACTTTGCAATAGTACCGCGCCCTCTGCATTGAACACAGCGCGGTAGTACCCACGTTCCCTGCATTAGTACCAGAGCGGTAGTACAACAGTACCGCGCTTTAGTCTGACTCTACCACGTGGTAGTGTCTGCATACTGTCATTTTTTCTTGCTTGCTTGGTTTGCTGAGTCATTTCTTGATTTCCCCTGCCTTAGTTGGTACTTTCTGTTTGCTGTTACCATCCTGTTCATTTTACAGTCTGTGTGGTGTGTTTATTGCTTTTTTGTGAGCTTGTTTATTGTGTGAATTAGTGGCATTTTTGGCACATAGAGTCACCCCTTCACTTTGAGTGCATTGGTTTGATCTTCCAGACCATTACTACTGTTCTCTGTCACTGAATTGTGTAGTCTTCATAGTCACATTGTTTCCATTACTTTTATTAAAATTCATATTGAAAGTTATCATTGGAAAACATTTGTGTTATTTTGATTAAAATGGTCTAGTAGCATCATTGTGCATCAGGAAGTTAACCATTGAAATTTGCCACAGAAATTCTCATATTTGAATCATTTTAGTTGTAGGATTAGCGAATTAAAAAAGAGTGTTTATTTCAGTTTGGCTCTGTTTACAAAAAGAAAAACAAAAAATTTCTTGTTTTGGTTTTTTAATTGCTTGTGAAAGTCATGCATTTATGATCGAAGAACTCTCTCTCTTCTATAGCTAGTTTTCATCGAAGACAAGGCTTATTTCGATTCATTCTCACTTGCATGGTTTGGGTCGTCATAACACCACCAAGTTTCACGTCCATTTTCCCGATTGAGTAATACAACCACTAAAATTAATCTCCCTAATTAAACCAACATTAACCTCACTTGAGGAAATCAAAAGAATTTGGTAGTTAGGTAGGACACCGGGGATAGGCATCAAAATAATTCCCCCTTGTCATTTTCATCTGAGACATAGTTGTTGTCCTCTAGGGAACTAAAATCCTCTAGTATTTATTGACACGGTCACAGCCAGTTTGTGGAGGGGCCTCCTGACTGTTTTTAACTTTCAGGGGTTAAATGGCCCCGAGATTGAGAACCGGACGGACTCTGTGGAATGCCGCACTCCACTTAGCCCTAAGGCAACATCGATCATTGTCTTCCTCGGAAGGCAGAAGTGCCCAAAACCTTTTCCAACGTGTCATGAACGAGGTAGCTTAGTGACTATTCTACTAGGGCTCTTTTACCCAGGATCCCTTTCGGTAGAGGGATATCCTTCTCATATCGGTCTCTCACGTTGTATTGTTTGACTTGGATTTCATCACCTTTCAAAGGATACAGCTTGTTGAGGTCTCCAGCTCATAGTTAGGAGTTTGCTTGTTATCTCATCTTTGTAGAGGGTCATTTTTCTTTTTAGTGACTGCTTGTTGGCATTCTGGCCATTCTTTTTATCAGCTCGCTTACTGAGACACCGGTCTCAGTATAGATTTTAGAGCTTGCTTTTTTGGCCTGCGAGCCTTGCTTTTTCCAGCTCCTCTTCTGTACACTCGGCTGCATTAGAGTTTTTGAGTTCTTTGTTACGAAATTGCCCCCAGTTTTCATTTTCCTGTCATCATGTCAGAACCACCACGAAGATCACGACGAGTACAGGGCAAAAGCCCTCCACCATCGCCACCGCCACGGACCTCCGGTCCACCTGCATCACGCATTCTCGCTCCTCCTGGCCGCAGTGCTAGTCGAGGGAACATTCCACTGCCGATACATACTACATCATCAGTTCCGCTTGTAACTATTACTCACAGCACAGTCTCAGAATCTCTTGCAGCTTCTGCAACCACTAGCATATATGAGATTTCCACTGTCACTTCACCCACTGTTATTCTAGATATATCTGCCACAGTGGACACCATTACAGCGGCTGAATCTAGTACAGCACAAAATACTAGACCAGAGGTCATCCTCCTACCTGATGTCAACACCTCCCGTCCACCAGACACTTTTCACGATGACACAGACGGATCTGTTGGCACCACCGAAGGGTCTGACCAGGATATACCTGGCTTGATTTCAGTCCCGGGCGGGTACGTCAAAATTATTGAAGATACTCGACTTCCCGACACACCTTTTGAACCTGATTATGGCTTCATCACTTCCCAGGCGGAGCTTCCGCCTGTTATCACTACGTCACCCAGGGTTCATCCACAGGAAACAAGTTCTTCTAACAACGTACCTCATACTATATCTCTCCCCAACCTTCCTCTGGGACATGAGATCATGGCCTCCATCCAGTCTAGTGTGGTTAGCCTAGCAAATTCCCCATTAATATCGGCATGGTTTAAACGCAACACAGAGCAAATGCTCTCGACAGCTTCTAGATATCCCCCCTGTTACTCGTCCTTCTGACTATCAGGATCCCAACATCCTGTCTAGCACAGAGTTCCATCACTCCTATGCAGACGGTTCCGGACCTTCAAACGTTACTATACCTAGGTCCCCGCCGGATCCCGAAAACCCTTTCTAGGACATGAACCCGGACCCAGTCTTCGATGGTCCTCCTATCATTGAACACGCTATGGACGACGCCGATACCCCTGGGTTAAATTCCCCACATTTGCTGCCATCACCCATTTTTGGCACACATTCCATGAGGGATAACCCAGTTTTTTCTCCGTCCTCGCCTGTCAGATATGGAAGACCCCCTCCGCAAATTGGCACTTTTGGCGCCGTTGGCCAATCCACACTATCATATTTGGCTAGCGGCGAAAGAAAACTAAGTCATATTGCTGGATCTTTCGTTTTGACCGGAGGATCACCTTCGGCCACTATTTACACTATCTCAGGAGGTGGACAAGCGACTGCAGTGGCCCCCCAACTCCAACAACCAAACTCCCCCTGGTGGGCCATCAACCCAACTAGTTGGAGGACAACCCTTTGTTGGGAACCCCATTCCTAGTCAACAACCTCCTCCTATAGGGCCATCAACCCAAACCAGTTGGAGGACAACCCTTTGTTGGGAACCTTGTTTCTAGTCAACAACCTCCTCCTATAGGGCCATCCAACCCATCTGCTGGAGGACAACCCATTGGCTCCATCCAACAACCCTCCCAACCAGCAGCATCTACTCAGTATGGTATGTACAACACACCTGGCAGCGGGAAACCTTATACCGGCATTCCAACCAGGCCTCATCCTCAACATCCCCCATCAGGTATGCTTCCTTCTTGGGAATCTCAAATCCCACAGAGTGGGGGGTACTCACTATTTGGAAACTGGAACCAAGCTGGGGGGCAATCTCAGATTCCCCCCAACTTGAATTCTGGATTCCCTTACCCTTCAGCTGCTACAACATCATGGAACCCATCCCTTCAATTTCCACACGCTCCTCAAGGAGGAACGAGCCTTCCATGGACACCACTGTCGCAGCCACCCCCCAACCCTGCTATGGGAAACCCTCCACTTACTCAATACAGTGGTACCATCCCTGGAAGACAACAAATCCAAGGAACTTTTCCCCAACCAGGAGCAGCAACCATTCCTGGGTTTCAGCAACCCCAGGGTACCATACCCACTCAGCAGAACATCCACCAACCGGTTACGTACACTCAACCGGTTAACCAGATGGCTTATTACCCACAGAACTTCCAGCAGGACCCCTCGGGAGACACATATGGGTATAACACGCAACAGTACGCTATGCAGAGCCCCCCAGGTTTCTCTGCACCGCACGGTTATTACTCATACCTGCAGACTAATCGTCAACTTCCCTTTTTGGCCACGCTAGACTTACCTGATTTGTCGAGGCTCATTAACGATCCTATATGGCATAAACCTCACTGGCCACCCATTCCAGCCAAACTTCCATCGGACATTCCTAAGTTCGATGCTAAGCCCGGGGAAGACCCCAAGAACCACGTGATGACCTTCCATCTTTGGTGTTCATCCAACTCCTTGATGGACGATTCCATCCAAATACGGCTCTTCCAACATACGCTTACCGGCACGGTAGAAAAATGGTACATCGAGCTGCCACAACACTCTTTCCGTGATTTCAACACCTTGGCTATGCAGTTTTTGACCCATTTCCAGCTCCCCATCCGGTATGAGACTGGAACAGAACTGTTAACCTCATTGCGTCAAACCACTTCTACGCACATTTCGGATCACATCCATGAGTGGCGACGACGCCGTAGGCTAATTAAGGCACCCATTCCGAATCAGCTACTCGCTGATTGGTTCACGAAATCCTTTTTGCCTCCCATAGCCAGAGATATCGTTATGCGTGGGCCGGTTACAGAAGAACAAGCCATCTCGGCAGCTCAGTACATGGATTTGGTATACACTCAATCCAGTACTTTACATGAACTTCTTCCGCATGCCACCCGCGTTACCACTGATCCAATGAAACCTACCACTGAACCCTCCATTGATGGTATTGTCGGTTCAGTCAAGGCCTAGCCTACTACCAACTTGACGGGATAACAAGCTTCTGCTTCCCCCGCTCTACCTCAGGCTGCTTCAAAATCTACTACTTCTCCTGCTATTTCCTCCGAAGTGAACGCAGTTCAATCTACGTCACAACCATCCGGAGGAAAGAAGAAAAACAATCGTGGTAAATCCAAGAAGAACCAGCAGGAGAACCCCAAGCCACAACCCACCCACAATGACTAGAAACCACGTCGAAAGGCTAAGTTTCCCTGCCTAATTTATCAAGACGATCACTACACACGTGACTGTCCCTATAAGGACGAAGTCAACAAATTTGTTAAAGGATCCTCTCGCCTGACAGTGTTAACTGACCCTTTCCCTCAACAGCAACATCAGATGGTTGCCCAAGAAACCCCACAAGGGGGTAACCCGACCAATCCAACCCACGGAGAGACGTCCACAAACCGTGAAATCCTGATGACGAGTAATGAAGAGATTCATATAACCACTCGTTCAAAGACATACGATAACCCTCCAAGTTCAAACAAACAACCCGAGATAGCCAAAGGAAAATCTCCTGTTGAAGATCCGACTCCTATTCCCCCCCCTATCGGCCATCTCCATATCGAGAGACCGCTTACGGACACAGTGCTATGCCCACCCAAGGGCACCATACGAAAGGCGACATTTAATCCCAATGCGCGAGCTGCCCAAAATTACAACATTGTTGAGGATTTAGATCAAACACCTTGCGCCATGTCAACTCTCGAGGTTCTTCAACACTGCCCCACGCAGCGTAGAACCTTACTTTTAGCACTAGGGGCAATGGACCCAGATACTTCAAACTCTATTATGTTTAACTTGGAGCACGCCAAACCTCGGCTTTCTCACCAGTTAGCCTTCCAGGTTCACACAAAAATCCATGGAAATAGCATCCATCGCACTGTTTTAGATGAAGGTGCTTCCACGTCGATCATGTCTTTGAATTGCTGGAGAGCCTTAGGCTCACCCGAAGTCACAACTTCTCCCACTACTCTCAGGGCATTTGATGGACATGGTTTTCAACCTTATGGACTCATTCCCTCAATTGGTGTTGAACTGGGGGGGAAAACAGTATCTGTACACATTGAAGTCGTAGATGCACCATTGGATTACAGTCTTCTACTTGGACGGAACTGGTTTTATGCCATGACCGCCATAGCATCTACAGTCTTCCGGATTGTGCAATTTCCTCATGAAGGGAAAATTGTCACCATTGATCAACTTGATTACTGTATCCCAGACTCCCATCCGAACTCCGCCAACACCGTCCTGTTATTGGATCAACCTCGGTACCGGTTCCAAGACATTGGTGTTGGTCTCATGAAGGATTCTTCCCTTATTGGAGTTTTTCCAGAGCTGGGAACCCATGTTCAACCAGTCAACATGATTTCATCGAATGTCACCCCTTCCAATGATTCATGGGTGATGCCGAGTCCCGCTCAGATTGAAGACTACGACAACTCTATGCCTTTGAAAAGAAACCTCGCAACATATGAAGCGATCCAATCAGCCACTGATTGGGTCGACTGTCCTACCCATCATACCGTGGCACAGCTCTCGTCTGAGACTCATTCATACCCACCACTTTTCAATCCTCTCAATTTGGTTTTTCCCACCGACGAATCAATTATGGAGGTTATGTGCGGTGATGAGCCACCATGGGGAGATTTTCACCATCGATCTTCATTCCCCACCATTCAGACGCTTGAGCCTGACACAAAACCCAGTACTTCACTTGGGATGGTTCAAACCAAGTTCCCCACTTCCCTCGATGAGGTATTTTCCGAAGGAAACTTGGCTAACCTTATGGCAACCACTCCCATAGATATTTCAGTGAAGCCTGGTATCGTGGAAAACATACACATTGGCAAAACATGTACTCCCCTCGAAATGGAGTTCTATAGTGCCTACTTCAAAACCTTCCGCGATGTTTTTGCTTGGAGTTATGAAGAAATGCCAGGAATAGATCCCTCGATTGTGGTCCATGAAATTCCAACATTCCCTGGCACCCGACCTGTTCGGTAGAAACTTCGGCCCATCCATCCTCGTAAGGCAGCCGCTATTAAAGCAGAAGTTGAAAAAATTTTACGTGCTGGTTTTATCTATCCTGTTCCATTGACAGAATGGGTATCCAACATCGTTCTTGTAGCCAAGAAACAGGGAACGATTAGAGTCTGTGTCGATTACCGCGACTTGAACAAAGCTTGTCCAAAGGACAACTACCCAACTTCGTTTATCGACCAGATCATCGATAACTGTGCCGGGAGTGTCATCTTTTCATTTATGGATGGCTTTTCTGGCTATAATCAGATCGATATCCTCCCAGCCGATCAGCACAAAACAGCCTTTATCTGCCCTTGGGGGATTTTTGCATATCGAAAGTTACCTTTTGGCCTTAAAAATGCCGGGGCAACTTTCCAACAGGCGATGTCATACGCATTTCACGACATCAAACATATTGTAGAACCATATCTTGATGATCTTCCCGCTCACTCTCGGACCCAGGAAGACCATCCTGACCACTTAAGTGCCATTTTCAAAAGGTGCCGTCGCTACAATATACGTTTGAATCCGCATAAGTGCGTCTTTTGCGTAGAAGCCAAAATTTTTTTGGGCTTCATAATCTCCAAAAGCGGGATACGTTTAGATCCTGCGAAGGTAGAAGCTATCTTAGCCCTGCCTTCCCCCACCAATATTCCAGAACTTCAAAGTTTGCAAGGGCATGCAAACTTTCTACGCCGTTTCATCTGTAATCTTTCCAAAATAACAAAAGGCTATATGAGGCTTCTCAAGAAGAACATTCCCTTTATCTGGGATGATGAAGCCCAACGCTCCTTTGATAATCTAAAGGCAGCCTTAACCAAAGATCCTGTGATCCAACCCCCCGATTACACACGGGATTACATTCTTTATCTCGCAGCTTCGACTTCCACCATCGGTATGGTGCTAGTCCAGGAAGACCACAACGACATAGAACATGTGGTATATTATCTTAGTAAGAGTCTTCTCGACTCCGAAACTCGTTATTCACATGTTGAAAAACTGGCTCTGGCAACAGTTTTCGCTGTCCAGAGATTCCGTCATTACATTCTACTCCGCCGAACCACTGTTATAGCTGATTTCAATCCAATGTATTATATCCTCATGCGTCAAGTGCTTGGGGGCAAATATTCTCGTTGGATCGTCATCCTTCAAGAGTTTGAATTGGAATTTGTCAAAGCCAAGTCCAAGAAGTCTTTGGTCTTTGCTGAGTTGATTTGTAACTTGCCCCGTCCTACCGAGCAATCCGAGCCCATCGATTCTCTTCCTGATGAATCGTTGTTCCTCATTAGCACGTCTGATCCGTGGTACGGGGATATTCTATTATATCTCCAAACCCAACGCTTCCGCCCCGACCTCACTCGCGATGAACGTCGACGCATCCGACATCACGCAAAATACTTCCTCATAGTTAACGATACTCTTTATCGACGTGGTGTCGACATCGTTCTTCGACGCTGTTTGACCCTAGATGAGGCGGAACGCGTTCTTAATGACTGCCACACTGGAGCATGTGGTGGTCATCTCTTTGGGATGGATACGGCCCAGAAAATACTGCGAGCAGGATACTTCTGGCCCTCGATTTTCAAAGACTGCATTGAAACAGTCAAGAAGTGTCCCCCATGTCAATTCTTTCACAGTAAAGCACGCTCGCACCCTGCTCCACTCCATCCTATTATTGCCATCGGCCCTTTTTCCAAATGGGGCATAGATTTCATGCACTGTAAGCCCACTTCAGCCGGGGGGCATAGCTATGTCATAGTAGCTGTCGACTATTTCACAAAATGGGCTGAAGCGATGCCTACGTATGCTGAGGACGACAAAACAGCAGCACAATTCATATTCAATCACATTATAGCTAGATTTGGTATCCCACAATCCATTGTGACCGATCATGGCTCCCACTTCAGGAACCATATGATCAAAGAACTAAGTGCCAAGCTGGGTTTTCGTCATGAAAACTCAACCCCGTATTACCCACAAGCCAATGGCCAAGTTGAAGCCATTAACAAAGTCCTGAAACAAATGATTCAGTGTATTGTGGGTACCCAGAAATCCAACTGGCACTCAGCTCTATTCTCAGCACTATGGGCATACCGAACCTCAGTAAACAGTGCTACTGGGTTTACACCATTCCAACTGGTGTATGGCCTAGAAGCCATTTTACCGATTGAATGTGAAATTCCATCGCTTAAGATAACCATAGAGCTACTTCCCCACACCACTTCCGAAGAGGAACGGTTTCTATACCTAGCCAAGCTAGATGAAACCCGCCGCGACGCTGCTTTAGCCAACGAATCTCATAAAAAATGCGTCAAAGCTCAGTATGACAAATCCGTTCAACCTCGGATTTTCAATGAAGGTGACCTTGTACTCACATATGATCAAATGCACGATAAACTCGGAAAAGGAAAACTAGAATCTATGTGGTACGGCCCCTTTGTTGTAAAACGTGTCTTGGAGAAAGGAGCCTATGAACTAGTCGATTGTGATGGCACGCCATTGGCACGGCCCCGCAATGGGCTATACCTCAAATGCTTCTATGCCTAAGGTTGCCCTACGCGGGTTAATTTTTGTACATAATGTACTTAGTTTGTTTTCACTCATCTTTTTGGTGTGCGCTTGGACCTTATGTATCCATTCTTACTTTGACTCGTGATTTTATGTGCAGATGTCTGCTTACTTCGGATTCGCCGACGATGCAAGCCGACATACCCGAAATCTCGCTTCCGCAGCATGGGTAATCTATTCTCCCACTGGTGAGTTGTTTTCTTTAGGAGCCAATTGTTTGGGTCCTGCAACCAACAATATTGTAGAGTACCATGCAGTCATCGGTCTCTTGACGGAGGTTGCTTCACTCGGAATTGACTCCCTATCAGTATTTTTACACTCCCAGCTCGTGGTTTCTCATCTGAACCATGTTTACACAGTTCGCGATCCTATCCTACTTTGTTTATTTCGGAGGGTACGCCTCTTGGAATGATCTTTTAATTTCATTTCGTATCAACACGTACCGAGAGAATTCAATTGTATAGCTGATTCATTAGCTAATTACATTTTGGATTGGCATCTTGCCCATACATAAACACATCACAAAAAATAAAATGCACAAGTCATTGTAAATAAATAGATCATAAATAGGTCCATATCACTGTATATAAGAGTGTTTTTCCAAATACATAGAGTTTGTGTTTAAAGACAAAATTTGGGACCAAATCCCATACAAAAATTTGGCTCTCAAAGCCTACATATCGTATACATGCCGCAAAAAACAAAAAGACCATCTAAGGAGATCTGGGAGATCTATCATGTCCCTCATCAGATTACTCACGCTGTTGGTGATAACACACTACAGCTCGAGCCACCCTACGAAGGAGTCAGCCAATGCGCCTAGGCACACCTACAGTATGCCGCTGAAGATGCAAGGGGATGTCGTCCACCCTCATAGCAGGAATACCATGGGTTAAACCCTGCAAGTTCCTCTCTATTTCTTGGACCCCTCCTGCTTCATTTCGTCTTCCTCTTCGTCTGGAGCAGCTTGGCGATCAACACCACTGTGACGTAATGGCGAGTACCCAGTCGGTCTCTGTGGTCCACGATTTGCGACATGCACATGTACATACATTAAAGTCTTTTACACATTCTAAAAAAGCAATAAAAATCATATATTCAAAAAAGAAAAATATATCCATGAAGGTCATACCTGAGTTGTCCCAATCCTCATCTTCTGGCAGTGCCAAGTCGATGTCCTCGCGGAAGTCCACCCCTGCATAGGGGTAGTCATCGATCATCACTATCTGTTCCTCGATCCAGGAGAAGAAATCCTCACCAAAGGCCAAATGCTGAGGTCCCCCGAGACGTCCTGCATAATCACTCCATTGAGCCATCCATGGATCGGTAGGTGGACGGGGGGGCATAGATATTTGTGGGCGCAACAATGGTACCCTCGCCAAAAAGAAGGTGACTAAGATGCTCCCATAACCAAATTGGGAATTCGATCCAACCCTACACTTGTGCACTTGCTCTTTGAGGTTGGTCAACACCGCCTCACACTAGTTGAATACTGTTTTCGCCATACAATCCACTGCGAGATTCATTTGTGTACGGGACGCCTGATGGGGACCTATGCTCCCTGCTGCACGTGTGATGGTGAACAACACGGTTTTTACAGGAAGTTCTATAACATCTTTGATGACCACCTTGCCACTTTTCTTACTCGAACCCTGACGGCAATACCGAGTAATCAATGCATCCGTGCTCGCCTCCGAGGCTGCGTATCCAGTAAAATTCACCCGGGCTCCTCTTTTTGAGAGGCCTGTGAGAAATTAAATGTCCTCGAGTTGAATTTTGAGGATGTGTTCTCCTACTCGGAAAGCATGAATGTCGGGATCCCACATTTGAATAATGTGGGTGAGAAGCTTTGCCTGCTTGCGGATACCCTTGGTCTTGAAATTTTTTAACAAACCACATTCCCGCAATGCAGTCACAGTTGGTGGGTCATTTTCAGCCTCCAAAACATCCGCTTCGTGTTCTCTTTCTTTCCAATGAACCATTTTGCTCCAAATAAGTTTCAAACACCTGCAAAAGGTCATGGGAAACATTCAGTAACTATTTAACAACTCAATCTCAGCTAAAATTTTTGGAAAAAATGATTTTTTTCATCCTAAGTTTCGCCTCTATTGCACCTGGGTAAAAACTGACTACGCGGTACTGTACAGTACCGTGCCTCTGTTTAATCTCACAGCGCGGTACTGTTACACAGTACCGCGCTTCCCGATATAGCCCCCGTGCGGTACTGTGGAGGGCAATTTTTGCCTAGTAGGGATTGCCCAAAAAATTACTTTTTCCTACTGAAAACGAGTTGTTCATACATGAAATGAAAGAGAAGCTTAAAAGCTCTTACCTGGCGTAGACGGCTGTTGAAATAGTGCCCTGAATCTCCAGATATGAATTCTTGAAGTTTTGCTCTTCAAATGGGTAAAATCTCCTCTTTTGGTAAATACACAAGTGAAATGGTAACTTTCTACTTTTACTCATCCTTTATGTAGCTTTTTCACTCATGTTTTACTCATTATTTTATCTAGTTAAAATAAAACTCATTTCACATTACTAATATCTGGTTTTATGAGCACTTTTTGACAAGATCTCCTTTAAAGACAATGTATTCACACTGGTATTCGTTTACTGTTTGACCTTCATTTTGAGCCTACTTTATCTTTTTCGTGCTCTCGATTTAAAACTTGAAAAAGATTCCAAGCGCTTTTACACCCATGTCGTGCTTGTCAAACTCAAGTAAATGGTGTCGAGTTCGGTCAGCTTTACTCATGCTCGTTAAAACGATGAGGAAAGCATTATCCTGGTTGTATTTTATTCTCTTTTCAGACCAGAATAATTAAAAATTATGAAAAAGACCATTGGAGTCCATAGTTAAGCTCTTTTCAGACTCCCTAAAATTGAAAAGATTGCCAAGTGATCTTGACTCTTTCACACTTGTAAAAGTATTTGAAAGGTCGTCTATTCGGTGATAGGTTACCCCTTTTTTCGGCCTGTCTAGACTATTTACGAGAAAGGTATACCTCAGTCAATTTCGGCTGGGAGAGTTCTCTCGGGAATTGTTTTACACTTTTTCGGGATCGAGGGACTAAATTTACGAAAAAGTACACTTCGGAGCCTCCTTTAGGTTTTTTAGGCTCTCTAAATATGAAAAACTATCGAGTTTTCCTTCCTTGGACTCGTTAAAATTTAACATCGAAGGGCCCACTTTGGGACGAACCCTTCCTTTCTCAGGTTCGTAAAACATGTGAGATTGGACTCATCTATGAGATGAGCTACACCGAGCATCTGTTATCCTCTTCAAGCTCGAAAAACAACAAAGAGGTACTCGTCTATCATGTCGGGGGAATATGGGGAACAAGTCAAGTTTATTTTGGCAGCTTGTCAGTTGTTACCTTTGAACATGGCATGTGTCTGTCCCTTGTCTATAATGGGTATCTATTTTTCACTGAGTTATGGTCATCATCCTGAGTCGTCTCCTTGGCCACGAGCCTACTCATTCCGTGTCTATCCTCTGCTATCAATAATCCCTGCTGCCAAGTCCCGTTACATGCCGTTATATGTTCAAAGGGTTGCATTGTTCAGAGTCATTCATTATGTCAAGACCTCTGCTGTGTCAGTACATACTCCATTGTTTCATCATCTTATACCATTGTTCGTTTCGATTTCATGTCGATGATGTGGGAATCATTATGGCCCACCTTCGATGAGTTTGTTCCCGTCGACACCAAATCATTATCCGGGAATTGGACTTAGAGATCAACCATTAGTACCTTGGTACCTGCATGCCTCAATGGAAGGTTTCCTCGTGTTCGACAGTAGGTCCACATCACTGACCTCTGATCGAACGATCTCTCGAATGCTCGACATCAACTCATATATTTGCATTTCATTGAGATGTACTTCAGATACCTTGGGGATCATCGTCATCATTGGTGATTTCCCTCGCATTTGTTAATGGTTCACATCATTGACCGGTAATCAAATGGTTTCTACCATGTTCGACTTCAACACTTTGTAATCACATGGCTAGATTCGTATCATTTGCGATCGGGTAGAAGACCCTGGGTGCACCTTTGTATCTTGATTGCGTCCAGGTTGCGATGGAGATGTCCTTTGTATTGTCACACAAATCCACTTTTTGTATTGGTAGTGGCTGTGTTATTACTGTCTCATGGATCTACGCTTGTTCATAGTAGCCATGATCTGTTCACAGTCTATATCATCTCAGTACTCATGGATCTGCAATGTATTGGTCGGCAGCCATGCTTTGAGTCATTTGTTTCCGAGCATGGGGATGCCCGCCTCGGTGGTATATCTAACATCTTGTTTCTATTTCAGCTCCTTGTCGCTCTCCTCGATGCTATCTCCACACAATATTTGTAAAGTCTTTCGGCCATCAGTCCCTTCTGACCTCACACTTTAGGGGGCATCTGTTATATCTCCATATTCCACAGTGTCGCATCTTCACCACAAAAAGAGTTGACGACACTTCCCCTACTGCTTTAAACCACCCAGAAGAGACAAATAATGAGTGATCCTTGAAGGCAAATCTACCCAGTCAAGAATCAACCTAGCCAAGACTTCATTTACCTACACTACCGCGCCTTGCTCAGTTTTAGGTGCGCGGTAGTCTGTACTACCACGCTATGCTCTGCCCCTGCCGCGCGGTACTACTGCGTTATGCTCTTATCTGGGGGCGAGGTACACATTTTTTAGCCTTTTTGCCATGGCTTGTGGGATTTGGATTTTCGAGATATTTTTGAGGATTAGGGACCCTGATTCGATTCTAACTCACTTTTTGTGATTAGTACTCCTGATCCATTTAGCTCTCCCTAGATCCACCCTTCTCTCTTGTTGGTTAACCCTACCACACACTATAAAAGAGAGGCATTCCATGAGCAAAAGGGAGGACTCTTAGAGGTATCAAACTTATGATATTGCAGCCTTGTGGAGATAGCTAGAGGAGGAAGCACTTGGAGCTAGAGGATTGGCTTGGACATCAAGCAACCTTTGTAAGCATTCTTCAAGTTTGTAATAAAGATAACTTGTCTTGTTTTTCCCATTTCATGTGTATTGCATAAGTTCTTGACATGGAATGTATCTAGTCTAGATTTGAATCTAATCTTTACTTCAAGGTATTTGGAAGCTTGTAAGCTTGTTCCTTGTTTGATTTCAACAGGTTCTACATTGGAGCTTTTGGATCAAGAGCTAGAAGCGGGACAAACGTCAGATCGAGAGGTGAGTTATGTCTTTCATCTCTTCTGAATGCATGTAATCTTGTTGTGAAAGTTAGTTCAGGAATTTCAAGGTAGCATTTGTTTTGTTTTGTTCTTACCTTAAAGTCAGTTAGAAATCTACTGTAAGTTAAGAGAATTTTGACTTATCCATAGGGAAAAATTCTACCAACATAAATAGATGCTTGTAGATAGAAACAGAGTTAGTCTAGTTAGCATATAGTTGGAGAAGACCGCAGATAGTTGTAGGATTTGCAAGCAGATAGCTGACAGTCTGTAATTTTATTAAGATTAATGGAAGTTCCTGTTTATTGATATTCTGAGTAGCTAAACCAATTTCGTTTTCCATCTTTGATTGCTGGGAAGAGCCCCTCATCAACCGGAGGTTTTGTCTTTGTTTTCTGTATTTCCTTTTTTGCAACAAGTTAGTTTATTTTCCTGTATTTGTCATTAATTCATTTTCTGTACATGATATTTCTTTTCTGTAATTTGTATTGTGCTACTAACATAACTTGTGTTTATAGGATTAGTAAATGGTCGACCAACAACATAGTTTTGATAGTTTAATTCCAGTCTTTTATAATTATCTAGTTTGGTTCTTACAATTAAATAGAACTTAGTTAGCCTCTGTTTTAAGCTCTGTTAATAATTAGAATTAGTTTAGTTAGCTTCTTCTCTGTAGCTGTAGGATAATTTTCCTCTCTCATCTCACTCTTGCTTTAGCATAGAATAGGAATAGTTTATCTCTTCAACCATGATTAGAATAGGTTGCTTTCTATTATCTTAGCTTCTCAACAAGTCTTCTCACTAGTTTCTTTGCATTGTAGGTTCATCTGCATTCGCCAGCTGACGTCAAGATCATCAAAATTCTCCTTTTCCTTAGTTTAATTTGTTTTTCCTCCATTCGGACTGGCATTCGGATCGTCATTCGGATTTCTATTCTTTCTGCACTGTTTTATGCTAGTTTGAATCCAGTTTCTTAGTTTTCTTTAATGGAATCTTTCCTACTCTTAATTAGTTTTCTCAACCATAATTAGGCCTTTGTTTCACATTTCATAAAGCTTTAATTCAAGTCTTGTTATTTTTCTTAGTTTTCTTTAACTGTCTTTTCAATTATGTCTTTCATATTTTATCTTGCTAACATGTTGTTGTTTCAGAATTTATCAATCTTATTCTTAGTCTAATCTATTACATGCTCTTAAGACGTAGTTAGAATAGAGTTAATAATTTCATTTTTCAAGCATTATAGTTTTGATAGTTTCCTTCATTTAGATTAGGATCAGTTTCTTATCTTAATGAATAATGAAGATGTTTGTGGAATAGGATTTGGATTCATAAATTAATATCTTTATCAAGTTTTCTACTTGTTTCTAAATTAATATCTTTATCAAGTTTTCTACTTGCTTCGAAATCAAGTTCAGAAGTAAATATCTTTATCAAGTTTTCTACTTGCTTCTAGTTTTCATTAGCTTTATATTATTTTTCTGCTCATGGATAGTAGATAGATCAGAATGTTTAAAGTTAACTGTAACTTGTCTTTTTGTAGTTTACATCTTTTTGTTGAAGTTAGATTAGATTTACTTCCGTTCTGTTTTGCTATTTCATTTGAGAGTCATTATGATACACTCATTGCAATTCTTATTACATGGGAATAAATGTTTCTCTTTTTAATTGTTGAAGTCATTTAATAGTCTTTAATCTATGTTGTTGCAGCAACACCCCTCCCCAAAATTTTGTACATGTTGGGGCCCCTCCTGTATTTTTCGTACAAAGTCTGTTTGAGAAGACATCCCAGGCGTCCGCTCTGTTTTCAACATAAATTTTTCCTTCCCTGCTGAGCTGCTTGCCGTCAATCCGTCCATGTTCTCCCCATTAAGCCAAAAGATAACTTAGTTTTGCCCAAACGTTTTGAAGTAATCCGGACTTTGTCCCGAAACAGCGGGAGTCAAACGTCCAACCTTTCCGAGAGGAGGACCTAGATTTCCTTTGTCAAAATCCGCGGGAGCCATTGGGCAAAACCACCCGAAACGGCGGAAGCTTTCGATCAAGTCTTCCGCGACCACGGAAAGGTTCGCGTTGTTCTCCCGAAACGGCAAGGAATTCAACAAAGCCATCCGAAACGGTGGAACAATTCAGCTCTGTCTTCCGAAACGGCGGAAGCCATTCGGATAAACTCGCCGAAATAACACAAAGCAGTTCATCATTTTCTTCCGAAGTAAAAGCACTTGGAAAATTTTCAATCGTTGCTTCTGCGGAACGGTTCAAGCTCCGAAACAACTTAGTTCCCGAAACGGCGGAGCCTTTCACTCGAACCTCCCGAAATGGCGGGGCTCATTCACCTTAGTCTCCCGAAAAGGACTTAGATTTTCTTTCGATGAGAAGACTGCGGGAACAAAGGACTTAGAGAATGTTTAGTTTCAACCTTCCGCAACGACGGGAGTTTAAGTGAGCCCACCCGAAACGGCGGGAGTTTTCAGGGAACCCTTCCGCAACCGCGGGAGCCCTCGTAAAATCCTTCCGCAACGGCGGGGGAATTCAAGGAACCCTTCCGAAACAGCGGGAGCCCTCGTAAAATCCTTCCGCAACGGCGGGGGAATTCAAGGAACCCTTCCGAAACAGCGGAAGCCGCCGCGATATCTTTCCAAAAGAAAATAAGCGGGAACGTTTTATGAAACCCTTCCGCAACGGCGGGGGAATTCATGAAAACGTCCCGAAACGGCGGAAGCCATTTGGATAAGTCCCGCGGAGAAATTCACGATTGCCTTCCGAAAACATGAAAAGACTTAGAATTTTCTCAAGAAGCTGTCGCGGAAGCCTTCAGCTTTTGCTCCCGAAACGCGGGAGCCTCCGGGCTACCCTTCCGAAACAGCGGAGGCCAATCGCTTACCCCGTTCGGCGAAAGGACTCCGAAACGATCCCGGGCGAATTTGCGGAAAATATAAGTTTTGCTTCCGAAACGGCGGAAGCCTTTCCCAAAAGCTTTCCGAAACCAACGGGAGCCTTCGCCGAACCTTCCCGAAAAATCAACGAAACTTTGAAATTCTGGACCACGGAAGCTTTCGCAAAAGTCTTCCGAAAATACCGGGAGCATTCGCTATATCATTCCGAAAAAGCGGAAGCTTTGGCGTTACCCGTCCGCTACACGACGGTCTCTCGCGGAAGGCTTCAAGTTTCCTTTCCGCATTAAGCCCCGAAACGTCGGAAGCTTTCACTGAACCCTTCCGCAACGGCGGATGCAATTCGCAAACTGGCCCCGCAAGTGACGGTCGCACGGAAACCGAGGTGCTTTGACGTGACCGCTACGCGCGGCGAATTTAAACCCCGCTTTAACCACGCCACCTACCCAATTAAGTGCTCACACGTGCCATTCTTTATAAAATATACCGCGGGGGGCTCGACCAATGCACCATTGTTTTGAACCGGCCAGCGACGTGTGATACCGTGCAAATCGCTCCAGCTCACCTCGCGCATCCGTGCTCGCAGCCACCTTGCTCAAGCAATCCCCACGGTGCCAGGTAGGATCTTAACTCTGATTTCCACCACTGAATTGTCCTTTTGGGGAAAATAATGGGTTTTAGTGGGATTGTGACGGGCAAAACACCCGTCAAGGGCTATGTTTTGCCCGTCAGGTACAGTGAACGGAGTTTCCGTTTTACAAAATCATTTTAGGCCTTCGTGAAAGCGTTATATTTTATTTTGGTGGGTGTGGGCGGTTAACCATGCCCTGTTTTGTTTTAAACCCCGGGCCGCGCCCCTCGTCGTGGGTTAAGTTGACAAAACCCTATAGGCTTTCCATGTCCCTGACCGTGAACCCTGGGCCCTTTTCCATAAACCCCAGTCCCTACACGCGAAGCCGAAACCCGTAAGCGGTTAAGCTACGAAAGTCGAAACTTGAAGCCGCCCTAGCTCTCCCCGTCAGTTTGTCCCCGGCACCGTTACCTTCGCTCAGACTAAAGCCTCCCGTAGTGACTCGGCAAGTGGCCGCGTGTGACGATAGCATCCATAGCCCTCACCGAGTCAACCCGCCTCTTCCCCGCCTTCGACCTCTCCAACCGCAGCCATAGCGAAAGACCTCTCCTTCCGCGAGGCGGAACCGGAAGCCGATTGCTTCCGCGAATCACCTATCGGTCCAATAAGACCAATAGCGTCCGCAACATAGCTTATCCCGCACTCATCTTTTTAAGAGCTTCAAATGTTTCAATGTGTGTCTTATAATTGAAATAATGTTTTACTTCCTATATATATGCTTCGTTGATTTATCTCATTAAGACAATGTTGCTCTCTGCTGAAACCATACAACCTGTTGCTCAAACTCATGATGAATTGTATATGGATGTTATCAGGGATAATTCAATATGCCGAAACCCAGTAAGAAGAAGGCGAGGATGACAGAAAAGAAACCTGCTCCTCCTAAGATTGAAACCTCGCTCCAAGACACCAGGTGCACCACTGGTGTCCCTCCAGAAATCAGATGGGATGACATATACAGAATGATCAGGGACCAAGAGATCCCAGATATGTTGCTGGAGGAGGCACCGATCTATCAAAATATCAGAGCCTCAGGCATAACTAGAGCCGCTACCCGCCCTGAGCTGTTCCCCTGTGCTGAAGTGATCGGGTGGATACTCAAACATGCAGATGCTGATGGGAGAGTGATAAATGATAGCGGGAACATGGCTATCGCCTCATTTCAACCCGCGTATCTGGCGGCAGCCTACAGGTTTCCCCGTGTCCAGCAAGCTCTGACCGATGAATGGTTAAGCCAGATGGACAATGTCGAGATGGCCAAAAAGCTACTGGTGCAAGGGAAACATTTGAGGAAGAAAGAGAGGGAGGAGTATGACGTACAGAATCTAAGAGCTCCTTATAGGTTGATCGCCCTGATGCTGTGTAGAATCTTCGGCATGCCCGATGGCACAGTATACAAGATTCAGTGGGTCCCTATCATTCACTATGTGGCATTTAAGGGGACAGTGTTTGACTGGGCCACCATCTTGTCAGATAGTCTGGCCTCAATGATAAGTGCTGCTAAGCCCGGGCTGGCCTCGAAGAAGGCTGAATTCTTCATGTCCTCATACCTGATAGATTGTATCTTGGCCAAGATAGAGTTCCCCGGATTGGGGTGTACATGGGATAGGGCCACAGCCCCGGTCTACACTGCATTCAAGATGTTGTGGGCTCAGAATTACAAGCCCAGCTACAAACTCATTTGTGAGGGGTTCATCATGCCCCTATACGAGAAAATGTTCAAGGAAGAACCAAGTTGCCTGTCCCAAAACGCTTTGGAAGTCCTTGAGGATTATGGGGATTTCTACTTTTCAGAACAAGGTACCTACTTGAGAATGTTCGGAGGGACTAAGCCCCCATACATATTGCCGCAGTATGCCACAGACTATGTGGTGCTCAAGGAAGCAGTAAGACAACTCTTCTTGGATGGGATTGGAGCATTCCTCCACAAGCTACACAAGGCTTCCTTTCCCCCCCTACCTTTCTGCATAGGTGCTTACAAGTTTTCAGGGGTGGCCTCTGCCGATGAATTTGTTCAAGAGTTGAGGGCCTTCCATTTCGGTGAGGTCATCTTCCACAGGAACGACAGAAAGGGTAAAGTGGCCGAGCATTGCAAGGGGAACTATGCGAACTTCGAATATTCCCACTACCCCGATGCCGAGGAGGAAGCTTTCAGAGGCATCAGCAACATGGCTGAGCTACGGATCTGTCGCCAAAGTACTGGAGCGAGCTCTAGCTCAACCAAAACCCAGAAGACCATCCAGCAAAAGGAGAAAGAAGCCAAGGATGCCCGAGCTCAGGAAGAGCTCAGATTAAGAGAAGAGGCAAGGTTGCAAAAGGAAGCCGAGGAGGCAAGAAAGCTACAAGAGGCTGAGAATGAAAGACTGCGGAAGGAGGCTGAGGAAGCCCAAAAGCAGAAAGAAGCAGAAATTGAGCGAGCTGAAGCAAGGAAGAAGGCGGAAGAAGAATTGAGGACAAGGGAAAATACCGAAACAGGTGGGTCCGGTGCGCAGGACATGGAGATAGACACCTCTCAGGCAGGTGGCTCTAGTACCCAAAAGGAAGGGACAGACCCCGCTCAGGAAGTCCGAACCCCACCTATGGAAGAAGACATAGACATCATAAACCGACCAATTGTACCGTACACTCCATCTGGGAAGCGTACGGTGTCCAAATGGAATGAGTTTGTCTATGATAAGAAAAGAAAAACAATGGTCCTCCAATCAGAAGAGAGGATTAAAAGTCCCTTCCATGACGACATAGTTACTCACCGAGAGGTCGCTGTCATGCAGAACACAGATGCGGATCCCATTGCCATGGCCTCCGCAGTTATAGCAACAGCACAAGCATCATTTGCCAATGTAGGGGTTATAGTCAAAGAAAATATATTGACAAAGAAAAGAGCACGTACCTTGCAACGAAATGTGGCTAATGAGCAAGCCCAGAGAGACCTGATAGTGAATAAATACAATTGCTTGTACGCCGAGCATAAGGAGTTGGAAAATAAGTACAGCTACCTGGAGGAGGAAAAGGACCAGCTAGCACTCCAAATAATGATTGCAGAAGCGGAGAAGAATGGAGCAGAAGAAAAGGCTTCCCAGCTAGAAGCAGACAAGCAGGCATTAACTGAACGTTTAGAGCAAGCGGAAAGCAGAACCTTGGATATGTCCCCCTTCCACGAGCTGTCATGCAATATACTACAGCAAGTGCATGGCTCTCAAGAGCTAATCACTGATGAGGTATGCAAACTCAAGGCCATGACGGTCAGGATAAAGGAGGTTAATGCGGAAGCCCACAGGCTCAAGGCTAAGAATACCCGTGTCAAAGCAAATGTCATAAGTCAGATGGCATGGAGGGAAGGGAAAGGAGGTTTTCCCCCTCATCTTCCTTTTAAGACAGTGGAAGATTTTAATGAAGATATAGCCTTGTTGGAGTTTGGCCGGAACTGTGCCAATAAGCTGATGGCCAGTGTGCAGAAGACCACAGAGAGAATCAACAACCTGTACCAAAAGCTCAAAGGAGTCCACGATAACTGCTCATTGATTTTCCCTCAGACCCTAGAAGATTTCCCGGGAAAGGAGCAGCGGTTATCTCAACTAAAAGAAGAGCTAGGCGTCCAGATGGAGTATGTAAAAAGCATTGATGTTCTTGCCATGGATGATCTCCAACATTACATCGGTTCATCAACACTTCACAATCATCTGTTGAAGGAAACATATCAAGTTGCTGAAGCGGGAGTACAAAGCATTAAAATAGAGCTCGGGAAGAATGTAACTTCTCAGAAAATCCTGTTTCCTGCTGCAGCAAACATAATCATAAGGGATACAGGTGTGTGGCACAGCTACATAGAAGAGGAGGTCAGGAAAGCTGCAGCAGCAGCAGAAACATCAGTGGATCCGGCAGCCCCGCTCCCAGCAGCATCTTCCCCAGCAATGGCAGAAAATTTGGCCAGTCCCGTTCCCCCTTCCCAATTAAGAGCAGCATCAGCAGGGGATTCGAGGTCCTCTTCCCAGGCAGCACCAGTGACAATCAATTTGGGCGACCCTTTGCCATCGGAAGCTCACGCACAGGAATGAAGCAAACCGAATTCAGCTGGACGACTCCCTTCAGACAGACACGTGCCCAGCAGGGAACGCTCGGATGTTAATAAATTTTCTGTTATGTACATTTTGAACATGTAAGGCTTAAGCCATGGGACAGCTGTCCCTAATTTTGTCAAAACATTTTTGTAAAAGGAATGGCCATTTTGGTAGTCGATTTTAGTAGAAATTCCTGTAAAAGACAGAGGGGGAATGCTAGGTGTCAGCCCAGAGGGCAAATTTGTAACTATAAATAGGAGCTAGAAGAGATTAGAACAGGGGACTTTTGGCAGGGAATGAAAATTTTGGGCGAATGATATGAGCTATCTTGTATCGGCTCTGTAAATTGAATTTTCTAATAGAAGCCACAGGAGATGGACGTTTTGCTTGGAATGTTGGGTTGCTTTATGTTGGACTATTCTAATGACTGCAATTCTGCAATGTGAGATCATTCTTGACTTCTGAATTATTTCTTTGTATTAATGATTTTGCTCTTATCTATGCATGCGTTCTCTCTATTTCATGGACAATGAATGCGTTCCATATTAAATCAGGAGCTACCTGCTGATACTTTTACCATTGCTGTAGATTTTTCTTCTAGAACGAATGGCTAACTGTTCTTTCTTCAGGATAATTCGTATGGCTCATTGTTCATGCTTTTAATTGCTCCTTGCAGGGATCTTTTAGTTTAATTCCAGTTTCGTTCTATCTAGAGCTGTTTCTTTATTCTTGTTACTTAGATCAAACAATTTTGATTTCTTCTGTTCATAAGCAATAAATTCGTTCTGTAGGTTCAGTGTAGATCTGTTTCCTTAATCCTGTAGCTTTTCTCTGTTTATTTTCTGAGCAACAGATGCGTTCCATTTTAAATGAGAAGCTATCTTCTCAAGATCCTCATCTTGCTGTAGCTTTGACCGTGAGAAATAATAGTTATCTGTTCGTTGCTTATGATATCTGTTACAGCTGATTGCTCTCCCCTTAAGCGTGTTCCCCTGCAGGGATAGGTAGATGTGTTCCTGTTTCTAAATTTAAATCTGTTTCAGTTGCATTTAGACTAAGTATAATTTAGGCATGTGCATCTCATATAAAACACATAAAATCCAAAAGAAAGGTGGATCGGGCCATAACCGGTAAAATCGGATTTAAAGTCCAAAACCACGGTTGCCGGAACCGCTAACCGGACGGATTCCCTACACCAAACGGGAGATAGTCTAATTGGGACCGTCTCTCGGGGAGAATCCCTTTCTGATTGATGCTACGATATCCGAGGCATCAACAGTTTTTGGCGCTAGAAGGAGGGCCTGAAGTGCATGGCTGATAGAGGAAAATCTTCCACGGTCATAGATAACACTGAAAACCCGCTTGAAGAAAACTTTTCAAACAGCCCAGATCTTGGATTAACAGACCAAGAACGCCTCGTTTCTGACCCTGAGCCTCAGGAAGCTTTATACGCTGTTCCTTTTGCAGAAATAGAGGACTTGAGAAGACATACTAGATCTTACGTTAGACAGCTAGGTGGGTTAAACGCTGTCAACTTCCTCCCTAAGAAAACTACACCCAGAAAGGAGCCGCAATATACCCGTGATTCGATCCTCGTTCAGAGTTTTGAAGAACTGGTAAATCTAACGTTGGAAGAAATCTCCGGCACTCTTAACAAGTCAGACCAAGAAAATCTCGAAGAAATTACCACTCCCAAAAGTACTCCACCGAATTCACCTTACAATTCTCCACCAGGGTCTCCACGTCCGAACCCAAACATGGCTGTACCTGCCTGGAGAGCAAGGGGAGCGCTGAACCTAGCTGGACCATTCCATAATCTCCCTAAAAATCCAGAAAAGGTCTTGCCTAAGTACGATCCAGGGAAGGCCATTTCGGCGGAGGATCACCTCAAGAGTTTTTACTTAGCTCTGAACCTTTTAAATGTACAACATGAAGACGTAGTCTGCAGGTTGTTTCCGTATACATTCGAGCCTAAGGTATCATCTTGGTACTTTAGCCTTCAACCCAGCTCAATCTCTAGTTGGGATGATTTCGAAAAGTGTTTCCTCAAGAAATACGGGAACCAAAAAACTGTAGCCACGCTTATGAAAGAGCTCTTATCCATGAGAATGGAGAAGAAGGAAAAGGTTCAAGACTTTAATCAAAGATTCACAACGCTGTTAAATAACTTTAGTGAAACTAACAAACCCACAGAAGAGTCTTTGATTGAATACTACACAACAGCTCTTGAAGGTCCAATCGCAATGTTTGTAAAACGATCCAAGAAAACGACCCTAATAGAGAATTTTGAGGAAGCTCGAAAGGTAGAGGAAGAGGCTGATAGCATAGCTAAACATGCCTTAGATGTGGAAACAAAACCAGCAGCTAGCAAGAAACCTTTGCTCCTCACGAGGGGCAAAGAAGAGCCATCTACGGATATGGAAAACGTAGTTAAGATGATGCAGAAGTTATCTAACAAAATCGTAGATCTTGAAAAGGACAAGGCTGCTAATACATCTAGGAAACCTTTCAAGCCATTCTATAAGAGAAGGGAAGACGGGGAACAGTCTCACCCACCAATGAACACTGCCCCTGTTCTAAATTTGAATGAGATTGGGATGGAGAATTTCTGCACCTTTCACCAAGAACCACACTCGGAGAAGAGCTGCCCTCAATGGATCAATTCCATGAGCTTGGTCATGAACCAAATGTTAGATTCTCAGATCCCAGACCAGGATGATCCTCCAGAAGAGTCAGGCCCTGAGTTAGAGGAACCAACCCCGGACACTACTATGGTATTGTGGGATTGGATACCTATGACTGAATTAGTAGAAGAAGATTACGCAGACAGCTCTCCCTCTACCATAAATGTTGCTACTCGCAGCAAGGGCCCAATTGCGGATCCTGTCCCATCCACCTCTTCCCATAAGCCTAAGATTACAAAGGATCCGCCCAGGAGGCATATACCAATCATCCCACCACAGCCCAAAGTAAACCAGACAGCGGCCAAACATCCAAGTGCTGATAACACAGTTCAGCCGCCTAAGGAGACCTTGAACAAAACAGATCAGTCCACTCGAATTGGGAATGAATCCGATATAGGGTATGATATTATCGAAGATATCAAGAAAGTTAAAGCAAACGTATCAATATTTGACATGTGTAGCTTGCCCCATCAACGAGACAAACTACTTCATGTTTTACAACCAAAACCCAGCGCTACATTAACAGATTCTCAAGACAATCCTGAAATTAACGAAGCTAGCATCGGTGGGAAATCCAAATCCCAAACATTGCCATTTCTGCTGACATTCGAAATTTTTAATCACAATGTGCATAACTGTCTGGTAGACTCCGGAGCTTCTTCAAACGTCATGCCACTTTCAATTTGTAAGAAAATTAATGGGCAGCCCGTACCATCTCCAGCTCAAATCATACAATTAGACAGGACTGCTGTCAAGGTTATAGGGGAGATGAAAGATGTTCTAATTAGACTGTCAGCCGACCCTAGAGTTTGCCAATTCATTGACATAATGGTGGTCGATATTCCTGAAGCTTATGGGCTGATTCTGAGTAGGGATTGGTCTACCAAGTTGAGCGGCTACTTTGCTACCGATTGGTCTCATCTATGGCTGCCTTATCAGAACAGGCAGAATCAGATTAAAATTCTTAGGGAACCTCATATGAAACAAAACGTAACCCAGCTAGAAGAAAAGAATGAGGCTGTAGCTTTCTCTTCCTCGGTCCTGGGAAATTACTTCTTGGAAATAGATCCGGGTAACTATCAATCTGAAACCTTTTGCCATGAATCAGACAAACAGTCCGATCTCCTTCATTTTTCTCGGACTGATGAGGTTGATTGTAACATAGTCAATTTAGTTGCTAACGTAGACCACAAAGAAACTAACTTAGTTGAATCTAAAGATACCTTTTGGACATTATACTTTGATGGTTCTAAAACTCTGGAAGGATCCGGAGCCGGTTGTGTTCTAATGGATCCAAAGAAGAACAAGTATTTTTTGTCTTGTAGATTAGAATTCGATTGTACTAACAATACCGCTGAATATGAAGCTTTGGTGCATGGTTTAAAGAAGGCCATTGGCTTAAATGTTAAGTACCTGAAGGTTTTTGGTGACTCCGAGATAGTAGTTAGACAGGTAAGAAACACCATTCATTGCCTCTCACCGCACTTGAAAGGTTACCAGGCTGAGGTATGGGATTTAATCATGTATTTTGACGCTTTCAATATAAAATCAATTCCTAGGTTGCAAAATTCTGCTGCCGATTTGTTAGCAACATCTGCTTCTAGATTGGTACCGACAAATAATAAATGCTCGATTGAATTGATTTTCAGGCCTTCCATTCCCGATAACATCACAAACTTCAGAATCTTCGATGATGACGAGCAGATTATCAGCTTCCTGACAAATGAAGACAGTTTTCAAGGAGCTGCAATAGATGAGGAAGAACATGATGATGATTTGATGAAGAAGGAAGAGGAGAAGGGAAATTTCATGCCAAAAGGGGTAAGGTCCCTCGAAATGCTTTTCGATCTTCAAAATAAATTCAAAAGACCAGCTAATACCAAAACTAACAGCTCATCAATGCAACATGAGTTGGTTAATTTGGGTACCGAGGCAGAACCAAAATTTGTCAACCTTGGCAAATGCTGTTCACCAGGAGAAAGAGAAAGGTTCATTAAGTTGTTTAAACAGTACAAGGATGTTTTTGCATGGACCTATGAAGATCTGAAAACATATGACGTCCGCATCATTCAGCATGTTATACCAATGAAAGCGGGTGTCAAACCATTTCAGCAGCAGTTAAGGAGGATGCATCCCACTCTTGAACCGCTGATCCAAAAGGAATTAAAGAAACTCCTGGACGCAAAGATAATCTTCAAAGTTAGGCATTCCGAATGGGTTGCAAACTTGGTTCCCGTGAGGAAGAAATCAGGAGAGATTAGTCTATGTGTAGATTTCAGAAATCTAAACAAAGCCTCAGATAAAGACAACTACCCCCGTTCCTTCAATGGAGCAAATCCTACAAATGGTGTCTGGATCTGAATTGTTTTCTCTCCTCGATGGGTTCTCTGGCTATAATCAAGTGTTAGTAGCTGAAGAAGATCGTCTCAAGACTACCTTCAGGACTAAGTGGGGAACGTTCGCTTACAGGAGAATGCCGTTTGGTCTGATAAATGCTGGAGCTACATTCCAAAGGGCGATGGATATTGCCTTCCGAGGATTGGGTGGGCAATGCGTTGTTGTTTACTTAGATGATGTTACAGTCTTTTCGAAGAAAAGGGAAGATCATGTTGTTCATCTGAGACATATCTTTGATCATTGCCGGAAGTATGGTATTTCCTTAAATCCCAAGAAGAGCGTGTTCGCTGTACCCGAAGGTAAGCTATTGGGTCATATCATCTCCAAAGAGGGAGTGTCAATCGACCAGGAAAGAGTCCAAGCTATTAATAAGATTCCGATGCCTCACAACAAAAAATCTATGCAGTCTTTCATGGGCACCATTAATTTTGTCCGCAGATTTGTTCCGGATTTTGCACAAATTGTTAAGCCATTGCAACAGATGGTTAAACAAAGCATACAATTTAAGTGGACAGATTTGGAGAAGGACGCATTTAGAAATATCAAGGCAGCTGTAGCTAAAGCTCCTTCCTTAAGAAGTCCAGATTTCGATAAAGATTTCATCCTGTATACCTTCGCTTCGGACGATTCTCTCGCAGCTGTACTCACGCAAAAAGTGGAGTTGGGGGACGAATACCCAATTTCGTTTATGAGCACTGGTCTGCAAGGGGCTGAGCTGAATTACCCCGTAGTGGACAAGCATGCCTACGCGGTCTTCAAAGCAGTCAAGCAATTTAGGCCATACATTTTGAAGAACAGAACTAAAGTCATAGTTCCCCATCCAGCTGTTAGATCCCTTTTCGTTCAAAAGGAATTGGGAGAGAGGAGAGGAAACTGGGTCACAGCTCTGCAGGAGTATGATTTGGAATTTAAACCGGCTACAATCATCAAAGGACAAGGTCTATGCAAGTTACTGGCGGGAAACTCGACTGATGAAGAGCACCATTGGAAAAATGAAGCCGAGCTCAATTCGGTTGAGGTATGCCATATCTTCACAACTCCCCAGTCATGGTATAGAGATCTACTGCACTATTTACAGCAGGGATATCTACCCGAGCACTGGAATTCTAAACAAAGAAGGGCACTCCGCTTGAAATCGGCACCCTATCAAATCATTGATGGGATTCTTTTTAGAAAGAATTATGACGGAATCCTTCTTAGATGTTTGAAAAAGGAGGATGCAAACAAAGTTGTCAAAGAATTGCATGATGGCCCCGCAGGTGGCCATTATTCAGGAGAGACGACAGCACACAAGATACTGAGAGCTGGTTATTACTGGCCCACTCTGTTTCGAGATGCCCACACATATGCACGAAACTGTGATGTATGTCAAAGAAGCACTGGGAAGTTACCTAAGGCCGCAGGCCCATTGCAGCCTGTCATCATCTCTGAACCTTTTGAGCAATGGGGCATAGATGTTATCGGAGAAATAAATCCAAATTCTTCCTTGCAACACCGATACATTCTGACAGCTACCGACTATTTCACCAGATGGACGGAGGCCATCCCGCTGCGCAAGATCAATGAAGATGCAGTTATCAGCTTCTTGAAAGAGAACATCATAACCAGGTTTGGGGTTCCAATTTCCCTTGTTTTTGATAATGCTACTTATTTTTCATCTTGCAAGATAAATGAATTTGTTTATGAATGGGGAATTAAGTTGCATTATTCAGCCAATTACTACCCTCAGGGAAACGGATTAGCTGAATCCTCAAACAAGAATCTGATTCGAATCCTTAAGAAAACAGTGATAGAAAACCAGAGAAGTTGGCATGTGGCTCTCCCAAATGCCTTATGGGCAGATAGGGTAACCCCGAAGAATGCTTTAGGTGTCTCCCCTTTCACTCTTGTCTATGGCAAGGAAGCCATACTTCCCCCAAACATCTTGCTGCCATCCTTGCAATTGTCCCAAGCCTCTCGGGGTTCTGGTAGCCAAGCCTTACAATCCAGGATAAACACCCTGCTTCGACTGGAAGAAGCCCGACACAAAGCTAAAGACCGATTTCATCAACACCAGGACATAGTTAAGAGATGGTTCGACAAGAGGAAATCCGGCAAGAGGGACTTTGAAGTTGGGGATTTAGTCCTGAAATGGGACCATAATCACGAAGGCAAAGGAATGCACACGAAATTTCAACATCTATGGGTAGGCCCGTACCAAATTTCTGCAAAATTGGGCCCATCCACTTATAAATTGACAAATCTCGAGGGAGAGGAAGTAGCCCTTCCACTCAATGGCCTCGCCCTGAAACAGTACTTCGCGTGAGTCTCCGTGAGACTTCCTGTACATAAATAAAGTTGTCTGTTCGCTTTCGCTTTTAGCTGTTTTATTTTTCGGCCATGTTGTTTCCTGTTTTGTTATTTGAGCTTTTCAATAGGTTTTGTTTTCTGAAGCACCCGTTTGAGTTTCCCGTTGAAGATAGCTTTCTCAAAGAAAACCTGCAACCCATGAGTCTGGAACCTTGCTCAGTAAACCCGGCCCGCTGTGCTCTCGCTGAAATAATCAAAAAGCGGGAGGCCTACCCTTCTAGTCACACTAATCCTGTTCAATAGCAGAGACCCATGGCCATCTTCACTACTATCGTTGGGCTCCACCCACTCTCACACTTCAAAGGCATCTCAAGAAAGGTTACCTAAGTTGGACCCATGGAAAGTGGCACTTCTCGAAGACACGGGGTATTGAAATGACTCCATGCTGCTGATTTAAAAGCCAAAATGGCCTACATTCAAGAGTCTGTTTTCCAGGGATTCTCGCCTCAATTAAAGCATGGCTGAGACAAAACAAAAGGGACATGTAAAATCAAGAAGGCTGTCCAAAAGGCCCAGCTCAAAATAGGCTCCTCTCCGTCCGTGAAGTTTGATCAAATCAATAAAACCTCTAACTCACACAAAAGGACATTATGGATTGAGGAGCCCAAATCAAAGATCGGTCCAAAAGAAAATATCCCTGGAAGGCTCAAACAGCTAAGCTGTCCAAAATACAAGCATCCCAAAGGATGCCAGCAGCATGGGAATGAGGAACAAGAACAATAGTGTCCATGAGGAAGTGTTGCAAATCCTGTGGAGTCCGGCAGTAGTGACCATTTGAGGGATGACCCTCCTAAAATGAATCTCATATGCTGGCCCTCTGAGAGTGGTGAAGATGCCTCGGTCGAAGCTCCCCTTTCCCAATGACTAGCAGGAAAAGTGCTCCTTTCCCCGCATGAGTCTAAAATGCTCAGCTGAGTAGTGCACCCGAGACGGATGTTTTAATGAAGTTCCGGACCATGTAGGGTATTTTTTCAGAGATCTGTGTTCGCCAGCGACTCGCCATTGTTGTTGCAGCAACACCCCTCCCCAAAATTTTGTACATGTTGGGGCCCCTCCTGTATTTTTCGTACAAAGTCTGTTTGAGAAGACATCCCAGGCGTCCGCTCTGTTTTCAACATAAATTTTTCCTTCCCTGCTGAGCTGCTTGCCGTCAATCCGTCCATGTTCTCCCCATTAAGCCAAAAGATAACTTAGTTTTGCCCAAACGTTTTGAAGTAATCCGGACTTTGTCCCGAAACAGCGGGAGTCAAACGTCCAACCTTTCCGAGAGGAGGACCTAGATTTCCTTTGTCAAAATCCGCGGGAGCCATTGGGCAAAACCACCCGAAACGGCGGAAGCTTTCGATCAAGTCTTCCGTGACCACGGAAAGGTTCGCGTTGTTCTCCCGAAACGGCAAGGAATTCAACAAAGCCATCCGAAACGGCGGAACAATTCAGCTCTGTCTTCCGAAACGGCGGAAGCCATTCGGATAAACTCGCCGAAATAACACAAAGCAGTTCATCATTTTCTTCCGAAGTAAAAGCACTTGGAAAATTTTCAATCGTTGCTTCTGCGGAACGGTTCAAGCTCCGAAACAACTTAGTTCCCGAAACGGCGGAGCCTTTCACTCGAACCTCCCGAAATGGCGGGGCTCATTCACCTTAGTCTCCCGAAAAGGACTTAGATTTTCTTTCGATGAGAAGACTGCGGGAACAAAGGACTTAGAGAATGTTTAGTTTCAACCTTCCGCAACGACGGGAGTTTAAGTGAGCCCACCCGAAACGGCGGGAGTTTTCAGGGAACCCTTCCGCAACCGCGGGAGCCCTCGTAAAATCCTTCCGCAACGGCGGGGGAATTCAAGGAACCCTTCCGAAACCGCGGGAGCCCTCGTAAAATCCTTCCGCAACGGCGGGGGAATTCAAGGAACCCTTCCGAAACAGCGGAATCCGCCGCGATATCTTTCCAAAAGAAAATAAACGGGAACGTTTTATGAAACCCTTCCGCAACGGCGGGGGAATTCATGAAAACGTCCCGAAACGGCGGAAGCCATTTGGATAAGTCCCGCGGAGAAATTCACGATTGCCTTCCGAAACCATGAAAAGACTTAGAATTTTCTCAAGAAGCTGTCGCGGAAGCCTTCAGCTTTTGCTCCCGAAACGCGGGAGCCTCCGGGCTACCCTTCCGAAACAGCGGAGGCCAATCGCTTACCCCGTTCGGCGAAAGGACTCCGAAACGATCCCGGGCGAATTTGCGGAAAATATAAGTTTTGCTTCCGAAACGGCGGAAGCCTTTCCCAAAAGCTTTCCGAAACCAACGGGATCCTTCGCCGAACCTTCCCGAAAAATCAACGAAACTTTGAAATTCTGGACCACGGAAGCTTTCGCAAAAGTCTTCCGAAAATACCGGGAGCATTCGCTATATCGTTCCGAAAAAGCGGAAGCTTTGGCGTTACCCGTCCGCTACACGACGGTCTCTCGCGGAAGGCTTCAAGTTTCCTTTCCGCATTAAGCCCCGAAACGTCGGAAGCTTTCACTGAACCCTTCCGCAACGGCGGATGCAATTCGCAAACTGGCCCCGCAAGTGACGGTCGCACGGAAACCGAGGTGCTTTGACGTGACCGCTACGCGCGGCGAATTTAAACCCCGCTTTAACCACGCCACCTACCCAATTAAGTGCTCACACGTGCCATTCTTTATAAAATATACCGCGGGGGGCTCGACCAATGCACCATTGTTTTGAACCGGCCAGCGACGTGTGATACCGTGCAAATCGCTCCAGCTCACCTCGCACATCCGTGCTCGCAGCCACCTTGCTCAAGCAATCCCCACGGTGCCAGGTAGGATCTTAACTCTGATTTCCACCACTGAATTGTCCTTTTGGGGAAAATAATGGGTTTTAGTGGGATTGTGACGGGCAAAACACCCGTCAAGGGCTATGTTTTGCCCGTCAGGTACAGTGAACGGAGTTTCCGTTTTACAAAATCATTTTAGGCCTTCGTGAAAGCGTTATATTTTATTTTGGTGGGTGTGGGTGGTTAACCATGCCCTGTTTTGTTTTAAACCCCGGGCCGCGCCCCTCGTCGTGGGTTAAGTTGACAAAACCCTATAGGCTTTCCATGTCCCTGACCGTGAACCCTGGGCCCTTTTCCATAAACCCCAGTCCCTACACGCGAAGCCGAAACCCGTAAGCGGTTAAGCTACGAAAGTCGAAACTTGAAGCCGCCCTAGCTCTCCCCGTCAGTTTGTCCCCGGCACCGTTACCTTCGCTCAGACTAAAGCCTCCCGTAGTGACTCGGCAAGTGGCCGCGTGTGACGATAGCATCCATAGCCCTCACCGAGTCAACCCGCCTCTTCCCCGCCTTCGACCTCTCCAACCGCAGCCATAGCGAAAGACCTCTCCTTCCGCGAGGCGGAACCGGAAGCCGATTGCTTCCGCGAATCACCTATCGGTCCAATAAGACCAATAGCGTCCGCAACATAGCTTATCCCGCACTCATCTTTTTAAGAGCTTCAAATGTTTCAATGTGTGTCTTATAATTGAAATAATGTTTTACTTCCTATATATATGCTTCGTTGATTTATCTCATTAAGACAATGTTGCTCTCTGCTGAAACCATACAACCTGTTGCTCAAACTCATGATGAATTGTATATGGATGTTATCAGGGATAATTCAATATGCCGAAACCCAGTAAGAAGAAGGCGAGGATGACAGAAAAGAAACCTGCTCCTCCTAAGATTGAAACCTCGCTCCAAGACACCAGGTGCACCACTGGTGTCCCTCCAGAAATCAGATGGGATGACATATACAGAATGATCAGGGACCAAGAGATCCCAGATATGTTGCTGGAGGAGGCACCGATCTATCAAAATATCAGAGCCTCAGGCATAACTAGAGCCGCTACCCGCCCTGAGCTGTTCCCCTGTGCTGAAGTGATCAGGTGGATACTCAAACATGCAGATGCTGATGGGAGAGTGATAAATGATAGCGGGAACATGGCTATCGCCTCATTTCAACCCGCGTATCTGGCGGCAGCCTACAGGTTTCCCCGTGTCCAGCAAGCTCTGACCGATGAATGGTTAAGCCAGATGGACAATGTCGAGATGGCCAAAAAGCTACTGGTGCAAGGGAAACATTTGAGGAAGAAAGAGAGGGAGGAGTATGACGTACAGAATCTAAGAGCTCCTTATAGGTTGATCGCCCTGATGCTGTGTAGAATCTTCGGCATGCCCGATGGCACAGTATACAAGATTCAGTGGGTCCCTATCATTCACTATGTGGCATTTAAGGGGACAGTGTTTGACTGGGCCACCATCTTGTCAGATAGTCTGGCCTCAATGATAAGTGCTGCTAAGCCCGGGCTGGCCTCGAAGAAGGCTGAATTCTTCATGTCCTCATACCTGATAGATTGTATCTTGGCCAAGATAGAGTTCCCCGGATTGGGGTGTACATGGGATAGGGCCACAGCCCCGGTCTACACTGCATTCAAGATGTTGTGGGCTCAGAATGACAAGCCCAGCTACAAACTCATTTGTGAGGGGTTCATCATGCCCCTATACGAGAAAATGTTCAAGGAAGAACCAAGTTGCCTGTCCCAAAACGCTTTGGAAGTCCTTGAGGATTATGGGGATTTCTACTTTTCAGAACAAGGTACCTACTTGAGAATGTTCGGAGGGACTAAGCCCCCATACATATTGCCGCAGTATGCCACAGACTATGTGGTGCTCAAGGAAGCAGTAAGACAACTCTTCTTGGATGGGATTGGAGCATTCCTCCACAAGCTACACAAGGCTTCCTTTCCCCCCCTACCTTTCTGCATAGGTGCTTACAAGTTTTCAGGGGTGGCCTCTGCCGATGAATTTGTTCAAGAGTTGAGGGCCTTCCATTTCGGTGAGGTCATCTTCCACAGGAACGACAGAAAGGGTAAAGTGGCCGAGCATTGCAAGGGGAACTATGCGAACTTCGAATATTCCCACTACCCCGATGCCGAGGAGGAAGCTTTCAGAGGCATCAGCAACATGGCTGAGCTACGGATCTGTCGCCAAAGTACTGGAGCGAGCTCTAGCTCAACCAAAACCCAGAAGACCATCCAGCAAAAGGAGAAAGAAGCCAAGGATGCCCGAGCTCAGGAAGAGCTCAGATTAAGAGAAGAGGCAAGGTTGCAAAAGGAAGCCGAGGAGGCAAGAAAGCTACAAGAGGCTGAGAATGAAAGACTGCGGAAGGAGGCTGAGGAAGCCCAAAAGCAGAAAGAAGCAGAAATTGAGCGAGCTGAAGCAAGGAAGAAGGCGGAAGAAGAATTGAGGACAAGGGAAAATACCGAAACAGGTGGGTCCGGTGCGCAGGACATGGAGATAGACACCTCTCAGGCAGGTGGCTCTAGTACCCAAAAGGAAGGGACAGACCCCGCTCAGGAAGTCCGGACCCCACCTATGGAAGAAGACATAGACATCATAAACCGACCAATTGTACCGTACACTCCATCTGGGAAGCGTACGGTGTCCAAATGGAATGAGTTTGTCTATGATAAGAAAAGAAAAACAATGGTCCTCCAATCAGAAGAGAGGATTAAAAGTCCCTTCCATGACGACATAGTTACTCACCGAGAGGTCGCTGTCATGCAGAACACAGATGCGGATCCCATTGCCATGGCCTCCGCAGTTATAGCAACAGCACAAGCATCATTTGCCAATGTAGGGGTTATAGTCAAAGAAAATATATTGACAAAGAAAAGAGCACGTACCTTGCAACGAAATGTGGCTAATGAGCAAGCCCAGAGAGACCTGATAGTGAATAAATACAATTGCTTGTACGCCGAGCATAAGGAGTTGGCAAATAAGTACAGCTACCTGGAGGAGGAAAAGGACCAGCTAGCACTCCAAATAATGATTGCAGAAGCGGAGAAGAATGGAGCAGAAGAAAAGGCTTCCCAGCTAGAAGCAGACAAGCAGGCATTAACTGAACGTTTAGAGCAAGCGGAAAGCAGAACCTTGGATATGTCCCCCTTCCACGAGCTGTCATGCAATATACTACAGCAAGTGCATGGCTCTCAAGAGCTAATCACTGATGAGGTATGCAAACTCAAGGCCATGACGGTCAGGCTAAAGGAGGTTAATGCGGAAGCCCACAGGCTCAAGGCTAAGAATACCCGTGTCAAAGCAAATGTCATAAGTCAGATGGCATGGAGGGAAGGGAAAGGAGGTTTTCCCCCTCATCTTCCTTTTAAGACAGTGGAAGATTTTAATGAAGATATAGCCTTGTTGGAGTTTGGCCGGAACTGTGCCAATAAGCTGATGGCCAGTGTGCAGAAGACCACAGAGAGAATCAACAACCTGTACCAAAAGCTCAAAGGAGTCCACGATAACTGCTCATTGAGTTTCCCTCAGACCCTAGAAGATTTCCCGGGAAAGGAGCAGCGGTTATCTCAACTAAAAGAAGAGCTAGGCGTCCAGATGGAGTATGTAAAAAGCATTGATGTTCTTGCCATGGATGATCTCCAACATTACATCGGTTCATCAACACTTCACAATCATCTGTTGAAGGAAACATATCAAGTTGCTGAAGCGGGAGTACAAAGCATTAAAATAGAGCTCGGGAAGAATGTAACTTCTCAGAAAATCCTGTTTCCTGCTGCAGCAAACATAATCATAAGGGATACAGGTGTGTGGCACAGCTACATAGAAGAGGAGGTCAGGAAAGCTGCAGCAGCAGCAGAAACATCAGTGGATCCGGCAGCCCCGCTCCCAGCAGCATCTTCCCCAGCAATGGCAGAAAATTTGGCCAGTCCCGTTCCCCCTTCCCAATTAAGAGCAGCATCAGCAGGGGATTCGAGGTCCTCTTCCCAGGCAGCACCAGTGACAATCAATTTGGGCGACCCTTTGCCATCGGAAGCTCACGCACAGGAATGAAGCAAACCGAATTCAGCTGGACGACTCCCTTCAGACAGACACGTGCCCAGCAGGGAACGCTCGGATGTTAATAAATTTTCTGTTATGTACATTTTGAACATGTAAGGCTTAAGCCATGGGACAGCTGTCCCTAATTTTGTCAAAACATTTTTGTAAAAGGAATGGCCATTTTGGTAGTCGATTTTAGTAGAAATTCCTGTAAAAGACAGAGGGGGAATGCTAGGTGTCAGCCCAGAGGGCAAATTTGTAACTATAAATAGGAGCTAGAAGAGATTAGAACAGGGGACTTTTGGCAGGGAATGAAAATTTTGGGCGAATGATATGAGCTATCTTGTATCGGCTCTGTAAATTGAATTTTCTAATAGAAGCCACAGGAGATGGACGTTTTGCTTGGAATGTTGGGTTGCTTTATGTTGGACTATTCTAATGACTGCAATTCTGCAATGTGAGATCATTCTTGACTTCTGAATTATTTCTTTGTATTAATGATTTTGCTCTTATCTATGCATGCGTTCTCTCTATTTCATGGACAATGAATGCGTTCCATATTAAATCAGGAGCTACCTGCTGATACTTTTACCATTGCTGTAGATTTTTCTTCTAGAACGAATGGCTAACTGTTCTTTCTTCAGGATAATTCGTATGGCTCATTGTTCATGCTTTTAATTGCTCCTTGCAGGGATCTTTTAGTTTAATTCCAGTTTCGTTCTATCTAGAGCTGTTTCTTTATTCTTGTTACTTAGATCAAACAATTTTGATTTCTTCTGTTCATAAGCAATAAATTCGTTCTGTAGGTTCAGTGTAGATCTGTTTCCTTAATCCTGTAGCTTTTCTCTGTTTATTTTCTGAGCAACAGATGCGTTCCATTTTAAATGAGAAGCTATCTTCTCAAGATCCTCATCTTGCTGTAGCTTTGACCGTGAGAAATAATAGTTATCTGTTCGTTGCTTATGATATCTGTTACAGCTGATTGCTCTCCCCTTAAGCGTGTTCCCCTGCAGGGATAGGTAGATGTGTTCCTGTTTCTAAATTTAAATCTGTTTCAGTTGCATTTAGACTAAGTATAATTTAGGCATGTGCATCTCATATAAAACACATAAAATCCAAAAGAAAGGTGGATCGGGCCATAACCGGTAAAATCGGATTTAAAGTCCAAAACCACGGTTGCCGGAACCGCTAACCGGACGGATTCCCTACACCAAACGGGAGATAGTCTAATTGGGACCGTCTCTCGGGGAGAATCCCTTTCTGATTGATGCTACGATATCCGAGGCATCAACAGTTTTTGGCGCTAGAAGGAGGGCCTGAAGTGCATGGCTGATAGAGGAAAATCTTCCACGGTCATAGATAACACTGAAAACCCGCTTGAAGAAAACTTTTCAAACAGCCCAGATCTTGGATTAACAGACCAAGAACGCCTCGTTTCTGACCCTGAGCCTCAGGAAGCTTTATACGCTGTTCCTTTTGCAGAAATAGAGGACTTGAGAAGACATACTAGATCTTACGTTAGACAGCTAGGTGGGTTAAACGCTGTCAACTTCCTCCCTAAGAAAACTACACCCAGAAAGGAGCCGCAATATACCCGTGATTCGATCCTCGTTCAGAGTTTTGAAGAACTGGTAAATCTAACGTTGGAAGAAATCTCCGGCACTCTTAACAAGTCAGACCAAGAAAATCTCGAAGAAATTACCACTCCCAAAAGTACTCCACCGAATTCACCTTACAATTCTCCACCAGGGTCTCCACGTCCGAACCCAAACATGGCTGTACCTGCCTGGAGAGCAAGGGGAGCGCTGAACCTAGCTGGACCATTCCATAATCTCCCTAAAAATCCAGAAAAGGTCTTGCCTAAGTACGATCCAGGGAAGGCCATTTCGGCGGAGGATCACCTCAAGAGTTTTTACTTAGCTCTGAACCTTTTAAATGTACAACATGAAGACGTAGTCTGCAGGTTGTTTCCGTATACATTCGAGCCTAAGGTATCATCTTGGTACTTTAGCCTTCAACCCAGCTCAATCTCTAGTTGGGATGATTTCGAAAAGTGTTTCCTCAAGAAATACGGGAACCAAAAAACTGTAGCCACGCTTATGAAAGAGCTCTTATCCATGAGAATGGAGAAGAAGGAAAAGGTTCAAGACTTTAATCAAAGATTCACAACGCTGTTAAATAACTTTAGTGAAACTAACAAACCCACAGAAGAGTCTTTGATTGAATACTACACAACAGCTCTTGAAGGTCCAATCGCAATGTTTGTAAAACGATCCAAGAAAACGACCCTAATAGAGAATTTTGAGGAAGCTCGAAAGGTAGAGGAAGAGGCTGATAGCATAGCTAAACATGCCTTAGATGTGGAAACAAAACCAGCAGCTAGCAAGAAACCTTTGCTCCTCACGAGGGGCAAAGAAGAGCCATCTACGGATATGGAAAACGTAGTTAAGATGATGCAGAAGTTATCTAACAAAATCGTAGATCTTGAAAAGGACAAGGCTGCTAATACATCTAGGAAACCTTTCAAGCCATTCTATAAGAGAAGGGAAGACGGGGAACAGTCTCACCCACCAATGAACACTGCCCCTGTTCTAAATTTGAATGAGATTGGGATGGAGAATTTCTGCACCTTTCACCAAGAACCACACTCGGAGAAGAGCTGCCCTCAATGGATCAATTCCATGAGCTTGGTCATGAACCAAATGTTAGATTCTCAGATCCCAGACCAGGATGATCCTCCAGAAGAGTCAGGCCCTGAGTTAGAGGAACCAACCCCGGACACTACTATGGTATTGTGGGATTGGATACCTATGACTGAATTAGTAGAAGAAGATTACGCAGACAGCTCTCCCTCTACCATAAATGTTGCTACTCGCAGCAAGGGCCCAATTGCGGATCCTGTCCCATCCACCTCTTCCCATAAGCCTAAGATTACAAAGGATCCGCCCAGGAGGCATATACCAATCATCCCACCACAGCCCAAAGTAAACCAGACAGCGGCCAAACATCCAAGTGCTGATAACACAGTTCAGCCGCCTAAGGAGACCTTGAACAAAACAGATCAGTCCACTCGAATTGGGAATGAATCCGATATAGGGTATGATATTATCGAAGATATCAAGAAAGTTAAAGCAAACGTATCAATATTTGACATGTGTAGCTTGCCCCATCAACGAGACAAACTACTTCATGTTTTACAACCAAAACCCAGCGCTACATTAACAGATTCTCAAGACAATCCTGAAATTAACGAAGCTAGCATCGGTGGGAAATCCAAATCCCAAACATTGCCATTTCTGCTGACATTCGAAATTTTTAATCACAATGTGCATAACTGTCTGGTAGACTCCGGAGCTTCTTCAAACGTCATGCCACTTTCAATTTGTAAGAAAATTAATGGGCAGCCCGTACCATCTCCAGCTCAAATCATACAATTAGACAGGACTGCTGTCAAGGTTATAGGGGAGATGAAAGATGTTCTAATTAGACTGTCAGCCGACCCTAGAGTTTGCCAATTCATTGACATAATGGTGGTCGATATTCCTGAAGCTTATGGGCTGATTCTGAGTAGGGATTGGTCTACCAAGTTGAGCGGCTACTTTGCTACCGATTGGTCTCATCTATGGCTGCCTTATCAGAACAGGCAGAATCAGATTAAAATTCTTAGGGAACCTCATATGAAACAAAACGTAACCCAGCTAGAAGAAAAGAATGAGGCTGTAGCTTTCTCTTCCTCGGTCCTGGGAAATTACTTCTTGGAAATAGATCCGGGTAACTATCAATCTGAAACCTTTTGCCATGAATCAGACAAACAGTCCGATCTCCTTCATTTTTCTCGGACTGATGAGGTTGATTGTAACATAGTCAATTTAGTTGCTAACGTAGACCACAAAGAAACTAACTTAGTTGAATCTAAAGATACCTTTTGGACATTATACTTTGATGGTTCTAAAACTCTGGAAGGATCCGGAGCCGGTTGTGTTCTAATGGATCCAAAGAAGAACAAGTATTTTTTGTCTTGTAGATTAGAATTCGATTGTACTAACAATACCGCTGAATATGAAGCTTTGGTGCATGGTTTAAAGAAGGCCATTGGCTTAAATGTTAAGTACCTGAAGGTTTTTGGTGACTCCGAGATAGTAGTTAGACAGGTAAGAAACACCATTCATTGCCTCTCACCGCACTTGAAAGGTTACCAGGCTGAGGTATGGGATTTAATCATGTATTTTGACGCTTTCAATATAAAATCAATTCCTAGGTTGCAAAATTCTGCTGCCGATTTGTTAGCAACATCTGCTTCTAGATTGGTACCGACAAATAATAAATGCTCGATTGAATTGATTTTCAGGCCTTCCATTCCCGATAACATCACAAACTTCAGAATCTTCGATGATGACGAGCAGATTATCAGCTTCCTGACAAATGAAGACAGTTTTCAAGGAGCTGCAATAGATGAGGAAGAACATGATGATGATTTGATGAAGAAGGAAGAGGAGAAGGGAAATTTCATGCCAAAAGGGGTAAGGTCCCTCGAAATGCTTTTCGATCTTCAAAATAAATTCAAAAGACCAGCTAATACCAAAACTAACAGCTCATCAATGCAACATGAGTTGGTTAATTTGGGTACCGAGGCAGAACCAAAATTTGTCAACCTTGGCAAATGCTGTTCACCAGGAGAAAGAGAAAGGTTCATTAAGTTGTTTAAACAGTACAAGGATGTTTTTGCATGGACCTATGAAGATCTGAAAACATATGACGTCCGCATCATTCAGCATGTTATACCAATGAAAGCGGGTGTCAAACCATTTCAGCAGCAGTTAAGGAGGATGCATCCCACTCTTGAACCGCTGATCCAAAAGGAATTAAAGAAACTCCTGGACGCAAAGATAATCTTCAAAGTTAGGCATTCCGAATGGGTTGCAAACTTGGTTCCCGTGAGGAAGAAATCAGGAGAGATTAGTCTATGTGTAGATTTCAGAAATCTAAACAAAGCCTCAGATAAAGACAACTACCCCGTTCCTTCAATGGAGCAAATCCTACAAATGGTGTCTGGATCTGAATTGTTTTCTCTCCTCGATGGGTTCTCTGGCTATAATCAAGTGTTAGTAGCTGAAGAAGATCGTCTCAAGACTACCTTCAGGACTAAGTGGGGAACGTTCGCTTACAGGAGAATGCCGTTTGGTCTGATAAATGCTGGAGCTACATTCCAAAGGGCGATGGATATTGCCTTCCGAGGATTGGGTGGGCAATGCGTTGTTGTTTACTTAGATGATGTTACAGTCTTTTCGAAGAAAAGGGAAGATCATGTTGTTCATCTGAGACATATCTTTGATCATTGCCGGAAGTATGGTATTTCCTTAAATCCCAAGAAGAGCGTGTTCGCTGTACCCGAAGGTAAGCTATTGGGTCATATCATCTCCAAAGAGGGAGTGTCAATCGACCAGGAAAGAGTCCAAGCTATTAATAAGATTCCGATGCCTCACAACAAAAAATCTATGCAGTCTTTCATGGGCACCATTAATTTTGTCCGCAGATTTGTTCCGGATTTTGCACAAATTGTTAAGCCATTGCAACAGATGGTTAAACAAAGCATACAATTTAAGTGGACAGATTTGGAGAAGGACGCATTTAGAAATATCAAGGCAGCTGTAGCTAAAGCTCCTTCCTTAAGAAGTCCAGATTTCGATAAAGATTTCATCCTGTATACCTTCGCTTCGGACGATTCTCTCGCAGCTGTACTCACGCAAAAAGTGGAGTTGGGGGACGAATACCCAATTTCGTTTATGAGCACTGGTCTGCAAGGGGCTGAGCTGAATTACCCCGTAGTGGACAAGCATGCCTACGCGGTCTTCAAAGCAGTCAAGCAATTTAGGCCATACATTTTGAAGAACAGAACTAAAGTCATAGTTCCCCATCCAGCTGTTAGATCCCTTTTCGTTCAAAAGGAATTGGGAGAGAGGAGAGGAAACTGGGTCACAGCTCTGCAGGAGTATGATTTGGAATTTAAACCGGCTACAATCATCAAAGGACAAGGTCTATGCAAGTTACTGGCGGGAAACTCGACTGATGAAGAGCACCATTGGAAAAATGAAGCCGAGCTCAATTCGGTTGAGGTATGCCATATCTTCACAACTCCCCAGTCATGGTATAGAGATCTACTGCACTATTTACAGCAGGGATATCTACCCGAGCACTGGAATTCTAAACAAAGAAGGGCACTCCGCTTGAAATCGGCACCCTATCAAATCATTGATGGGATTCTTTTTAGAAAGAATTATGACGGAATCCTTCTTAGATGTTTGGAAAAGGAGGATGCAAACAAAGTTGTCAAAGAATTGCATGATGGCCCCGCAGGTGGCCATTATTCAGGAGAGACGACAGCACACAAGATACTGAGAGCTGGTTATTACTGGCCCACTCTGTTTCGAGATGCCCACACATATGCACGAAACTGTGATGTATGTCAAAGAAGCACTGGGAAGTTACCTAAGGCCGCAGGCCCATTGCAGCCTGTCATCATCTCTGAACCTTTTGAGCAATGGGGCATAGATGTTATCGGAGAAATAAATCCAAATTCTTCCTTGCAACACCGATACATTCTGACAGCTACCGACTATTTCACCAGATGGACGGAGGCCATCCCGCTGCGCAAGATCAATGAAGATGCAGTTATCAGCTTCTTGAAAGAGAACATCATAACCAGGTTTGGGGTTCCAATTTCCCTTGTTTTTGATAATGCTACTTATTTTTCATCTTGCAAGATAAATGAATTTGTTTATGAATGGGGAATTAAGTTGCATTATTCAGCCAATTACTACCCTCAGGGAAATGGATTAGCTGAATCCTCAAACACGAATCTGATTCGAATCCTTAAGAAAACAGTGATAGAAAACCAGAGAAGTTGGCATGTGGCTCTCCCAAATGCCTTATGGGCAGATAGGGTAACCCCGAAGAATGCTTTAGGTGTCTCCCCTTTCACTCTTGTCTATGGCAAGGAAGCCATACTTCCCCCAAACATCTTGCTGCCATCCTTGCAATTGTCCCAAGCCTCTCGGGGTTCTGGTAGCCAAGCCTTACAATCCAGGATAAACACCCTGCTTCGACTGGAAGAAGCCCGACACAAAGCTAAAGACCGATTTCATCAACACCAGGACATAGTTAAGAGATGGTTCGACAAGAGGAAATCCGGCAAGAGGGACTTTGAAGTTGGGGATTTAGTCCTGAAATGGGACCATAATCACGAAGGCAAAGGAATGCACACGAAATTTCAACATCTATGGGTAGGCCCGTACCAAATTTCTGCAAAATTGGGCCCATCCACTTATAAATTGACAAATCTCGAGGGAGAGGAAGTAGCCCTTCCACTCAATGGCCTCGCCCTGAAACAGTACTTCGCGTGAGTCTCCGTGAGACTTCCTGTACATAAATAAAGTTGTCTGTTCGCTTTCGCTTTTAGCTGTTTTATTTTTCGGCCATGTTGTTTCCTGTTTTGTTATTTGAGCTTTTCAATAGGTTTTGTTTTCTGAAGCACCCGTTTGAGTTTCCCGTTGAAGATAGCTTTCTCAAAGAAAACCTGCAACCCATGAGTCTGGAACCTTGCTCAGTAAACCCGGCCCGCTGTGCTCTCGCTGAAATAATCAAAAAGCGGGAGGCCTACCCTGCTAGTCACACTAATCCTGTTCAATAGCAGAGACCCATGGCCATCTTCACTACTATCGTTGGGCTCCACCCACTCTCACACTTCAAAGGCATCTCAAGAAAGGTTACCTAAGTTGGACCCATGGAAAGTGGCACTTCTCGAAGACACGGGGTATTGAAATGACTCCATGCTGCTGATTTAAAAGCCAAAATGGCCTACATTCAAGAGTCTGTTTTCCAGGGATTCTCGCCTCAATTAAAGCATGGCTGAGACAAAACAAAAGGGACATGTAAAATCAAGAAGGCTGTCCAAAAGGCCCAGCTCAAAATAGGCTCCTCTCCGTCCGTGAAGTTTGATCAAATCAATAAAACCTCTAACTCACACAAAAGGACATTATGGATTGAGGAGCCCAAATCAAAGATCGGTCCAAAAGAAAATATCCCTGGAAGGCTCAAACAGCTAAGCTGTCCAAAATACAAGCATCCCAAAGGATGCCAGCAGCATGGGAATGAGGAACAAGAACAATAGTGTCCATGAGGAAGTGTTGCAAATCCTGTGGAGTCCGGCAGTAGTGACCATTTGAGGGATGACCCTCCTAAAATGAATCTCATATGCTGGCCCTCTGAGAGTGGTGAAGATGCCTCGGTCGAAGCTCCCCTTTCCCAATGACTAGCAGGAAAAGTGCTCCTTTCCCCGCATGAGTCTAAAATGCTCAGCTGAGTAGTGCACCCGAGACGGATGTTTTAATGAAGTTCCGGACCATGTAGGGTATTTTTTCAGAGATCTGTGTTCGCCAGCGACTCGCCATTGTTGTTGCAGCAACACCCCTCCCCAAAATTTTGTACATGTTGGGGCCCCTCCTGTATTTTTCGTACAAAGTCTGTTTGAGAAGACATCCCAGGCGTCCGCTCTGTTTTCAACATAAATTTTTCCTTCCCTGCTGAGCTGCTTGCCGTCAATCCGTCCATGTTCTCCCCATTAAGCCAAAAGATAACTTAGTTTTGCCCAAACGTTTTGAAGTAATCCGGACTTTGTCCCGAAACAGCGGGAGTCAAACGTCCAACCTTTCCGAGAGGAGGACCTAGATTTCCTTTGTCAAAATCCGCGGGAGCCATTGGGCAAAACCACCCGAAACGGCGGAAGCTTTCGATCAAGTCTTCCGCGACCACGGAAAGGTTCGCGTTGTTCTCCCGAAACGGCAAGGAATTCAACAAAGCCATCCGAAACGGCGGAACAATTCAGCTCTGTCTTCCGAAACGGCGGAAGCCATTCGGATAAACTCGCCGAAATAACACAAAGCAGTTCATCATTTTCTTCCGAAGTAAAAGCACTTGGAAAATTTTCAATCGTTGCTTCTGCGGAACGGTTCAAGCTCCGAAACAACTTAGTTCCCGAAACGGCGGAGCCTTTCACTCGAACCTCCCGAAATGGCGGGGCTCATTCACCTTAGTCTCCCGAAAAGGACTTAGATTTTCTTTCGATGAGAAGACTGCGGGAACAAAGGACTTAGAGAATGTTTAGTTTCAACCTTCCGCAACGACGGGAGTTTAAGTGAGCCCACCCGAAACGGCGGGAGTTTTCAGGGAACCCTTCCGCAACCGCGGGAGCCCTCGTAAAATCCTTCCGCAACGGCGGGGGAATTCAAGGAACCCTTCCGAAACCGCGGGAGCCCTCGTAAAATCCTTCCGCAACGGCGGGGGAATTCAAGGAACCCTTCCGAAACAGCGGAATCCGCCGCGATATCTTTCCAAAAGAAAATAAACGGGAACGTTTTATGAAACCCTTCCGCAACGGCGGGGGAATTCATGAAAACGTCCCGAAACGGCGGAAGCCATTTGGATAAGTCCCGCGGAGAAATTCACGATTGCCTTCCGAAACCATGAAAAGACTTAGAATTTTCTCAAGAAGCTGTCGCGGAAGCCTTCAGCTTTTGCTCCCGAAACGCGGGAGCCTCCGGGCTACCCTTCCGAAACAGCGGAGGCCAATCGCTTACCCCGTTCGGCGAAAGGACTCCGAAACGATCCCGGGCGAATTTGCGGAAAATATAAGTTTTGCTTCCGAAACGGCGGAAGCCTTTCCCAAAAGCTTTCCGAAACCAACGGGATCCTTCGCCGAACCTTCCCGAAAAATCAACGAAACTTTGAAATTCTGGACCACGGAAGCTTTCGCAAAAGTCTTCCGAAAATACCGGGAGCATTCGCTATATCGTTCCGAAAAAGCGGAAGCTTTGGCGTTACCCGTCCGCTACACGACGGTCTCTCGCGGAAGGCTTCAAGTTTCCTTTCCGCATTAAGCCCCGAAACGTCGGAAGCTTTCACTGAACCCTTCCGCAACGGCGGATGCAATTCGCAAACTGGCCCCGCAAGTGACGGTCGCACGGAAACCGAGGTGCTTTGACGTGACCGCTACGCGCGGCGAATTTAAACCCCGCTTTAACCACGCCACCTACCCAATTAAGTGCTCACACGTGCCATTCTTTATAAAATATACCGCGGGGGGCTCGACCAATGCACCATTGTTTTGAACCGGCCAGCGACGTGTGATACCGTGCAAATCGCTCCAGCTCACCTCGCACATCCGTGCTCGCAGCCACCTTGCTCAAGCAATCCCCACGGTGCCAGGTAGGATCTTAACTCTGATTTCCACCACTGAATTGTCCTTTTGGGGAAAATAATGGGTTTTAGTGGGATTGTGACGGGCAAAACACCCGTCAAGGGCTATGTTTTGCCCGTCAGGTACAGTGAACGGAGTTTCCGTTTTACAAAATCATTTTAGGCCTTCGTGAAAGCGTTATATTTTATTTTGGTGGGTGTGGGCGGTTAACCATGCCCTGTTTTGTTTTAAACCCCGGGCCGCGCCCCTCGTCGTGGGTTAAGTTGACAAAACCCTATAGGCTTTCCATGTCCCTGACCGTGAACCCTGGGCCCTTTTCCATAAACCCCAGTCCCTACACGCGAAGCCGAAACCCGTAAGCGGTTAAGCTACGAAAGTCGAAACTTGAAGCCGCCCTAGCTCTCCCCGTCAGTTTGTCCCCGGCACCGTTACCTTCGCTCAGACTAAAGCCTCCCGTAGTGACTCGGCAAGTGGCCGCGTGTGACGATAGCATCCATAGCCCTCACCGAGTCAACCCGCCTCTTCCCCGCCTTCGACCTCTCCAACCGCAGCCATAGCGAAAGACCTCTCCTTCCGCGAGGCGGAACCGGAAGCCGATTGCTTCCGCGAATCACCTATCGGTCCAATAAGACCAATAGCGTCCGCAACATAGCTTATCCCGCACTCATCTTTTTAAGAGCTTCAAATGTTTCAATGTGTGTCTTATAATTGAAATAATGTTTTACTTCCTATATATATGCTTCGTTGATTTATCTCATTAAGACAATGTTGCTCTCTGCTGAAACCATACAACCTGTTGCTCAAACTCATGATGAATTGTATATGGATGTTATCAGGGATAATTCAATATGCCGAAACCCAGTAAGAAGAAGGCGAGGATGACAGAAAAGAAACCTGCTCCTCCTAAGATTGAAACCTCGCTCCAAGACACCAGGTGCACCACTGGTGTCCCTCCAGAAATCAGATGGGATGACATATACAGAATGATCAGGGACCAAGAGATCCCAGATATGTTGCTGGAGGAGGCACCGATCTATCAAAATATCAGAGCCTCAGGCATAACTAGAGCCGCTACCCGCCCTGAGCTGTTCCCCTGTGCTGAAGTGATCAGGTGGATACTCAAACATGCAGATGCTGATGGGAGAGTGATAAATGATAGCGGGAACATGGCTATCGCCTCATTTCAACCCGCGTATCTGGCGGCAGCCTACAGGTTTCCCCGTGTCCAGCAAGCTCTGACCGATGAATGGTTAAGCCAGATGGACAATGTCGAGATGGCCAAAAAGCTACTGGTGCAAGGGAAACATTTGAGGAAGAAAGAGAGGGAGGAGTATGACGTACAGAATCTAAGAGCTCCTTATAGGTTGATCGCCCTGATGCTGTGTAGAATCTTCGGCATGCCCGATGGCACAGTATACAAGATTCAGTGGGTCCCTATCATTCACTATGTGGCATTTAAGGGGACAGTGTTTGACTGGGCCACCATCTTGTCAGATAGTCTGGCCTCAATGATAAGTGCTGCTAAGCCCGGGCTGGCCTCGAAGAAGGCTGAATTCTTCATGTCCTCATACCTGATAGATTGTATCTTGGCCAAGATAGAGTTCCCCGGATTGGGGTGTACATGGGATAGGGCCACAGCCCCGGTCTACACTGCATTCAAGATGTTGTGGGCTCAGAATTACAAGCCCAGCTACAAACTCATTTGTGAGGGGTTCATCATGCCCCTATACGAGAAAATGTTCAAGGAAGAACCAAGTTGCCTGTCCCAAAACGCTTTGGAAGTCCTTGAGGATTATGGGGATTTCTACTTTTCAGAACAAGGTACCTACTTGAGAATGTTCGGAGGGACTAAGCCCCCATACATATTGCCGCAGTATGCCACAGACTATGTGGTGCTCAAGGAAGCAGTAAGACAACTCTTCTTGGATGGGATTGGAGCATTCCTCCACAAGCTACACAAGGCTTCCTTTCCCCCCCTACCTTTCTGCATAGGTGCTTACAAGTTTTCAGGGGTGGCCTCTGCCGATGAATTTGTTCAAGAGTTGAGGGCCTTCCATTTCGGTGAGGTCATCTTCCACAGGAACGACAGAAAGGGTAAAGTGGCCGAGCATTGCAAGGGGAACTATGCGAACTTCGAATATTCCCACTACCCCGATGCCGAGGAGGAAGCTTTCAGAGGCATCAGCAACATGGCTGAGCTACGGATCTGTCGCCAAAGTACTGGAGCGAGCTCTAGCTCAACCAAAACCCAGAAGACCATCCAGCAAAAGGAGAAAGAAGCCAAGGATGCCCGAGCTCAGGAAGAGCTCAGATTAAGAGAAGAGGCAAGGTTGCAAAAGGAAGCCGAGGAGGCAAGAAAGCTACAAGAGGCTGAGAATGAAAGACTGCGGAAGGAGGCTGAGGAAGCCCAAAAGCAGAAAGAAGCAGAAATTGAGCGAGCTGAAGCAAGGAAGAAGGCGGAAGAAGAATTGAGGACAAGGGAAAATACCGAAACAGGTGGGTCCGGTGCGCAGGACATGGAGATAGACACCTCTCAGGCAGGTGGCTCTAGTACCCAAAAGGAAGGGACAGACCCCGCTCAGGAAGTCCGGACCCCACCTATGGAAGAAGACATAGACATCATAAACCGACCAATTGTACCGTACACTCCATCTGGGAAGCGTACGGTGTCCAAATGGAATGAGTTTGTCTATGATAAGAAAAGAAAAACAATGGTCCTCCAATCAGAAGAGAGGATTAAAAGTCCCTTCCATGACGACATAGTTACTCACCGAGAGGTCGCTGTCATGCAGAACACAGATGCGGATCCCATTGCCATGGCCTCCGCAGTTATAGCAATAGCACAAGCATCATTTGCCAATGTAGGGGTTATAGTCAAAGAAAATATATTGACAAAGAAAAGAGCACGTACCTTGCAACGAAATGTGGCTAATGAGCAAGCCCAGAGAGACCTGATAGTGAATAAATACAATTGCTTGTACGCCGAGCATAAGGAGTTGGCAAATAAGTACAGCTACCTGGAGGAGGAAAAGGACCAGCTAGCACTCCAAATAATGATTGCAGAAGCGGAGAAGAATGGAGCAGAAGAAAAGGCTTCCCAGCTAGAAGCAGACAAGCAGGCATTAACTGAACGTTTAGAGCAAGCGGAAAGCAGAACCTTGGATATGTCCCCCTTCCACGAGCTGTCATGCAATATACTACAGCAAGTGCATGGCTCTCAAGAGCTAATCACTGATGAGGTATGCAAACTCAAGGCCATGACGGTCAGGCTAAAGGAGGTTAATGCGGAAGCCCACAGGCTCAAGGCTAAGAATACCCGTGTCAAAGCAAATGTCATAAGTCAGATGGCATGGAGGGAAGGGAAAGGAGGTTTTCCCCCTCATCTTCCTTTTAAGACAGTGGAAGATTTTAATGAAGATATAGCCTTGTTGGAGTTTGGCCGGAACTGTGCCAATAAGCTGATGGCCAGTGTGCAGAAGACCACAGAGAGAATCAACAACCTGTACCAAAAGCTCAAAGGAGTCCACGATAACTGCTCATTGAGTTTCCCTCAGACCCTATAAGATTTCCCGGGAAAGGAGCAGCGGTTATCTCAACTAAAAGAAGAGCTAGGCGTCCAGATGGAGTATGTAAAAAGCATTGATGTTCTTGCCATGGATGATCTCCAACATTACATCGGTTCATCAACACTTCACAATCATCTGTTGAAGGAAACATATCAAGTTGCTGAAGCGGGAGTACAAAGCATTAAAATAGAGCTCGGGAAGAATGTAACTTCTCAGAAAATCCTGTTTCCTGCTGCAGCAAACATAATCATAAGGGATACAGGTGTGTGGCACAGCTACATAGAAGAGGAGGTCAGGAAAGCTGCAGCAGCAGCAGAAACATCAGTGGATCCGGCAGCCCCGCTCCCAGCAGCATCTTCCCCAGCAATGGCAGAAAATTTGGCCAGTCCCGTTCCCCCTTCCCAATTAAGAGCAGCATCAGCAGGGGATTCGAGGTCCTCTTCCCAGGCAGCACCAGTGACAATCAATTTGGGCGACCCTTTGCCATCGGAAGCTCACGCACAGGAATGAAGCAAACCGAATTCAGCTGGACGACTCCCTTCAGACAGACACGTGCCCAGCAGGGAACGCTCGGATGTTAATAAATTTTCTGTTATGTACATTTTGAACATGTAAGGCTTAAGCCATGGGACAGCTGTCCCTAATTTTGTCAAAACATTTTTGTAAAAGGAATGGCCATTTTGGTAGTCGATTTTAGTAGAAATTCCTGTAAAAGACAGAGGGGGAATGCTAGGTGTCAGCCCAGAGGGCAAATTTGTAACTATAAATAGGAGCTAGAAGAGATTAGAACAGGGGACTTTTGGCAGGGAATGAAAATTTTGGGCGAATGATATGAGCTATCTTGTATCGGCTCTGTAAATTGAATTTTCTAATAGAAGCCACAGGAGATGGACGTTTTGCTTGGAATGTTGGGTTGCTTTATGTTGGACTATTCTAATGACTGCAATTCTGCAATGTGAGATCATTCTTGACTTCTGAATTATTTCTTTGTATTAATGATTTTGCTCTTATCTATGCATGCGTTCTCTCTATTTCATGGACAATGAATGCGTTCCATATTAAATCAGGAGCTACCTGCTGATACTTTTACCATTGCTGTAGATTTTTCTTCTAGAACGAATGGCTAACTGTTCTTTCTTCAGGATAATTCGTATGGCTCATTGTTCATGCTTTTAATTGCTCCTTGCAGGGATCTTTTAGTTTAATTCCAGTTTCGTTCTATCTAGAGCTGTTTCTTTATTCTTGTTACTTAGATCAAACAATTTTGATTTCTTCTGTTCATAAGCAATAAATTCGTTCTGTAGGTTCAGTGTAGATCTGTTTCCTTAATCCTGTAGCTTTTCTCTGTTTATTTTCTGAGCAACAGATGCGTTCCATTTTAAATGAGAAGCTATCTTCTCAAGATCCTCATCTTGCTGTAGCTTTGACCGTGAGAAATAATAGTTATCTGTTCGTTGCTTATGATATCTGTTACAGCTGATTGCTCTCCCCTTAAGCGTGTTCCCCTGCAGGGATAGGTAGATGTGTTCCTGTTTCTAAATTTAAATCTGTTTCAGTTGCATTTAGACTAAGTATAATTTAGGCATGTGCATCTCATATAAAACACATAAAATCCAAAAGAAAGGTGGATCGGGCCATAACCGGTAAAATCGGATTTAAAGTCCAAAACCACGGTTGCCGGAACCGCTAACCGGACGGATTCCCTACACCAAACGGGAGATAGTCTAATTGGGACCGTCTCTCGGGGAGAATCCCTTTCTGATTGATGCTACGATATCCGAGGCATCAACAGTTTTTGGCGCTAGAAGGAGGGCCTGAAGTGCATGGCTGATAGAGGAAAATCTTCCACGGTCATAGATAACACTGAAAACCCGCTTGAAGAAAACTTTTCAAACAGCCCAGATCTTGGATTAACAGACCAAGAACGCCTCGTTTCTGACCCTGAGCCTCAGGAAGCTTTATACTCTGTTCCTTTTGCAGAAATAGAGGACTTGAGAAGACATACTAGATCTTACGTTAGACAGCTAGGTGGGTTAAACGCTGTCAACTTCCTCCCTAAGAAAACTACACCCAGAAAGGAGCCGCAATATACCCGTGATTCGATCCTCGTTCAGAGTTTTGAAGAACTGGTAAATCTAACGTTGGAAGAAATCTCCGGCACTCTTAACAAGTCAGACCAAGAAAATCTCGAAGAAATTACCACTCCCAAAAGTACTCCACCGAATTCACCTTACAATTCTCCACCAGGGTCTCCACGTCCGAACCCAAACATGGCTGTACCTGCCTGGAGAGCAAGGGGAGCGCTGAACCTAGCTGGACCATTCCATAATCTCCCTAAAAATCCAGAAAAGGTCTTGCCTAAGTACGATCCAGGGAAGGCCATTTCGGCGGAGGATCACCTCAAGAGTTTTTACTTAGCTCTGAACCTTTTAAATGTACAACATGAAGACGTAGTCTGCAGGTTGTTTCCGTATACATTCGAGCCTAAGGTATCATCTTGGTACTTTAGCCTTCAACCCAGCTCAATCTCTAGTTGGGATGATTTCGAAAAGTGTTTCCTCAAGAAATACGGGAACCAAAAAACTGTAGCCACGCTTATGAAAGAGCTCTTATCCATGAGAATGGAGAAGAAGGAAAAGGTTCAAGACTTTAATCAAAGATTCACAACGCTGTTAAATAACTTTAGTGAAACTAACAAACCCACAGAAGAGTCTTTGATTGAATACTACACAACAGCTCTTGAAGGTCCAATCGCAATGTTTGTAAAACGATCCAAGAAAACGACCCTAATAGAGAATTTTGAGGAAGCTCGAAAGGTAGAGGAAGAGGCTGATAGCATAGCTAAACATGCCTTAGATGTGGAAACAAAACCAGCAGCTAGCAAGAAACCTTTGCTCCTCACGAGGGGCAAAGAAGAGCCATCTACGGATATGGAAAACGTAGTTAAGATGATGCAGAAGTTATCTAACAAAATCGTAGATCTTGAAAAGGACAAGGCTGCTAATACATCTAGGAAACCTTTCAAGCCATTCTATAAGAGAAGGGAAGACGGGGAACAGTCTCACCCACCAATGAACACTGCCCCTGTTCTAAATTTGAATGAGATTGGGATGGAGAATTTCTGCACCTTTCACCAAGAACCACACTCGGAGAAGAGCTGCCCTCAATGGATCAATTCCATGAGCTTGGTCATGAACCAAATGTTAGATTCTCAGATCCCAGACCAGGATGATCCTCCAGAAGAGTCAGGCCCTGAGTTAGAGGAACCAACCCCGGACACTACTATGGTATTGTGGGATTGGATACCTATGACTGAATTAGTAGAAGAAGATTACGCAGACAGCTCTCCCTCTACCATAAATGTTGCTACTCGCAGCAAGGGCCCAATTGCGGATCCTGTCCCATCCACCTCTTCCCATAAGCCTAAGATTACAAAGGATCCGCCCAGGAGGCATATACCAATCATCCCACCACAGCCCAAAGTAAACCAGACAGCGGCCAAACATCCAAGTGCTGATAACACAGTTCAGCCGCCTAAGGAGACCTTGAACAAAACAGATCAGTCCACTCGAATTGGGAATGAATCCGATATAGGGTATGATATTATCGAAGATATCAAGAAAGTTAAAGCAAACGTATCAATATTTGACATGTGTAGCTTGCCCCATCAACGAGACAAACTACTTCATGTTTTACAACCAAAACCCAGCGCTACATTAACAGATTCTCAAGACAATCCTGAAATTAACGAAGCTAGCATCGGTGGGAAATCCAAATCCCAAACATTGCCATTTCTGCTGACATTCGAAATTTTTAATCACAATGTGCATAACTGTCTGGTAGACTCCGGAGCTTCTTCAAACGTCATGCCACTTTCAATTTGTAAGAAAATTAATGGGCAGCCCGTACCATCTCCAGCTCAAATCATACAATTAGACAGGACTGCTGTCAAGGTTATAGGGGAGATGAAAGATGTTCTAATTAGACTGTCAGCCGACCCTAGAGTTTGCCAATTCATTGACATAATGGTGGTCGATATTCCTGAAGCTTATGGGCTGATTCTGAGTAGGGATTGGTCTACCAAGTTGAGCGGCTACTTTGCTACCGATTGGTCTCATCTATGGCTGCCTTATCAGAACAGGCAGAATCAGATTAAAATTCTTAGGGAACCTCATATGAAACAAAACGTAACCCAGCTAGAAGAAAAGAATGAGGCTGTAGCTTTCTCTTCCTCGGTCCTGGGAAATTACTTCTTGGAAATAGATCCGGGTAACTATCAATCTGAAACCTTTTGCCATGAATCAGACAAACAGTCCGATCTCCTTCATTTTTCTCGGACTGATGAGGTTGATTGTAACATAGTCAATTTAGTTGCTAACGTAGACCACAAAGAAACTAACTTAGTTGAATCTAAAGATACCTTTTGGACATTATACTTTGATGGTTCTAAAACTCTGGAAGGATCCGGAGCCGGTTGTGTTCTAATGGATCCAAAGAAGAACAAGTATTTTTTGTCTTGTAGATTAGAATTCGATTGTACTAACAATACCGCTGAATATGAAGCTTTGGTGCATGGTTTAAAGAAGGCCATTGGCTTAAATGTTAAGTACCTGAAGGTTTTTGGTGACTCCGAGATAGTAGTTAGACAGGTAAGAAACACCATTCATTGCCTCTCACCGCACTTGAAAGGTTACCAGGCTGAGGTATGGGATTTAATCATGTATTTTGACGCTTTCAATATAAAATCAATTCCTAGGTTGCAAAATTCTGCTGCCGATTTGTTAGCAACATCTGCTTCTAGATTGGTACCGACAAATAATAAATGCTCGATTGAATTGATTTTCAGGCCTTCCATTCCCGATAACATCACAAACTTCAGAATCTTCGATGATGACGAGCAGATTATCAGCTTCCTGACAAATGAAGACAGTTTTCAAGGAGCTGCAATAGATGAGGAAGAACATGATGATGATTTGATGAAGAAGGAAGAGGAGAAGGGAAATTTCATGCCAAAAGGGGTAAGGTCCCTCGAAATGCTTTTCGATCTTCAAAATAAATTCAAAAGACCAGCTAATACCAAAACTAACAGCTCATCAATGCAACATGAGTTGGTTAATTTGGGTACCGAGGCAGAACCAAAATTTGTCAACCTTGGCAAATGCTGTTCACCAGGAGAAAGAGAAAGGTTCATTAAGTTGTTTAAACAGTACAAGGATGTTTTTGCATGGACCTATGAAGATCTGAAAACATATGACGTCCGCATCATTCAGCATGTTATACCAATGAAAGCGGGTGTCAAACCATTTCAGCAGCAGTTAAGGAGGATGCATCCCACTCTTGAACCGCTGATCCAAAAGGAATTAAAGAAACTCCTGGACGCAAAGATAATCTTCAAAGTTAGGCATTCCGAATGGGTTGCAAACTTGGTTCCCGTGAGGAAGAAATCAGGAGAGATTAGTCTATGTGTAGATTTCAGAAATCTAAACAAAGCCTCAGATAAAGACAACTACCCCGTTCCTTCAATGGAGCAAATCCTACAAATGGTGTCTGGATCTGAATTGTTTTCTCTCCTCGATGGGTTCTCTGGCTATAATCAAGTGTTAGTAGCTGAAGAAGATCGTCTCAAGACTACCTTCAGGACTAAGTGGGGAACGTTCGCTTACAGGAGAATGCCGTTTGGTCTGATAAATGCTGGAGCTACATTCCAAAGGGCGATGGATATTGCCTTCCGAGGATTGGGTGGGCAATGCGTTGTTGTTTACTTAGATGATGTTACAGTCTTTTCGAAGAAAAGGGAAGATCATGTTGTTCATCTGAGACATATCTTTGATCATTGCCGGAAGTATGGTATTTCCTTAAATCCCAAGAAGAGCGTGTTCGCTGTACCCGAAGGTAAGCTATTGGGTCATATCATCTCCAAAGAGGGAGTGTCAATCGACCAGGAAAGAGTCCAAGCTATTAATAAGATTCCGATGCCTCACAACAAAAAATCTATGCAGTCTTTCATGGGCACCATTAATTTTGTCCGCAGATTTGTTCCGGATTTTGCACAAATTGTTAAGCCATTGCAACAGATGGTTAAACAAAGCATACAATTTAAGTGGACAGATTTGGAGAAGGACGCATTTAGAAATATCAAGGCAGCTGTAGCTAAAGCTCCTTCCTTAAGAAGTCCAGATTTCGATAAAGATTTCATCCTGTATACCTTCGCTTCGGACGATTCTCTCGCAGCTGTACTCACGCAAAAAGTGGAGTTGGGGGACGAATACCCAATTTCGTTTATGAGCACTGGTCTGCAAGGGGCTGAGCTGAATTACCCCGTAGTGGACAAGCATGCCTACGCGGTCTTCAAAGCAGTCAAGCAATTTAGGCCATACATTTTGAAGAACAGAACTAAAGTCATAGTTCCCCATCCAGCTGTTAGATCCCTTTTCGTTCAAAAGGAATTGGGAGAGAGGAGAGGAAACTGGGTCACAGCTCTGCAGGAGTATGATTTGGAATTTAAACCGGCTACAATCATCAAAGGACAAGGTCTATGCAAGTTACTGGCGGGAAACTCGACTGATGAAGAGCACCATTGGAAAAATGAAGCCGAGCTCAATTCGGTTGAGGTATGCCATATCTTCACAACTCCCCAGTCATGGTATAGAGATCTACTGCACTATTTACAGCAGGGATATCTACCCGAGCACTGGAATTCTAAACAAAGAAGGGCACTCCGCTTGAAATCGGCACCCTATCAAATCATTGATGGGATTCTTTTTAGAAAGAATTATGACGGAATCCTTCTTAGATGTTTGGAAAAGGAGGATGCAAACAAAGTTGTCAAAGAATTGCATGATGGCCCCGCAGGTGGCCATTATTCAGGAGAGACGACAGCACACAAGATACTGAGAGCTGGTTATTACTGGCCCACTCTGTTTCGAGATGCCCACACATATGCACGAAACTGTGATGTATGTCAAAGAAGCACTGGGAAGTTACCTAAGGCCGCAGGCCCATTGCAGCCTGTCATCATCTCTGAACCTTTTGAGCAATGGGGCATAGATGTTATCGGAGAAATAAATCCAAATTCTTCCTTGCAACACCGATACATTCTGACAGCTACCGACTATTTCACCAGATGGACGGAGGCCATCCCGCTGCGCAAGATCAATGAAGATGCAGTTATCAGCTTCTTGAAAGAGAACATCATAACCAGGTTTGGGGTTCCAATTTCCCTTGTTTTTGATAATGCTACTTATTTTTCATCTTGCAAGATAAATGAATTTGTTTATGAATGGGGAATTAAGTTGCATTATTCAGCCAATTACTACCCTCAGGGAAACGGATTAGCTGAATCCTCAAACACGAATCTGATTCGAATCCTTAAGAAAACAGTGATAGAAAACCAGAGAAGTTGGCATGTGGCTCTCCCAAATGCCTTATGGGCAGATAGGGTAACCCCGAAGAATGCTTTAGGTGTCTCCCCTTTCACTCTTGTCTATGGCAAGGAAGCCATACTTCCCCCAAACATCTTGCTGCCATCCTTGCAATTGTCCCAAGCCTCTCGGGGTTCTGGTAGCCAAGCCTTACAATCCAGGATAAACACCCTGCTTCGACTGGAAGAAGCCCGACACAAAGCTAAAGACCGATTTCATCAACACCAGGACATAGTTAAGAGATGGTTCGACAAGAGGAAATCCGGCAAGAGGGACTTTGAAGTTGGGGATTTAGTCCTGAAATGGGACCATAATCACGAAGGCAAAGGAATGCACACGAAATTTCAACATCTATGGGTAGGCCCGTACCAAATTTCTGCAAAATTGGGCCCATCCACTTATAAATTGACAAATCTCGAGGGAGAGGAAGTAGCCCTTCCACTCAATGGCCTCGCCCTGAAACAGTACTTCGCGTGAGTCTCCGTGAGACTTCCTGTACATAAATAAAGTTGTCTGTTCGCTTTCGCTTTTAGCTGTTTTATTTTTCGGCCATGTTGTTTCCTGTTTTGTTATTTGAGCTTTTCAATAGGTTTTGTTTTCTGAAGCACCCGTTTGAGTTTCCCGTTGAAGATAGCTTTCTCAAAGAAAACCTGCAACCCATGAGTCTGGAACCTTGCTCAGTAAACCCGGCCCGCTGTGCTCTCGCTGAAATAATCAAAAAGCGGGAGGCCTACCCTGCTAGTCACACTAATCCTGTTCAATAGCAGAGACCCATGGCCATCTTCACTACTATCGTTGGGCTCCACCCACTCTCACACTTCAAAGGCATCTCAAGAAAGGTTACCTAAGTTGGACCCATGGAAAGTGGCACTTCTCGAAGACACGGGGTATTGAAATGACTCCATGCTGCTGATTTAAAAGCCAAAATGGCCTACATTCAAGAGTCTGTTTTCCAGGGATTCTCGCCTCAATTAAAGCATGGCTGAGACAAAACAAAAGGGACATGTAAAATCAAGAAGGCTGTCCAAAAGGCCCAGCTCAAAATAGGCTCCTCTCCGTCCGTGAAGTTTGATCAAATCAATAAAACCTCTAACTCACACAAAAGGACATTATGGATTGAGGAGCCCAAATCAAAGATCGGTCCAAAAGAAAATATCCCTGGAAGGCTCAAACAGCTAAGCTGTCCAAAATACAAGCATCCCAAAGGATGCCAGCAGCATGGGAATGAGGAACAAGAACAATAGTGTCCATGAGGAAGTGTTGCAAATCCTGTGGAGTCCGGCAGTAGTGACCATTTGAGGGATGACCCTCCTAAAATGAATCTCATATGCTGGCCCTCTGAGAGTGGTGAAGATGCCTCGGTCGAAGCTCCCCTTTCCCAATGACTAGCAGGAAAAGTGCTCCTTTCCCCGCATGAGTCTAAAATGCTCAGCTGAGTAGTGCACCCGAGACGGATGTTTTAATGAAGTTCCGGACCATGTAGGGTATTTTTTCAGAGATCTGTGTTCGCCAGCGACTCGCCATTGTTGTTGCAGCAACACCCCTCCCCAAAATTTTGTACATGTTGGGGCCCCTCCTGTATTTTTCGTACAAAGTCTGTTTGAGAAGACATCCCAGGCGTCCGCTCTGTTTTCAACATAAATTTTTCCTTCCCTGCTGAGCTGCTTGCCGTCAATCCGTCCATGTTCTCCCCATTAAGCCAAAAGATAACTTAGTTTTGCCCAAACGTTTTGAAGTAATCCGGACTTTGTCCCGAAACAGTGGGAGTCAAACGTCCAACCTTTCCGAGAGGAGGACCTAGATTTCCTTTGTCAAAATCCGCGGGAGCCATTGGGCAAAACCACCCGAAACGGCGGAAGCTTTCGATCAAGTCTTCCGCGACCACGGAAAGGTTCGCGTTGTTCTCCCGAAACGGCAAGGAATTCAACAAAGCCATCCGAAACGGCGGAACAATTCAGCTCTGTCTTCCGAAACGGCGGAAGCCATTCGGATAAACTCGCCGAAATAACACAAAGCAGTTCATCATTTTCTTCCGAAGTAAAAGCACTTGGAAAATTTTCAATCGTTGCTTCTGCGGAACGGTTCAAGCTCCGAAACAACTTAGTTCCCGAAACGGCGGAGCCTTTCACTCGAACCTCCCGAAATGGCGGGGCTCATTCACCTTAGTCTCCCGAAAAGGACTTAGATTTTCTTTCGATGAGAAGACTGCGGGAACAAAGGACTTAGAGAATGTTTAGTTTCAACCTTCCGCAACGACGGGAGTTTAAGTGAGCCCACCCGAAACGGCGGGAGTTTTCAGGGAACCCTTCCGCAACCGCGGGAGCCCTCGTAAAATCCTTCCGCAACGGCGGGGGAATTCAAGGAACCCTTCCGAAACCGCGGGAGCCCTCGTAAAATCCTTCCGCAACGGCGGGGGAATTCAAGGAACCCTTCCGAAACAGCGGAATCCGCCGCGATATCTTTCCAAAAGAAAATAAACGGGAACGTTTTATGAAACCCTTCCGCAACGGCGGGGGAATTCATGAAAACGTCCCGAAACGGCGGAAGCCATTTGGATAAGTCCCGCGGAGAAATTCACGATTGCCTTCCGAAACCATGAAAAGACTTAGAATTTTCTCAAGAAGCTGTCGCGGAAGCCTTCAGCTTTTGCTCCCGAAACGCGGGAGCCTCCGGGCTACCCTTCCGAAACAGCGGAGGCCAATCGCTTACCCCGTTCGGCGAAAGGACTCCGAAACGATCCCGGGCGAATTTGCGGAAAATATAAGTTTTGCTTCCGAAACGGCGGAAGCCTTTCCCAAAAGCTTTCCGAAACCAACGGGATCCTTCGCCGAACCTTCCCGAAAAATCAACGAAACTTTGAAATTCTGGACCACGGAAGCTTTCGCAAAAGTCTTCCGAAAATACCGGGAGCATTCGCTATATCGTTCCGAAAAAGCGGAAGCTTTGGCGTTACCCGTCCGCTACACGACGGTCTCTCGCGGAAGGCTTCAAGTTTCCTTTCCGCATTAAACCCCGAAACGTCGGAAGCTTTCACTGAACCCTTCCGCAACGGCGGATGCAATTCGCAAACTGGCCCCGCAAGTGACGGTCGCACGGAAACCGAGGTGCTTTGACGTGACCGCTACGCGCGGCGAATTTAAACCCCGCTTTAACCACGCCACCTACCCAATTAAGTGCTCACACGTGCCATTCTTTATAAAATATACCGCGGGGGGCTCGACCAATGCACCATTGTTTTGAACCGGCCAGCGACGTGTGATACCGTGCAAATCGCTCCAGCTCACCTCGCGCATCCGTGCTCGCAGCCACCTTGCTCAAGCAATCCCCACGGTGCCAGGTAGGATCTTAACTCTGATTTCCACCACTGAATTGTCCTTTTGGGGAAAATAATGGGTTTTAGTGGGATTGTGACGGGCAAAACACCCGTCAAGGGCTATGTTTTGCCCGTCAGGTACAGTGAACGGAGTTTCCGTTTTACAAAATCATTTTAGGCCTTCGTGAAAGCGTTATATTTTATTTTGGTGGGTGTGGGCGGTTAACCATGCCCTGTTTTGTTTTAAACCCCGGGCCGCGCCCCTCGTCGTGGGTTAAGTTGACAAAACCCTATAGGCTTTCCATGTCCCTGACCGTGAACCCTGGGCCCTTTTCCATAAAACCCAGTCCCTACACGCGAAGCCGAAACCCGTAAGCGGTTAAGCTACGAAAGTCGAAACTTGAAGCCGCCCTAGCTCTCCCCGTCAGTTTGTCCCCGGCACCGTTACCTTCGCTCAGACTAAAGCCTCCCGTAGTGACTCGGCAAGTGGCCGCGTGTGACGATAGCATCCATAGCCCTCACCGAGTCAACCCGCCTCTTCCCCGCCTTCGACCTCTCCAACCGCAGCCATAGCGAAAGACCTCTCCTTCCGCGAGGCGGAACCGGAAGCCGATTGCTTCCGCGAATCACCTATCGGTCCAATAAGACCAATAGCGTCCGCAACATAGCTTATCCCGCACTCATATTTTTAAGAGCTTCAAATGTTTCAATGTGTGTCTTATAATTGAAATAATGTTTTACTTCCTATATACATGCTTCGTTGATTTATCTCATTAAGACAATGTTGCTCTCTGCTGAAACCATACAACCTGTTGCTCAAACTCATGATGAATTGTATATGGATGTTATCAGGGATAATTCAATATGCCGAAACCCAGTAAGAAGAAGGCGAGGATGACAGAAAAGAAACCTGCTCCTCCTAAGATTGAAACCTCGCTCCAAGACACCAGGTGCACCACTGGTGTCCCTCCAGAAATCAGATGGGATGACATATACAGAATGATCAGGGACCAAGAGATCCCAGATATGTTGCTGGAGGAGGCACCGATCTATCAAAATATCAGAGCCTCAGGCATAACTAGAGCCGCTACCCGCCCTGAGCTGTTCCCCTGTGCTGAAGTGATCGGGTGGATACTCAAACATGCAGATGCTGATGGGAGAGTGATAAATGATAGCGGGAACATGGCTATCGCCTCATTTCAACCCGCGTATCTGGCGGCAGCCTACAGGTTTCCCCGTGTCCAGCAAGCTCTGACCGATGAATGGTTAAGCCATATGGACAATGTCGAGATGGCCAAAAAGCTACTGGTGCAAGGGAAACATTTGAGGAAGAAAGAGAGGGAGGAGTATGACGTACAGAATCTAAGAGCTCCTTATAGGTTGATCGCCCTGATGCTGTGTAGAATCTTCGGCATGCCCGATGGCACAGTATACAAGATTCAGTGGGTCCCTATCATTCACTATGTGGCATTTAAGGGGACAGTGTTTGACTGGGCCACCATCTTGTCAGATAGTCTGGCCTCAATGATAAGTGCTGCTAAGCCCGGGCTGGCCTCGAAGAAGGCTGAATTCTTCATGTCCTCATACCTGATAGATTGTATCTTGGCCAAGATAGAGTTCCCCGGATTGGGGTGTACATGGGATAGGGCCACAGCCCCGGTCTACACTGCATTCAAGATGTTGTGGGCTCAGAATTACAAGCCCAGCTACAAACTCATTTGTGAGGGGTTCATCATGCCCCTATACGAGAAAATGTTCAAGGAAGAACCAAGTTGCCTGTCCCAAAACGCTTTGGAAGTCCTTGAGGATTATGGGGATTTCTACTTTTCAGAACAAGGTACCTACTTGAGAATGTTCGGAGGGACTAAGCCCCCATACATATTGCCGCAGTATGCCACAGACTATGTGGTGCTCAAGGAAGCAGTAAGACAACTCTTCTTGGATGGGATTGGAGCATTCCTCCACAAGCTACACAAGGCTTCCTTTCCCCCCCTACCTTTCTGCATAGGTGCTTACAAGTTTTCAGGGGTGGCCTCTGCCGATGAATTTGTTCAAGAGTTGAGGGCCTTCCATTTCGGTGAGGTCATCTTCCACAGGAACGACAGAAAGGGTAAAGTGGCCGAGCATTGCAAGGGGAACTATGCGAACTTCGAATATTCCCACTACCCCGATGCCGAGGAGGAAGCTTTCAGAGGCATCAGCAACATGGCTGAGCTACGGATCTGTCGCCAAAGTACTGGAGCGAGCTCTAGCTCAACCAAAACCCAGAAGACCATCCAGCAAAAGGAGAAAGAAGCCAAGGATGCCCGAGCTCAGGAAGAGCTCAGATTAAGAGAAGAGGCAAGGTTGCAAAAGGAAGCCGAGGAGGCAAGAAAGCTACAAGAGGCTGAGAATGAAAGACTGCGGAAGGAGGCTGAGGAAGCCCAAAAGCAGAAAGAAGCAGAAATTGAGCGAGCTGAAGCAAGGAAGAAGGCGGAAGAAGAATTGAGGACAAGGGAAAATACCGAAACAGGTGGGTCCGGTGCGCAGGACATGGAGATAGACACCTCTCAGGCAGGTGGCTCTAGTACCCAAAAGGAAGGGACAGACCCCGCTCAGGAAGTCCGGACCCCACCTATGGAAGAAGACATAGACATCATAAACCGACCAATTGTACCGTACACTCCATCTGGGAAGCGTACGGTGTCCAAATGGAATGAGTTTGTCTATGATAAGAAAAGAAAAACAATGGTCCTCCAATCAGAAGAGAGGATTAAAAGTCCCTTCCATGACGACATAGTTACTCACCGAGAGGTCGCTGTCATGCAGAACACAGATGCGGATCCCATTGCCATGGCCTCCGCAGTTATAGCAACAGCACAAGCATCATTTGCCAATGTAGGGGTTATAGTCAAAGAAAATATATTGACAAAGAAAATAGCACGTACCTTGCAACGAAATGTGGCTAATGAGCAAGCCCAGAGAGACCTGATAGTGAATAAATACAATTGCTTGTACGCCGAGCATAAGGAGTTGGCAAATAAGTACAGCTACCTGGAGGAGGAAAAGGACCAGCTAGCACTCCAAATAATGATTGCAGAAGCGGAGAAGAATGGAGCAGAAGAAAAGGCTTCCCAGCTAGAAGCAGACAAGCAGGCATTAACTGAACGTTTAGAGCAAGCGGAAAGCAGAACCTTGGATATGTCCCCCTTCCACGAGCTGTCATGCAATATACTACAGCAAGTGCATGGCTCTCAAGAGCTAATCACTGATGAGGTATGCAAACTCAAGGCCATGACGGTCAGGCTAAAGGAGGTTAATGCGGAAGCCCACAGGCTCAAGGCTAAGAATACCCGTGTCAAAGCAAATGTCATAAGTCAGATGGCATGGAGGGAAGGGAAAGGAGGTTTTCCCCCTCATCTTCCTTTTAAGACAGTGGAAGATTTTAATGAAGATATAGCCTTGTTGGAGTTTGGCCGGAACTGTGCCAATAAGCTGATGGCTAGTGTGCAGAAGACCACAGAGAGAATCAACAACCTGTACCAAAAGCTCAAAGGAGTCCACGATAACTGCTCATTGAGTTTCCCTCAGACCCTAGAAGATTTCCCGGGAAAGGAGCAGCGGTTATCTCAACTAAAAGAAGAGCTAGGCGTCCAGATGGAGTATGTAAAAAGCATTGATGTTCTTGCCATGGATGATCTCCAACATTACATCGGTTCATCAACACTTCACAATCATCTGTTGAAGGAAACATATCAAGTTGCTGAAGCGGGAGTACAAAGCATTAAAATAGAGCTCGGGAAGAATGTAACTTCTCAGAAAATCCTGTTTCCTGCTGCAGCAAACATAATCATAAGGGATACAGGTGTGTGGCACAGCTACATAGAAGAGGAGGTCAGGAAAGCTGCAGCAGCAGCAGAAACATCAGTGGATCCGGCAGCCCCGCTCCCAGCAGCATCTTCCCCAGCAATGGCAGAAAATTTGGCCAGTCCCGTTCCCCCTTCCCAATTAAGAGCAGCATCAGCAGGGGATTCGAGGTCCTCTTCCCAGGCAGCACCAGTGACAATCAATTTGGGTGACCCTTTGCCATCGGAAGCTCACGCACAGGAATGAAGCAAACCGAATTCAGCTGGACGACTCCCTTCAGACAGACACGTGCCCAGCAGGGAACGCTCGGATGTTAATAAATTTTCTGTTATGTACATTTTGAACATGTAAGGCTTAAGCCATGGGACAGCTGTCCCTAATTTTGTCAAAACATTTTTGTAAAAGGAATGGCCATTTTGGTAGTCGATTTTAGTAGAAATTCCTGTAAAAGACAGAGGGGGAATGCTAGGTGTCAGCCCAGAGGGCAAATTTGTAACTATAAATAGGAGCTAGAAGAGATTAGAACAGGGGACTTTTGGCAGGGAATGAAAATTTTGGGCGAATGATATGAGCTATCTTGTATCGGCTCTGTAAATTGAATTTTCTAATAGAAGCCACAGGAGATGGACGTTTTGCTTGGAATGTTGGGTTGCTTTATGTTGGACTATTCTAATGACTGCAATTCTGCAATGTGAGATCATTCTTGACTTCTGAATTATTTCTTTGTATTAATGATTTTGCTCTTATCTATGCATGCGTTCTCTCTATTTCATGGACAATGAATGCGTTCCATATTAAATCAGGAGCTACCTGCTGATACTTTTACCATTGCTGTAGATTTTTCTTCTAGAACGAATGGCTAACTGTTCTTTCTTCAGGATAATTCGTATGGCTCATTGTTCATGCTTTTAATTGCTCCTTGCAGGGATCTTTTAGTTTAATTCCAGTTTCGTTCTATCTAGAGCTGTTTCTTTATTCTTGTTACTTAGATCAAACAATTTTGATTTCTTCTGTTCATAAGCAATAAATTCGTTCTGTAGGTTCAGTGTAGATCTGTTTCCTTAATCCTGTAGCTTTTCTCTGTTTATTTTCTGAGCAACAGATGCGTTCCATTTTAAATGAGAAGCTATCTTCTCAAGATCCTCATCTTGCTGTAGCTTTGACCGTGAGAAATAATAGTTATCTGTTCGTTGCTTATGATATCTGTTACAGCTGATTGCTCTCCCCTTAAGCGTGTTCCCCTGCAGGGATAGGTAGATGTGTTCCTGTTTCTAAATTTAAATCTGTTTCAGTTGCATTTAGACTAAGTATAATTTAGGCATGTGCATCTCATATAAAACACATAAAATCCAAAAGAAAGGTGGATCGGGCCATAACCGGTAAAATCGGATTTAAAGTCCAAAACCACGGTTGCCGGAACCGCTAACCGGACGGATTCCCTACACCAAACGGGAGATAGTCTAATTGGGACCGTCTCTCGGGGAGAATCCCTTTCTGATTGATGCTACGATATCCGAGGCATCAACAGTTTTTGGCGCTAGAAGGAGGGCCTGAAGTGCATGGCTGATAGAGGAAAATCTTCCACGGTCATAGATAACACTGAAAACCCGCTTGAAGAAAACTTTTCAAACAGCCCAAATCTTGGATTAACAGACCAAGAACGCCTCGTTTCTGACCCTGAGCCTCAGGAAGCTTTATACGCTGTTCCTTTTGCAGAAATAGAGGACTTGAGAAGACATACTAGATCTTACGTTAGACAGCTAGGTGGGTTAAACGCTGTCAACTTCCTCCCTAAGAAAACTACACCCAGAAAGGAGCCGCAATATACCCGTGATTCGATCCTCGTTCAGAGTTTTGAAGAACTGGTAAATCTAACGTTGGAAGAAATCTCCGGCACTCTTAACAAGTCAGACCAAGAAAATCTCGAAGAAATTACCACTCCCAAAAGTACTCCACCGAATTCACCTTACAATTCTCCACCAGGGTCTCCACGTCCGAACCCAAACATGGCTGTACCTGCCTGGAGAGCAAGGGGAGCGCTGAACCTAGCTGGACCATTCCATAATCTCCCTAAAAATCCAGAAAAGGTCTTGCCTAAGTACGATCCAGGGAAGGCCATTTCGGCGGAGGATCACCTCAAGAGTTTTTACTTAGCTCTGAACCTTTTAAATGTACAACATGAAGACGTAGTCTGCAGGTTGTTTCCGTATACATTCGAGCCTAAGGTATCATCTTGGTACTTTAGCCTTCAACCCAGCTCAATCTCTAGTTGGGATGATTTCGAAAAGTGTTTCCTCAAGAAATACGGGAACCAAAAAACTGTAGCCACGCTTATGAAAGAGCTCTTATCCATGAGAATGGAGAAGAAGGAAAAGGTTCAAGACTTTAATCAAAGATTCACAACGCTGTTAAATAACTTTAGTGAAACTAACAAACCCACAGAAGAGTCTTTGATTGAATACTACACAACAGCTCTTGAAGGTCCAATCGCAATGTTTGTAAAACGATCCAAGAAAACGACCCTAATAGAGAATTTTGAGGAAGCTCGAAAGGTAGAGGAAGAGGCTGATAGCATAGCTAAACATGCCTTAGATGTGGAAACAAAACCAGCAGCTAGCAAGAAACCTTTGCTCCTCACGAGGGGCAAAGAAGAGCCATCTACGGATATGGAAAACGTAGTTAAGATGATGCAGAAGTTATCTAACAAAATCGTAGATCTTGAAAAGGACAAGGCTGCTAATACATCTAGGAAACCTTTCAAGCCATTCTATAAGAGAAGGGAAGACGGGGAACAGTCTCACCCACCAATGAACACTGCCCCTGTTCTAAATTTGAATGAGATTGGGATGGAGAATTTCTGCACCTTTCACCAAGAACCACACTCGGAGAAGAGCTGCCCTCAATGGATCAATTCCATGAGCTTGGTCATGAACCAAATGTTAGATTCTCAGATCCCAGACCAGGATGATCCTCCAGAAGAGTCAGGCCCTGAGTTAGAGGAACCAACCCCGGACACTACTATGGTATTGTGGGATTGGATACCTATGACTGAATTAGTAGAAGAAGATTACGCAGACAGCTCTCCCTCTACCATAAATGTTGCTACTCGCAGCAAGGGCCCAATTGCGGATCCTGTCCCATCCACCTCTTCCCATAAGCCTAAGATTACAAAGGATCCGCCCAGGAGGCATATACCAATCATCCCACCACAGCCCAAAGTAAACCAGACAGCGGCCAAACAGCCAAGTGCTGATAACACAGTTCAGCCGCCTAAGGAGACCTTGAACAAAACAGATCAGTCCACTCGAATTGGGAATGAATCCGATATAGGGTATGATATTATCGAAGATATCAAGAAAGTTAAAGCAAACGTATCAATATTTGACATGTGTAGCTTGCCCCATCAACGAGACAAACTACTTCATGTTTTACAACCAAAACCCAGCTCTACATTAACAGATTCTCAAGACAATCCTGAAATTAACGAAGCTAGCATCGGTGGGAAATCCAAATCCCAAACATTGCCATTTCTGCTGACATTCGAAATTTTTAATCACAATGTGCATAACTGTCTGGTAGACTCCGGAGCTTCTTCAAACGTCATGCCACTTTCAATTTGTAAGAAAATTAATGGGCAGCCCGTACCATCTCCAGCTCAAATCATACAATTAGACAGGACTGCTGTCAAGGTTATAGGGGAGATGAAAGATGTTCTAATTAGACTGTCAGCCGACCCTAGAGTTTGCCAATTCATTGACATAATGGTGGTCGATATTCCTGAAGCTTATGGGCTGATTCTGAGTAGGGATTGGTCTACCAAGTTGAGCGGCTACTTTGCTACCGATTGGTCTCATCTATGGCTGCCTTATCAGAACAGGCAGAATCAGATTAAAATTCTTAGGGAACCTCATATGAAACAAAACGTAACCCAGCTAGAAGAAAAGAATGAGGCTGTAGCTTTCTCTTCCTCGGTCCTGGGAAATTACTTCTTGGAAATAGATCCGGGTAACTATCAATCTGAAACCTTTTGCCATGAATCAGACAAACAGTCCGATCTCCTTCATTTTTCTCGGACTGATGAGGTTGATTGTAACATAGTCAATTTAGTTGCTAACGTAGACCACAAAGAAACTAACTTAGTTGAATCTAAAGATACCTTTTGGACATTATACTTTGATGGTTCTAAAACTCTGGAAGGATCCGGAGCCGGTTGTGTTCTAATGGATCCAAAGAAGAACAAGTATTTTTTGTCTTGTAGATTAGAATTCGATTGTACTAACAATACCGCTGAATATGAAGCTTTGGTGCATGGTTTAAAGAAGGCCATTGGCTTAAATGTTAAGTACCTGAAGGTTTTTGGTGACTCCGAGATAGTAGTTAGACAGGTAAGAAACACCATTCATTGCCTCTCACCGCACTTGAAAGGTTACCAGGCTGAGGTATGGGATTTAATCATGTATTTTGACGCTTTCAATATAAAATCAATTCCTAGGTTGCAAAATTCTGCTGCCGATTTGTTAGCAACATCTGCTTCTAGATTGGTACCGACAAATAATAAATGCTCGATTGAATTGATTTTCAGGCCTTCCATTCCCGATAACATCACAAACTTCAGAATCTTCGATGATGACGAGCAGATTATCAGCTTCCTGACAAATGAAGACAGTTTTCAAGGAGCTGCAATAGATGAGGAAGAACATGATGATGATTTGATGAAGAAGGAAGAGGAGAAGGGAAATTTCATGCCAAAAGGGGTAAGGTCCCTCGAAATGCTTTTCGATCTTCAAAATAAATTCAAAAGACCAGCTAATACCAAAACTAACAGCTCATCAATGCAACATGAGTTGGTTAATTTGGGTACCGAGGCAGAACCAAAATTTGTAAACCTTGGCAAATGCTGTTCACTAGGAGAAAGAGAAAGGTTCATTAAGTTGTTTAAACAGTACAAGGATGTTTTTGCATGGACCTATGAAGATCTGAAAACATATGACATCCGCATCATTCAGCATGTTATACCAATGAAAGCGGGTGTCAAACCATTTCAGCAGCAGTTAAGGAGGATGCATCCCACTCTTGAACCGCTGATCCAAAAGGAATTAAAGAAACTCCTGGACGCAAAGATAATCTTCAAAGTTAGGCATTCCGAATGGGTTGCAAACTTGGTTCCCGTGAGGAAGAAATCAGGAGAGATTAGGCTATGTGTAGATTTCAGAAATCTAAACAAAGCCTCAGATAAAGACAACTACCCCGTGCCTTCAATGGAGCAAATCCTACAAATGGTGTCTGGATCTGAATTGTTTTCTCTCCTCGATGGGTTCTCTGGCTATAATCAAGTGTTAGTAGCTGAAGAAGATCGTCTCAAGACTACCTTCAGGACTAAGTGGGGAACGTTCGCTTACAGGAGAATGCCGTTTGGTCTGATAAATGCTGGAGCTACATTCCAAAGGGCGATGGATATTGCCTTCCGAGGATTGGGTGGGCAATGCGTTGTTGTTTACTTAGATGATGTTACAGTCTTTTCGAAGAAAAGGGAAGATCATGTTGTTCATCTGAGACATATCTTTGATCGTTGCCGGAAGTATGGTATTTCCTTAAATCCCAAGAAGAGCGTGTTCGCTGTACCCGAAGGTAAGCTATTGGGTCATATCATCTCCAAAGAGGGAGTGTCAATCGACCAGGAAAGAGTCCAAGCTATTAATAAGATTCCGATGCCTCACAACAAAAAATCTATGCAGTCTTTCATGGGCACCATTAATTTTGTCCGCAGATTTGTTCCGGATTTTGCACAAATTGTTAAGCCATTGCAACAGATGGTTAAACAAAGCATACAATTTAAGTGGACAGATTTGGAGAAGGACGCATTTAGAAATATCAAGGCAGCTGTAGCTAAAGCTCCTTCCTTAAGAAGTCCAGATTTCGATAAAGATTTCATCCTGTATACCTTCGCTTCGGACGATTCTCTCGCAGCTGTACTCACGCAAAAAGTGGAGTTGGGGGACGAATACCCAATTTCGTTTATGAGCACTGGTCTGCAAGGGGCTGAGCTGAATTACCCCATAGTGGACAAGCATGCCTACGCGGTCTTCAAAGCAGTCAAGCAATTTAGGCCATACATTTTGAAGAACAGAACTAAATTCATAGTTCCCCATCCAGCTGTTAGATCCCTTTTCGTTCAAAAGGAATTGGGAGAGAGGAGAGGAAACTGGGTCACAGCTCTGCAGGAGTATGATTTGGAATTTAAACCGGCTACAATCATCAAAGGACAAGGTCTATGCAAGTTACTGGTGGGAAACTCGACTGATGAAGAGCACCATTGGAAAAATGAAGCCGAGCTCAATTCGGTTGAGGTATGCCATATCTTCACAACTCCCCAGTCATGGTATAGAGATCTACTGCACTATTTACAGCAGGGATATCTACCCGAGCACTGGAATTCTAAACAAAGAAGGGCACTCCGCTTGAAATCGGCACCCTATCAAATCATTGATGGGATTCTTTTTAGAAAGAATTATGACGGAATCCTTCTTAGATGTTTGGAAAAGGAGGATGCAAACAAAGTTGTCAAAGAATTGCATGATGGCCCCGCAGGTGGCCATTATTCAGGAGAGACGACAGCACACAAGATACTGAGAGCTGGTTATTACTGGCCCACTCTGTTTCGAGATGCCCACACATATGCACGAAACTGTGATGTATGTCAAAGAAGCACTGGGAAGTTACCTAAGGCCGCAGGCCCATTGCAGCCTGTCATCATCTCTGAACCTTTTGAGCAATGGGGCATAGATGTTATCGGAGAAATAAATCCAAATTCTTCCTTGCAACACCGATACATTCTGACAGCTACCGACTATTTCACCAGATGGACGGAGGCCATCCCGCTGCGCAAGATCAATGAAGATGCAGTTATCAGCTTCTTGAAAGAGAACATCATAACCAGGTTTGGGGTTCCAATTTCCCTTGTTTTTGATAATGCTACTTATTTTTCATCTTGCAAGATAAATGAATTTGTTTATGAATGGGGAATTAAGTTGCATTATTCAGCCAATTACTACCCTCAGGGAAACGGATTAGCTGAATCCTCAAACAAGAATCTGATTCGAATCCTTAAGAAAACAGTGATAGAAAACCAGAGAAGTTGGCATGTGGCTCTCCCAAATGCCTTATGGGCAGATAGGGTAACCCCGAAGAATGCTTTAGGTGTCTCCCCTTTCACTCTTGTCTATGGCAAGGAAGCCATACTTCCCCCAAACATCTTGCTGCCATCCTTGCAATTGTCCCAAGCCTCTCGGGGTTCTGGTAGCCAAGCCTTACAATCCAGGATAAACACCCTGCTTCGACTGGAAGAAGCCCGACACAAAGCTAAAGACCGATTTCATCAACACCAGGACATAGTTAAGAGATGGTTCGACAAGAGGAAATCCGGCAAGAGGGACTTTGAAGTTGGGGATTTAGTCCTGAAATGGGACCATAATCACGAAGGCAAAGGAATGCACACGAAATTTCAACATCTATGGGTAGGCCCGTACCAAATTTCTGCAAAATTGGGCCCATCCACTTATAAATTGACAAATCTCGAGGGAGAGGAAGTAGCCCTTCCACTCAATGGCCTCGCCCTGAAACAGTACTTCGCGTGAGTCTCCGTGAGACTTCCTGTACATAAATAAAGTTGTCTGTTCGCTTTCGCTTTTAGCTGTTTTATTTTTCGGCCATGTTGTTTCCTGTTTTGTTATTTGAGCTTTTCAATAGGTTTTGTTTTCTGAAGCACCCGTTTGAGTTTCCCGTTGAAGATAGCTTTCTCAAAGAAAACCTGCAACCCATGAGTCTGGAACCTTGCTCAGTAAACCCGGCCCGCTGTGCTCTCGCTGAAATAATCAAAAAGCGGGAGGCCTACCCTGCTAGTCACACTAATCCTGTTCAATAGCAGAGACCCATGGCCATCTTCACTACTATCGTTGGGCTCCACCCACTCTCACACTTCAAAGGCATCTCAAGAAAGGTTACCTAAGTTGGACCCATGGAAAGTGGCACTTCTCGAAGACACGGGGTATTGAAATGACTCCATGCTGCTGATTTAAAAGCCAAAATGGCCTACATTCAAGAGTCTGTTTTCCAGGGATTCTCGCCTCAATTAAAGCATGGCTGAGACAAAACAAAAGGGACATGTAAAATCAAGAAGGCTGTCCAAAAGGCCCAGCTCAAAATAGGCTCCTCTCCGTCCGTGAAGTTTGATCAAATCAATAAAACCTCTAACTCACACAAAAGGACATTATGGATTGAGGAGCCCAAATCAAAGATCGGTCCAAAAGAAAATATCCCTGGAAGGCTCAAACAGCTAAGCTGTCCAAAATACAAGCATCCCAAAGGATGCCAGCAGCATGGGAATGAGGAACAAGAACAATAGTGTCCATGAGGAAGTGTTGCAAATCCTGTGGAGTCCGGCAGTAGTGACCATTTGAGGGATGACCCTCCTAAAATGAATCTCATATGCTGGCCCTCTGAGAGTGGTGAAGATGCCTCGGTCGAAGCTCCCCTTTCCCAATGACTAGCAGGAAAAGTGCTCCTTTCCCCGCATGAGTCTAAAATGCTCAGCTGAGTAGTGCACCCGAGACGGATGTTTTAATGAAGTTCCGGACCATGTAGGGTATTTTTTCAGAGATCTGTGTTCGCCAGCGACTCGCCATTGTTGTTGCAGCAACACCCCTCCCCAAAATTTTGTACATGTTGGGGCCCCTCCTGTATTTTTCGTACAAAGTCTGTTTGAGAAGACATCCCAGGCGTCCGCTCTGTTTTCAACATAAATTTTTCCTTCCCTGCTGAGCTGCTTGCCGTCAATCCGTCCATGTTCTCCCCATTAAGCCAAAAGATAACTTAGTTTTGCCCAAACGTTTTGAAGTAATCCGGACTTTGTCCCGAAACAGCGGGAGTCAAACGTCCAACCTTTCCGAGAGGAGGACCTAGATTTCCTTTGTCAAAATCCGCGGGAGCCATTGGGCAAAACCACCCGAAACGGCGGAAGCTTTCGATCAAGTCTTCCGCGACCACGGAAAGGTTCGCGTTGTTCTCCCGAAACGGCAAGGAATTCAACAAAGCCATCCGAAACGGCGGAACAATTCAGCTCTGTCTTCCGAAACGGCGGAAGCCATTCGGATAAACTCGCCGAAATAACACAAAGCAGTTCATCATTTTCTTCCGAAGTAAAAGCACTTGGAAAATTTTCAATCGTTGCTTCTGCGGAACGGTTCAAGCTCCGAAACAACTTAGTTCCCGAAACGGCGGAGCCTTTCACTCGAACCTCCCGAAATGGCGGGGCTCATTCACCTTAGTCTCCCGAAAAGGACTTAGATTTTCTTTCGATGAGAAGACTGCGGGAACAAAGGACTTAGAGAATGTTTAGTTTCAACCTTCCGCAACGACGGGAGTTTAAGTGAGCCCACCCGAAACGGCGGGAGTTTTCAGGGAACCCTTCCGCAACCGCGGGAGCCCTCGTAAAATCCTTCCGCAACGGCGGGGGAATTCAAGGAACCCTTCCGAAACCGCGGGAGCCCTCGTAAAATCCTTCCGCAACGGCGGGGGAATTCAAGGAACCCTTCCGAAACAGCGGAAGCCGCCGCGATATCTTTCCAAAAGAAAATAAGCGGGAACGTTTTATGAAACCCTTCCGCAACGGCGGGGGAATTCATGAAAACGTCCCGAAACGGCGGAAGCCATTTGGATAAGTCCCGCGGAGAAATTCACGATTGCCTTCCGAAACCATGAAAAGACTTAGAATTTTCTCAAGAAGCTGTCGCGGAAGCCTTCAGCTTTTGCTCCCGAAACGCAGGAGCCTCCGGGCTACCCTTCCGAAACAGCGGAGGCCAATCGCTTACCCCGTTCGGCGAAAGGACTCCGAAACGATCCCGGGCGAATTTGCGGAAAATATAAGTTTTGCTTCCGAAACGGCGGAAGCCTTTCCCAAAAGCTTTCCGAAACCAACGGGATCCTTCGCCGAACCTTCCCGAAAAATCAACGAAACTTTGAAATTCTGGACCACGGAAGCTTTCGCAAAAGTCTTCCGAAAATACCGGGAGCATTCGCTATATCGTTTCGAAAAAGCGGAAGCTTTGGCGTTACCCGTCCGCTACACGACGGTCTCTCGCGGAAGGCTTCAAGTTTCCTTTCCGCATTAAGCCCCGAAACGTCGGAAGCTTTCACTGAACCCTTCCGCAACGGCGGATGCAATTCGCAAACTGGCCCCGCAAGTGACGGTCGCACGGAAACCGAGGTGCTTTGACGTGACCGCTACGCGCGGCGAATTTAAACCCCGCTTTAACCACGCCACCTACCCAATTAAGTGCTCACACGTGCCATTCTTTATAAAATATACCGCGGGGGGCTCGACCAATGCACCATTGTTTTGAACCGGCCAGCGACGTGTGATACCGTGCAAATCGCTCCAGCTCACCTCGCGCATCCGTGCTCGCAGCCACCTTGCTCAAGCAATCCCCACGGTGCCAGGTAGGATCTTAACTCTGATTTCCACCACTGAATTGTCCTTTTGGGGAAAATAATGGGTTTTAGTGGGATTGTGACGGGCAAAACACCCGTCAAGGGCTATGTTTTGCCCGTCAGGTACAGTGAACGGAGTTTCCGTTTTACAAAATCATTTTAGGCCTTCGTGAAAGCGTTATATTTTATTTTGGTGGGTGTGGGCGGTTAACCATGCCCTGTTTTGTTTTAAACCCCGGGCCGCGCCCCTCGTCGTGGGTTAAGTTGACAAAACCCTATAGGCTTTCCATGTCCCTGACCGTGAACCCTGGGCCCTTTTCCATAAACCCCAGTCCCTACAAGCGAAGCCGAAACCCGTAAGCGGTTAAGCTACGAAAGTCGAAACTTGAAGCCGCCCTAGCTCTCCCCGTCAGTTTGTCCCCGGCACCGTTACCTTCGCTCAGACTAAAGCCTCCCGTAGTGACTCGGCAAGTGGCCGCGTGTGACGATAGCATCCATAGCCCTCACCGAGTCAACCCGCCTCTTCCCCGCCTTCGACCTCTCCAACCGCAGCCATAGCGAAAGACCTCTCCTTCCGCGAGGCGGAACCGGAAGCCGATTGCTTCCGCGAATCACCTATCGGTCCAATAAGACCAATAGCGTCCGCAACATAGCTTATCCTGCACTCATCTTTTTAAGAGCTTCAAATGTTTCAATGTGTGTCTTATAATTGAAATAATGTTTTACTTCCTATATATATGCTTCGTTGATTTATCTCATTAAGACAATGTTGCTCTCTGCTGAAACCATACAACCTGTTGCTCAAACTCATGATGAATTGTATATGGATGTTATCAGGGATAATTCAATATGCCGAAACCCAGTAAGAAGAAGGCGAGGATGACAGAAAAGAAACCTGCTCCTCCTAAGATTGAAACCTCGCTCCAAGACACCAGGTGCACCACTGGTGTCCCTCCAGAAATCAGATGGGATGACATATACAGAATGATCAGGGACCAAGAGATCCCAGATATGTTGCTGGAGGAGGCACCGATCTATCAAAATATCAGAGCCTCAGGCATAACTAGAGCCGCTACCCGCCCTGAGCTGTTCCCCTGTGCTGAAGTGATCGGGTGGATACTCAAACATGCAGATGCTGATGGGAGAGTGATAAATGATAGCGGGAACATGGCTATCGCCTCATTTCAACCCGCGTATCTGGCGGCAGCCTACAGGTTTCCCCGTGTCCAGCAAGCTCTGACCGATGAATGGTTAAGCCAGATGGACAATGTCGAGATGGCCAAAAAGCTACTGGTGCAAGGGAAACATTTGAGGAAGAAAGAGAGGGAGGAGTATGACGTACAGAATCTAAGAGCTCCTTATAGGTTGATCGCCCTGATGCTGTGTAGAATCTTCGGCATGCCCGATGGCACAGTATACAAGATTCAGTGGGTCCCTATCATTCACTATGTGGCATTTAAGGGGACAGTGTTTGACTGGGCCACCATCTTGTCAGATAGTCTGGCCTCAATGATAAGTGCTGCTAAGCCCGGGCTGGCCTCGAAGAAGGCTGAATTCTTCATGTCCTCATACCTGATAGATTGTATCTTGGCCAAGATAGAGTTCCCCGGATTGGGGTGTACATGGGATAGGGCCACAGCCCCGGTCTACACTGCATTCAAGATGTTGTGGGCTCAGAATTACAAGCCCAGCTACAAACTCATTTGTGAGGGGTTCATCATGCCCCTATACGAGAAAATGTTCAAGGAAGAACCAAGTTGCCTGTCCCAAAACGCTTTGGAAGTCCTTGAGGATTATGGGGATTTCTACTTTTCAGAACAAGGTACCTACTTGAGAATGTTCGGAGGGACTAAGCCCCCATACATATTGCCGCAGTATGCCACAGACTATGTGGTGCTCAAGGAAGCAGTAAGACAACTCTTCTTGGATGGGATTGGAGCATTCCTCCACAAGCTACACAAGGCTTCCTTTCCCCCCCTACCTTTCTGCATAGGTGCTTACAAGTTTTCAGGGGTGGCCTCTGCCGATGAATTTGTTCAAGAGTTGAGGGCCTTCCATTTCGGTGAGGTCATCTTCCACAGGAACGACAGAAAGGGTAAAGTGGCCGAGCATTGCAAGGGGAACTATGCGAACTTCGAATATTCCCACTACCCCGATGCCGAGGAGGAAGCTTTCAGAGGCATCAGCAACATGGCTGAGCTACGGATCTGTCGCCAAAGTACTGGAGCGAGCTCTAGCTCAACCAAAACCCAGAAGACCATCCAGCAAAAGGAGAAAGAAGCCAAGGATGCCCGAGCTCAGGAAGAGCTCAGATTAAGAGAAGAGGCAAGGTTGCAAAAGGAAGCCGAGGAGGCAAGAAAGCTACAAGAGGCTGAGAATGAAAGACTGCGGAAGGAGGCTGAGGAAGCCCAAAAGCAGAAAGAAGCAGAAATTGAGCGAGCTGAAGCAAGGAAGAAGGCGGAAGAAGAATTGAGGACAAGGGAAAATACCGAAACAGGTGGGTCCGGTGCGCAGGACATGGAGATAGACACCTCTCAGGCAGGTGGCTCTAGTACCCAAAAGGAAGGGACAGACCCCGCTCAGGAAGTCCGGACCCCACCTATGGAAGAAGACATAGACATCATAAACCGACCAATTGTACCGTACACTCCATCTGGGAAGCGTACGGTGTCCAAATGGAATGAGTTTGTCTATGATAAGAAAAGAAAAACAATGGTCCTCCAATCAGAAGAGAGGATTAAAAGTCCCTTCCATGACGACATAGTTACTCACCGAGAGGTCGCTGTCATGCAGAACACAGATGCGGATCCCATTGCCATGGCCTCCGCAGTTATAGCAACAGCACAAGCATCATTTGCCAATGTAGGGGTTATAGTCAAAGAAAATATATTGACAAAGAAAAGAGCACGTACCTTGCAACGAAATGTGGCTAATGAGCAAGCCCAGAGAGACCTGATAGTGAATAAATACAATTGCTTGTACGCCGAGCATAAGGAGTTGGCAAATAAGTACAGCTACCTGGAGGAGGAAAAGGACCAGCTAGCACTCCAAATAATGATTGCAGAAGCGGAGAAGAATGGAGCAGAAGAAAAGGCTTCCCAGCTAGAAGCAGACAAGCAGGCATTAACTGAACGTTTAGAGCAAGCGGAAAGCAGAACCTTGGATATGTCCCCCTTCCACGAGCTGTCATGCAATATACTACAGCAAGTGCATGGCTCTCAAGAGCTAATCACTGATGAGGTATGCAAACTCAAGGCCATGACGGTCAGGCTAAAGGAGGTTAATGCGGAAGCCCACAGGCTCAAGGCTAAGAATACCCGTGTCAAAGCAAATGTCATAAGTCAGATGGCATGGAGGGAAGGGAAAGGAGGTTTTCCCCCTCATCTTCCTTTTAAGACAGTGGAAGATTTTAATGAAGATATAGCCTTGTTGGAGTTTGGCCGGAACTGTGCCAATAAGCTGATGGCCAGTGTGCAGAAGACCACAGAGAGAATCAACAACCTGTACCAAAAGCTCAAAGGAGTCCACGATAACTGCTCATTGAGTTTCCCTCAGACCCTAGAAGATTTCCCGGGAAAGGAGCAGCGGTTATCTCAACTAAAAGAAGAGCTAGGCGTCCAGATGGAGTATGTAAAAAGCATTGATGTTCTTGCCATGGATGATCTCCAACATTACATCGGTTCATCAACACTTCACAATCATCTGTTGAAGGAAACATATCAAGTTGCTGAAGCGGGAGTACAAAGCATTAAAATAGAGCTCGGGAAGAATGTAACTTCTCAGAAAATCCTGTTTCCTGCTGCAGCAAACATAATCATAAGGGATACAGGTGTGTGGCACAGCTACATAGAAGAGGAGGTCAGGAAAGCTGCAGCAGCAGCAGAAACATCAGTGGATCCGGCAGCCCCGCTCCCAGCAGCATCTTCCCCAGCAATGGCAGAAAATTTGGCCAGTCCCGTTCCCCCTTCCCAATTAAGAGCAGCATCAGCAGGGGATTCGAGGTCCTCTTCCCAGGCAGCACCAGTGACAATCAATTTGGGCGACCCTTTTCCATCGGAAGCTCACGCACAGGAATGAAGCAAACCGAATTCAGCTGGATGACTCCCTTCAGACAGACACGTGCCCAGCAGGGAACGCTCGGATGTTAATAAATTTTCTGTTATGTACATTTTGAACATGTAAGGCTTAAGCCATGGGACAGCTGTCCCTAATTTTGTCAAAACATTTTTGTAAAAGGAATGGCCATTTTGGTAGTCGATTTTAGTAGAAATTCCTGTAAAAGACAGAGGGGGAATGCTAGGTGTCAGCCCAGAGGGCAAATTTGTAACTATAAATAGGAGCTAGAAGAGATTAGAACAGGGGACTTTTGGCAGGGAATGAAAATTTTGGGCGAATGATATGAGCTATCTTGTATCGGCTCTGTAAATTGAATTTTCTAATAGAAGCCACAGGAGATGGACGTTTTGCTTGGAATGTTGGGTTGCTTTATGTTGGACTATTCTAATGACTGCAATTCTGCAATGTGAGATCATTCTTGACTTCTGAATTATTTCTTTGTATTAATGATTTTGCTCTTATCTATGCATGCGTTCTCTCTATTTCATGGACAATGAATGCGTTCCATATTAAATCAGGAGCTACCTGCTGATACTTTTACCATTGCTGTAGATTTTTCTTCTAGAACGAATGGCTAACTGTTCTTTCTTCAGGATAATTCGTATGGCTCATTGTTCATGCTTTTAATTGCTCCTTGCAGGGATCTTTTAGTTTAATTCCAGTTTCGTTCTATCTAGAGCTGTTTCTTTATTCTTGTTACTTAGATCAAACAATTTTGATTTCTTCTGTTCATAAGCAATAAATTCGTTCTGTAGGTTCAGTGTAGATCTGTTTCCTTAATCCTGTAGCTTTTCTCTGTTTATTTTCTGAGCAACAGATGCGTTCCATTTTAAATGAGAAGCTATCTTCTCAAGATCCTCATCTTGCTGTAGCTTTGACCGTGAGAAATAATAGTTATCTGTTCGTTGCTTATGATATCTGTTACAGCTGATTGCTCTCCCCTTAAGCGTGTTCCCCTGCAGGGATAGGTAGATGTGTTCCTGTTTCTAAATTTAAATCTGTTTCAGTTGCATTTAGACCAAGTATAATTTAGGCATGTGCATCTCATATAAAACACATAAAATCCAAAAGAAAGGTGGATCGGGCCATAACCGGTAAAATCGGATTTAAAGTCCAAAACCACGGTTGCCGGAACCGCTAACCGGACGGATTCCCTACACCAAACGGGAGATAGTCTAATTGGGACCGTCTCTCGGGGAGAATCCCTTTCTGATTGATGCTACGATATCCGAGGCATCAACAATCTATTTACAGTTGTTTCCTAATTCTTAACTATAATCTGAAATTGTATAGTTTCCATTTTTATATTCAATAGTTTGCTTTTCAATCAGTTTCTATTATTTAAGTACAAGATAGAGTGGTATGAATCGATACTATTCCAGTTCATTTGTTTAACTAAATCTGATTTAGTTCCATTTACTATTTTTTTGAAGTTTGACTCGGTTTTCATTTTGAAAGATCTTTCGATCTTTTTTTTATTAAATCTTTTTAAGGTCTGACAAGTCGAAAAAACTTAGGTTCCATTCTACCTGAGCATATACTTTGCCTCAACTCTAAGATTACCAACCCCGGTCGATAATTAAATATTAGGTGTTTTCTTTGAGATAGCTCACACACCCAACATTTTGGCGCCGTTGCCAGGGAGTTGTAGAAGATAGGTAGAATTCAATTGTAGACAAGTGAAAATCCTTTTTAATTTTATTCTTTTGAAAATAGGCTGGTGGCGGGTGAGCGGTAAGACAAGAGGTAAGAACCTGCGCATCTGTTATAACAGGCATCCCCAAAACCCAGCAGTAGCAGTTATGCAGTTAGAATTTATTTTCATGAATAGGTCTAGAGATTCACAAGGTAGATTTATTAAAACTAATTCCCTTACTAAAATTCCTACTAGCTTATACGGGGGGTGTGCCACCCCAACTACTAACTCAACAGAAAGGTATCGGAGGACACCTAAAGGGGATAGTCCTACTTGGAAAGCAAAGGAAATCCTTTCTGGAAATCAATTAGGGGAAAACATAGGGACATCAGATCAGTCTATTCATAAAGAAATTCCACTAGAAGAACCTCATGCTCATATTGAGACTGAACTTAGACAAGAGGAAACTCAAAAGGATAAAACTTCAGGACCTCTTAACTCTCTGTTAGTCCAAAAACCCAAAGACACTACTTTTTCAATAGTAGGTGGTCCAAACTTGGTAGATTTTGTCGATCCTGCACAAGTAGACGCTCTTTTTGAGAGCTCTGTGAACATAGTTGTCTCACAGATTGATACAACAGCAGTAGGACCTCCAAATCTGGATTCCCATGTAGCTGATAATTATCCTCCTAAAAATAAGAATACCCTTCCTGAAACAGAACATTGGGACATCCCATATTCGCCAAGAAAGGAGCAACCTAGATTTTCTCTCTTTGGCAATAGAATCTTCATGGGGGACGAAAATGAATATCGTGTTCGAAAATATGAAGAAGATGGAGAAGTTAGAACTGAAGGTACCTTCGGGTTCCCTATCTTAGACACTGTAGTTGTTTCATCGGGTTTCACTCCACCATTGGTGCTTAAAGGTGATGCTTCAAAAGTAGACCAAGGAGTGGTTTTATTGTAGTATGGTCACCCCGGTTGCTTCAAGACTTATAGAAGGGCGAGTGAGAGGATTTTAGGGAATTGCCTCAAAGTTAGCCATGGAGTGTTTCAAAGTAGGATCACTATGGATTTGATTGTGAAGGATGAACAATGCAGGATTATCAAAGGGGTCGTCTATGATGGAGATAAGGTTCAAATGGTTTTTGAAGCAGCCTTGCAAAAGTATTGTGGAAAAAGTGTACAAGTTCTTCAACATCCACATTTTCACTTGCTTGAGGACACACAATTTGGGAGGGGAGAATTGTCATGTACCCATTCTGATAATACCATGGAGCAACCACTATCCCATTATATTCCCATGGGTTCAAGTGGATATTAATTAATTAATTAAGGAATTAATTTTGGCCTATAGTTACCTTGTGTAATTAAATCAAATCATGAAAGGGTGATGTAGGACCACAATTTTGAATAATTAATTTTCTAATATTTTTATATGAGTTGGAATTGATCTAGGTGGCTCAAGAGGGAGCATAGTAAGATGGATAAGACATATCAGTTGTCTCCCTTAATAAATTTGGAGAAAAGTAGCTAAAATTCTGGAAAAGCAGCTCAAATGCAGGAAAAGCAGCTAAAATTTGGAAAGGCAATAGAAAAGTGGAAAGGCAGAAGTTTCCATATTTTGCTAATAAAGTCAGAGAAAGTATTAGTAAGTGTCAAGAAAGCAAGCAAGGAATATAGGAAATCTTTTCCTAATTTCGAATTAGAAATGGGGGGCTAACTTCTATTCTCTCATGAAAATAATATTAATTATTATTTTATTCATATTTTCAGGAGAAAACTCAAGGAGGAAAGAAAAGGTAAATGAAGATTTATAAAAGAGGTATGAGCACCCTAGCTCACATATTTTTCCACTTTGTTCATTTACCTTGAGGAGCTATGTTCTTCTCAGAAGCTTGGGTGATGTGCCCCTTACAATAGTAGGGAGATGTGCCCCTCTATCCATTGTATCTAGTTGCATATGAATTCAGCTAGTAATTGAGGAGCTAGACACCCTCTCCATCTCATTGAGCCTCATTGAAAAAGTAGAATAGGATATCAATTGTTTGAAACACTTTGGATTGAGTTGGTTAGGAGTTTGGGGTTGGTGTTAGTAGCAGCTTCCAATTCAGGGGTTTTTTCCTAGAGTTAGTTTGCAATTTGGTCTGATCTGTTGATGGTGGCGCACTTGCATGAAAGGGTGGTTGCCTCGGAGCTTATATTGGACCAATATACATCTGCCTTAGGTCATGGACATATCTCAGACGTCGAATTGTAGGTCTAAAGATAAGTTTCCCCAAGAAGGGTTCAAGTTGTATGCAGGGACATGCCCTCTTCTCAAGACAATCTTCCTATATTTCTTCTTACGCTTATGAGCTTGTTATTTTCAATCCTATCTTGAGTTTGCTGCAACAGAGCAGCCCTTCATGTTGCATCATATGTAATATATGCATAAATAGTAATAAAAGTGTGCCCTTCCTTCCATTTGCATCTATTTTCAATGCTTGCATGCTCCTTTGTGCAAATCATTGCTAGTAATTGACATATCTTAAGGGTGGTTTAATTTCTCTATCAATTGTTCTTCTAATAATCAATCTGAAGTTACATACAGTCAATGTGGATGTAGTAGGACACTTCACATGTGTCAGAACATAGATTCAAGAGCATCTAGTGTCATATCTCTGCATCGGGCCATGGACATATCTTAGACGTCGAATTGTAGGTCTAAAAATAAGTTTCCTCGAGAAGGGTTCAAGTTGTATGCAGGAACATGCCCTTTTCTCAAGACAATCTTCCTATATTTCTTCTTACTCTTATGAGATTGTTATTTTCAATCCTATCTTGAGTTTCCTGCATCAGAGAAGCCCTTAATGCTGCATCATATGTAATATATGCATAAATAGTAATAAAATTGTGCCCTTCCTTCCATTTGCATCTATTTTCAATGCTTGCATGCTCCTTTGTGCAAATCATTGCTAGTAATTGACATATCTTAAGGGTTGTTTAATTTATCTATCAATTGTGCTTCTAATAATCAATTTGAAGTTACATACAGTCAATGTGGATGTAATACGACCTTGCACATGTGTCAGAACATAGATTCAAAAGCTTCTAGTGCCATTAGGAAATGTTTGTAAATCTACAATTTTAGCTCCCTAGGTTTCGGTTTTGCACCTAGTCTAGTATTCCCACCTTATGTTGAACTTGAGTCAGTGTCTCCTCAAATATGAAATGTATGTCCATGCTGTTGTTTAGTTACTTCCCTTAATGCACCAGAAGCTATGGAGTTTCCACATAATTCATGAGGTCATTACCTCTGGTAATTTGGGCCTTTGCCAGGTGTGATGTACTCCGAGAAGGTGCATACTGTCGAAAGTAAGGACAATTCTATGAATTCGGATCACGGGCTGATCATAAGATTGAATAACACTTCTCACACAAATTGCTAGTCTAGAATTGTCAAGAACATTGAAAATTAGACTCAGAATTATGCACAATATTAAACTGTATAGCATAAATGTACATCATCCAACCATGTATCATAAAGAGGCTGCAAATAGATAGCGTTACATCAGAAATTCAAATTGATTTGGAGGCATTCAAATTGCTCACGAAAAGTAGGCTTACTAAATTAGCTAAAACCCCCCAAGGTAAAAACATCTAACTCCAACTTAGCCATAAAGCTCACGAATTGTCTAAACTACTTTTGGATGGTGATGTAGGATGAAATTAGAAAAATATGGTAGCTTTTGGAGTGAAAAAGAGGAAAGGTGTGTTGGCCACAAAAACAAGCAATTGCGAAAACCTCTAGAGCGCATAGCTTTTACCTTATCTACTGAAAAGCAGAAAAAGCGGTGCAAAAGCTGGAAAGGCACTTTTGACACTTAGAATAGCCAGAAAAGCATCCAGGATGCTCATGAATGCGCTCATGTGGATAAGGATGGCAAGTGGTGGGCCAAGCAATGCAATAAGTGTCCAAAATCATAGTAAAACTACATAGGAAAGTAATAAAAATGTAATAAACTTATATCCTAAGTATTAAGTGGGTTTTAATGCTCTAACAAGTTCCACCCTCTTCCAAATACTTGAGTGTCTATCTAAAAGTCATACAAGTCACTTAGGATGTGTTAGGACCCATACACAGCCTCTGATTAGAAAATAGTTGGGGTTTGATATCATTTGGAGCGAGTTGGAAACATGAATATTTTGGCTTGTAAAAACTAGAATTTGCACCTAGTTTCAATTTTTCTGATTTTGATCTATGTGATTGAGTTAGTATCTCCATAAATCAGATTGGGTATATTACATATGTCCATGATCCATTTCTCGCTCCATTTAGTGACGAGGTGTTGGGTCAAATTCAAAGAAGGGAATCTTATTATTTTACTAATGGATTCTCGTGATAACATCAAGTGAGAATTGTGGGGGAAGACATTAAAAATACCACATTAACCATTGAATAGAGCTCATTTTATTATAACATGATTCCCTTTGGACTTAAGAATGCACCAGTAGTTTTCTCTAGGATCATCATGCCCATTGCTTTTAAGGATTTCATTCACAAGTTTTTGGAATTTTATATGGATGATTGGACAATATATAGTGTGTTCAAAGAGCATGCTAATTTATTATTACTCGTATTTGATCAATGTCGATAGCTTCAAATCTCAGATAAAATGTTTTTTTTGTGTTCCTTTTGGTAACATGTTAGGAAATATTGTTTGTGGAGAAGGTGTTCTAGTAGACCCTACTAAGATCACTATCATTGTGAATCTTCTCCAACAATTGTCCAACAATTCAGATCCACAATAGGAAATACAAGATATTACCATTGGTTCATCTATAACTATGCTTCCATCATTGAACCCTTGGAAAAGCCCTTGAAGAAGACTAACACTTTTTTTTGGATGCTACAATGTGTTGTATGTTTTGCATTTCTTAAGGAAAATATGGGGAATGCTCTAATTCTTATATTCCCTTGTTGGAACATAGAATTCCACACACACATAGATGCATCTAGGATAGCACTAGGTGTTTTCCTTACACAACCAAGAGAAGGAAACATCGACCATCCCTTATACTTTGCAACCAGGAAAGTGTCCCAAGATGAGCACAACTATACCACCACGGAATATGAAAGATTGGATAGGATTTATGTGTTGTAGTATTTTCGCCATTATCTCCTGGGTGGCCACTTTAATTTTTACACCAATCATTCTTCTTTAAGATATTTGGTCAATAATCCTATTTTTTAAGGCCAAATATATAAATGGTTTTTGTTGTTCCAGGAATTTTCCTTCGAAGTTGTGGTTAAACCAGGAAAGAATAATGTGGGACCATACCATTTTTCTCAATTAGAATTGGGCAAGTCAAGCAATCTTGTAGAAAATCAACTTCAAGATGTAAATTGTTCATAATCAAAGTTGTTTTTAACTATTTATCTAAGATTGCATTACTTCTAATCAATAGATTTATGCTAGATACTTACTCCACAGCTCAAAAGCCTCGCCTCATCATTAAAGTTGTGACTATCAATTGATTACAGGTCAATTGTACAAGGTAGGTATTGACCGCATCCTTCATAGGTGTGCAACGAATCATGGATGAGAATATATTCTATGGGGATGCCATCAAGGAGTTGCGTGAGAACATGCCAATGGAAAAGCAACAACCAAGAAAATAACACAAGTTGGATTATGGTAGTCAATAGTTTTCAAAGGCTCCAAGAAGTATGTTATGGATTGTTATGTTTGTCACTAAGTTTGGAAGCCATCCTAAAGAGATGAACTACCCCTACATCCAGTTTGGTCCCTACAAACCTTTGAGAAGTGGGTTTTGGATTTTGTTGGACCTGTCACTACTCTTGCTCAACAGTCTAAAGATAGATATATCAATACTGCAACTAACTACCTCATTATATGGGATGAAGTGCACCGGGAAAATATTGCTCCATATATATTGTAGCAAGATTCATCTTTGAGAACATTACCACAGTTTTTGATGTCCCAAGAGTCTTGCTAGTGACCAAGTTATGCTTTTTATGATCAATATTATTACTACATTAACTAGATAATTCCTCATTCAACACCATAAAATTATTCCATATTACCCTCAAGCCAATGGAATAGTGGAGGCTTTTAATACGATTTTGGAAACAAGCTTGACCAATATTTGTTCTGTAGATAGGGATGATTGGGATGAAAGGGTCCCTTCAATTCTATGGGAAAATAGGAACACTACTAAGAGATTGCACAAGTAGACACCACTTTAGTTAGTATGTGGTTTGGAGGTTGTTGTTCCCACATAGTTTGTGGTGCCTAGCCTTTACATTTCCCATGCCATTTGCATAACTAAGGAAGAAACAATTGTGGAATACCTAGTAGAGCTAATACAGTTGGAGGAGTCCAGGTTTTTAGTTGATTTGCATCAATCTGTGGAGAAATCCTGATAAAAAATCTAGCATGACCACTACATTCGGATGAAGAACTTTATTTGAAATTTGATCATGTTCTTTCATATGATAGTAATTATTTAAAGAATCCTAGAAAGTTACAAATGCATTAGCTATGGCCATTTTTAGTTCCAAAAATACATGATTTAGGTGCACTTTGACTAGCTCAATTAGATGGTGTAATTAAAACTGAACGGGTGAATGGCATTCACCTAAAACCCTATGTATCAACTCACTGAAGATACTTGGATGCACTCATGTCAAAAGGAGTGGGGTAGTTTAATTTTCTTTGTTATGTTTTTTTGTTTGAAGTCTCTTTTGTGTACTTTGTCAGTTTAGTCAATTGCGTTGTATCAAGATTGGCATGTTAATAATGTCAACTACATATATTACTATAGATATGAGTTTGTTTTTCTATTGTTTAGTCAATTTGTACAAACATCTTGTGGTCAGCAAAAACCCATACAATGTGTCCTAAAATTCCTCACTTGTGTAGAAATTGTCATTTGTGTAGTCATAAAAGACCAGACAAATTACATTGAAGGTTGGGTTATTCCTAGTCAAGCATCATTATTGTCCCGAGGTTAGAGGACTTGCATAGTGGAGTTTTATTGCATGTCCAATCACTCTAGTCTAGGTCTTATGAGTTTTCACAACTCGATGTGTCAATGGGTGTCCTTGTAGATCAAGGGTACATCTTAGGGAAAGTATTTATGGGATGATTGGACATATCGAGGTACCTATTAAGTCAAGTTTAAATTTCAAGTGTCCTAAGTTACACACTCACTGGTCTGGTATCCTTTGCATGATCATATAAATCCCATTATCAGTTTGAGGCATTAAAGTAGCAAGAGTTGATAAAGTTCCCCACCTTCAGTGTATTTATAACTTTGCTTCATATATGTTTAGATATAAACCACATAGGATCTTGAGTGAGCACATAATTGGCATGTAGTGTTTACAGTCCCCAATGCCATCACCCACCTATTCAATTCATTTACTAGTGGAAATTTGCAGCTATGGGAAAGGAATTAGGGAGCAATGTTGTGGAAGTAATACCGAAGGAAGCAATTCCATTAGAGTTTTGTGATCCCTAGGTCAAGGTTCCATAGGATTTGCATGAAAAGGGTGAACAAATGCATTTGGTAGACAATGATTTCATGGATGGCGACCTATTTTTAGATATGAAACCCGAAGTTTACCTCAACCATATTTCGTTGGATTATAGCAAAATTACAACTATTTGGAAGCCAACCTTTGAACCCTTACACACATCCACTCTCGTGGTGTTATGAAACCCACTGATTTTTGGAACCATAGGAGAAGTCATGAGGTGCACAAAGGTCATGATTACTAAAGTACATTCCATTCCATGTGGCTCAATCAAACATACCAAATTCATGCGCAAGATATTCATGCCTTGAATTGTCTTTCTATGGAGGGGGAAGATGGTTCCCAAGCATTTTAGGGTACAAGCAATCATGGCCATCGGAAATATGAGCTTAGGTATATGCAAGTATGGCACAAGGAGAGAAGGTTGCAGTATTGTTATCACATTAATCAACAACCCAAAATTTTGGTTGGCATACCAATTGATTGTAAGTTGTCTCATGCACAATTATACCAAAGACAAATGCACTCTTGCTACACAAATAGTTGACTAGTTTTGTGTACAAGGTATCGATCTTAATCGGTGCAATTTTTTTATGGATGAGTTGCTTCAGGACTATGTTGATGCTCACTCAGTGCCCGTTTTGGGTATTTATTGATTACATTATGTTAAGCCCTATATATTGTGGCATTACACCATATTAGTATTATCTTTATTATTCAGATAAGGCCCTAATTGTAATTATGTAGGCTCTAGAATTGTAACTGGACCCTTTATATCCTATATATATACCAAGGACATCTAGTTTAGAATGATCTCATCTCATCTTGCCTTGTGTATTTAATACATTGTATAAGGAGGTTTCCCAGTTGAAGAGGCTTTCTATTAATCTATTTTATTCATTATTAAGGCGTGAATTACTCTTTCTTGTCTATATATTCTCTTTTGGGGAATTTGTTGCATAACATTTGGTATCAAAGCTTGGATGCTTCCAAAATTAGTCATCTTGGAATATTTGCTATAACTATTTTTCTAGGATGTTTTAGACAATAAAAATCGAAGGGGCTACAACAGACAACCCGAGCTAGTTGTGGTACATTTTTCATTTCTTGATTCATTACAGGTTTAGAGTTATAACCAGTGGAAGTTAGGGTTTTTTACTAGCCCAAAAATTAATTTTAAATAGGTTGTCTAGGAAAAACTATTATATATGGATCATGCGAGTCCATATTGGATGAGATATATTGCATCAGAAATAATATGGACCATAGTGTCCATGGTAGAAATTTTAGAATTAGATCCTAAGAATTGGATATGTGGTAGGCCATACACTTTCCCTCTCCTAAAAAGGACAAAAATTACAAGTGTTGGGAAACATGTCATAACTTTTTATTGGAAAATCAAAATTAGGTCAGACCTATGGGATTGAAGACAAGACATATTAGGCTACTGCAAAAAACTTGACACTTAGAGGGGCATAAATTATAGAGATACCTCAGTTGGAAGGTCGTCCAGCAAAACAATCTCCATATGTTAATATTTTGAATTTTCCATAACTTTTTACTGGAATATATATTTTGGGTGATTCAAAAGGTGTGATAAAGAATAAATAGAGAATAATTATAGTAAACATTATGGATCAAATGGAAAAAGGTGTATCAAAAAATGTTACACCTAGTAAGCCTCCTGAAATTTCAACCATGACTCATGAAGAAGATGAAAAATTGAGACACGACGTGTCCAAATTGAAGGAAATGTTGGAGGAATTGAGTAATAGGTTAGTGACATGTTCTCAATTGATAAACCAAAAAAGTGATATATAGAAGGATTTTAAAAAGAATCTTGAAAAGATGGCCAGTAAAGAGGATCTCAAGGGGACGACTAGTAAAGAGGATCTTCAAGACATGAAGACATTATAAAATGAGATAAGACATAGATTTCTTCAACATTCATTCACTCAAGAATACGACAAAGAGGAAAAGAGGGACTTATCCTAGTCACATTGAAAAAATTGAAAAAAAGTTAGAGAATAAGAGGTTCAAATCCCTAACATTTTGATGATTCTTTGCATCGTCACATGTTCAACTTTGGTTCAAGGAACTACTTCATTCCCAAGATTGACATGAAAAAGTTTGATGTCAATGATCCAATAACATGGATATTCCAGTTGGAACAATTCTTTGATCTACACCAAGTTCCAACTTTGCAAAAGGTAACTATTGCATCCTTGTATTTAAAGCCTGATCAATTTGTATGGTACCAATGGCTTTCTGACCGTAAAAATGAATATATTATCTCTTGGTCTATATTCATAGAAGAATTGATTGCACGTTATGGGGATATTAAGAGCAACACATTCTTTATCCAGATGATAAACCTCAAGCAAAAAGGTCCATTTATAGAGCACATTAAACAATTCTAGAAGTTAAGTCTTAGAGTGATGAATATTGCAAAAGATCATGTGTTGGATCTCTTTATGGGTACTTTAAAGGAGAATATTCAACATGATGTACATATATTTGAAACTAAATCATTGGATAAGGTTTTTAGTTTGGAAAGGAAAATTGGAAGTAAAAATATAGCGCTAGAAAGAAGGCCTGAAAATAAAAATATGGATACTAGAAGAACTACCACAAACACCTATAGAGAGGTAAATTTTCCCCCTCCCAAATACACTCATCCTAATCCTACAAGATTGACACCTAAAGCAGTGGAGGAAAAAAGAGCAAGAGGACTATGTTTCAAATGTGACAGCAAGTACAGTAAGTGTCATAAGTGTAGTGAGAATAAATTATTCTTCATAGACTATGAAGAGGAAGATGATCCAAATCTGGGACAACCTCAAGAGGAAGCTATAGAATATACTAATCCAACCATATATTGTTTTGCATTGGACTACATTAGCACTCCTCAAACTCTCAAGATAGAAGGATATATAAAAAAGAGAAAGGTAACATTGTTGATTGATTTTGGTAGTACCCATAACTTCACTAATTGTAGATTAGCCAAAACTCTTAATTGCTTTATATATCCCGCACCAAAATATCAAGTAATCATTGCAGATGGAGGCACCATAAATTTTTCATGAAAGTGACATAGTATTAAGATTACTATATGTGAGTATTCATTGGATATCCTACTAATTGAAATCCAAATTGGTGGTGTTGATTGTTTGACGGACAATCCACTCGAGCGGACGCGAGCCAGATCTCGATAGCTCAATGTGAGTCTAGAACAAATAATACAGACTATAAACCACTTTCCTAGATCTAATTAAGGATTGAGTCACTAGATGTCTTACCTTAAACTTGTAGTCCTTTCTCCTGGATGTTGTTCTACGCCTTGCGGTCGTCAGATCTCAGCTGCAAGACCTGTCAAAATACACAGAACAATGCAAACAAGTAAAGAGCATCTATACAATAATAGATCTAAGTAAACAGTTAAGCAGGTAAACTATGCAATATCATCGATCACAACAATATTGGTGAAAATCATTTATATTACTGTAAATATAGGGAAAGTACATATAAAAGAATGACTACAACCAAGGCTTAACGAAGTAGCCCTTCTCCATCTAAGCCAATGCCATATCCTTCCAAGGAAGTGTGAGTCTCTTAATGGATGAGTAGAGATCCTTCAATGATGATTTCACCAGCATGTAGACACTATAGACTTCCTCCCTTTGGAGAGGGGTAGAGCTTCACTTATATAGGACTAAGTGGATAGGCTATGGATAGGGTAGGTTGAGATATGGTAGGAGAGAGATAGGGGATCCTTCCAAGAGGTTAGGAACTGAGTGCCAGCTCTCCCAAGAGGTCAGGGATAAGGATCCAAGTTAGCAGGCTTCAAGAATGAGCTCGAAGAAGCTATTTTTGCCCATTAACTGACATCGTCACACCCTGCAAGAGAGCAAGATGCGACATCGCAGGTTGCATGAGTGCAGCCTGCGATGACCTCTCAAAACCTAGCATGAATGCAATGGCATCTCTTCCAAGTTGATGACTTAGCCAATGAAACTTTACGGATGTATACACTGAGTCTCTTGATGGTAACATTTTAGGTGTAACAGAATACCCCCCAAAGCATGAAGCTGTTGAAATTTGGACAGGTGAAATGCTTTGACAGAAGGAATGGAAATGGCTTGTCGGATGAAGGACACTGCTGCAGTACAACTGACTCCGAGTACACAATCTCATATGAAGTACAACATGGTTGTCGACCAATACAATGCAGATCCATGGTAGCAATGATCGACTGAACACAATCATGGCTACTAGACACAAGCGTAGATCCATGATGAGATGAGAACACAGCCACAACCAATACAAATGTGGATCTGTGCGATATGACTCAATACAAACTCCATTGCAACCTGGGTGAAACATGACTCCCCAGGGTGTTCAAGCTGAACCCACAATGATACGAATCTATCCATGTGATTAAAAATGTCTTGACATCGAACATGGTAGAAACCACTTGATTACCGGTCATTGATGTATACCATTAACAAGCACGAGGGAAATCACCATTGATGTCAATGATTCCCAAGGTATCACAGTACATATCATCAAGCATGAATAAATGATCTGAAGTCGAATGCGAATGAAATCTTTCAATCAAGAGTTAATAATGTAAACTCATGTTGAAAGTGAGGTAACCTGCCATTGAGGCATGCAGGTCTAAGGTACTTGGTTGGTTTCTAGATTCAATCCTCGGATGATGTGTTGAAGTCGACAAGGATGAATCCGTCGAAGTAGGGCCATAGTGAATCCCCCATCATCGACACGAAACACAACAAAGGATGTGTAGAGCAGATCGGATGGTACAGTGACATGCAAGACTGACTCAGAGTAGTCCGACATGATGGAAGGTGTACAGACTGCAGATAATGAATAGCGAGAGTATTCTTGAACATGGGCATGGCATGACTTGGAAGTATTGACATGACGAGTACGACACTAATTCCTAATGCAACTGATGATGGAAGCTTTCTTTGAATGACTCAAAGGAGTAACAAGACTCAGGAAATAAGTGAAACTCGGAGACAAACGGACGATCCAAGTACTATATGCAAATGCAAATGAGTGCCATGTTCAAGAACAACTAGGTACTACCACTGATAAAGGTGTAATACAAAAGCTTTCCTTTTTCCCCATCATGAACGATGAGTGCCTCATGTGTTTTTTACGAGCTTGATGAGGGTAACCAGATGCTCGGTATAGGTCATCTCATAGATGAGTCCAATCCCAAATATTTTTCGAACCTGGGATAGGAGGGGTTCGTCCCATGGTGGGCCCTTCAATGTGAAAATTTAACGAGTCCATAGAAGGTAAACTCGGTGGTCATTTCATGTTTAGAGAGTCTGAAAAGAACTAAAGAAGACTCCAACGGTCCTTTTTCGTAAAGTTAGCCTCATCGCCTGAAAAAGGGTAAAACAATGCGGGAGAGGACTCTTCCAGTCATGATTGGCTGGAGTATACCTTTTTCGTAAGTATTTCCCCTTGGTCCGAAAAAGGGGTAAACTATCACCAGGAAGATGACCATTCAAATTCTTTAACAAGCATGAACGCGACAAGTTCGCTTGGCAATATTTTCGTATTTCGAGAGCCTGAAAAGAGCTTAAAGATAGACTTCAGGGGGGGTGGGGGTTCCTTTTCTGTAGGAGTTTAACGAGCCCGGAAAAGTGATAAATTGTAACTTGGTAACTTATTCTCATAGTTTCAAGAGCACGAGAAAGAACAAAGAGTAAGCTCATTATCATTAAATAATTACAATCTAATGAATGAAAAGACAATGACAAAACACACAAGGGGTGTTCATACCTGAGATGATCGTTCCAATGCGAAAATGGCGTAAAAAAACACTTAACAGATCCTGTACACTTGAAAACTAGGTCAAATGGTCAACCAAACGTTCAAATGCAATAAAAATGATCCAAACTATAGCAAATTACCTAAAGGTATCACATATTTGAAAAAGAATATTCCTTTTGTTTATAAATGGAAAAATGGGTCAAATAGAGTCACCATTGTTTCATTTGCCAAATTTGGGAGGAGACGTGCCATTTGGAGCCAAAACTTCACTTGTCGATTCTGGGAGCTACGAGCAACCATTTCACCCACCGTCCGGAGAAGGTAACCCTAAACTTCATCTAGCATAATTGTAGTGGTTTACATTTTTTATTTTTGTATTATAGTGCCGACAAGTTAACAACATGTGTGTGCAAATGTGGGCCCCGTACGACCAGTAGGAGTCTCTCTTATGGCGAGGAAAGAGAGAGGAGAGGGAGCAGTCATGGCTCCATCCGTACATGCTGCCATTGCATAGATGGATGGAGTCTATGCGAACCTGAGTGGGTTGACGTTAGAAGTTCCCGAGCCGATGGTAGATTAGGTACCGCGGCCCATGTAGGTGTATACGGTTGGAGCGTCTGTGCTTCAATGCGCTGCTTCGCAGGGTCGCGAGAGAAGTTGACTACTTCCACACTCAGCAGGCTAGAACTGTCAGACCTAGGGGTGTACGGGCCAGGCGTTAGGCCTTATATTGTTGTTATACATGTACTGAGATCTTTGAGGCCTCATATTTTTTGTACTACCGAAAGCTGCGAGGCTTCAGATTTTGTAGAGACTCACTGAAAGCCGTTGTGCGACTCACTGAAAGCCATCGTGCTTTAGATTTTGTACCAGCACTACTTTTTATGATGATATATATATATATATACAGACATATTGGCGGTTTTATACATTATGTGTTTAAAATGGATGAATGGTGTGATCTCGTTTATAAAGACGGAGTAAGGTAGGATCGCGAATGGTGTAGACTCGGTTAAGATGACAAACCACTAGTTGAGAATCCAAGTGGATGAAAACATGGTCCATACCCAAATAAATAGCGTCGGTTAAGGTTCCAATGACTGCTTGATATTCCGCAGCATTGTTGGTCGCGAAACCTAGACACATTTCCCCCGAGCTGATGAGCTCGCCAGTAGGTGAATAGAGTACCTAAGCTTCCAAAGCAAGGTTGCAGGTCTGCCGGTTGGCACCGTCCGTGAATCCATAGCATGTTTCCATCTGCACACGCAGACAGAACATGGTATAAGAAACAAAATAAGACCTAAACACGCAAAAAATCAAAGCGTTACACCACACAAAAACACACACACGCCATGTACAGTATATACAAAAGTACTTTTGCGTGAAAGATTCAGGCATAGTACCTCTTCAGGTGGAGCCCATTATGGGGCTCACCCAAAGATATCCCATCATAGTCTTCAAGCTCATAAGCTCCCTTCTCTAAGACGCGTTTCACTATGTAAGGTCCATGCCACATGGAATCAAACTTTCTTGCCCCAGCTTATCATGTTTTTGGTCATATGTGAGGACCAAATCTCCCTCCTTGTAGGTGTGAGGTTCTACCGACTTGTCGTACCGCGCTTTGATGCGTTTCTTATGAGCCTCATTGGCAAGAGAGGCATCTCGGTGAATCTCGTCGAGCTTAGCTAGGTAGAGGAAGCATTCTTCCTCGTCAATAGTGTTTGGGAGAAGTTCGATGGTGAGTTTGAGGGATGGAATCTCGCACTCAATAGGAAGGACCGCCTCCAATCCATACACTAGTTGGAAGGGAGTAAATCCAATGGCGGTTTTAACGGAGGTTCGATAAGTCCACAGTGCAGAGAAGAGCATGTTATGCCAATTGGCCTTATGGGTACCCATCATATGTTGGACTATAGTTTTCAAGACCTTGTTAATGGCCTCAACCTGTCCGTTCGACTGTGGGTAGTATGGTGTTGATTTTTCATGGTGAAAACCCAATCTATCGCTCAACTCAGCAACCATATGGTTCATAAAGTGAGAACCATGGTCAGTAACTATCACTTTAGGAACTCAAAACCGCGCTATTACATGATTAAACATGAAGAGTGCGGCGGTCTTGCCGTCATTCGTGTATGTAAGCATTGCCTCGGCCCACTTTGTAAAGTAGTCCACAGCTACAATGACGTAACTATGCCCCTTGTTCGAGGTAGGCTTACAATGCATGAAATCGATGCCCCATTTAGCAAAGGGGCCAACGGCAATAACCGGGTGTAACGGGGTGGGATGGGTGCGCTTTTTTGTATGAAAATGTTGACATGGAGGACATTTTTTTACGGCCTCATTGCAATCTTTGAAGATAGATGGCCAATAATATCCAACGTGAAGAATCTTCTAGGCTGTAGGCATCCCAGAGAGGTGACCACCACACGCCCCAGCGTGACAGTCATTCAGAACGTGTTCAGCCCTGTCATAAGTCAGACAACGTCGAAGAATAGAATTGATACCATGATGGTACAAAGTGTCACTGATAATCAGATAATACTTTGCATGGTGGCGTATTCGACGATGGTCGTCGTGATACAATTGAGGACTGAAACGTTGGGTTTGAATATACAATGTGATATCTCCATACCATGGATCAGACGTACTGATGAGAAACAATGGCTCATCCGGAAAAGAGTCATTGGGCTCAGATTCTACATCAGTATAGGGGAGGTTGCATATGAGCTCAGCAAACACCAAAGACTTTTTCGACTTGGATTTTTCGAAAAGAAGATCTAATTCTTGCAGTATCACGATCTAGTGTGAATACTTGACCCCAAGTACCTGACGAGTCAAAACGTGGTACATGGGGTTCGAATCGGCAATGATGGTGGTGGTGCGAAGCAAAATGTAAGGTTAGAACTTCTGCACAGCAATAACTGCCGCGAGAGCGAGTTTCTCAACATGTGAATAACGAGTTTCAGTGTCAATGAGGCCTTTACTGGCGTAGTATATCACATGTTCTTGGGCGTTCTGGCGATAGTGGTGTCAGAAGCAGCGAGGTAGAGAATATGGTCGCGATAGTAATTCGGCGGTTGGAGCATAGGGGCATGCGTGATGGCATGTTCCAAACTATCAAAAGATTGTTGAGCTTGGTCATCCCAAATGAACGAGACATTTTTCTTCATCAATCTCATGTAACCCTGCGTCTTTTGTGCGAAATTACAAATGAAGCGTCGTAAATAAGTCGCTCTTCCTTGCAGACTCTGAAGTTCCGTAATATTAGTTGGAGGTGGAAGGGTGACGATGGCTTCCACCTTCGAGGGATCAATGCGGATCCCATCTTTAGAGATGATAAACCCTAGGAGGTGTCCGTAATCGACACAAAAAATACTCTTGTGAGGATTCAAACGGATATTGTACCCCTTGCATCTGAGGAAAATGACCATCAAATGATCTAAGTGGAACTCGCGCTGCTTTGCATGAGTAGGGAGGTCATCCAAGTAGGGTTCCACAAAGTCCTTCACATCATGGAAGGCATACGACATGGCTCGTTGGAATGTGGCACCAGCATTTTTAAGACCAAACGGAAGTTTACGATATGCAAACATTCCCCAAGGATAGATGAATGCAGTCTTATGTTGGTTGGAGGGGTGGATCTCAATTTGGTTGTATCCGAAAAATCCATCCATAAATGAAAAAATGACACTTCCAACACAATTGTCGATAATCTGGTCGATGAAAGGAGTCAGGTAGTTGTCCTTAGGACAAGCTTTGTTGAGATCCTGATAAGCAACACAGACACGGATGGTCCCCTGCTTTTTATTAATAGGGATGATGTTTGAGACCCACTCTGTCAACGGGATAGGGTAAATGAAGCCAGCCTTCAAGAGTTTCTCAATCTCTGCCTTGATTGCCACAGTCTTCCGAGGGTGTACCAGTCGCAACTTTTGGCGAACGAGTTTGACGTCGGGATAGGTTTTAATTTCATGTAAAACAATGGAGGGGTCTATCCCAGGCATCTCCTTGTAGGTCCAAGCAAACATGTCTTGGAATCGCTTGAATAAGGCCATGGCGGCGATGACTTCTTCAGGGGAACACTTCTGGCCTAACTGAATGTGTTCCACTACACCAAGAGTAACCGAAATGTCTATCAAAGTGGTAGGCTCAATGTTGGCTAAGTTGCCTTCGGAGTCCATTTGACATGTGAGTATCGAGGACTAAGAGCCAGTGTAGATATCCGGTGTAAAGATGGTGTGAATGTTGTTCTCCATAGTATTTAACAAGGGAAGGAAAGACGAACGATGGTGGAGGTATTCCCATGAAGGATCATCTGCACTCATTATTTCCATAATGGAATCGTCAGAATGAAAAGTCCGTAGCAGAGGATTGGATGCTGTCCGTTGTAGAGAACAGGAGGTGGAGGCCATAGCTATGTGGTCCTTCGTTGCTAATTGGATAGCCTCGTACGCGAGTTCAACGGGTGACAGAGGCATGGTGTCTCCAATCAGGTGTGTGGTGGCTTCATCAGGTACAAGCCATGAATCAGTGGAGTTAGGGATAGATGAAGTCTGGGAGGAGATCATGTTCATCGTGGCAACATGGTTTGGGGGATATGAAGTAGGAAAGATGCCCATTGCGCAATCAACTGCAGGCAATTCTCTACTATATGGTCTGTAACAAAGCAAAATGTACACTGCGTCTGCAATAGTGGGAAATCTCGCTGGTAATGTCCCCATACCGCACAGGGATAGCATTGTACAGGTCCACGACCTCCGCGACCAAATCCTCCGTCGCGTCCGCTCCATAATCCACCTCGGAATCCACCTTGCTGTTGGTACTGTGGTTGGTTGTACTGTTGCTGCATATGAGTTGGTTGCATGCCCTGCCCTTGCTGTGCATACTGCGGTTGCTGAACGTACTGTGGCTGTGGTGGAGCCATTTTCATCGGAGCATATTGCGGCATAAACTGTTGTGGTTGTTGCTGTGGTACAAATTGTACTTGTGGTTGAGGTAGCGGCTGGGCTACCTACAACTGCGGTTGCGGTTGTTGTACGGCACGCTGATCATCCTTCACATAGAATGCATCGTACGTTCTCTCATGAAGCAACCCATATGCCCAACAATCTTTATCGTCATGTCCCACAGATTTACAGAATGTGCAATACAGATTCATCGGTTTGGTGACCATCTTCTGCATGTATGGACATTCCTCATGGCGGTGCCAATATACCTGACAAATGCGACACCATGGCATGCCATCACCACTCAATGGGTTTGGTGCTCCTGAAACCAGATAATTGCGGAAGTCAGGGCAATTGTCCTTAGTATGCCCTTCTCCTCGATATCGCGTACCCCATACTTCTTTGCGCTGCTCCTTGCCATTCTTTAGATCTTGTAGCTATATGGTCAAGTTAGCTAGCTGTGTCTGTATTTGCGACATCCCAGCTGCATTTTCACCAATCGACAATGCCTCCAACCGCATCGCAATCTCCAGAGATTCACTGGGCGTCGAGATGTTTTGTTGCATCAGTGGTAGTCGAAAATGCGGTAGCAATGCCGTGATGAACCACTCTTTGTGTTGGACAACACTCATATCAAAACTCACCCTCTCCATTAGTGTCTTAAACCATTGGTCAAAATCCCAGACCATCTCATTGGGATACTGCTTAATTTCTTTCAATTCTGTAATATATTGTGCTTCAGACTTGGGTTTTCTAAATTCTGCAATCAAACCATCCCTGATGTCGTCTAGTGTCTTCTCTGGAGCTCCTGTAGGGACTAGAACAAATTTCATAAACCAGTCTAATGCGCGAACTCGCAGAGTAGTCGCTAACTGTCCTTTCTTAGCATTATCATCAGTGATCTGTTTTAAAGTCCATACCACTTCAAACAAAAACCAGTACTGCTCTGGGTTATCTGTCCCACTCCCGTGGAACAACGGCAACTTAGCATCCTCGCCCGCCATCCTGGGATTCCTTCCTGCAGGCGCTGAACTATTAGTAATCAAGTTTCGTTGACCTAGTGGGGTCGAAGTTGTGTTTCTTACCGGTTGACAGATAGTGAGGTGAGGTGTGGGTACGTTGTCGCAGGGGTTTGGTCCTGCCTCTATCCTAGGCGTAGCCTGGTTGTCCTTGTCTGGACTGTGAGTTTGCTTCGTCCCGTGTGGTATTCCTTCGTGAACTTGCGGTTCGATCGTAGCAGGACCTTCTCCTATCCTCTACCTATTTTCCTTTCGAAACCTTGCTCCTCCCCTTGCAAGACCACTCTCTTCCTCTGCTTCACTCACAGTCCCGTCATGACCTGCACCCATCTACCCCTTATCATTCCATGTACCGCCCCCCTACCATTGCAATACCCATGACCTCCGCCCACCAGGCTGTTTACTGATCCATATGCATCTTTAATATACCCTTCTCACAAATAAGCATCTTAATGGACAGTTGAAGCGACAACAGAAACCTTCCTCGGGGTTCACGGAAGAAATATCTTTCAACTTCACTATAGGACGTTTGCGTATCAACCACAAATTCAGTGATATACCCTTCCAAGATGCTATCAAGCCACACTTCGACAACCCATGACGCTTTGTTGTCGACTTCCTATAGTTCTTGGATCAGCTCCGGGTTCCAGGTCGTTGGTTAACCACCTTGGTGGTTCCTCTTCTGGAAGGTCAACTTTTCCAACCACTCAAACAAAAGGACCGAGAATTCACAGAAAAACTATTCATGCGGACCGTCATGAATATATCTGTCCACCCACTGATCCACTGTCACTCGAGTGTTCCGACTTTGTTCTTCAGCAAATTCCTGCAACTTCTAATCAAACCAGCTTTGTATCTCTGGTTGCGTCGGATGCCACAACATATCCTCCTTTCACTTCGCACACGATCCCGACAACGGAACCATTTGTTGACTCAAACCTAGTCGACAGGGGTTCCCATTGCTGTCGACACCAACCCACTGCGATATCCTTGAGCACCGGCCCAGATAGGTTTTATCCCGTCCAACAACACCTACATAGTAGATGAGGTCTCACCCGAGGCGTTCAAGGGAGAGTGGACGAAACCATGTTTCCGTCAAATGAAGGAGGATGTTTGCGGCAACGATCACTTAAACTTATGGCAACATTCAGAAGTAAATCTATGCATTTAACTTTGGCAACATTGTATCGATAGCATCATTCAATAGAAACATTCATCGCGACAAGTATAACAGTAAAGCATTAATTGCAGCAAGGAAACATAGCATTATTCATATATCGCAACATGCATTACCATATTGAACAAAAGATGCACAGGGATTTTGCAAAACAACTCCGTTATGTCATATTAATTTAGCAAAACCCAAATACAATATCTCCGCAAAACACATATCTCGCTAGTATCTCTTGATCTCAGACACAGACTCAAAGATGCACATATCCAACATCCAAGGATCCGTACTAAGATGCCTCACCACGTACAACTTATGTCTATATATAGGCTTCCGCCCTTACAATGCTTGTCCACTTACTAACAACTTCCTAATCGACACTTTGGACAAATGACCCAACCTCTAACTAACATAGTCCAAAATGACCCAAAACCCGCATACGGCGGTACAATTGACCCAAAAAATACATAACATACGGTCCAAATGGTCCAAAACCCGCAAACTGCGGTACAATTGACTAAAAAATACATAAAATAATCTTCTTTATGCCTAGCTCTCCACCTTCCGCGATATCTTCTGACTTGTCGCAGCATCAACGATGCTGCGATTCTACCTTACCGAACCGCCTACCAACAGCACTCCAACAAATCAGAAAATCTCGAGAGAAAGCAAGCACTCAATGAACTGAAAGTACACACGAACACTCAAACTCAATAAGTAACAAGCAGCACTAAAGCAATCAAAGCTCACAAACGTATGCAAATGAGGTCTGGGTAAATGATCTAATACACTTGACTAGATCTGGCAAGGAGAGGAGGGAATGCAAGGGTGAGCGGATGCAGGTGGAGGAGACCAAAGTGTTCACCACTACCAAATCTCAGACTTGTCCAAGATGGAACCCAAAACAACTCCAAATAAAACCAAACAACTCGATCACACAAATAAAAATGGGATCTCTGACTGGATCTTGCAGTATAGAGGGAGTCTGCACACAAACCAACACTCAAAAGCAGAAAGGAGAAAGGGTGCCTATATGGAAACTTCGACAGATCGACGTAGTCTGTGCTTGTACACAGTGTGACATCATAGTTCACCAATGCGAGAAGTGTGACGATGCCGCATTATACCAATGGAAGGGTTGCGACGAGGGGGCAATAGACAAAGAACAGAGATAAAAAATGATACAGTGTCTCTCTGAGTACATTGACCAGGTGCGACAGGCGAGATCCAAGTTAAAAAATGAGCCAAATATCCAAGTAATGAGCAATGAACTGGTTTGAAAATGAGAAGTACAAACTCAGAGGAAGGTAATCAGACTCTTCAAAGTGAAGATCTGATGGTGAAACCAACTTAAGAGGCAAATGGAAAATAAAAAAGGCTTGTAACAAGAAATCAACTGAAAATAACATTCAAATTGACAACTACAAAGCAATGTTCTTCCCCAGTATGGTCGCCAGATTTGTTTGACGGACAATCCACTCGAGTGGACACGAGCCGAATCTCCCTAGCTCAATGTGAGTCTAGAACAAATAGTACAGACTATAAACCACTTTCCTAGATCTAATTAAGGATCGAGTCACTAGATGTCTTACCTTAAACTTGTAGTCCTTTCTCTTGGATGATGTTCTATGCCTTGAGGTTATCAGATCTCAGTTGCAAGACCTGTCAAGATACACATAACAATGCAAACAAGTAAATAGCATCTATGCAATAATAGATCTATGTAAATAGTTAAGCAGGTAAACTACTCAATATCATCAATCACAACAATATTGATGGAAAGCATTTATATTATCTTAAATATAGGGAAAGTACATAGAAAAGAATGACTACAACCAAGGCTTAACGAAGTATCCCTTATCCATCTAAGCCAATGCCATATCCTTCCAAGGAAGTGTGAGTCTCTCAATGGATGAGTAGAGATATTTCAATGATGATTTCACCAGCATGTAGACACTATAGACTTCCTCCCTTTGGAGAGGGGTAGAGCTTCACTTATATACGACTAAGTGGATAGGGTATGGATAGGGTAGGTTGAGATATGGTAGGAGAGAGATAAGGGATCCTTCCAAGAGGTTAGGAACCGAGTTCCAGCTCTCCCAAGAGGCCAGGGATAAGGATCCAAGTCAGCAGGCTTCGAGAATGAGCTTGAAGAAGCTATTTTTTCCCATTAACTGACATCGTCGCACCCTGCAAGAGAGCAAGATGCGACGTCGCAGGTTGCATGAGTGCAGTCTGCAACGACCTCTCAAAACCTAGCATGAATGCAATGGCATCTCTTCCAAGTTGATGACTTAGCCAATTAAACTTTAGGGATGTATACACTGAGTCTCTTGATGGTAATATTTTAGGTGTAACAGTGTTGATGTTGTACTGGGGGTCCAATGGATACAGTCATTAGGAATAGTGGCTCTTAATTTCCAGGAACTATTCATGAGATTATCCTTAGAAGAAAACGAAATTGAACTCAAAGGTATTATAGGGAAACCCTCTAAAGTGATAAGCTCTAACATCATGATGAAATTGTTGAAAATGGACACCAAGGAATAATTGTACAATTGTGCTCACTAGATGTTCAAGCATCTATACCCTATATTCTAGTGGATCTCCAACAATTTATTGGCAAACATTCCAAGCTATTGGGAGATATACCTAAAGATCTTCCACTTGTTTAATATCATGACCATGATATTCACTTGCAACTAGGAAGCTTACCACCTAACATCAGACCCTACATGTACCCATATGCACAAAAAAGTGAGATTGGAAAACTGGTTCAAGAAATGTTGGATGCAAGAATCATTCAACCTAGCCAAAGTCCTTACTCTTCACCAATGGTGATGGTTCATAAAAAACAAGGGTTATGGCATATGTGTCCCGATTATAAAGAGCTCAATAATATCACCATTAAAGATAAGATTCCTATTCCAGTCATTGATGAATTATTAGATGAATTACAAGGAGCAAAATTCTTTACCAAATTGGATCTTTGTTCTAGATATCATCATATTAGAATGAAAAAAGAATATATTCCAAAAACATCCTTCAGAAGACATCAATATCATAACAATTTTTTGGCAATGCCATTTGAACTCACCAATGCACCTTCCACGTTTCAAAGTTTGATGAATTCTATATTTAAACCATCCCTCATAAAATTTGTGTTAGTATTTTTTGATGTCATACTTGTCTATAGCAAATATTGGAAATAGCATGCACAACATGTTGACATGGTCTTAAAACTATTGGAGGAGCATCAACTATATTCCAATCCTTCTAAGTGTTCCTTCGGGGTTCAAAAAGTGGAATATTTTGATCATATTGCATCTCATGAAGGCATCAAACTGGATCCTAAAAAAATTAAGGCTATAATGGAATGGCCAATTCCAAAGACATTGAAGAGACTTAGAGGATTCTTAGGATTGACAGGCTATGTTACACCTAAATCTTACCATCATGAGACTCAGTGTAAAGATCCCTAAAGTTTCCTTGACTAAGTCATTAACCTGGAAGAGATGAAAACTCTTTTATACTAGGTTCTGAGAGGTCGTCGCAGGTTGTCCTCATGCAACCTGCGACGTCGCAGCTTGTCCTCTTACACTGCGACGATGTTAGTTAATAGACTAAAATAGCTTCTTCGAGTCCATTCTCGAATCTAGCTAATGTGTATCCCTATCCCTAGCCTTTGGGGAAGCTGGCATTCGGTTCCTAGCTTCTTGGAAGGATCCCCTATCTCTCTCCTACCATATCTCAACCTATCCTATCCACTTAGTCCTATATAAGTGAAGCTCTCTCCCATTCCAAGGGGAGGAAGTCTATAGTATCTAATTGCTGGTGAAATTAGCTTAGGAGAGATCTCTACTCATCCCTTGAGAGATCCATCATCCATTTGGAGGCTTTGGCATTGGCTTGATCGGAGGAGGATTTCTATGTTAAGTCATTGGTTGTAATCTCTTCATCCTATGTATTTCCCTTTTTAATACAGTAATATAAGTGCTTTCCACCAATCTCATTGTGTTAATGATATATTGTGTAGTTTGCTTACTTAACTGCTTACTTAGATCTATTATTGTGTAGATGCCATTTTACTGCTTATGTTCTTGCATTGTCTTGGCAGGTTCTTGGATCTAAAGACCATCAATCTTGGAGCAACATCTAAGGAGAAAGGATTAGCGATCTGAAACGGTAAGAGCATCTAGTTCCTTGATCTCTAATTAGATCTAGGAGAGTCATTTATGTTCTGTCTCTATTTGTTCTAGACTCACGTTGAGCTAGGGAGAATAGGCCTTGAGTCCGCTCTCGATAGATTGTCCATCAAACAAATCTGGCGACCATACTGGGGATTTACATTGTTTAGTTTTCATTTGATTGTCATTTTCATTTGATTTCCTTTGCAAGTCATCTAAGCTACCTCCTAATTATTTTTCACCATTGGACCTTCACTTTGAAGAGTCTATATTCCTCCTATGAGTCTGTGCTCACTATCCTTAAACCATTTCATTGCTCATTGTTTGGAGATTTGTTCATTTTTGAACTTGGATCTCACCCGTCGCACTTGGGAAGTGAAACCAGAGCGTTGATTTGACGTCTACTTCTTTGTCTGTTGGCCTGTCGTCACAGCCCTTCCACTGGTGCACTGCAACATCGTCGCACTTCCCGCACTAGTGACCTGTGACGGTTGCTCTGTGTATACACACAGACTGCGTCAATTTTTCAAAATTGACATGTGGGCATCCCCTCTCCATTTTTTGATTTGAGTCTTGGTTTGGTGTGCAGACTCTCTCTGTGCTGCAAGATCCAGTCAGAGACCTTTCTGATCAGTGTGTTGAAGTGTTTGGTTTTCATGTGGGTTGTATTGGGCCTCATTCTTTGATGAGATTAAGCTTGGAAGTAGTGGACACCTTGGTTTCCCCATATTCATCCACTTAGCCTTGTAATCACTCCTCCCCTCACCTGTTCTAATCTCTGCATTAGATCTGATCCCAAACTCCTTCTTACACTTGTCATTAAGATTTGTTTGCATTTTAGTTGTTTGATTGAGTGCTTTGAGTGTTTTCAGTCCATTTGAGTGCTTGTCTTTTGCTTGAAGTTTCCTGAGTGTTTAGAGTGCTGCAAATTAAATTTCTTTTCAGTTATCAATTCTTAAAAGTATCATTGCTATCAACTTGTAATCTTGGCATATCATTGGAAATTGAAAGTGCATCATTTTTACTATTTTCAAGTACATTTGGAAATTATTGTAGAAATTACTTCATGCATTGGAATTGTCATTCAATAATCTTTTGCAAAAGTTTGAACAAGAATTAGTCATTTGTACTTTTCGAGAACTATGAATCATTCATTTTCTTGAAGAACTCAAATGAGATCAAGTCTTTACAAAAGTGACTCCATGCTTGAGAAAATTATATGCATTTTTTGTTTTTAGTGTTTTTAAGCTATCATTGTGAAATTGAAAAGTAAAGAGTGCTCTAGATAGGAAATTTCTCTCTTTTCATCTCTTAAGTTTTGATTTGAAAAGACAAAAGAAAAATGTTTGGATTTGGTTATCATGCTTGTTGATTTTTAGAGTTTTGCTTGGAAAAACGGAAAACGAAAAGAGTTCTTTTTATCAAATTTGGTAGATTTTGGGATTGTGTTGCATTGTGTTGCTTTGGTGAAATCATTGGAAATAAATTTCTCCTTCCCATACATAGAGTTCATCAAAAGAAAAGTACTTTTTTTTCACGTAGTTAGGGCCTGCATTATGTTTATGATTATGTACTCACCTCATGCATTCACCTAACCGTCCAAGTGTTAGACCTAAAATATTACCATCAAGAGACTCAGTGTATACATCCCTAAAGTTTCATTGGCTAAGTCATCAACTTGGAAGAGATGACATTGCATTCATGCTAGGTTTTGAGAGGTCGTCGTAGGCTGCACTCATGCAACCTGCGACGTTGCATCTTGCTCTCTTGCAGGGTGCGACAATGTCAATTAATGGGAAAAAATAACTTCTTCGAGCTCCTTCTCGAAGACTGTTGACTTGGATCCTTATCCCTGACCTCTTGGGAGAGCTGGCACTCGGTTCCTAACCTCTTGGAAGGATCCCCTATCTCTCTCCTACCATATCTCAACCTACCCTATCCATACCCTATCCACTTAGTCCTATATAAGTGAAGCTCTACCCCTCTCCAAAGGGAGGAAGTCTATAGTGTCTACATGCTGGTGAAATCAATCTTGGAGAGATCTCTACTCATCCATTGAGAGAATCACACGTCCTTGGGAGGATATGGCATTGGCTTGGATGGAGAAGGGCTACTTCGTTAAGCTCTGGTTGTAGTCATTCTTTTCTATGTACTTTCCCTGTATTTATAGTAATATAAATGATTTCCACCAATATTGTTGTGATTGATGATATTGTGTAGTTTACTTGCTTAATTGTTTACTTAGATATGTTATCATTCGGATACTTTTACTTGTTTGTCTTGTTTTGTGCACCTTGACAGGTCTTGCAGCTTAGATCTGACGACCGCGAGGCGTGGAACAACATCCAGGAAAAGGGACTGCAAACTTAAGGTAAGACATCCGATGACTTGATCCTTAACTAGATCTAGGAAAGTGGTTTATAGTCTGTATTATTTGTTCTAGACTCACATTGAGCTAAGGAGATCTGGCTCGCGTTCGCTCAAGTGGATTGTCCATCAAACAAATCTGGCGACCATACTGGGGAGGAACATTGCTTTGTAGTTGTTAATTTGAATGTCATTTTCAGTTGATTTCTTGTCACAAGCCATTTTACTTGCCATTTTCCTCTTAAGTTGGTTTCACCATTAGATCTTCACTTTGAAGAGTCTGATTAACCTCCTCTGAGTTTGTACTTCTCATTTTCAAACCAGTTCATTGCTCATTACTTGGAGATTTGGCTCATTTTTTAACTTGGATCTCCCCTTTCGCACTTGGTCAGTGTACTCAGAGCGACACTGTATCATTTTTTATCTCTGCTCTTTGTCTGTTGGCCTCTCATCGCAACCCTTCCATTGGTATACTGTGACATCGTCGCACTTCTTGCATTGGTGAACTGCGACGTCGCATTGTGTACAAGCACAAACTGCGTCGATCTGTAAAAGTTTCCATATAGGCACCCTTTCTCGTTTCTTGTTTTGAGTGTTGGTTTGTGTGCAGACTCCCTCTATACTGCAAGATCCAGTCAGAGATCCCATTTTGCTTTGTGTGATTGAGTTGTTTGGTTTTATTTGGAGTTGTTTTGGGTTCCATATTGGACAAGTCTGAGATTTGGTAGTGGTGGACACTTCAGACTCCCCCACCTACATCCGCTCACCCTTGCATTCCCTCCTCTCCTTGCCAGATCTGGTCAAGTGTATTAGATCGTTTACCCAGAACTCATTTGCATACGTTTGTGAGCTTTGCTTGATTTAGTGCTGCTTGTTACTGATTGAGTTTGAGTGTTTGTGTGTACTTTCAGTTCATTGAGTGCTTGCTTTCTCTCGAGATTTTCTGAGTTGTTGGAGTGTTGCAAGTAATCTTTTTAGTTTAGTACTCATGTTTAAAAGCATTGCTGTTATCAAATTGTTATTTTGATGCATCCATTGAAAGATCAAAAGTGCTTTATTTCAATCATTTTTCAAGATCGTTTGAAGAATTGCACATGTATTGGAATGTCTCATTTATAGATGTTTTGGAAAAGTTGAAAGAAAATTGCATTATTTGTGTTTTTCATGAATTATGAGTTGCTCATCTTCTTGAAAAATTCGAATAGGTATCAAATTTTGCAAAAGTAGTTCCATGCCTGGAAAGTTGCATTGTATATTTTGATTTTTATGCTTTTAGGCCATCATAGTGAAAGTGAAAAGCTTGCATACTCTACTTAAGAATTCTCTCTTTTCATTACTTAGCATCATTTTCATTTTGAAAGATAAAAGAAAAAGAAAAACATGCTTTGATTTGGCTTAGTAGTGTTGTGTGAAAAAAATTTGTGTTTCGCTGGAAAGGAAAAGAATACTTCAGTATCATTTTTCGTAGATTTGGGATTGTGTTGCATTGCATTGTTTTGGTAAAATTGTTGGAAATAAAAATAAAATTTCTCCTTCCTATACATAGAGTTCATCAAAGGAAAAGTGTAATTTTTTTTGCATGTAGTTAGGGCTTTCATTATGTTTACGATTATGTACTCACCTCATGCATTCACCTAACCGTCCAGATAAAATTAACGGTAGAACTAGGGTAAAAATTTTAGTAACCTGTGTGTAAGTTAGAGACGTGTTCCAGCGTGGTAGCTGTCGTTATTTTCCATCACTATATCCGGGGGTATTGTAGTATTCCACGTACTGATCTGTATATCGAGCTCTTTCATGTACCAACCAAGTAACACACGTACTTGGCGTATATCGAAAGGTGTTTCACATACTCGGTAGTATATCGGAAGGTCTCTTTCCGAACGGTTGTGCATTAGACAACACCACTACGGATTTGAGCTCCCACGTACCTTGCGTATATCGGGAGACACCCTTAGGATTCCTGAAACCAACTGAGTTAACCTTTTGGCCGTCTTGGAAGAGAAATACATCGAGAACAACACTCGGGGAGATTACTATGCATGTACTGTCCAGGTAATCGAGTATTCAGGCAAGTGTATGGTCCCAATCCTCCTTGTCGCGTTTTACTGTTGGACCCTGCGGTATATAGCAATTTGCGAAGCCTTGACAATCCTGTGAGGTTCCAAACCTATGAATCCACTCTTATAACATAAGTTTGCTTGTGGCCTTAGTTTGTGTAGGGTTTTTCTGGTTTGCTTTTCTTTTGTCTAGCTTTCCTTAGGAGAAACTTTTTGTTTCAGTTACTCTGGATGACTTTCCTTGGAGAAGGTCTCGCAGGATTCAGAATTTTCCACCCGAATATCCCCTTAACCAGGAGGTAATTTCGAGGGTAAGAAGGATCCACAAGCCAAGGTTAGGTCACATGAAGTGGAAAACCCCACTTTGAATGTTGGAGGACTTTTGTTTCCTCATACTGCTCCAGATTCACCTGCCTCTCACCCCCCGCAGGGTGAAGAAGCACAAATCCCCACTTCACAAGACTTACCTCCCATTGCACTGGGAGATCCTGGATCGTTGGAATGGATGAATCAACCCCAGGACGACCCCACAGTAGCTGCTGGTCCTTCAGCAGCTCATTGGACATCTTCTCTAGGCCACCCAGTGGCCCATTTTACCATTTCATCCCCACCTAGTTTTACCATTTCATCCCCACCTAGTTGGGCTTGTCCCGACGACTGCTTAGCACCTTATCATGAGCAATTGGCTTGTTTATTTGCTATGGGTGAGGAGTTTCAAAGTCGAAATTTCCAACTAAGGATCGACGATCGACCAATCCCAGGTCGCTCTTTATCTTTTGAGTCACCGGAATCATCCACGCAACACGTGACCACTTCTGAAACTGGTTAACCATCCATTCCTGCACATGCATCCCCTAGACAGGAGACAAGTTCAGTGCCTCTAATGACCCAACCTGTTGAACAACAATAGTCCAACACACCCGTGGTCACCACAGTTACATTACCTACTCCTCCCCCACCTCAAAATTCGAGGGGAGGATACTCTTTACCCCCTACCTTCCTTACAAGTAATGTTAATCCTACGGTGAATAGCTAAAAACTAGTGTTGGGTCAACCTTTACTTAGTGGTCAGCAAGTTGTTGCTGGGGGGAAATCCCCGTCTCTTAACCATAATACTGCAGCAGGAGTTCCCATCGGTCCTTCTGTTGGAAATTCCCTACCTCCTGGACCTTCCACTACGGGACTATCCCATGTTGAGGGACCGTGCAATGTAATTCAACCTCCATTGAGTCAAGCGTATCCAGGTCATCCTAACCCTGTGCCGGGTCAACTTAATCCCGAAAACGCACTCTACTAGGTACCTTACCCCGACAATCCTTACACTCTATGGGGACATCAAAATGTTTTACAACATGGACCCCCACTTACAGTCCCTCAAGTCCCTCCACCCTTGTTTAGTCCACCCCCACCTCCCATTGTAGGCGACGGGCCCCCACATAACTCTGGAGGAGGTGTACCTCTACCTTCTAGTGGAGGACCACCTCATTTCGGTCATCACGGTCCACCCCCCCATCCCACCCCAGTGGTGGTGGTGGAGAACCATCCCACCCCGGTGGTGGTGGTGGAGGACCTTCTCATCCTAGTGGCGGTGGTGGCGGCCCACCACCCTACTATGGTGGAAGTGGTGGAGGAGGCTCTTACCCTTTCGGCGATGGCGGTGGCCCACCATCCCCTCTCGACGGAGGTGGTGGAGGCTTGTCCTATTCCGATGGTGGTAGCGGACCACTACCTCCTCCTAGCGGAGGCGATGGCGGCCCATCCTACCTTGGCAGTGGTGGCAGACCCCCACCATTTGGAGGCGTCCCACCCCCTCCTGGCGGCGGAGGTGAGCCCCCACCTTATTATGGTAATGGACCACCTTACTATGGTGGCGGACCTGCATTCGGTCCGGGTGGCTCGTAACCCTACGGCCAGTTTCCTCCTGGAACACCCTATGGTCAGTCGATATAAGGTCCCACAAATCCTTACACGCCTTATCAGTACTATTAGTACCCGCAACCTAATCTGTAGCTGCCCTTTTTGGCCACTTTGGACCCACCTGACCTGTCTCGCCTCACCAACGATCCCATCTACCACAGAACTAATTGGCCACCCATTCCAGTGAAACTTCCATCAGATATCCTGAAATTTGATGGCAAGCCGGGTGAGGATCCTAAAAACCATGTGATGACATACCACTTATGGTGTTCATCCAACTCCTTGATGGACGACTTGATCCATCTTTGATTATTCCAATGGACTCTCACTGGTTCGGCTGCAAAGTGGTATATTGAACTACCACCCCATTCTTTTCCTGATTTTGGTTCTCTTGCTATGAACTTTTTGACTCATTTTCAGCTGCCTATACGGTATGAAATTAGTACAGAGCTTTTAAACTCGCTCTGTCAAAATATCGCTACTCACATCTAAGACCATATACATAAGTGGCGGAGGAGACGACGTCTCATTAAGGCTCATATTCCAGATTTACTCCTAGTAGACTGGTTTACGAAGTCTCTCATTCCTGCCATAGTATGGGATGTTTCCATGGGTGGCGCTGTCACTGAGGAACAAGCCATCGCTCGTGCCCATTTGCTAGACTTAGTCTATGCTCAATTTGGCACGTTGTTTGATATTCTTCCCAATGGACCCCGCAACACTTACGACCCCGCAAAACCAGCCAAGGGACCCCAAGCCAATGGTATCATTGGATCCCTTCACACCCATCCTTCCTCTCAAACTATTGGTTCGTCCCCATCACCAACACAGGCTGGTCACGACACCACCAAATCATCCACTCCTGCTGTCACTGAAGAAGTGAATTCTGTTTCATCAATTTCACCTCAAAATTCTGGTGGTAAGAAGACGAACAAAGGGAAACCTAAGAAATTTTCCACCCAGCAGGAACAAAAGAGCACCCCTGATGACACCAAACAGAAAAGGAAGTTAAAGTATCCTTGTCTACTATGTGGTGACGACCACTTTTCTAAAGAGTGCCCCCATAGAGACGAAGTTCAAAAGTTTCTCAAGGGAAAACCCACACCCATAGTTGTCAACGATCCCTTCCCTACTCAAAATCAGTAGTCGATCGCTCACACTTCTTCTTCCCAAGGAGAAGCATCCACCACCGCACATGTTCTCATGATGCATAGCGAAAATATCAACTTGAACACCCGTTCTCGTTTGTATGACTCCGTTTCGGCCAAGGAACCCGTTAGACGTAATACTGAAAAAGTTTCCACTTCGATGCCTGATGTCACCGTACCGGTTGCTCCTCTCACCAATAAGAAGCCCTCGTTTGAGTCAGTGTTGCGTCCACCCAAGAGCACGATTATAAAATTAGTTTTCAATACTAATGCTCGAGCTTCTCAAAACTACAACATTGTAGAGGACCTAGCACAAGCTCCTTGTGCTATGTCGACGCTCTAGGTATTGCAAAACTGTCTGAATCAGTGCAAGACTCTCCTCGGTGCCATCGGTGCAGTTGACCCGGATTCATCGAATACCATCATGTTCCGGCTAGAATACTTCAAACCGAGGCTCTCCCATCAATTGGCATTTCAAGTTGCTACAAACATTGCTGGGAAGATAATCCATCATACCGTTTTGGATGAAGGATCCTCTACATCAGTCATGTCGATTGCATGTTGGAGAGCCATTGGTTCTCCTGAGTTGAACCGTTCTCCTACCACTTTGAGAGCCTTCGACGGACGTAGATTTCAACCTCATGGGTTGTTACAAGCTTTACCAGTCGATCTAGGGAGCAAGACCGCAACCCTTAATGTGGAAGTGGTCGCTGCCCCATTAGATTATAACATTCTTCTAGGTATTAATTGGTTTTATGCCATGACTGCAGTCGCATCATCTGTCTTCCGCATAGTACAATTCCCCCATCAAGGTCAAATTGTCACAGTCGACCAACTGGATTTCTGCACGCCTGACACCACTACTCACCCGGATGATAACGCTCCTTCAATTGGACAATCTTCACAAAAGTATGAGAGTGTGGGGGCCGTCCTCCTTAAGGATTCATCCCTTATGGACGTCTTTCCTACTTCGGATCCCCCAAACCATGTTGCCATGGTGAACATGATCTCCTCACAGATTTCATCTATCCCTAACTCCACTAATTCATGGCTTGTACCTGATGAAGCCACCACACACCTGATTGGAGACACCATGCCTCTGTTACCCGCTAAACTCATGTACGAGGCTATCCAATCAGTGTTGGAGGACCACTTAGCTATGGCCTCCACCTCCTGTTCTCTACAACGGACACCATCTGATCCTCTGCTACGGACTTTTCATTCTGACAAGTCCATTATGGAAATCATGAGTGCAGATGATCCTCCATGGGAAGACCTCCACCAACGTTCATCTTTCCTTCCCTTGTTAGATACTGTGGAGAATAGCATTCACACCATCTTTACACCAGATATCTACCCTGGCTCTCAGTCCTCGATACTCACGTGTCAAACAGACTCCGAAGGCAACTTAGCCAACATTGAGCCTACCACTTTGATAAACATTTCGGTTACTCCTGGTGTAGCGGAACACATTCAGTCACGCCAGAAGTGTTCCCATGAAGAATTCATCTCCTCCATGGACTTATTCAAATGATTCCGAGACGTGTTCGCTTGGACCTACGAGGAGATGGCTGGGATAGACCCCTCCATTGTTTTACACAAAATTAAAACCTATCCCGACGTCAAACTCGTTTGCCAAAAGTTTTGATCGGTACACCCTCAGAAGACTGTGGCAATCAAGGCAAAGATTGAGAAACTCTTAAAAGGCCAGCTTCATTTACCCTATCCCGTTGACAGAGTGGGTCTTAAACGTCATCCCTGTTAATAAAAAGCAGGGGACCATCCGTGTCTATTTCGATTATCGGGACATCAACAAAGCTTGTCCTAAGGACAACTACCTGATTCCCTTCATCGACCAGATTATCGACAATTGTGCTGGAAGTGTCATTTTTTCATTCATGGATGGCTTTTCTGGATACAACCAAATTGAGATCCACCCCACCGACTAACACAAGACTGCATTCATCTGTCCTTGGGGAACATTTGTATATCGTAAACTTCTGTTTGGTCTAAAAAATGTTGGTGCCACATTCTAGCGGGTCATGTCGTACGCCTTCCATGATGTGAAGGACTTTGTGGAACCCTACTTGGATGACCTCCCTGCTCACTCAAAGTAGCGCGAGTTCCACTTAGATCATCTGACGATTGTTTTCCTCAGATGCAGGCGGTACAATATCCGTCTGAATCCTCACAAGAGTATTTTTTGTGTCGATTCCAGAGGCCTCTTAGGCTTTATCGTCTCGAAAGATGGGATCCGTATTGATCCTTCGAAGGTGGAAGCCATCGTTGCTCTTCCACTTCCAACCAACATTACGGAACTTCAGAGTCTGCAAGGAAGAGCAACTTATTTATGGTGCTTTGTTTGTAATTTGACGCAAAAGACACAGGGATACATGAAATTGATGAAAAAGGACGTCCCATTCATTTGGGATGACCAAGCTCAACAATCTTTTGATAGTTTGAAACATGCCATTACGCATGCCCTTGTGCTCCAACCACCGAATTACTATCGAGATTACATTTTATATCTCGCCGCTTCCGACACCACTATCGCCATGTCCTTATTGTGTCAAGACTCCACCGAGTCCGTCATTGCATGCGTCTGTACAAACTAAAAAATCCTTGTTGGGGTCAACTATCCTCAAGATAGGTGTTGTCGTCAATAGTTCTTTTAATTTCTCAAAGCTGTCAGCACACTTCTGATCCCAGACAAATTTCTTCCCTTTCTTCTGCAAGGAAGTTATGGGGTTGGCAATTTTTGAAAAATTCTCTATAAACTTTCTGTAATACCCCGTAATTCCCATAAATGACCTTACATCCGACACATCTTTAGGAACCAGCCAATCGTTAATGGCCCTTATCTTGTCGGGGTCAACCGAGATTCCTTCTGCTGAAATTATGTGTCCTAGATACTGAATTTTGTCTTTGTGGAAATAACACTTACTAAATTTTGCGTATAGTTGATGATCTCTTAATACTTGTAAGATAATCCATAAATGTTCATCATGCTCTTCTTTTCTTTTTGAGTACACTAAAATGTCGTCTATAAAAACAATAGCAAACTTGTCTAAGTATTTATGCAAAATATTATTCATCAAACACATAAATATAGCCGGGGCATTAGTCAAGCCAAACAGCATGACTACGAACTCATAATGTCCATACCGAGTTCGGAAAGCTGTCTTGAAAACATCTTCGTCCTTAACCCTTACTTGATGATACCCTGATATTAGATCAATCTTCGAAAATACTGTTGCTCCACGCAGCTGATCAAATAGATCATCTATGTGGGGCAACAGGTACCTATTCTTGATTGCCATCTTATTGAGCTGGCGATAGTCTATGCACAGTCTCAAGGTTTCGTCTTTCTTCTTAACAAAGATGACAGGTGCTCCCCAAGGAGACACACTTGGTCTAATATACTTCTTGTCAATAAGTTCCTTTAACTGAGATTTTAATTCGTTTAACTCTAGTATGTTCATTCTGTACAGAGCTTTAGAGTTTGGTACTGCTCCTGGTACCAACTCTATGGTAAAATCTAAATCTCTTCTGGGTGGTAATCTTGGAAACTCCTCAGAAAATACATCTTTAAAATCCCTTAGGACAGGTATGTCTTCTAATTTCAGTTTGTCCTCTTTATCCATATACTCATCATTTACTACGTTTACTGCAAACATTTGGCATCCTTTCCTAACTGCCCTCTTTACTTGCATGGCTGAAATCTATCTAAGGGCTACCTTCCTTGGAATGCCTTTTATTTCTACAGTTTTCCCTTTGTCATTTAAGCATGTAAAACTTTTTCCATAACAGTCCAGGATGACATGATGGGATTCTCACCAGTCCATCCCAACTATAATATCATAAGAACCTAAAGGTAGAATATTAAACTTGATTTGTGTTTGTAAATGATTCATGGACAACACACAATTTTCTATAAAATCTGATACTTTCTTCTTTGTTCCAGTTGCTAGTCTAACTAGCCATGATTTACTAAACTTTTCAGTTTTCAGTTTAAGACTTTCCACAATATCTGGTGATATATAACTTAAACTAGCACCTGGGTCAATTAAAACAGTAACAGGATGGTCATGTATCATACCTTCAATCTCTACCATGGAGATTTGATGATCTGCTTTCCTGTTGTCAAGTGCTGCGTTAATTCTTGGCATCTCCCTTGCTACGTCTCCAACAGTAGGTTCAGTTTGTATAGAGTTGTTGTTGTTTGCCTTCCGCCTCCTTAAGGGACATTTTGATGCGTAATGGGGGCCTCGACATTCAAAACATTTAATATGTGTCTTTGGCTCACTGGTCTTGGCAGTATTAGGTGCATTTCTAGGTGCTGTAGAATTCTACTGTGAATTATTTCTGGAATTGTTCCCTTGATAATTCCGGTTCTGAGAATTTTTCTTTTGAAATCCGGAATTTCCACTGAATCTGAAATTTTTCTTTTTTCTGCTCAAAATTGTTGGGCTTATGATTTTTCCAGTTTGACATTCCTTCTATTTTTCGATTGGTATCATAATAGAAAACTGCCTTTCTCATAGCCTCCTCCAATGTTTTAGGACTGTCGTACTCAATATTGTCTTTAATGCTGAAAGGTAAACAACTTAAGTACCTTTGAATTTTTGGTTTCTCTTCTATGAGGTATGGTACATATCTCAGTAAGTTTAGAAACTTACTGTTCATTTCTTTCATATTCATACCTCCCAACTTCAAATCGTAGAATTCTTTAGGTTTTTCTTCGTAGTACTGCTCAGATAGATACTTCTTTTTGAAATATCGTTTGAAAGCACTCCAGCTTACATCTTTATCTTTGATGCCCTTTACCCTTTTGATGTCCTGCCACCAGATATCCCCCTTTCTGGTCAAGTTATATATAGAAATCTTTGCTTTTAAGAACTCTGAATAGTTGTAGATCTGGAAGTATTTCTTCATCCTTGATAGCCAAGCTTCCGCTGTCTCACCTTTCTCAGTTTCTCCATTGAAAGTTGGAGGTCTTATCTTCTTGAATTCTCCAGAAATCTACTCATATTCCTTATGATTTTTCCTTCTTGGTTTACAGTCTCCTTCATTGCTGTCACTACTATAGTTACGCTTCCTTTTGCGTACTTCAATAACATCTCCTGATGAGGTTGAGCTGTCTTTTACTTCGCTGATTTTTATGTTATGATTTTTACTAGCGTGAGGCATGTCCTCAACTTTGGAAATATCTTCATTGTTTCTCTCTTGTTCCTCTGTTCGGCTGTGTTCAAACAACACTTGATTTAGTTGTTCTTGTGCTTGCAGAATCCTTTCATTATCTTGTTTCACAGATTTGATTTCTGCTTTTAATTCTTGAAAGGCATGTAACAGTTCCGTTGAACTGTTATTTAATTCCCTGTGACTTTCCTCTACATAGTGCTGTCCCGAACTGTGATTGTTTGGTTGAAATCTATCACTTAAATGTTCAGCTGAGTTCTCCATACGTGTAACTAAAAATAATTTTTGGTAACATAATAATAAAATTTTCAAGTTAGTATAATTTTCTGCTGCAAAAAGAATTTTCCGCTGTATATAAAAATTTTCTATTGCGTGTTTTGGACCTCATTCAGGCCTAGAGTTTGAACCTGGCTCTGATACCACAAGTAACATCCCATATTTTCATAAAAATTTAAAATTTTTGATACTAGCAATTATAGCTTAATCTAGGATAATTTATAACTGCAGAAATTAATAATTGCTGATTGTAACATCATTAACTAACATCGGTTGGTACTATTCACAATAAAATTCTATTATAAACAATGCGATAGTAGCAACATAACATATTCATAATAACTTTGATGAACTAATGAATCATAATTATGATGCGACACCTTTTTCTTCTGCAATGATAAGCATGATTAATGTATTAAAAGAAATGACAGGTTAGAAATGTGATATGATACTTTTTCTTTTGAGATGATGCTGACATTTTAGTCTTTGCTGACCAAGGGAGTCCTATGAGGGACCCCGAAGCTTATTTAGCTGCCACGCTAAAGCATTGAACCTGTTCTATGTGCAGACGACAGGTAAGAAGTTTCATGATTGCAATAAATTCCAGTTCGTGTAAGTTCAAATTCATCGTCGTAAATAAAAATAGAATAATTAGAGACTGTTGCAATTATAGAAGCATACAGGTACGATTCGCATGCTTACACTTCTGCTTTCCAAGGTTCGTCTTGTATCTGAGTAAAATCAACCCAAGTTAGCTGTTGAAACAAACATCTAGTTGGCAGCATCGTCACTGTAGTCGTCGCTGTACTAGCTTGTTCTGTCGTCGTCATTGTCGTAATAATACCTGTCTTGTTGTCATCATTTGTATGGTAGTACCAAGATGGTACAGTCCCATTGTATCGCATGAATAAAAGTGGATAGGAAATTGGAGAAACTTAATATTCCAAAATACCAAACTATATATAATAGCATATATGTGCTTGCAAGCTTATACAACACTATTAGTCCCTATGAATAGAATGATTAACTATATAAATTTTATGGTTCATAATTCCTATCTACCACTATACTTATTTAGGTCTTATTGAAACAATGTAGTCTTCCGTAGAGACTTGACATTTGTAGCAAATAGATAATTAAAAAAAAACAAGCCATAGGTTGACTATGGCGTAAAACAAGACTTGGACTATTAACTATTATCCTATAACGTGACATATTGAAGGTTTTATGAATATAAAGGTGCAACTATATCGATTCTTGGTCTAATATCAACATTATACATATAACGAAACTATTGCAAAACAATGCAAGCATTATAATTTAAAACTATACGATATGTTTACTAATCTTACCAACATTGTAATATGTCGATATGATAGCCATGTAGTGCTAGCATTATAGTGATAATATTTGCATAAACGATGCTCATACTAAGTCGAAATTAAAAATTGTTATGTTAACAAAAAAATTGCAAGGATTACAGTCACGTCAATTTGACTGACAGGCATTTAATTTCATACTGGACAGGTCATTGAATCAATTAAGTTGGCGTTTGTCTCGAGTTGTGATAGAGATCACGCAACGATCCTGTATTAAAAGCTTGGTACCACATCCCTGCCGCGTTGGATTTCCAACGATCCACGTAGATGTGATTGTCTCCTTGCTCGTTGTTGTGAAAGAGTATTACGCTATTGCACCGGTTGTTACTAGCTTAAACGTTTTCCATGGTGGCATTGTCAACCTGTGATGAAGGATGGCAATTAATGTCGACGTCATTGATACCAAAGTTAACATAGCTGGCAATATCATGACCGTCGATGAAGATGAGTCTAGGCCGTCAGATTGTAACCCTAACCTCTACCGTGTGTTTTCGTTTTTGAATTTGAGAAGTCGTTCATTGTGCTATTGTTACGACCTGTGTGGCCGAAAAGCTGCCGAAAAATTTGAGAAAGGGTTTTGCGCGTTGTTCGATCTCGAGACCTTCTGAAAAGGTTGAAGTTGTAGGTTTTCTCACTATAATGTCGATGTAGTTTAAGAGATTAGGTCTCTGGTTCGAAGGGTTATCGAAATCATAGTTTTAAGCTTTATATTTTTGAGAAAAAGAGTGAAAAGAAATGCACAGAGCTGCAAGAGGATGAAAGGTAAGCATTGTTCTCGTCAAGGTTATGAAGGTAAGCATTCCTCTAAGGAATGGGTATTTCTTTTGCTGTACTTCGATTTTCGGTTTACAATGTAACAGATTACTAACTTCGAGCTTATCGTTTGTCAGTTGCAGGGTTCTAAAGAACGTTTGAGTAAGTTTTTGGCAAGGGTAACAGCGTGCTTCCTCTTCGGTAAGCTTCGGGTCTTCCAAAAACCATCACAGTACTCTTCGACTGTGATTGAGGTTGATTCAAGAAAATAGTAACAGGTCTTGCCACGACTTGTCGTTATTCTATCATCGTTGATAGTTGAAGAACTTTCGAAGCACGTTTGAGATTCAGTGATATGACTCTCGTTCGTTTGAATGTTCTTAGTTTCTATACTTTAAATTTTTATAATGCCGACTGGAGCTGTGACTCGTCGATGCTTGAGAAAAATGGGTTCTTTCAAACTATTGGACAATAGTATAAATCTTGTATAATTTTGTTTGCAAAAATGTGTTGTAAATCTCGTTCTGAGAATCCACGACTTCATAGGTTTAAGTTATGAGATAAGAAAATAGAGCCGAGAGCTCGTCTTCTGTGTAAAAAATGTTTATCCTTCTCGGCAATAAAAGAATGTATGCTAAAATATTCTGTGTAATTGTCTATGTAAATCGACTTATTGCTGTAGGTTACTAAAATGGTTTTCAAGCTAGATTAGGGTTTAAGAATTTCGTTGGGGTTGAGGAGTCTGTAGAATAAAATGTCGAAACAATTTTCGATTTGTAAAATCAAATATCAAGCTAAAAACTTCACCCAAACGATGTACCAACGGGTCTGTAATAAACAATTTGATGCTGTATATTGTAATCGTAATGTTACAAACTAGGGTTTGTGTACAATGTTGAAAGTTATAATGTCGTTTTTATACAGTAATAGCAACAGAAGACTAAGGGTATGAGAGATAAGTCGAAATCTGGGTTAACTAAATTAAAGCTGTAGATTGATAATGTAATTGTTTTGGCTAGAGTCTAAGTACTCTGTCGAAGATAGAAACTATAAAATGTATGCTGTTCTAAATAGTAGAGAATTTGATTGTAACGAAAACAATTAGGTCAAACCCTAAGTTGTGTTAGTTTGATGAAATACTTGAAAACAATAACTTATCAACAATAGAATGTTTATATTATCTCTATTATCTGTTTGAACTATAAATTTATGAAAATGATAGAATAAGAAATGGAAACAGTGTGTGTGTATGTGTAATGTGAAAACTGGGAAATATAGAATGACTGTGTAATGCTTATATTTACAGCATGTAAATAATGATGATAATACTGTTTTTAATTTGAAGCTATGGTATAAACAGGGTTTGTCGATTTTCATTCGAATACTACCCAAACTAATACAATGAATAAACTATAATATATATACACAGATGAGAGAACAATACTTAAATTTTATGAAACAATGCCGTAGTTTAGAACCATTTTATACAGTAAATTTTACTACTGGAAAATATAGGGCAGAATAGTAAAACAAATTTCGACCACTGTTCTATCTATTCGAATCAATGGCATTTGCCTATCCTCTAATCTATTTTAATTTGGGTATCTCTACTAGAGTACGATGCTTCAAAACAGCATGTGGAAAAATAGAGATATTGATTTATCAATTCAACTTCAACATTAAACTTAAACATTCAGGCTTAAAACAATTTTAGGATCAGATTCTTTTTCGAAAATAGATAAACAGAAAATACTAGTTAAACAGAACAGAATTATTTACTGAGAACAAGTTAGAAATCTGTAGAACCTGAGAAAATCTGTAGGGAAACAAACAGCCCAAGAAGACTGTTCCACCCAACCAATTCCTGAAAACAGTCAAATACTGTCTTAGGACCCCCGAGCTTGTTCATTGAACCACCAGGAGGAGGAAACTCAGGAAATGGGACTTCTTCTTGCTGTAGCAAATAACTTCAGAATCCTCAATAGTTAGCAGTCCAATAGATCTGCACCAGCATCTCTGGTTCTTATAAGCAATGATGCAAACTTAAGATTACAGTCACCACTAACCTCCCTATTCGAATCTCTCTCGCGATCACTGATTCACAAGAGGAAAATATTCTACAGAAATATTGATTAAGAGATTCCTACCCAACTCGAATTTTCCTTTATAGGCTGCCTAGGCCTTTTCAGATGTTACTGGGTCATTAAATGAGCTGCCTGATCACTTGCTCCACCTGGGGGATAATGCCCTATTTTTAGGGGTAGTTGTCCCATAACCAACAGCTAGTGGGGTGATGTAACTGCTGCCATCTGTCCCATACCTTCCAACAGCTTCCATTCCTCCTAGTGGGTCAGTGAACACTCATTCAACAGTCCTCTTGGGTGTTTGTCTCCTAATTAATTTATTTAAATAATAATATTCAATAATTACATTCATCCATGATCAAAACTGATCATAATTACAAAACTTTGTAATCAAATTTAACATAAAGTATTTTGCAAATAAAATAATAATTCTCAGAAATTTGGGTAGGTGACATACACCCCCCCTTAAGTCTCAACATCGCCCTCGATGTTGGCTAATCACTCCTTGAGTGTTCTTGAAATAGAGTTGGGTATGCTGCTCGCATACTACTCTCCAACTCCCAGGTTGCCTCTTCTGGGCTAAGGTGCTTCCATTGCACCTTCACTTGCCCAATGCCACGATTCCAGAGAATAGTTTCCCTCCTTCCGAGGATACAATCCGGTTCCTCCGAAAAATCTCCGTCTTGTCCCACCTGAACATCATTCCAGTTTACAACATGAGTAGTATCGTGCACATATTTCTTTAAAAACGATATATGAAAAACATTATGTATTTTCAGGTTAGGTGGCAAAGCCAGTTGGTATGCCACTGCTCCAACCTTAGATAATATTTCAAAAGGACCGCAATACCTGGGTGCCAACTTGGCACAGCTCCCCAATTTCAGTGAACTCTTTTTCGGTCTTACCTTGAGAAACACATGTTCACCCACCTGGAACTCTTTATGAGTTCTTTTTGAATCTGCTTGACTTTTCTGCCTATCTTGGGCAGCTTTTAAATGTCCTTGCACCTGTTTCACAATTAGTTCTAACTCTTGCAATAATTCAGGTCCTAAAACACTCTATTTACTGGATCATTCCATGAAACAGGTGTATCACATTTCCTACCATAAAGAATTTCAAAAGGACTAAGTCTGGCTGAAGCATGATAATGATTATTAGAAGCAAATTCTGCTAAGTGCATGTAGTCTTCCCACTTACAAGGCTGATCCTTAACATACATTCTTAACAAATCTTCTAACACTTGATTTACCCTTTCTGTCTGTCCATCCGTTTGTGGATGAAATGCTGTACTGAAATTTAGAGTTGTATTCAATCCCTTAAACAGTGACCTCCAGAAATTTCCTGTAAACTTCGAGTCATGATCTGAAATTATTACTTTCTGTATTCCATGTAGTCTAAAAATCTGTTTCATAAATATCTCTGCGATATCTGGAGCTTTATGAGTAGTCTTCGCCGGTATGAAATGTGTTGCCTTGCTGAGTTTGTCCACCACCACCATGATAGAATCATGTTGTTTCTGATTTTTAGGTAATCCAGTAATAAAATCTATGCTGATCACTTCCCATTTCCAACTTGGTATTGGGAACGGTTGTAACAATCCAGCAGGATGCTGGTGTTCAACCTTCACTTTTTGACAATCCAAACATTTAGCTATGTACTCTGCTACTTCATCTTTCCAATAGTATTCTTTTCTTAGCATAGTAATAGTCTTTTGATAACCTGGATGACCAGAATAGTGACTTTTATGCCTCTCATTTAATATCAGAAATTTTATTTCTGGTATATCTGGTACATACAATCTGTTTTTAAACAGTAATAAACCGTTTTCCTTCATTCTGTAATCTGCCATACAATTTTCAGAATTGTTGTTGGCTGTCTTTTCCTTCATTTTTCTGTATTCTTCATCTGTTTCACCTTTTTCCACAATCTGATTTTCCAAATCAGTTGAATAAGTACTAATTGCTGAAATGAAATTTAGCTTTGCCTTGCGACTCAAGGCATCTGCAACCTTGTTCTCCTTCCCTTTAATATGCTGAATTTCGAAATCATACTCACTTAAAAACGTCAACCATCTAGCTTGTCTAGCGTTCAGGTTTGTCTGATCCAATAAATATTTGAAACCCATGTTATCTGTTAATAGTGTAAATTTCCTGCCAATAAGGTGGTGACGCCACATTTTTAAGGCATGAATAACTGCTAATAACTCTAAATCATAGGTAGAGTAATTCTTTTCATGTACTTTTAGCTTTCTAGATTCATATGCCATTGCATGTCCGTCTTGTGTCAAGACTCCATTGAGTCCGTCATTGCATGCGTCTGTACAAACTACAAAATCCTTGTTGGGGTCAGCTATCCTCAAGATAGGTGTTGTCGTCAATAGTTCTTTTAATTTCTCAAAGCTGTCAGCACACTTCTGATCCCAAACAAATTTCTTCCCTTTCTTCTGCAAGGAAGTTATGGGGTTGGCAATTTTTGAAAAATTCTCTATAAAATTTCTGTAATACCTCGTAATTCCCATAAATGACCTTACATCCGACACATCTTTAGGAACCGGCCAATCATTAATGGCCCTTATCTTGTCAGGGTCAATCGAGATTCCTTCTGCTGAAATTATGTGTCCTAGATACTGAATTTTGTCTTTGTGGAAATCACACTTACTAAATTTTGCGTATAGTTGATGATCTCTTAATACTTGTAAGATAATCCGTAAATGTTCATCATGCTCTTCTTTTCTTTTTGAGTACACTAAAATGTCGTCTATAAACACAACAACAAACTTGTCTAAGTATTTATGCAAAATATTATTCATCAAACACATAAATATAGCCGGGGCATTAGTCAAGCCAAACGACATGACTACGAACTCGTAATGTCCATACCGAGTTCGGAAAGCTGTCTTGAAAATATCTTCGTCCTTAAACCTTACTTGATGATACCCTGATCTTAGATCAATCTTCGAAAATACTGTTGCTCCACGCAGCCGATCAAATAGATCATCTATGCGGGGCAACGGGTACCTATTCTTGATTGTCATCTTATTGAGTTGGCGATAGTCTATGCACAGTCTCAAGGTTCCATCTTTCTTCTTAACAAAGATGACAGGTGCTCCCCAAGGAGACACACTTGGTCTAATATACTTCTTGTCAATAAGTTCCTTCAACTGAGATTTTAATTCGTTTAACTCTAGTATGTTCATTCTGTACGGAGCTTTAGAGTTTGGTACTGCTCCTGGTACCAACTCTATGGTAAAATCTAAATCTCTTTTTGGTGGTAATCCTGGAATCTCCTCAGGAAATACATCTTTAAAATCCCTTAGGACAGGTATGTCTTCTAATTTCAGTTTGTCCTCTTTATCCATATACTCATCATTTACTACGTTTACTGCAAACATTTGGCAACCTTTCCTAACTGCCCTCTTTACTTGCATGGCTGAAATCTATCTAAGGGTTACCTTCCTTGGAATGCCTTTTATTTCTACAGTTTTCCCTTCTTCATTTAAGCACGTAAAACTTTTTCCATAAGAGTCCAGAATGACATGATGGGCTTCTAACCAGTCCATCCCAACTATAATATCATAAGAACCTAAAGGTAGAATATTAAACTTGATTTGTGTTTGTAAATGATTCATGGACAACACACAATTTTCTATAAAATCTGATACTTTCTTCTTTGTTCCAGTTGCTAGTCTAACCAACCATGATTTACTAAACTTTTCAGTTTTCAGTTTAAGACTTTCCACAATATCTAGTGATATATAACTTAAACTAGCACCCGGGTCAATTAAAACAGTAACAGGATGGTCATGTATCATACCTTCAATCTCTACCATGGAGATTTGATGATCTGCTTGCCTGTTGTCAAGTGCTGCGTTAATTATTTTCATCTCCCTTGCTACGTCTCCAACAGTAGGTTCAGTTTGTATAGAGTTGATGTTGTTTTCCTTCCGCTTCCTTAAGGGACATTCTGATGTGTAATGGGGGCCTTGACATTCAAAACATTTAATATGTGTCTTTGGCTCACTGGTCTTGGCAGTATTAGTTGCATTTCTGGGTGCTATAGAATTCTGCTGTGACTTATTTCTGGAATTGTTCCCTTGATAATTCCGGTTCTGAGAATTTTTCTTTTGAAATCCAGAATTTCCACTGAATCTGAAATTTTTCTTTTTCTGCTCAAAATTGTTGGGCTTATGATTTTTACAGTTTGACATTCCTTCTCTTTTCCGATTGGTATCATAACAGAAAACTGCCTTTCTCATAGCCTCCTCCAATGTTTTAGGACTGTCGTACTCAATTTTTTCTTTAATCCTGAAAGGTAAACAACTTAAGTACCTTTGAATTTTTGGTTTCTCTTTTATGAGGTATGGTACATATCTCAGTAAGTTCAGAAACTTACTGTTCATTTCTTTCATATTCATACCTCCCAACTTCAAATCGTACAATTCTTTAGATTTTTCTTCGTAGTACTGGTTAGATAGATACTTCTTTTTGAAATATCGTTTGAAAGCACTCCAACTTACATCGTTATCTTTGATGCCCTTTACCCTTTTGATGTCCTGGCACCAGATATCTGCCTTTCCGGTCAAGTTATATATAGCCATCTTTGCTTTTAAGAACTCTGAATAGTTGTAGATCTGGAAGTATTTCTTCATCCCTGACAGCCAAGCTTCCGCTGTCTCACCTTTCTTAGTGTCTCCATTGAAAGTTGGAGGTCTTATCTTCTTGAATTCTCTAGAAATCTACTCATATTCCTTATGATTTTTCCTTCTTGGTTTACAGTCTCCTTCACTGCGGTCACTGCTATAGTTACTCTTCCTTTTGCGTACTTCAATAACATCTCCTGATGAGGTTGAGTTGTCTTTTACTTCGCCGATTTTTATCAGTGTGAGGCATGTCCTCAACTTTGGAAATATCTTCATTGTTTCTCTCTTGTTCCTCTGTTCGGCTGTGTTCAAACAACACTTGATTTAGTTGTTCTTGTGCTTGCAGAATCCTTTCATTATCTTGTTTCACAGATTTGATTTCTGCTTTTAATTCTTGAAAGGCATGTAACAATTCCGTTGAACTGTTATTTAATTCCCCGTGACTTTCCTCTACATAGTGCTGTCCTGAACTGTGACTGTTTGGCTGAAATCTGTCACTTAAATGTTCAGCTGAGTTCTCCATACCTGTAACTAAAAATAATTTCTGGTAACATAATAATAAAATTTTCAAGTTAGTATAATTTTCTGCTGCAAAAAGAATTTTCCACTGTATATAAAAATTTTCTACTACGTGTTTTGGACCTCATTCAGGCCTAGAGTTTGAACCTGGCTCTGATACCACAAGTAACATCCCATATTTTCATAAAAATTTAAAATTTTTGATACTAGCAATTATAGCTTAATCTAGGATAATTTATAACTGCGGAAAATAATAATTGCTGATTGTAACATCATTAACTAACAGCTGTTGGTACTATTCACAATAAAATTCTGTTATAAACAATGCGATAGTAGCAACTTAACATATTCATAATAACTCTGATGAACTAATGAATCAGAATTATGATGTGACACCTTTTTCTTCTGTAATGATAAGCATGATTAATGTATTAAAAGAATTCACAAGTCAGAAATGTGATATGATACTTTTTCTTTTGGGATGATGCTGACATTTTAGTCTTTGCTGACCAAGGGAGTCCTATGAGGGACCCCGAAGCTTACTTAGCTGCCACGCTAAAGCATTGAACTTGTTCTATGTGCAGACGACAGGTAAGAAGTTTCATGATTGCAATAAATTCCAGTTCGTGTAAGTTCAAATTCATCGTCGTAAATAAAAATAGAATAATTAGAGACTGTTGCAATTATAGAAGCATACAGGTACGATTCGCATGCTTACACTTCTGCTTTCCAAGGTTCGTCTTGTATGTGAGTAAAATCAACCCAAGTTAACTGTGGAAACAAACATCTAGTTGGAAGCATCTTCACTATAGTCGTCTCTGTACTAGCTAGGTCTGTCGTCGTCATTGTCATAATAATACCTATCTTGTTGTCATCATTTGTATGGTAGTACCAAGATGGTACAGTCCCATTGTATCGCATGAATAAAAGTGGATAGGAAATTGGAGAAACTTAATATTCCAAAATACCAAATTATATCTAATAGCATATATGTGCTTGCAAGCTTATACAACACTATTAGTCCCTATGAATAGAATGATTAACTATATAAATTTTATGGTTCATAATTCCTATCTACCACTATACTTATTTAGGTCTTATTGAAACAATGTAGTCTTCCCTAGAGACTTGACATTTGTAGCAAATAGATAATTAAAAAAAAACAAGCCATAGGTTGACTATGGCATAAAACAAGACTTGGACTATTAACTATTATCCTATAACGTGATATATTCAAGGTTTTATGAATATAAAGGTGCAACTATATCGATTCTTGGTCTAATATCAACGTTATACATATAACGAAACTATTGCAAAACAATGCAAGCATTATAATTTAAAACTATACGATATGTTTACTAATCTTACCAACATTGTAATATGTCGATATGACAGCCATGTAGTGCTAACATTATAGTGATAATATTTGCATAAACGATGCTCATACTAAGTCGACAAAAAAATTGCAAGGATTACTGTCACGTCGATTTCACTGACAGGGATTTAATTTGATATTGGACAGGTCATTGAATCAATTAAGTTGGCGTTTGTCTCGAGTTGTGATAAAGATCACGCAATGATCCTGTATTAAAAGCTTGGTACCACATCCCTGCCGAGTTGGATTTCCAACGATCCACATAGATTTGATTGTCTCCTTGCTCGTTGTTGTGAAAGAGTATTACGCCTTTGCATCGGTTGTTACTAGCTTAAACGTTTTCCATGGTGGCATTGTCAACCTGTGATGAAGGATGGCAATTAATGTCGACGTCATTGATACCAAAGTTAACATAGCTGGCAATATCGTGACCGTCGATGAAGATGAGTCTAAATCGTCAGATTGTAACCCTAACCTCTACCGTGTGTTTTGGTTTTTGAATTTGAGAAGTCGTTCATTGTGCTATTGTTACGGCCTGTGTGGCCGATAGGCTGCCAAAAAATTTGAGAAAGGGTTTTGGGGGTTGTTCGATCTCGAGACCTTCTGGAAAGGTTGACGTTGTAGGTTTTCTCACTGTAATGTCGATGTAGTTTAAGAGATTAGGTCTCTGGTTCGAAGGGTTATCGAAATCATAGTTTTAAGCTTTATATTTTTGAGAAAAAGAGTGAAAAGAAATGCACAGAGCTGCAAGAGGATGAAAGGTAAGCATTGTTCTCGTCAAGGTTATGAAGGTAAGCATTCCTCTAAGGAATGGGTATTTCTTTTGCTGTACTTCGATTTTCGGTTTACAATGTAACAGATTACTAACTTCGAGCTTATCGTTTGTCAGTTGCAGGGTTCTAAAGAACGTTTGAGTAAGGTTTTGGCAAGGGTAACAGCATGCTTCCTCTCCGGTAAGCTTCGGGTCTTCCAAAAACCCTCATAGTACTCTTCGACTGTGATTGAGGTTGATTCAAGAAAATAGTAACAGGTCTTGCCACGACTTGTCGTTATTCTGTCGTTGTTGATAGTTGAAGAACTTTCGAAGCACGTTTGAGATTCAGTGATATGACTCTCGTTCGTTTGAATTTTCTTGGTTTCTATACTTTAAATTTTTATAATGCCGACTGGAGCTGTGACTCGTCGATGCTTGAGAAAAATGGGTTCTTTTAAACTGTTGGACAATAGTATAAATCTTGTATAATTTTGTTTGCAAAAATGTGTTGTAAATCTCGTTCTGAGAATCCACGACTTCATAGGTTTAAGTTATGAGATAAGAAAATAGAGCCGAGGGCTCGTCTTCTGTGTAAACAATGTTTATCCTTCTCGGCAATAAAAGAATGTATGCTAAAATATTCTGTGTAATTATCTATGTAAATTGACTTATTGCTGTAGGTTACTAAAATGGTTTTCAAGCTAGATTAGGGTTTAAGAATTTCGTCGTGGTTGAGGAGTCTGTAGAATAAAATGTCGATACAATTTTTGATTTGTAAAATCAAATATCAAGCTAAAAACTTCACCCAAACAATGTACCAATGGGTCTGTAATAAACAATTTGATGCTGTAGATTGTAATCGTAATGTTACAAACTAGGGTTTGTGTACAATGTTGAAAGTTATAATGTCGTTTTTATACAGTAATAGCAACAGAAGACTAAGGGTATGAGAGATAAGTAGAAATATGGGTTAACTAAATTAAAGCTGTAGATTGATAATGTAATTGTTTTGGCTAGAGTCTAAGTACTCTGTCGAAGATAGAAACTATAAAATGTATGCTGTTCTAAATAGTAGAGAATTTGATTGTAACGAAAACAATTAGGTCAAACCCTAAGTTGTGTTAGTTTGATGAACTACTTGAAAACAATAACTTATCAACAATAGAATGTTTATATTATCTCTATTATCTGTTTGAACTGTAAATTTATGAAAATGATAGAATAAGAAATGGAAATAGTGTGTGTGTATGTGTAATGTGAAAACTGGGAAATATAGAATGACTGTGTAATGCTTATATTTACAGCATGTAAATAATGATGATAATACTGTTTTTAATTTGAAGCTATGGTATAAATAGGGTTTGTCGATTTTCATTTGAATACTACCCAAACTAATACAATGAATAAACTATAATATATATACACAGATGAGAGAACAATACTTAAATTTTATGAAACAATGCCGTAGTTTAGAACCATTTTATACAGTAAATTTTACTACTGGAAAATATAGGGCAGAATAGTAAAACAAAATTCGATCACTGTTCTATCTATTCGAATCAATGGCATTTGCCTATCCTCTAATCTATTTTAATTTGCGTATCTCTACTAGAGTACGATGCTTCAAAACAAAATGTGGAAAAATAGAGATATTGATTTATCAATTCAACTTCAACATTAAACTTAAACATCCAGACTTAAAACAATTCTAGGATCAGATTCTTTTTTGAAAACAGATAAACAGAAAATACTAGTTAAACAGAACAAAATTATTTACTGAGAACAAGTTAGAAATCTGTAGAACCTGAGAAAATCTGTAGGGAAACAAACAGCCCAAGAAGACTGTTCCACCCAACCAATTCCTGAAAACAGTCAAATACTGTCTTAGGACCCCCGAGCTTGTTCACTGAACCACCAGGAGAAGGAAACTCAGGAAATGGGACTTCTTCTTGCTGTAGCAAATAACTTCAGAATCCTCAATAGTTAGCCGTCCAATAGATCTGCACCAGCATCTCTGGTTCTTATCAGCAATGATGCAAACTTAAGATTACAGTCACCACTAACCTCCCTATTTGAATCTCTCTCGTGATCACTTGATTCACAAGAGGAAAATATTCTGCAGAAATATTGATTAAGAGATGCCTACCCAACTTGAATTTTCCTTTATAGGCTGCCTAGGCCTTTTCAGATGTTACTGGGTCATTAAATGAGCTGCCTGATCACTCCCTCCACCTGGGGGATAATGCCCTATTTTTAGTGGTAGTTGTCCCATAACCAACAGCTAGTGGGGTGATGTAACTGCTGCCATCTGTCCCATACCTTCCAACAGCTTCCATTCCTCCTAGTGGGTCAGTGAACACCCATTCAATAGTCCTCTTGGGTGTTTGTCTCCTAATTAATTTATTTAAATAATAATGTTCAATAATTACATTCATCCATGATCAAAACTAATCATAATTACAAAACTTTGTAATCAAATTTAACATAAAGTATTTTGCAAATAAAATAATAATTCTCAGAAATTTGGGTAAGTGACATACACCCCCCCTTAAGTCTCAACATCATCCTCAATGTTTGCTAATCACTCCTTGAGTGTTCCCGAAACAGAGTTGGGTATGCTACTCGCATACTATTCTCCAACTCCCAGGTTGCCTTTTCTGGGATAAGGTGCTTCCATTTCACCTTCACTTGCCCAATGCCGTGATTCCAGAGAATAGTTTCCCTCCTTCCGAGGATACAATCCGGTTCCACCGAAAAATCTCCGTCTTGTCCCACTTGAACATCATTCCAGTTTACAACATGAGTAGTATCGTGCACATATTTCTTTAAAAACGATATATGAAAAACATTATGTATTTTCAGGTTAGGTGGCAAAGCCAGTTGGTATGCCACTGCTCCAACCTTAGATAATATTTCAAAAGGACCGCAATACCTGGGTGCCAACTTGGCACAACTCCCCAATTTCAGTGAACTCTTTTTCGGTCTTACCTTGAGAAACACATGTTCACCCACCTGGAACTCTTTATGAGTTCTTTTTGAATCTGCTTGACTTTTCTGCCTATCTTGGGCAGCTTTTAAATGTCCTTGCACCTGTTTCACAATTAGTTCTAACTCTTGCAATAATTCAGGTCCTAAAACAACTCTATTTACTGGATCATTCCATGAAACATGTGTATCACATTTCCTACCATAAAGAATTTCAAAAGGACTAAGTCTGGATGAAGCATGATAATGATTATTATAAGCAAATTCTGCTAAGTGCAGGTAGCTTCCCACTTACAAGGCTGATCCTTAACATACATTCTTAATAAATCTTCTAACACTTGATTTACCCTTTCTGTCTGTCCATCCGTCTGTGGATGAAATGCTGTACTGAAATTTAGAGTTGTATTCAATCCCTTAAACAGTGACCTCCAGAAGTTTCCTGTAAACTTCGAGTCATGATCTGAAATTATTACTTTCGGTATTCCATGTAGTCTAAAAATCTGTTTCATAAATATCTCTGCGATATCTGGAGCTTTATGAGTAGTCTTCGCCGGTATGAAATGTGTTGCCTTGCTGAGTTTGTCCACCACCACCATGATAGAATCATGTTGTTTCTGATTTTTAGGTAATCCAGTAATAAAATCTATGCTGATCACTTCCCATTTCCAACTTGGTATTGGCAACGGTTGTAACAATCCAGCAGGATGCTGGTGTTCAACCTTCACTTTTTGACAATCCAAACATTTAGCTATGTACTCTGCTACTTCATCTTTCATTCTAGGCCAATAGTATTCTTTCTTAGCATAGTAATGGTCTTTTGATAACCTGGATGACCAGAATAGTGACTTTTATGCCTCTCATTTAATATCAGAAATTTTATTTCTGGTATATTTGGTACATACAATCTATTTTGAAACAGTAATAAACCGTTTTCCTTCATTCTGTAATCTGCCATACAATTTTCAGAATTGTTGTTGGCTGTCTTTTCCTTCATTTTTCTGTATTCTTCATCTGTTTCACCTTTTTCCACAATCTGATTTTCCAAATCAGTTGAATAAGTACTAGTTGTTGAAATGAAATTTAGCTTTGCCTTGCGACTCAAGGCATCTACAACCTTGTTCTCCTTCCCTTTAATATGCTGAATTTCGAAATCATACTCACTTAAAAACGTCAACCATCTAGCTTGTCTAGCGTTCAGGTTTGTCTGATCCAATAAATATTTCAGATCCATGTTATCTGTTAATAGTGTAAATTTCCTGCCAATAAGGTGGTGACGCCACATTTTTAAGGCATGAATAACTTCTAATAACTCTAAATCATAGGTATAGTAATTCTTTTCATGTACTTTCAGCTTTCTAGATTCATATGCCACTGCATGTCCTTCTTGTGTCAAGACTCCACTGAGTCCGTCATTGCATGCATCTGTATAAACTACAAAATCCTTGTTGGGGTCAGCTATCCTCACGATAGGTGTGGTCATCAATAGTTCTTTTAATTTCTCAAAGCTGTCAGCACACTTCTGATCCCAGACAAATTTCTTCCCTTTATTTTGCAAGGAAGTTATGGGGTTGGCAATTTTTTAAAAATTCTCTATAAACTTTCTGTAATACCCCGTAATTCCCATAAATGACCTTACATCCGACACATCTTTAGGAACCGGCCAATCGTTAATAGCCCTTATCTTGTCGGGGTCAACAGAGATTCCTTCTGCTGAAATTATGTGTCCTAGATACTGAATTTTGTCTTTGTGGAAATCACACGTACTAAATTTTGCGTATAGTTGATGATCTCTTAATACTTGTAAGATAATTCGTAAATGTTTATCATGCTCTTCTTTTCTTTTTGAGTACACTACAATGTCGTCTATAAACACAACAGTAAACTTGTCTAAGTATTTATGCAAAATATTATTCATCAAACACATAAATATAGCCGGGGCATTAGTCAAGCCAAACGGCATGACTACGAACTCGTAATGTCCATACCGAGTTCGGAAAGCTGTCTTGAAAATATCTTCGTCCTTAACCCTTACTTGATGATACCCTGATCTTAGATCAATCTTCAAAAATACTGTTGCTCCACGCAGCTGAGCAAATAGATCATCTATGCGGGGCAACGGGTACTTATTCTTGATTGTCATCTTATTGAGCTGGCGATAGTCTATGCACAGTTTCAAGGTTCTGTCTTTCTTCTTAACAAAGATGACAGGTGCTCCCCAAGGAGACACACTTGGTCTAATATACTTCTTATCAATAAGTTCCTTCAACTGAGATTTTAATTCATTTAACTCTAGTATGTTCATTCTGTACGGAGCTTTAGAGTTTGGTACTGCTCCTGGTACCAACTCTATGGTAAAATCTAAATCTCTTTTGGGTGGTAATCCTAGAATCTCCTCAGGAAATACATCTTTAAAATCCCTTAGGACAGGTATGTCTTTTAATTTTAGTTTGTCCTCTTTATCCATATACTCATCATTTACTATGTTTACTGCAAACATTTGGCATCCTTTCCTAACTGCCCTCTTTACTTGCATGGCTGAAATCTATCTAAGGGTTACCTTCCTTGGAATGCCTTTTATTTCTATAGTTTTCCCTTCGTCATTTAAGCATGCAAAACTTTTTCCATAATAGTCCAGGATGACATGATGGGCTTCTAACCAGTCCATCCCAACTATAATATCATAAGAACCTAAAGGTAGAATATTAAACTTGATTTGTGTTTGTAAATAATTCATGGACAACACACAATTTTCTATAAAATATGATACTTTCTTCTTTGTTCCAGTTGCTAGTCTAACTAGCCATGATTTACTAAACTTTTCAGTTTTCAGTTTAAGACTTTCCACAATATGTGGTGATATATAACTTAAACTAGCACCTGGGTCAATTAAAACAGTAACAGGATGGTCATGTATCATACCTTCAATCTCTACCATGGAGATTTGATGATCTGCTTGCCTGTTGTCAAGTGCCGCGTTAATTCTTGGCATCTCCCTTGCTACGTCTCCAACAATAGGTTTAGTCTGTATAGAGTTGATGTTGTTTGCCTTCCGCTTCCTTAAGGGACATTCTGATGTGTAATGGGGGCCTTGACATTCAAAACATTTAATATGTGTCTTTGGCTCACTGGTCTTGGCAGTATTAGGTGCATTTCTGGGTGCTATAGAATTCTGCTTTGAATTATTTCTGGAATTGTTCCCTTGATAATTCCGGTTCTGAGAATTTTTCTTTTGAAATCCATAATTTCCACTGAATCTGAAATTTTTCTTTTTTTGCTCAAAATCGTTGGGCTTATGATTTTTTCAGTTTGACATTCCTTCTCTTTTCCGATTGGTATCATAACAGAAAACTGCCTTTCTCATAGCCTCCTCCAATGTTTTAGGACTATCGTACTCAATTTTGTCTTTAATGCTGAAAGGTAAACAGCTTAAGTACCTTTGAATTTTTGGTTTCTCTTCTATGAGGTATGGTACATATCTCAGTAAGTTCAAAAAATTACTGTTCATTTCTTTCATATTCATACCTCCCAACTTCAAATCGTAGAATTCTTTAGATTTTTCTTCATAGTACTGCTCAGATAGATTCTTCTTTTTGAAATATCGTTTGAAAGCACTCCAGCTTACATCTTTATATTTGATGCCCTTTACCCTTTTGATGTCCTGGCACCAGATATCTGCCTTTCCGGTCAAGTTATATATAGCCATCTTTGCTTTTAAGAACTTTGAATAGTTGTAGATCTGGAAGTATTTCTTCATCCCTGACAGCCAAGCTTCCGCTGTCTCACCTTTCTTAGTTTCTCCATTGAAAGTTGGAGGTCTTATCTTCTTGAATTCTCCAGAAATCTGCTCATATTCCTTATGATTTTTCCTTCTTGGTTTACAGTCTCCTTCACTGCTGTCACTGCTATAGTTATGCTTCCTTTTGCATACTTCAATAACATCTCCTGATGAGGTTGAGCTGTCTTTTACTTCGCTGATTTTTATGTTCTGATTTTTATCAGTGCGAGGCATGTCCTCAACTTTGGAAATATCTTCATTGTTTCTCTCTTGTTCCTCTGTTCGGCTGTGTTCAAACAACACTTGATTTAGTTGTTCTTGTTCTTGCAGAATCCTTTCATTATCTTGTTTCACAAATTTGATTTCTGCTTTTAATTCTTGAAAGGCATGTAACAGTTCCGTTGAATTGTTATTTAATTCCCCATGACTTTCCTCTACATAGTGCTGTCCCGAACTGTGACTGTTTGGCTGAAATCTGTCACTTAAATGTTCAGCTGAGTTCTCCATACCTGTAACTAAAAATAATTTCTGGTAACATAATAATAAAATTTTCAAGTTAGTATAATTTTCTGCTGCAAAAAGAATTTTCCACTGTATATAAAAATTTTCTACTGCGTGTTTTGGACCTCATTCAGGCCTAGAGTTTGAACCTAGCTCTGATACCACAAGTAACATCCCATATTTTCATAAAAATTTAAAATTTTTGATACTAGCAATTATAGCTTAATCTAGGATAATTTATAACTGCGGAAAATAATAATTGCTGATTGTAACATCATTAAATAACATCTGTTGGTACTATTCACAATAAAATTATGTTATAAACAATGCGATAGTAGCAACTTAACATATTCATAATAACTCTGATGAACTAATGAATCAGAATTATGATGCGACACCTTTTTCTTCTGCAATGATAAGCATGATTAATGTATTAAAAGAAATGACAGGTTAGAAATGTGATATGATACTTTTTCTTTTGAGATGATGCTTACATTTTACTCTTCTCTGACCAAGGGAGTCCTATGAGGGACCCCGAAGCTTACTTAGATGCCACACTAAAGCATTGAACCTGTTCTATGTGCAGACGACAGGTAAGAAGTTTCATGGTTGCAATAAATTCCAGTTTGTGTAAGTTCAAATTCATCGTCGTAAATAAAAATAGAATAATTAGAGACTGTTGCAATTATAGAAGCATACAGGTACGATTCGCATGCTTACACTTCTGCTTTCCAAGGTTCATCTTGTATCTGAGTAAAATCAACCCAAGTTAACTGTTGAAACAAACATCTAGTTGGCAACATCGTCACTGTAGTCGTCTCTGTACTACCTGGTTCTGTCGTCGTCATTGTCGTAATAATACCTATCTTGTTGTCATCATTTGTATGGTAGTACCAAGATGGTACAGTCCCATTGTATCGCATGAATAAAAGTGGATAGGAAATTGGACAAAATTAACATTCCAAAATACCAAACTATATATAATAGCATATATGTGCTTGCAAGCTTATACAACACTATTAGTCCCTATGAATAGAATGATTAACTATATAAATTTTATGGTTCATAATTCCTATCTACCACTATACTTATTTAGGTCTTATTGAAACAATGTAGTCTTCCCTAGAGACTTGACATTTGTAGCAAATAGATAATTAAAAAAAAACAAGCCATAGGTTGACTATGGTGTAAAACAAGACTTGGACTATTAACTATTATCCTATAACGTGATATATTCAAGGTTTTATGAATACAAAGGTGCAACCATATCGATTCTTGGTCTAATATCAACATTATACATATAACGAAACTATTGCAAAACAATGCAAGCATTATAATTTAAAACTATACAATATGTTTACTAATCTTACCAACATTGTAATATGTCGATATTATAGCCATGTAGTGCTAACATTATAGTGATAATATTTGCATGAACGATGCTCATACTAAGTCGAAATTAAAAATTGTTATGTTAGCAAAAAAATTGCAAGGATTACTGTCACGTTGATTTCACTGACAGGCATTTAATTTGATACTGGACAGGTCATTGAATCAATTAAGTTGGCGTTTATCTCGAGTTGTGATAGAGATCACGCAACGATCCTGTATTAAAAGCTTGGTACCACATCCCTACCGAGTTGGATTTCCAACGATCGACGTAGATGTGATTGTCTCCTTGCTCGTTGTTGTGAAAGAGTATTACGCCTTTGCACCGGTTGTTACTAGCTTAAACATTTTCCATGGTGGAATTGTCAACCTGTGATGAAGGATGGCAATTAATGTCGACGTCATTGATACCAAAGTTAACATAGTTGGCAATACCGTGACCGTCGATGAAGATGAGTGTAGGACGTCAGATTGTAACCCTAACCTCTACCGTGTGTTTTGGTTTTTGAACTTGAGAAGTCGTTCATTGTGCTATTGTTATGGCCTGTGTGGCCGACAGGCTGTCGAAAAATTTGTCAAAGGGTTTTGGGAGAGGTTCAATCTCGAGACCTTCTGAAAAGGTTGAAGTTGCAGGTTTTCTCACTGTAATGTCAATGTAGTTTAAGAGATTAGGTCTCTGGTTCGAAGGGTGATTGAAATCATAGTTTTAAGCTTTATATTTTTGAGAAAAAGAGTGAAAAGAAATGCACAGAGCTGCAAGAGGATGAAAGCATCCTGGTGTCCTTCGTGGCATCGTTCTCATCAAGGTTATGAAGGTAAGCATTCCTCTAAGGAATGGGTATTTCTTTTGCTCTACTTCGATTTTCGGTTTACAATGTAATAGATTACTAACTTCGAGCTTATCATTTGTCAGTTGCGGGGTTCTAAAGAACGTTTGAGTAAGGTTTTGGAAAGGGTAACAACGTGCTTCCTCTCCGATAAGCTTCGGGTCTTCCAAAAACCCTCATAGTACTCTCTGACTGTGATTGAGGTTGATTCAAGAAAAGAGTAACAGGTCTTGCCACGACTTGTCGTTAATCTGTCGTTGTTGATAGTTGAAGAACTTTCGAAGCACGTTTGCTATTCAGTTATATGACTCTCGTTCGTTTGAATGTTCTTGGTTTCTATACTTTAAATTTTGATAATGCCGATTGGAGCTGTGACTCGTTGATGCTTGAGAAAAATGGGTTCTTTCAAACTGTTGGACAATAGTATAAATCTTGTATAATTTTGTTTGCAAAAATGTGTTGTAAATCTCGTTCTGAGAATCCACGACTTCATAGGTTTAAGTTATGAGATAAGAAAATAGAGCCAAGGGCTCGTCTTCTGTGTAAACAATGTTTATCCTTCTCGGCAATAAAAGAATGTATGCTAAAATATTATGTGTAATTGTCTATGTAAATCGACTTATTGTTGTAGGTTACTAAAATGGTTTTCAAGCTATATTAGGGTTTAAGAATTTCGTCGTGGTTGAGGAGTCTGCAGAATAAAATGTCGAAACAATTTTCGATTTGTAAAATAAAATATCAAGGTAAAAAATTCACCCAAATGATGTACCAACAGGTCTGTAATAAACAATTTGATGCTGTAGATTGTAATCGTAATGTTACAAACTAGGGTTTGTGTACAATGTTGAAAGTTATAATGTCGTTTTTATACAGTAATAGCAACAGAAGACTAAGGGTATGAGAGATAAGTCGAAATCTGGGTTAACTAAATTAAAGCTGTAGATTGATAATGTAGTTTTTTTGGCTAGAGTCTAAGTACTCTGTCGAAGATAGAAACTACAAAATGTATGCTGTTCTAAATAGTAGAGAATTTGATTGTAACAAAAACAATTAGGTCAAACCCTAAGTTGTGTTAGTTTGATGAACTACTTGAAAACAATAACTTATCAGCAATAGAATGTTTATATTATCTCTATTATCTGTTTGAACTGTAAATTTATGAAAATGATAGAATAAGAAATGGAAACAGTGTGTGTGTATGTGTAATGTGAAAACTGGGAAATATAGAATGACTGTGTAATGTTTATATTTACAGCATGTAAATAATGATGATAATACTGTTTTTAATTTGAAGCTATGGTATAAACAGGGTTTGTCGATTTTCATTCGAATACTACCCAAACTAATACAATGAATAAACTATAATATATATACACAGATGAGAGAACAATACTTAAATTTTATGAAACAATGCCGTAGTTTAGAACCATTTTATACAGTAAATTTTACTACTGGAAAATATAGGGCAGAATAGTAAAACAAAATTCGATCACTGTTCTATCTATTCGAATCAATGGCATTTTCCTATCCTCTAATCTATTTTAATTTGCGTATCTTTACTAGAGTACAATGCTTCAAAACAACATGTGGAAAAATAGAGATATTGATTTATCAATTCAACTTCAACATTAAACTTAAACATTCAGACTTAAAACAATTCTAGGATCAGTTTTTTTTTCGAAAACAGATAAACAGAAAATACTAGTTAAACATAATAGAATTATATATTGAGAACAAGTTAGAAATCTGTAGAACCTGAGAAAATCTATAGGGAAACAAACAGCCCAAGAAGACTGTTCCACCCAACCAATTCCTGAAAACAGTCAAATACTATCTTAGGACCCCCGAGCCTGTTCACTGAACCATCAGGAGGAGGAAACTCAGGAAATGGGACTTCTTCTTGCTGTAGCAAATAACTTCAGAATCCTCAATAGTTAGCAGTCCAATAGATCTGCACCAGCATCTCTGGTTCTTATCAGCAATGATCCAGACTTAAGATACAATCACCACTAACATCCCTATTCGAATCTCTCTTGTGATCACCTGATTCACAAGCGAAAAATATTCTACAGAAATATTGATTAAGAGCTGCCTGCCCAATTCGAATTTGCCTTTACAGGCTGCCTAGGCCTTTTCAGATGTTAATGGGTCATTAAATGAGCTACCTGCTCACTCCCTCCACCTGGGGGATAATGCCCTATTTTTAGGGGTAGTTGTCCCATAACCAACAGCTAGTGGGGTGATGTAACTGCTTCCATCTGTCTCATACCTTCGAACAACTTCCATTCCTCCTAGTGGGTCAGTGAACACTCATTCAAAAGTCCTCTTGGGTGTTTGTCTCCTAATTAATTTATTTAAATAATAATATTCATCAATTACATTCATCCATGATAAAAAATGATCATAATTACAAAACTTTGTAATCAAATTTAACATAAAGTATTTTTCAAATAAAATAATAATTCTCAGAAATTTTTGGTAGGTGACATATGGAGATATCACATTGTATCTTCAATCCCAACGTTTCAGCCCTGAATTTTCTCGTGACGACCGTCATCGCCTACGCCACCATGCAAAGTATTACCTGATCATTAGTGATACTTTAAACCGTTGTGGCATCGACTCTATTCTTTGACGTTGTCTGACTCTTGACGAGGCTTAACACGTTCTGAATGACTGTCACGCTGGGGCGTGTGGCAGTCACCTCTCTGGGATGGCTACATCCTAGAAGATTCTTCACGTTGGAAATTATTGGCCGTCTATCTTCAAAGATTGTATCGAGGCCGTAAAAAATGTCTTCCATGTCAAAATTTTCATACGAAAAATCACACCCATCCCGCCCCATTACACCCGGTTATTGCCGTTGGCCCCTTCACTAAATGGGGCATTGATTTCATGCATTGTAAGCCTACCTCGGCTGGGGGGCATAGTTACGTCATTGTAGCTATGGACTACTTTACAAAGTGGGTCAAGGCAATGCCTACATACACAAACAACGGCAATACCACCACACTCTTCATGTTTAATCATGTAATAGCGTAGTTTGGAGTTCCTCAAGCGATAGTTACTGAACATGGTTCTCACTTTATGAACCATATGGTTGACGAGTTGAGCGATAGATTGGGTTTTCACCATGAAAACTCAACACTGTACTACCCACAGTCGAACGGACAAGTCGAGGCCATTAACAAGGTATTGAAAACTATGGTCCAACGTATGGTGGGTACGCACAGTGCCAATTGGCATAACATGCTCTTCTCCGCACTGTGGGCTTATCAAACCTCCGTTAAAATTGCCACTGGATTTACTCCCTTCCAACTAGTGTATGGATTGGAGGCGGTCCTTCCTATTGAGTGCGAGATTCTGTCCCTCAAACTCGCCATCGAACTTCTCCCAAACACTACTCTCGAGGAAGAACGCTTCCTCTACCTAGCTAAGCTCGACGAGACTCGTCGAGATGCCACTCTTGACAATGAGGCTCATAAGAAACGCATCAAAGTACAGTACGACAAGTCGGTAGAACCTCGCACCTACAGCAAGGGAGATTTGGTCCTCACATATGACCAAAAACATGATAAGCTGGGGGAAGGAAAGTTTGAGTCCATGTGGCATGGACCTTACATAGTGAAACACATCCTAGAGAAGGGAGCTTATGAGCTTGAAGACTACGATTGGATATCTTTGGGTGAGCCCCGCAATGGGATCTATCTGAAGAGGTACTATGCCTGAATCTTTCATGCATAAGTACTTTTGTATATACTGTACATGGGGTGTGTGTGTTTTTGTGTGGTGTGACGCTTTGATTTTTTGCATGTTTAGGTCTTGTTTCATTTCTTATACCATGTTCTGTCTGCGTGTGCAGATGGCAATGTGCTATGGATTCGCGGACAGCGCCAGCCGGCATACCCACAACCTTGCTTCGGCAGCTTGGGTACTCTATTCACCTACTGAAGAGCTCATTAGCTCAGGGGGAATGTGTCTAGGTTTCCCGACCAACAATACTGCGGAATATCAAGCAGTCATTGAAACCCTAACCAACACTATTTCTTTGGGTATGAACCACATTGTCATCCACTTGTATTCTTAACTAGTGGTCTCTCATCTCAACCAAGTCTACTCCATCCGCGATCCTACCTTACTCCATCTCTATAAAAGAGTCCGTCTTCTGGAAAGGTCCTTCGAGTCCATTCAGTACCTGGACATTCCACGAGACGTAAACACAGTTTTCGACTCTATGGCCAACTTCATCTTAGATTGGTACATTGCACACACATAAGCATATTTAAGAATTGTTAAAAGTAGACATAACATGTAAATAACTCATTTCATAAGAAAACACATAAACAAGATCACACCATTCATCCATTTTAAACACATATATGTATAAAACCACCAAAATGTCTATATATATATATCATCATAAAAATAGTGCTGGTACAAAATCTGAAGCACAACGGCTTTCAATGAGTCTCCACAAAATCTGAAGCCTCGTAGCATTCAGTAGTACAAAATCTGAGGCTTCTAATCTCTCAGTACATTTATAATAACAACATAAGGCCTAACGCCTTGCCCGTACACCCCTAGGTCTAACAGCTCTAGCCTGCTGAGTGTGGAAATAGTCAACTACTCTCGCAACTCTGCAAAGCAGCGCATTGAAGCGCACAAACGCTCCAACCGTATACACCTGCATGGGCCGTGGTACCTCATCTACCATCGGCTCGGGAACGTCTAACGTCAACCCACTCAAGTTCGCGTAGAATCCATCCATCTCAGTGATGGCAACATGTACGGCTGGAGCCATGACTGTTGCCTCTCCTCTCTCTCTCTCCTCGCAAGAAGAGAGACTCCTACTGGTCGTACGGGGCTCACATCTGCACACACATGTTATTAACTTGTCAGCACTATAACAAAAAAGTCATAAAAATACAAAACTAAAAAGTACAAGGGTTATTTGTTCTTACCTATGTCTCCCCACACTGCTCCCTTAGGTAGTACCAGGTCTAGGTCATCTTTGTAGTCCGTACCACTGTACGAGTAATCCTCTACCATAAGCAATTGGTCCTCTAGCCAGGTGAAGAACTCAATACCATATGTGATGATGGGTCTCCCACCATGTTGGGCCATCACCTCTATCCATCTAGCCATGTGAGGATCCCTGTCATCCAACAGCACCTGAGGGCACAAGAGGGGAACCCGCTCCAATAAGAACGAGATCACTATCGACCCGTAGCCAAACTGTTTGAGCTCTCCCCGCCGACACTTGGTCAGCTGAGCTCGCATGTTCGCAAGGAGTCCCTCGCACCAATTAAAGATCTTTGGAGACATACAGTCCTCCGCATATAGCATCTGAGACCGAATAGCCAAGTGAGAAGCTTGAATCCCTGCTATCCTCGTGATGGTGAAGAGAATGGCACGTAACGGATGCTCTCGCACATCTTTTATGGGAATCTTCCTACTAGAAACACGAGAGTGAGGAGTGCAGTGTTGTAGGATCATGTCGTCTACCGTCCGATCACTTCCCCGTGATCCAGTAAGAAGCACATTGTCCCCCCTTTGGGACAATCCAGTCAGAAAGTAGATGTCCTCGACATCTTTAGTAAGTACGTGCTCGCTAATCACTAAATACTGCTGAGCCACATCCCAACATCTAAGCATATGCGTCAACAAGGGGATTTGGGCTCTCATGCCTTGGATCTCGAAGAACTTTAGCAAACCACAGTTCCTCAACGCTGTCACACATAATGGATCATTTGTAATTTGCATATCATCTACCTCGTGCTCTGTTGTAGATATTTCTCCCTACGGATAGGTAGAAACTCTCTTAGGTTAAAGTAGACTTAACTGACTCTAAACTAAGACAAAAAGATAACAAATGCTGCCTTGAATTCCGAGATCCAAACAAATATTTCAATATCATAATGCTGGAAGAAATGGAAGAGATCTGAATGACCTTTGATTTAATCGCTCATCCTAGTTGTTACTCCAATCTTCAAGTCCTCGCGAATGAACCTGTTAGAATGAACCAAGATACAAGCAATATACAATATTATAGCAATCTTGAAACACATGTTAGAATCTAAATCTATAGCAGAAACAAATCATATGATTGAAACAAGATCAACATACATGACTTGGGAAACAAGATAAGTTATGTTTTATTACAAACTTGAAGTCACTTACAATTGTTGCTTGATGTCCAAGCCAACTCCCAGCTCCAAGTGCTTTCTCCTCTAGCTATCTCCACAAAGATTCAAGATCATAGGTTTGATGTCTCCAAGAGTCCTCTCCTTGGCTCATGGAAGGCTTCTCTCTTATAGCATATGGGAAGGTTAACCAACAAGAGAGAAGTGTGGATCTATGTAGGGTTTAGTGGATCAGGCCATCTAAACAAAGAAGGAGTTAGGATCGAACCAAAGGTGGTAATCCCAACAAAATCTCCTCGAAGGTTGAATCCCAAAGTCCAAGGAAAAAAGGATAATTTCAGAATACCGCGCCCCTACTACTGAGCATAACGCGGTAGTACCGTGCCCTAGAGAAGGAGAAACATGCGGTAGTGATGACTACCGTGCCCCTGTAGATGTGCAGGGAGCGGTAGTGCTTGCAAACAGGTCTAGGTTGGGTTGACAGATGGCAGAAAAAGTGTTTGCTTTCAGTGTTCAGTCAATGGTTTTCATTCTGGATGTTCAGATGATATTTAAGGGAAACTATCATTTAGGTCGCTAGTGCAAGGACGTGACACTAATACATAATGTGTAATATTGAGGTATAAAAGATGCCCCCTAAAGTGTGAGGTTAGAAGAGACTGATGGCCAAAAGACTTTACAAATATGGTGCGGAGATAGCATCGAGGGGAGCAACAAGGCGCTGAAACAAAAACAAAATGTCAGATATACCACCGAGGCAGGCATTATCATGCTTAGAAACAATTGACTCAAAGCATGGCTGCCAACCAATACATTGCAGATCCATGAGTACTGAGATGATATAGACTGCAGACAAATCATGGCTACTATGAACAAGCATAGATCCATGAGACAGTGATGACATAGCCACGACCAATACATAAGTGGATCTGTGTGACAATACAGAAAAAATATCCATTGCAACCTGGACGTAATCAAAATACAAAAGGGTGTCTAGGGTCTTCTACTTGATCGCAAATGATACGAATCTAGCCATGTGATTACAAGGTGTTGAAGTCGAACATGGTAGAAACCATTTGATTACCAGTCAATGATGTGAACCGTTAACAAATGCAAGGGAAATCACCAATGATGACGATGATCCCCAAGGTATCTATAGTACATCTCAACGAAATGCGAATAAAGGAGTTGATGTCGAGCATTCGAGAGATCATTCAATCAGAGGTCAATGATGAAAACCTACTGTTGAATACGAGGAAACCTGCCATTGAGGCATGCAGGAACCAAGGTACTAGTGGTTGACTCCTAGGCCTAATTCCTGGATAGTGATTTGGTGTCGACAGGAATAGACTCGTCGAAGGTGGGCCAAAATGATTCCCACATCATCGACACGAAATCAGGATGAGAGATAGTATGGACCGATGAAACAATAGAATATGTATTCACACAAAGGGAAGGTTTGACATGAAGTGGAGGTGGACTCAAGGTAATAACCCTTTGAACATATAACGACATGAAACAGAGATTGGCAGCAGGGACTACTTGAACAGACAAAACCACAGGAAGTGTGAACTCATAGCAATAATGAGGACGCATGATCATAATGATGACACTATCAGCAAGACTGACTACTCAAAACAAACAAGGTGAGGATGCATTCCATGTTCAAAGGTGACGACTCACAAGCTGCCAACAAGGTAAACTTGACTCATTTTCCATTTTCCTCTGACATGATGGATGAGTACCTCTTTGTTGTTTTATGAGCTTGAGGAGGATAAAAAATGCTCGATATAGCTCATCTCATAGATGAGTCCAATCTCACGTGTTTTTTGAACTTGAGAAAGGAGGGGTTCGACCCAAAGTGGGCCCTTTGATGTTGAATTTTAACGAGTCCAAGGAAGGAAAACTCGGTTGTCATTTCATGTTTAGAGAGTCTGAAAAGATCTAAAGAAGACTCCAACGGTCCTTTTTCGTAAAATTAGCCTCATCGCCCGAAAAAGGGTAAAACAACATGGGAGAGGACTCTTCCAATCATGATTGGCTGGAGTATTCCTTTTTCGTAAGTAGTGCCCCCTGGTTCGAAAAAGGGGTAAACTATCACCAGAAAGACAATCGTTCAAATGCTTTTACAAGCGTGAAAGCATCAAGTTCGCTTGGCAATCTTTTCTTATTTACGGAGTCTGAAAAGAGCTTAAAGAGGACTCCATGTACAACTTTGTCATGGTTGATGACCGAGTACAACAAAGGAAAAGTAAACTCAGCACAGTTCCTTTTCCGTAAATAGTATAGCAAGGCCGGATAAAGTGATAAACCTATACTCGTTAGACACACCTTTTTACTCAATTTTTAAAGAGCACGACAATGGTATCAAAAGCACTCGGAATCTTTTTCATGTTTGGATTCAGAGCACGAAAAAGGAAAAGTAAGCTCAAACCACTTTTCATGTTTTAACTAGAGCATGAAAAAGTGAAAAGTAAGCTCAACACCTCTTACTGTTTTTAACAAACTCGAAGAAAGGTTGGAAGAATGCTCGTGGTATCTGCTTCATTTTTTAACGAGCTTGCAACAAAAAACGAACTATGCTCGGACTACTAGTTTCATTTTTTAATGATCTTGAAGCCAAAGGTAAACTCTGCTCACGATTAAGGCCCATTGACAGGTTCCTTCCCAACATGATAAGCAGAGGTTGGTAAATGCCCCCAACATGATTTCTAGCGGCTAAACATGCCTCCCAAGCTTCGTTTCGTCTGACTACTCTTCTTCCTTACCCAAAAATCCTGGCTACTAATCCGAATGTGTTCACCAGGGGGGGTAGGGAGAACCAGGACCAAGTGACCCAGGCAGATGGAATGAAGGTTCAAATCCTAACTCTAGTGAGAGACTCGAACAAATGGAAGGGAGATCTATTTCATTTTTACACAAGCTTAAAATAGATAATAACAATGCTTGAAAGGGTCCTTTTTATTTTTTAACGAGCTTAAAACAAAAAGAAATTATGCTCGAAGGTAGTTTCATTTTTACGCAAGCTTGAAACCGAAAGTAAACTATACTTGGGATTGGTTTCATTTTTACACAAGCTCGAAACCAACGGTAAACTATGCTTGAGGGTCGGTTCCATTTTTTAACGAGTTTGAAACAAAGAATAAACTATGCTCGTAGGAACCTATTTCAGTTTTTAACGAGCTTGACATAGAAAGGGAACTATGCTCATGGTGACCTGTTTCATTTTTTAACTAGCTTGACACATAAAGGGAACTCTGCTCAAAATGATGGTTGGTTTCATTTTTACACAAGCTTAAAACCAAAAGTAAACTATGCTTGAAATGATGGTTGGTTTCATTTTTTACACAAGCTTAAAACCAAAAGTAAACTATGCTTGAGAAAATGGTTTCATTTTTTAATGAGCTTGACACCAGAATAGAACTTTGCTCCACCCCCTCCCTTAGGGGGAAGAAACCACTAAAACATGTGGAACATTTAGGGAAGTCTGGTGACTAGGAGTCATGCGATGAGTGGGCGTCACAAAGAAAAGCTGATCAATGGTCACAACATTCCCATGATGGGGAAAATACATCACTCGAAAGAGTGAGGACACTACAGCCTTCATTGCATAGACGTAATCACGTCCAAGGAGTATATTAAAATCTAAGGGACCTTGGATTACTATAACATCAATGCAGATAGTTTTCCCTCCCAAAGTGATAGGTAACCGAGGAAGGGACCCTAAAGGTCTAGTAGGCCTTCTATTGAAAGCTAGTATCTAGTCAGTGACAGGCACAAGCCAAGGAGAATCTAAGGCTTGCCAAGTAGTTGAGGATAAAATACTAACAGAAGCTCCCTCATCCACTACGGTGCAAAAGATTTCCTTATCGAAAACTCCTACAGATATTTGAAAACGAACACTCGAAGGAAGACGATATTCTGTTAGACCATTCCAATCAAAGGAAATAACCTCAATACTTGGAGGGGGTCCTGCGGAAACAGATAGGGTTTCCCCTTGCTGAGGACATTTTGAACTGATTAGGAAAACATCAGCGGTTTCCAATTCACTCTTGCTTGGAAGATAAGAATGAGACGAAGATTGTGTCAAGGTGACTGCTTCAGTCTGGACTTTCTCTAATGAAAGAGCGGGATCGAGTGGAGATGACAACGACTCGATCACTTCACTCTCGGAAGGGAGAGTGGGATCAATTGTAGATGAAACTGAATTGATCACTTGGTTAACCAGCGGGGGGTCAAGGGACAAATTACTATCGTTTGTTGGAAGCACCGGTTGAGAACTAGTAATATCTTCCAACCATCGTGAAGCTTCATCCATGCTTGGACAAAGGAAAGTACGGTGCATACCCTTGCATATCAAACATGTATATAGGAATTTACCCTTCTGACCCTTCACCAAGGGGTCACTGGTTGAGGGAGTGTCATCAACATGATGGTCAGAGGTCGACGATACAAGTGGTTTGGGGTTTTTAGACCACACTTCTGACACATGGGAAAGACCGGGGCAATCCTTGAGAAGGTGATCACCCTTGCAGAGTTTGCAAGGGAACTTGGGCTTACGAGGTGTTTTCATAGAATGAGTGCCATTAGAGGCAACTAGTTTATGCTTGGTCTCTTTCTTATCCTTCTTCTTCTTAACTTTCCTTTTCTTCTTCTTCTTATCCTCCCGATTACTAACATTACTGCTTTGATCAAGCGAGGAAGAAGGAACAGAAGAAGATTCATCCAACGAAGAAGGGGAAGGATTATTTTGGGATTGACTCTCTTGTGGTGGAGAGTTAACATTTGAAACATTGGGTACAACTGGAATCACCAGATTGCATAACCATACCGGTAATCCTATGGTTAATCTAGGAACATTTAACATGGCAATAAATGGAGGACCAATATCTCCAACTGGAGGAAAAGTAAAAGCTACCCCTTGAAAAGGGGTCTTCGGATTGGTAGTCCTAGAAGGAGCATGGGTGCATGGAGGTGGATTCTCCATGGAACAAAACTAAGTGATGTGGACGAAGTCTTGTTAAAAAGAGCTCAAAACCCTCAGGCAACCGAGCGGGCGAAAGGGGAGCTAGGAAAAGACAAGGCTCACAGGCCAAAAGAGCAAGCCCAAAAAACTATACTGAGGCTGCTGCCACAGTAAGCGAGCTGTACAACAAAATGGATAGAATGCCAACAAGCAACCCTACAAAGAAAAAGACCCTCTACAAGATAGCAAGCAAAACCTCCTAACTAAGAGCTGGAGACCTCAACAAATTATATCCTTCACAAGGTGATGAAATCCAAGTCGAACAATACAAAATGAGAGACCAATAATGGAAGGATATCCCTCTACCGAAAGGGATCCTGGGTAAAAGAGCCCTAGAAGAAAAGTCACTAAGCTACCTCATTCATGACACATCAGAAAAGGTTTTTGGCGCTTCTGCCTTATCACCGTTGTATCACCAATATGGTGGCCGGAGAATACAAGGAAGACAATGATCGATGTTGCCTTAGGGCTAAGTGGAGTGTGGCATTCCACAGAGTCTGTCCGATTCTCTATCTCGCGACGGTTTAACCCCTGAAACAACAGGAGGCCCCTCCACAAACTGGTTGTGACCGTGTCAATAAATACTAGAGGATTTTAGTTCCCTAAAGACAACGACTATGTCTTAGATGAAAAATGACAAGGGGGAATTATTTTGATGCCTATCCCCGGTGTCCTACCTAACTACCAAATTCTTTTGATTTCCTCAAGTGAGGTTAATATTGGTTTAGTTAGGGAGATTAATTTTAGAGGTTGTCTTACACAATCGGGTTATGGAAGTGCAACTTGATGGTGTTGTGACGACTCAAACCATGCAAATGAAGATGAATCGAAATGAGCCTTTCTCTTCGATGAACACTAGCTAAAGTAAGGAAGAATTCTTTCGGTTCCCAATATGTACAACTCAATGCAAATGCAATTTTATTTCTTTCAACATGATAGAAAGAGGTAAAATATGTACCCAAAACTAACCTAAATCAATAAAAAAGTTCTTTATATGAACACCAAATGTAATAATTATAATCTGTTTCCTACCTTTTTACACTTGAAAAAGACACATCCAATCTATGGAAAGAAGGATTCCAAAAATGCTTCCAATCAAATGCAAGACAAAGAGAAGCACCTAATAATATCGTCTAACTCAAATGCACATAAATATGAAACAAGCATTTCTTCTTCTCATGAATGTAAGACCAAGAATGTCAAATGATTGAATTAAAGCAAGAAGAATGCTTATGTTTTCTAATTTCATGAATATAGAAAAAGAATGACAAAATAAATCTTTCCTTTGAACAAAAAATGGAAACAAGGGATCGACCTACTCCAATGACCAATAAATAACTAAAGATGCAAAGGAAACAAAGCGCAAAACCCAAGAAAATGACTTCAAAAGACAAGGATGTCCCAAGTTTTCGAAGCCAATCTAAGCAATCCAAATGATGCCAAACCAAACAAACCTTTGGAATATCACACTGAAGAGATCTCTACAAAAAAGTTGAATCCAATCACAATCCGATGGCGAGAATAAGTTTAAAAACAAATGCAAGCTATTGGGGCTTGAAAAGAATGACAATTATACCCAACAAGCAACCAAAGCACTAGTTTGACTCAAGAAACCAAACAAAGGCTTTGAAATTCCAAAAGATGCCAAGAGTTTCCAAAACAAGCCAAAAATGAATTGTATCAGTCCAAATCAGTCATGTAATGGTCACAAGATCACTGATCAAGAGACTCTGATTCAGAAAAATTGAAAACGTACACAAGGGATCAAGTTAACCCAAGGGGATTTCAACTCTCCAAGATAGAATTTAGTCTTCCAAACAAAGAAAAAGGGGCACAAATTCTCCAAAATGAGGTTTGGAAGGGTTCAAAGTTATGTTATAGAGATCCTAAAGTGACTGGGAAGGTACACTTGACTCCCAGAATTGAAAAGTGGCTCAGAGGACTCAAAATTGACCAAATGGCCTCAAAGATGCCAATGAAGGACTAGAGACAAAATGTGGGTGAAAAGGACTCAAAAGAGACCCAAATCTCTTCAAAAATGTGTCAAAAAGAAGCCAATGGAGCATATGGAGGCACCCCAAAAGTTTGGGAGCAAAAAACCCATGGGAACCCCTCCAAATAAGCTAAAAAATGACCAAAATAGGACAGTGCCCCCCCCTGGAACACTGTGGGGTAGCGGTAGTTTGACAGTACCGTGCCCTAGAACACTATGGGGGAGCGATAGTACCGAGCTATAGCCTACTATAAGGGAGCGGTAGTTTCCTGTAGGATTAAAAAAAAATGAAAAGTTGGCCAAGATCTGAGCAAGGATAAGGTCCTGAGTTTAAAATGGTCCTCAATGATGATCAAAGAGGATCTAAGGTGATGAGAAACAACACTTAGAAGAGGATTTGATGATCTAAAAAAGCAAGCAAAGGTGAAACTAGGGAATAAAATGTCCCCAGCGGAGTCGCCAGTTTTTGTTGTAGATATTTCTCCCTACGGATAGGTAGAAACTCTCTTAGGTTAAAGTAGACTTAACTGACTCTAAACTAAGACAAAAAGATAACAAATGCTACCTTGAATTCCTATATCCAAACAAATATTTCAATATCACAATGCTGGAAGAAATTGAAGAGATCTGACTGACCTTTGATTTAATCGCTCGTCCTAGTTGTTGCTCCAATCTTCAAGTCCTCGCGAATGAACCTGTTAGAATGAACCAAGATACATGCAATATACAATCTTCTAGCAATCTTGAAACACATGTTAGAATCTAAATCTACAGCAGAAAAAAATCATATGATTGAAACAAGATCAACATACATGATTTGGGAAACAAGAGAAGTTATGTTTTATTACAAACTTGAAGTCACTTACAATGGTTGCTTGATGTCCAAGCCAACTCCCAGCTCCAAGTGCTTTCTCCTCTAGCTATCTCCACAAAGATTCAAGATCATAGGTTTGATGTCTCCAAGAGTCCTCTCCTTGGCTCATGGAAGTATTCTCTCTTATATCGTATGGGAAGGTTAACCAACAAGAGAGAAGTGTGGATCTATGGAGGGTTTAGTGGATCAGGCCAGCTAAACAAAGAAGGAGTTAGGATCGAACCAAGGTGGTAATCCCAACAAAATCTCCTCGAAGGTTGAATCCCAAAGTCCAAGGAAAAAAGGCTAATTTCGGACTACCGCACCCCTACTACTGAGCATAACGCGGTAGTACCGCGCCCTAGAGAAGGAGCAACACGCGGTAGTGATGACTACCATTCCCCTGTAGATGTGCAGGGAGAAGTAGTGCTTGCAAACAGGTCCAGGTTGGGTTGACAGATGGCAGAAATAGTGTTTGCTTTCAGTGTTCAGTCAATGGTTTTCATTCTGGATGTTCAGATGATCTTTAAGGGAAACTGTCGTTTAGGTCGCTAGTGCAAGGACGCGACACTAATACATAATGTGTAATATTGAGGTATAACAGTACACTCAAAAGGCAATTTAAAAGAATAAAGTTTGGAATCATTACTTGGGGAAATAATCCATATGCGTGCATAAACTCCTTCCTTACTTATAGCCCCATCAAAATCCATGTTCCATAACCCCTCAACATCACATTCTTGGTTTAAAATATGCTCTTTATCTAACTTTTTATTAATATTTTGTTCAAGGGGTTTAGGACTTGTTCAACCTTTTTCTGCAAGGCAAAGATTTTAGCAAAAAATAGATGAACCAATATCTGTATCAACAGCACATATAGGATGATTTTGAGGTTTTTCTCGATTGCTAACCACATCTTCCAGTTGTTTTTTCTCTGTACAACCTTCTCCGCTCCCCAAAAACTAGAATTGTTGCATATGACATATCCATTAGCAAGGTTCCTTTCAATTTTGATGCCCAAGATCTTGATAATAACATCCCAAATTTGGGTGGAATGTCAGCAACAACCACATCCATGACAATACTCTTAGCAAGGATTTGATTTAATGTCACATGCAGATATTTGATTAAACCCAAACACTTCACTTTTCTTGAATCAAAAGAAAACAAATCTTTGTAAGGTCTTGTGATATCCAACCCCAGACTTTCCACAACAACCTTTGGTATTAGATTGTTTGATGCTCCTGAATCTAACATTGTATTATGTAGAACCATATCATGAACATTTAAACTGATGTAGAAAGGAGGTACTTCATCATCTTCAATATTTTCAACATTTTCAACACGAGGACCAAACAAGAGCTTAGGGTTATCATATTGAAGATTCAATGTGTTAGGCTGCTGTGCTTCTTCTTTCAACATCTTGAAAATCTGATCCTTGTATTTAGTATTCTTCAAAAGCTCATTGAAAGGAATTGAGATTTTAATTTTAGAAATTTCATTTTCAAGACTAAGAGAAGATTGAAATTTTTCAGTTTCCTTCACATTAATAGCTTTTTTCCCTTCTTGAACTTTTTTAGGGACATCTACCTTTGGATCATCTTTTTTGGGAGATTCTTTCCTTTGCTGACTTGTTGTGGGATGATTAGCCGAAGCTTTATTTGGATTTACAACAACATTTCTACTCCTAAGGTTGTGTTTCTTTTGGAATTCAAGGATTGTGTTTTGATAACTTGTTTGATACTGCTCTAATTCCATTTCTAACATGCTACAGTCTTGTTCTTGAGAAAAATTGTCATGCTCTTCTTTTGTTAAATAAAATATAGGCTCATAATGATCAAAACGATGGATTTGATATTCAAGATGTTCTACATCTTCTTCAACAACAAAATTTTATGGAAAAGGAGGTCTAACCTATTGATCACCCCGATTTCTTGGTTCTCTTTGCTCCCTTTGCTTGACTTGTGGATTTGGTGGCCTTCTGAAGTTTGGGTTTCTGATATGAGGCTCTGGATATTCTCTAACAGTAGGTCTATTTTCCAAATAAATTCTATCTACAAGTCTCTCCATGGTTCTCATCATCAAATAAAACTTCACATCTACTGATTGGGAAGTAGAAGGATGACTTTCTTCCTTAGCCTTCTTCTTTTCAGGTTCAATCTTATACTTCATCTTTTCCGATTCCATTAAATTCGCTTCGAATTCTATAAAATCCTTCAACATGTCAAGCAATGTCGCATACCTTCTTTCTCTTAACATCAATGCAAAATCACTATCAAAAGCTTCAGCATAATGGAGTTGGGTAGCTCCAACAAGGGCTTAATCTGAGTTGGGATTGAATTATACACCTTCATAAATCTTGTAGAAATTTATTGCACTGATTCAATATTATTACTTTTCAAGTTTTTATATTGAGTGAGAATTTGCAGAGGATTTTTCTTATCCTCCCATATCCCAAGGAAAGCTTCTTCAAGCTTAGTAAAATTGTTGATACTTCTTGCTGGAAGTGATCTAGGAGGATCTTCGATCAAAGTTAAAATATTCAAAATATATAAATAAGCTTACAAACGCGTAGAACTCATCAACATATTTCCAGCAATGCTTGTTTCACGTGAAATGACCTTCAGACGCAAAAGTTATCGAGTTTCTAAAATTCGACAAAAGGGTGGAAATAATGTAAAAATAGGCAAAAAAGGGGCCACGTGGCACACCCATAGGGTGCCACGTGGCATCCCCATAGGGTTCCACGTGGATAGGTTTTGGATGACATGGCATTATGTGGACCAATCAGGGTCTGCCATGTGGCAGCCCTGTTGGCCAATGAATGTACGTTTTACCATAATGTATTGGAGACCATGGGAATTGAACCCATGACATCCAAGGTACCAGAGTCTCCACCGAGCCCGCTTAGCCAAAGCTCCACGCATTGTTTCTTAACATGTATATGGAAGAACTTGTATTTGAATTTGAAGAGCTTGATCATTGGGGAAAAGGGCTGGATCGAGGGCTAGGCCCTCGACCCCGTGGCCAACATCGACGCTGTTGAAAGAGCCAACATAGAGTCCAGTCAGAGTCCAAGTCATAGTTTAAATGCTAATAAGCCACCCTTCAAACGGTTCAACAAAATCATATTATGGGGATAGGTCCGTGGGTTTGAACCCGTGACCTCCTCTCCCTTTGCCAAGTGCCTTAACCACTACGCCATGGTTGCCACATTTGATGGGATATGGCGCTTAATCCTTATAAGTTTGTGGCATATTTTGGGCCAAAAATGGGCACGTGGCCCTCCAAACCGCGCACCAAAAACCACCAAAATAACGCTATAAAACCACGGTTTTGGCACAAAGTTAGAGAGGGAGGACAAGCACATTTGGCACAAATCCCAATGCAGAGTACGAGCACAGATCTTGAGGCAGGTTTGGCATAGATCCCAAGGTGTTTTGGCATAGTTTCCAAGGTCCATACAGTCATTAATGGGCATGGATCCCGAGGTGGAAATCCGTACAGTCCGTATTGTTTTGTCTTTTATGTAGGCAGAGTTTCTCGATTTGCATGCCAGAGGAGGCCTCAGGAAAAGGTAGTCGAGTTTATACTCATTTTTCTCAAAATTTCGAGAGGATCACAGTGGTGTTGTTTGTTTGTGCTGGTTATTGACAGAAAATAGAAGTGTTTCTAGAAACTAATTTTTGTAAGCTTTGAAGACGTAATAAGATCGACCTTCTCGTTAGAAGTGGCCCATAGACATAGCCCAAGAAGGGTGAAATCCGTTATCAGTTCTTGCCTACAAATTTCATGGTTTGCGTCTCTTTTATGTGTTTTATGTGCTTCAATTATGCTCTTTAATGTTGTCATTTAAAGCCTCTTTAATGGATTTAAGCATTCAAACTTTCACATGCAAATAATGGTTATAAAGATCCTATCAATTTCAGATCAAGTTTGGTATTAGAGCAACTTAAACATTGCATTGTGAGTTTGTTTATGTTAACAAGAGAAAAGCTTCAGAGAGGTGAAGGAGAAATTGAATAGTTTGATCCAGAAATTGGTTCAAGAATAAGAAAGAAAATGGAAGATGAAGACTACCAAGAAGAAGATGAGAAGGCTTTCCGCAGAGCTTTCTATCAGATGGCAGATAGAGTAGAAAAGTTGTTTGCAAATTATCAAGAGAAGTTGGAAGAGAAGAAAATAAAGAAGGAGAAAGCAGAGGATAATGCTTCAGGAAAAGGAGGAGACCCTTCTGATCCTTCTTCTCCATCTTCTTCTTCCTCTTTTGAAAGTTCCAGTACTGCTTCTTTAAATTCAAATAAACAACCTGAGAAGACTAAGTCTGATTTACCTTATTTAAAACTTGATATTAAGTTTGATTTGCTTACATATAATGGTGAACTTAATGCAAAAAATTTAGATGATTGGATCAGACAGATTGAAGTGTATTGCAATATCCAGAAGCTTGTATATGATAGTGCAAAGATCCAGTTGGATACTCTCTGTCTTGGAGGCATTGCACTCATCTAGTGGGAGAGTAAGACACGCGAAGGCATCCTTACAAAAGGTAAAATTATTTCTTCCTGGTATGAATTTACTGTTGCGTTAAAGAAGCAATTTTATCCATTAGGCTACATACAACAAGCCATGTTGGATTGGAAAAACGTAAGGCAAGGTAAAGTTCAGAATGTACAAGAATACACTCATGAATTCAAAAAGAGAGCTTTGATTTTGGGTATACCTCTCTACACTCAAGAAACTCTTCTCAAGTTTATTGGAGGATTACATAGTTATTTGCATCATACAATACTTATGTTTGATCCTACTAACCTTGATGAGGTATGTGTGCAAGCTACACATATTGAATCTAAAGGGAAGAATGTTCATGATAGATTTTCTTCAGCTGAATCCAGTCATTTGAAAGAAGGTAAGGACAAAGGGAAGATAAAGCATACATCTATCGTGAAGAAGGGGGATACAAAACTTTGATGTTCTCATTGTCAGAGAGATGGACATGCTGCAAAACAATCATGGAAGCTACATCCAGAATTGAAACCGAAGTGGTTTAAGGATCATAAAGGGAAGCAAAAAGCCACGGTTATCGTTGAGGACCTTGGATCAAATTATGAGGATGAAACAAAGATATCAACCATAGGTGTGAAAGGTAAAGCTATTTTTGGTAATGATTCTAACATTGGCTCTTCATGTGCTTCTACTTCTAAGGATCATGACAGTTCTAAGGGTAGAAAAAGGAATGCATTGTTTCATATAAGGGTAATTACAAAACCAAATAAGATCAACACACTCAAAGATAGTGGATCCCAAGCTAATCTCATTTCAGAAGAAGTAGTTAAGTAGTTGGGATTAACACAAAACCACACAGGAAACCTTATCCATTAGGTTAGGTATGCAAAGATAAAATATTACAAGTAACAAAGCAATGCGATCTTAAGTTTGCAATTACATCCAAGTTTGTAAATGAAGTTGAATTTGATGTGGTTCCATTAGACATCTGTGGAATTGTGTTGGGAAGCCCGTGTTTATATGATCGAAAGGAAATCTTCTATAGAGAACATAATCAATATCATTTTTTCAAGGAAGAAATTGAGTACATAGTACATTCACATTCATTTAAAAATGACAGATCATTGGGAACTACACAACAACTAAAAAGGGTTGTTAATGCAAGTCAGAATTTGGCATGTATGTCTATGCAATGTAAGGAAGAAAATAATCCTAAGCATGAAAAGGAAGTTTTGTTGCATCACAATACATCTATTATGGTTGATAATGTTCCTATGATAAAACATAAGCATGATATGGGTACAATCTATTTCACATGTTCAATTTTGATATTTAGCTTACTATTGATCAATAGTATATGGTAGGTTCCAACAATATTGAATGAATATTTGGTTGAAAAAGGGATTAATGTACTTAACAATGTCAGTGCAGTGTTGATTGTTTTATGATGAGTCAAATGTACAGGTTCCAGGGAGAATGGACAAGTGATACAAGACAAGTGAGACGAACATGTCCTCACTTGAATTCTGAATGATTCAGGATTTTGGTGGTCTAAAAGCTTCTCAGTGGGAAGGTTTGATCCAGGAGGATATTCAATCAAAATTAAAATATTCAAAAGATATAAATAAGCTTACATACATGTAGATCTCTTCATCATCTTTCCGACAATGCTTGTTTCGCGTGAAATGGCCTTCGAACGCAAAATTTATTGAGTTTCTAAAGTTGGGCAATGAATGTACGTTTTACCAAAATGTATTGGAAACCATGGGAATCGAACCCATGACCTCCAAGGTCTCCAGAGTCTCCACCGAGCCCACCTAGCCAAAGCTCCATGCATTGTTTCTTAACATGTATATGGCAGAACTTGTATTTGAATTTGAAGAGCTTTCTCATTTGGGAAAAGGGCGGGATCGAGGGCTAGGCCCTCGACCCCGTGGCCAACACCGAGGCCGTTGAAAGAGCCAACGTAGAGTCCAGTTAGAGTCCAAGTCACAATGCCAAGTCACAGTTTAAAATCCAACAAGCCACCATTCAAACGGTTCAACAAAATCATATTATGGGGAGAGGTCCGCGTGTTTGAACCCGTGAACTCCTCCCCCTTTTCCAAGCGCCTTAACCACTATGCCATGGTCGACACATTTGATGGGATATGGCGCTTAATCCTTATAAGTTTGTGGTGGATTTTGGGCCAAAATGGGTGTGTGGCCCTCCAAACCACGCACCAAAAACCACCAAAATAAAGCTATAAAACCACGGTTTTGGCATGAAGTTCAAGAGGTAGGACGAGCGCATTTGGCACAGATCCCAATGCATAGTACGGGCACATATCCCGAGACATTTATGCATAGATCCTGAGGAAGGTTTGGCACAGATCCCAAGGAATTTTGCAATAGTTCTCAAGGTCAGTACAATCATTAATGGGAACAGATATCAAGCTGGGAATCCGTACAGTCCGTATTGTTTTGTCTTTAATGTAGGCATAGTTTCTTGATTTGCATGCTAGAGGAGGCCTCAGGCAAAGGTAGTCGAGTTCATACTCATTTTTCTCAAAATTTCGAGGGGATCGCATTGGTGTTGTCTGTTTTTGCTGGTGACTAACAGAAAACAAAAGTGTTTCCAGAAGCTCATTTTTGTAAGCTTTGAAGACTTAATAAGATCAACCTTCTCGTTAGAAGTGGCCCAGAGATGTAGCCCAAGAAGGGTGAACTTTGTTATCAGTTCTTGCCTACAAATTTCATGGTTTGCATCTCCTTTATGTGTTTTATGTGCTTCAATTATGCTCTTTAATGTTGTCATTTAAAGCCTCTTTAATGGATTTGAGCGTTCAAACTTTCACATGCAAATAATGGTTATAAAGATCCTATCAATTTCGGATCAGGAAGAGCTCTAAACCATTTTTTGACTTCACCGAAAAAGCTTTGTGCAACGAGTCTCATTTTCACATCCTCATCATCAACTTCTTCCAAGTCTATACAATCATTGAAATTATCCAAATGTTGTTGTACTGTAATACCTCCCTCGTCATCATAAATCACAACACATTGAGCATAGTTTTAGGGCAAATCATGTAACACAACAGGAAGAGCAAGAGGGGCAAACCCAACAACCATGACTCTTGGGGGTGAAATATTATGAACATAACTAGTGGGAATATTTTTTACAAGAATATATGATCCTTGAATGATATGACCATGAGTAGGAGCTGAAAAAGAAGGAGCTTGTGGATCAAGGAAGGCTAAAGGATTTGGTAAAATGTACAACAGATCTTTCTTATCACAAGTGAAGCATCGAACACGGGAGAGATCTTTCTTCTTCTGATGGAAGCAATGGTGTTTCTTGCTATAAGATTTCTCCCTCTTGAACTTACTTCCCTTAGTGTGTGCTGTGAGCGCTTGGTCTTCACTTCCCATCTTTTCTTCTCGGCCCATAAGCCTAGCTTCCTCTTGTGAACAGTCCTCCCATAGTCTGTTGAAAGAGATCAATTTCTTCCTAGCACAAATACCTTGGATGAAGGAGTCCCATGACCTAGGTAGTCCATTCAATGTGGTCATGGAAATTTCTCCATTCTCCACTACTTCATCCACAACTTCAAGTTTTTCTTTGATTTGAGAGACCTTAGTAAATTAGGATTGGATGGTCTCTCCAGTCTGGAACTTTACCCCTTTCAATTGATTCCACAGAGTCATCTTCCGATTTATATTCTTTCCTTCAAACAACTTAGTCAAGGAGTCAAACATCTCCTTAGGTGTCTTTATGGAAGACACATGAGGTATGAGATGGTTCTTTTATAGAATCAACAATAATCCTCTTGGCTTTGACCAAGTTCTTCTTATGTAAGGTCTTGGCCTCATCTCCCTCTAGAACTGGAACCTCTTCTTTTATGTAGGTGTCCAAATCATTCTCTTCTAGGATTAACCCAATCCTATACTTCCATGCTCATAATTTGTCAGCTCCTTCAAGCTTAGCCTCAAGCTTGGTGTGGTGAGACTTCTTAATGAGAAACTCAAATGGAAATAAAAGATTTAGGTCTTACCACTTGATTTGTTGAAAATTGGATCTGGAGGTGGATTAGGGTTTGTCAGAGAAACCCTAAAAATTCAAACTTTGAATTCCAAAATTCTGAAAGGATAGAAAGATGCACCTTGCTGAGCTGATCAAGCTGGTATACTTCAATTTTGAAATCTGCAAAATTTGATCCCTCAAAAATTGCCTTGAAACTTCCGGATCTTCTAGACAGGATCCTGAACTAGGGTTTGATAAAGCCTGGCCTTCTGCCCAACCAAAAAGTTCGATCTTGTGCTCTAAACTTTGATTTTTCTAAGGAGCATCCAGTCGTGTTCACAGATTCCAAAAATTTCAACTTTTGCAGAAACCCTAACTTTCCACCTTTTCGATCAAAATCTTGAATTAGGGTTTGATGAAGCCCGACCTTCTGCCCAACCAAAAAGTTTGATCTTGGTCTCTAAACTTTGATTTTCTTAAGGGGCATCCAGCCGTGGTCTTCGATTCCAAAAATTCCAACTTTCTCCAAAACCCTAATTTCCAGTAGTAGTGACAGGCCAAAAACTAAAAGTGCTCCGAATTGAATTCTGTCTCGACCGAAAGATGCACCCTTCCAAGGAGAGTCATCCTAGCCTCCTGCCTTTGATGATCTGAGGAGAGAAACCCACAAATGAAGAAGCCCTAGCTTCCGCAACTACATAGTGTCTTCTTCTTAGCACGGCTCTGATACCATGTTAATTTTTCAATAATTTCATTCAAACATTATCGTAGGATCCTACTAAGAGAATAACATGCACAACATAACAATCATAAACACAAGAGACACAGAGTTTCCTCGGGTAAAACCAAGAAGGTGAAAAACCTCGCACCTTCCTCAGAGATAGAATAAGCCACAATACACGATCACAATGATCAAACCCAAAAGATAGATGTCTCCAGCAGCTACTCCTCCTCCACTAGTGCGCACTCCTCTCTCAACTAATGCGAGTTGGATGGGTGAGTGAATGAATAGAATGAGAGACACAACCTCTCTATTTATACACTGACTTGACCTTCCAATAACCTAACAGGGCTGACTTCCTAAGGAAGCCTAATAACCCATCCACATGACTCAATTGGGGCCAACCCCATACCGATGGTCTAATAACCCATCAAATATAAGTTGCGACACTTGCAACACTTGCGACACTTACAAATACAAATGACGACACTTATGATTGGAGGAATAATACATCTCCATCATGAATATAATAAGGTACAAGTGTAATACCTAGAAGAATATCTTTTGAAGTTACAAATACATCAACACAAAAAGGATCTTGAACATCTGACTAAATTATTTTTTCATCAAATACCATTTGGTTCAAGTTTGAATCAGATTTTGACCTAAATAAAGATTGCTCAAATTTCAAATAAAAAATTACATCTTGAATACTTATAGATCCTTCTTTTGGTATGGAAATGATTTTTCTTACTAGGAAGTACATGATTAAGATTTGTATTTTATTTTCCGAAGGATATTTTCTGGACTTAGAATAATTTCAGAAGGCTCAGGGTCTCGATTCCTTCTGGTGTATCTTGTGGAAGCCAAGATTCTTCAATGAAGTCACCCTTTCACAATAGAGTTTCCAGAGCAAATGAATAACCAATCTCGTGCCTGAATTTATGTTTGCCCTCATAAATTAGGTATGAACAATGTCAATTATCTCCAGGAAAAATAAAACCTTTATATCCCCGTCTATTGGAGTATTAAAAACCCATTCATACCACTTTAGACTTAGGATATAATTTATTAATTTCCTAAGTGTTGTCTAGGTAATTTGGCCTAGTTTTGTCTTTTAGTGGACCACATGCCATCTTGAGTCACTAGGGCACACTTGAGGATATTTTGGATAAGATTTCCTGAGATTCTTTCTGATTTCTTTCCGTTCCTGAGTTAGAAAGGTGCCTTCCTTCTTTAGACAACTTTATCCTGCTTTTTTTGCTTTCTAGTGGATAAGGTAAAGCTAGTTTGACTATTAATCTGTCTCCACTTGGCCAATTCGACATCCACCTCTTTCTTCTCTCCAAAATACTTCATCACATTCAATTGTCACCAGTCATTAGTGTCCATACCAATTTTATACAATTCATGAGCCATTAGACTAATTTGGAAAGTGCTTTTGACACCTAGGGGTTTTTTCTAGCTTTTAGTAAGCCTTCCTTTTTGTGCTTTACAACTTGCCTTCAAGGCATTCTATTTTCTCTTTTGAGGATGTATTATATATTGTAAACATATTGATGAATAATATACAATGATTTTTTCTCAAGATATATTCTCTATTCTTCTTCTCATATTATCATAAATATTCCAAGTGAAGTTGTCTTATTGAATCTAGATCTAAGAAATCTAAATTCTCACATGGTCTCAGAGCTAGTCTGATTCATAGAAATTTCCATAATGTTTTTTGCAATATATTTCCATCACCAGGAGCGAACCAACATGGATCAAAATCAAGCTAAAGCTATGATTCTCACTCCCTTCAACTACTTTGACTGGAAGGCGCATATGATCATCCAACTTTGAAGTAAAGGACTTTATAGAGTCACCATGGGGCTTAAAACTGAGCCAAGAGATGTTGCACTAAAAGATAAATGGTTCAATAGGATTGATGAAGCTTATGGTTTTCTTTGTCTCTTTATCTCTCCAGATATTCTATTCCATATTGATACTTTAACCACTCCAAATCAAGTATGGATGGACAAAGATAGAGTCTCTCTTTGGAAAGCAAGATGAGCTTAGAGGTCATCTATTGGAAATTGAGTTGATCTCACTTAGTCCAAGGTACAAGGCTTGATTCATCATATTGCAGCCGCACAAGAAGTTGATCTTGTTGAGTCCGTTGATACTCTTTGGGAAGGAGTTTGCACATATCTCTTTTACATCATTGATTATGTATCCATATCAGATAATCTATGTTTTAACAACAAGAAGCATTCATATTATTCTCCTCCATCATCGGATGATGAGTTTCATGGGGCCTCTACACATGGTTTTTTCCTACACTACATTGATGGATTGATGCATGATCATGGCATCCACAACCTATTCACCAATTATGTTACTTAGAAGCAGTTCATTCAGCTCATCCAAATGAATAAAAAGACAACATGAAGACATTTTGAGATGTCCATTTTTGAGCGAGTGTTTTGTTCCCATGAGGTTTTCCCTGTTTCCTTGTTTTACATGGACTAATAATTTTTTGTATTGGGGTTACCATAAGCCTTGTTGATTGGGCCCTATGTTTATAATATTTACCGCATAAATTCATGATTAAGGGGGGGTTTTGGAGTATTAAAAACCCATTCACACCACTTTAGACTTAGGATATAATTTATTAATAATTTTTTATTAATTTCCTAAGTGTTGACTAGGTAATTTGGCCTAGTTTTGTCTTTTAGTGGACCACATGCCATCCTGATTCACTAGGGAGCACTTGAGGATATTATGGATAATATTTCATGAGATTCTATCTGATTTCTTTCCATTCCTGAGTTAGAAAGGCACCTTCCTTCTTTAGACAGCTTTATCCTGCTTTTTTTGCTTTATAGTGGATAAGGTAAAGCTAGTTTGACTAGGAAACTGTCTCCATTTCAATTCGACCTCCACCTATTTCTTCTCTCCAAAAGCCTTCATCACATTCTATTTTAATCACTCATTAGATTCCATACCTTTTTTATCCAATTTGTGAGCCTTTAGACCGATTTGGAAAGTGCTTTTGACACCTAGGGGGTTTTTCTAGCTTTTAGTAAGCCTTCCTTTTTGTGCTTTATAACTTGCCTTCAAGGCATTCTATTTTATCTCTTGGGGATGTATTATATATTGTAAACATATTGATGAATAATATAAAAATGAGTTTTCTCAAGATATCTTCTCTATTCTTCTTCTCATATTCTCATAAATATTCCAAGTGAAGTTGTCTTATTGAATCTAGATCTAGGAAATCTAAATTCTCACACCGGCAACGTCACCAAAATGTTATCACTCAGAAATTTCCTTTTCCTGTAAAAGAAAAATCCCAAGGTAAACTTAAACCAATATTTAGGATGGAGACTGGCTTTTCCAACTAGAGGGGGATCCCTCTATGAATCTGTTGTCCAAAGGTCACTCAACAAGAGTTCATGTTTTTAGAACAATGGCTAGATCTTTCGATAGTAACATAGTTTGATAAAATGCTTGAATCAAGGGGTAGAGCCATTGGGAATGGAGTCAATAAATGAATATTTATTCAAGCTGCAAGAGATTAGTGGTTGAACAAAACCAATGACAGAGGCAAGATAGACATTATTTTCTCAGGTATTCAGGCGTTGTAGTACGGCAACAGATTTAAGAAACACAATTCATTAACATAGAGCATCTAACAAGGATGAGTTATGTATAAATTTTGGAAGGAATTAGTGAAAATATTTGAATGTGATGAAATCAGAGCATCATATATGAATTCTAACTCATTTGCTTTCATTAAAATACTAAAGAAATAACATAAAATGGAATAGAAGAAAAAATGCATTCGCATGAAAAGATTACAAACTGGAAAACAATGGCACATGAATCTTTGTTTGTGAATTATTCTGAACTTCTGCTCTATGCAACTTATATTAATATCAAAATTGAATTTACAGTACACAAAAATGCTACAAGAGCGAACCCTAACCAACTATTTTACCAAAAATAGAAATCTTGTAACATACGCCTAAAATTATGGAACATAACTGCTTCTTTATCAATGATCATGCCCATTACGCTTAAGTTTAGCAGAGGACCTATTAAATTCAGGTTACCACGTGTTGATCAAGCGAATTTCAACAAAAAGAATAACTGGCATACAATCTATAACATATGTACATCATATGTGGAGCGTATACTTAGTTTTTCCAAACTTTTCCATGACCTTCCATTTCTCTTGAGTAGGAATTTCATAGTCTACCATTTCTTTAATCAACACCTCTAATTCCACACAAGCCGCATAGGACATAGGAGATAATTCTGATTTTATTATCTGGAATTGATCAAATATTTCAAAATCATCCGTCAAATTTTCTATTATGGTCTTTCCAGCTAAGCTCTTGTCCAAGTATTCAAAATTTGAATGATCCATGCGAACCTAAACCAATTCGTTGTGATAATATTCCCGAGGGATTAATTTTTCATCTTCATCCCAAAAGGAAGGAAGACCATTTTCAAAGACCTTATTGAAAATATTTTTAAAGCTCTTAATATGCTGGATCATTTGTTCTGCTTTGACTTGCACATTCCTTACATGATGGTGTTTCACAATAGTATTTCTAGCCCAAATGATGATGGCAGTCTTGTCTTTGATTCCCAAGTTCCGTATATCTATCTAATTCAATGTATTCAGAAAATTTGCTGCATTCTGAGTAGTCTCTAAAGGCCTTTTGTCTAAAGTCTCATTCATGACTTTACATATTTGAAAAACTGTATTTGCTATAGTGTTTTTGTCATCAATGTGATTTAAATATGCTCTAAAATTTGTAATATTTGTTGATAATGAATCCCGAATAAGATGTTCAGCTCCTTGTAGGGATAATTTACTTGTCATCTTGTCTTTAAGCTCATTGACTTTCTTTTGCAGTTGTTTTCTTTCATTTTGAGCTTTATTTTTCTCTCCAGTATTACAAACTAGCTCATCTTTCAGCTTCTGATTTTCTTCCTTTAATTCCTTAATTTCTTTACCCTTTAAAGTGATTTGTGACATAGATTTTGTCAATTCCCCTGTAGCTGAATCATTTGCTATTTTCTCAGTCTCTAAAGAAGGTTCACTTGATATCTTTGAATTCAAGGCTTCAATTTCAGATAATAATTCAGACTTTTCTTTTTCCCAGTCCTATTTTTCCTCTTGCAATTTTAAAGTTTTTCCTTTATAGTCCATCATTTCTTGGTAGATAGAATCCTTCTATTGTTGCAAAGCTATCAATTCTAGGGTCTCCACATGCTGGGTGCTTGGAACCTTTAGCTTCTTTTTCAACATCTGAATGGTGTTTTCTTTTTCATCTACGATATTTTTAGTAAGTTGTACGTCATTTGGCTCAATCCCCAGGGTCACAACATCTTCCTGTAGCCTCTTTATTTGGTTCTAGTTTGCTTTATTTTCTGCTTAATCTTGCTTCAATTGGATTTCTAGTTTTTCCACTACTGACTGCAATTTTGAAATTTTTTAAGTTGATTGCAAAATATCAACATAAAGAACTTCACCTGTTTGTCTATGGAGTTAGATTTTGTTAGGTATATTGATTTGATCTAACTTAACTTCCATTTATGATACCCTTCCATTGCTCACAATTGTAATTTTTAAGGTGTTCTTTTCCAAATCTTTAGCAGCAACAAAAGAGACCTTATCATTTGATAATTGCCTAACTCGAGGGAATAATTTTTGAGTCTCTTCAAGTGACTGCTTATTCTTCTTTGCATATTGTGAGATCAAGTCAACTCTTGATTTATATTGGGAACTAGTTCCAACATCTTGCATATCTGAGAATGAATATTGTTGCACATTTACTTCTAGTTGTTGAAACAAAGCATTTTCTCCTAAATGAGTCAAGTTGTGCTCTTCCACATCAACAATATCCTTTTGTTGATCCATTTTAATCTTCTTACTAGTGACTCGTTCATCAACATCCATGCTAGTTATCTATGAAAAAGTCCTTTTGTTGATAGAATCTGATTTGACAAGCATTTGAAATAATAAGGAAAGAGAGCTTGCCTGACCTGCATTGACCTCTTCTGTCTGCTGTTGCTTATGATGAAAACTTGGAAAGTAGCAATTTTTTCTAATCCCTCTACCACCTGGTGTTCAAATGATTTTTTTCTATTCTCTTTCCTTCTTTGAGATATGATTTGGTGAGGCTCATAGCTAATTTTCTTAGCTTGTTGGAAATCCATGGCCTGCAACAATTTTTCTACTATAAGAAGAGCTTCTTTATGCTTGATGAAAAATTGCCCTATCTTGAAAGGAAATTTGACATTAGAAGATTCTTGAAATTGAGTAAGTGCTCATCTTTTGAGTGTAATATCTGCCTAACAAACTCAAGGGCAAAGATCCTTGGAGACAAAAATGTTTTCAAAATATAAGGTGCTTCAATGAATCCATAAACACTAATAATGGTATGATTTTGGTATAAAAACCAATCTCCAGTTCTATTTTCTGGAGTTAGTTGCAACACATTCTTCATATCTTCTAGAACCCTGGGTAATTCAACATTGAAAATGGTTATGTAGATCTCTGGCATGATGATATTAACAAAATCAAACATGTTGATTTGCTTTGGAGGGTCTGGGAAAATGTAGTATTCAAGAACTTCAAATAAAACCAATCTCTAGTTCTATTTTATGGAGTTAGTTGCAACACATTCTTCATATCTTCTAGAACCCTGGGTAATTCAACATTGAAAATGGTTATGTAGATCTCTGACATGATGATATTAACAAAATCAAACATGTTGATTTGCTTTGGAGGGTCTGGGAAAATGTAGTATTCAAGAACTTCAAATCTGCTTCATTGGAGTATATGAACATACACAACAAGTATGACTAAAATCTAAATGCTTCAGAGTGTGTAAATTCACCAGCTGGGAATGAATCGCCTCAACTAGGAATTCATCAAAATTAAGGCAATGGACCTGACCTGGCTAACTAATATTCATAAGGAATCCTAACATAACCTCCACAACAAGCTTATCATCATCATGACCTAAAATTTGACTCAACAAAGACAAAACTAACTGTACATCTTCTTGGAAAATTTTAACATCAAATGGAAAATGAAGACCTTCAATTGACTGACTAGGATTTAAGACTTTGGACAATAATTCCTCTTTTTTTTTCAGGGTTACAATATCTGTATACTAATTAATTATTCTTCTATGAATGGTTCAAGGTTTTTAGGATATGATTTAGGTAACCCTAAGTACTCTCTAATGGTTTTCGAATTCACTCGATAGAGAATTTTGGACCCTTTGACATTCATAATGACTCTTTCATACTGAGAATAATTGACTGCACACCAACCAACAAATTCTAGGAAATGGAGGGTTTGTTCAAGATTGAAATGATAGAGAAAAGACCGAACAATGTTTAAAATGTCAATTCCTTGAGGTTTAAGTTCATTTAGCTTTTGTTTGGACTGGGACACTGAACTAACAGAGAGAACATGGTCAAAGATATATCCTTCTCTGTAAACTATAAACTCTTGCTCCTCGTCTAGGTATTTACAGAGTAAAATGGATTTTTGAATTTGCTCCATGGAAAGAAAATCTAAGTATTTAGAGTTTGCAGAGCTACCTATGGCGGGAGAGTAGTGAAAATGTGTTTGAATTTAACTAGTAAGAGAATGCTAGTGCATTGTCACCATACCAGATTTCTTTCAAAACAAGAATAAAATAAAAATTTTATTTTCCAAATGTTCTTTTAACTGTGCAGAAGATGGTTTTGGAGTTGGAGAAAAGCATTCTAAGTGAGACTGCTTTAGGTAGCGGACTCCATGAGAAATGGCCACGTGGTAAACGGTTTGAATTCCGCTACCACCTCAAAATTGTAGGGCTCATGCACTTTATTGCTCTAGAATGCGTAACACCCGTCGATGGGCCCCGACCTCAATCTTTACCGTTAATTTAACATCACACTTTATTTTCCTTAATGCCACCTCATACCTTTTAACTCAGCCAATGTTTATCACCTTCCCGCTTTAGCTTGGGTCACAACTAATGGTCATGTCATGGATTTTCAAGGATTAGATTTATTCCTTATAACTTAAACTCCTCTTTTTTCAAATTTAATGGTGCCAGAATATCATTAAGCCCCCAAATTTGTTGTGGTCCAACAATATGCTCTGCTAAGGTAAGATGGTGAAGTTATAGGTGCATTAGCCAAGCCAATGCTCATGCATGAAAATCCCAAATAGGGACATTGGACACAAGGAGATGTCTTCTGCAGAACTTCTTCTTCCATGTGAATCTGATGATGATGGCTAAGGTGGAGATCAATCTTGGGAAGGTTCCAAACCTTATGCGTCTCTTTCTTCTTAAGAAATGTCTCTGTCCCACATACTACTACATGAATATTCCAGCTGAAATAGTTCAGACCAAGAAATAGTTGAGACCAAGAATGTTTCCTGGGTCCCAAATGAATCTAAGAATTGGGAAGTGTCTTCTACTTCCCTCTCTACATTTCCCAATGTCGACATAGAGATCCTCATGAGGACTCCCAAACCACCAAGTAGAAAGATAGTAAGTCCATCCACCATGTTTGGACCTCTTCATGTGCAAGTTGACTTCTTGCATGCATTTTTGCATCCCACATTCTACGAATGCAAGATGATTTTCTTTAACATGGTGATTTGAAATCTCCACGATTCTTCATCTATTTAATGTATTCATCCATCCAATCCATGAGTGAATAAACACCCATGTTTGCTGATCCACATGGGATGTGATTAGACATCTCCTTTGGAGTGAAGTCTTCTTCCCTTAATGGCTGCTCATGAGGTATTTATTTCAAGGCATGCATGTCAAACACTCTCCTATTGATGCAAGCAAGTCTTGTGCACTCTTTAGTCTCCATTTTGGTGATGTACATGTCTACCCAATCCTTGGATAAATAAATACCATTTCTTGCAAACTCAAATGGTATGTCCTCAGCTATCTCTCCCAAAGCTAATTCCTCCTCTATGTCCTTCTACATATCAACAAGTGCTTTACCAACATCTTCTTCATCTTTTCTCTTCATCAGCACGCGCAAATATGAATTTTCCTCATGTTCAATCTCCACATGAGGTTCCTCCCTCAAACCCAATATGATTCCTGCCATGAACACATGATCAATTTACATGTATGATGGAGGATGTGGTGTAATTAACTCATTGTGAAGTTGATCAATATGCTTCCTTGATTCTTGAAGAGCTTCCTGTGCGCTCTTCAAAGACTCACTGGCAGCCTCCAATTCACTAGTGAGCCTTTCTGATTCTTCTTCTTCCTTCTTGAGTGCACGCTGATACATTTCAACCATCATGAGAAGATGATTTATGCCATAGAGTAATTTTATGCAACTCTCTTTCATCTTTACCATTGCCTCTTGGAGTGCTTCAAAATATCCCAGGAAGGATTCTCTTTCCACACCATCTCCTGAATCTCTCCAACGATAGCTTGTTACCAAGGCATTGGTATCAACAAATTTCTTCAAGGATACCATGAGATTCTATTGGTTTTCCTTTAGTGAACCCAACAAATGATGTGACTCACATAGAAAATTCACCACCAAATTTGCTTCTCCCAGTGGTTGACACCTCTGATCAACTTGCTTGTGGCATAGATCCATAACACATGTTTCATTCTTAACATACAGGTCAACATTAGAATATTTTTCTATATCATTTGCATTTTATGAAGTGGAGGGTGTTTCAAAGAACGGAAATGAAATGCGACTTCTGCAAAATTCAAAACTTTCATCATACCTCTTTGCCACATCTTCATTCTCTCCAGGTAGATGACTTGTGCTGGCAGGCTCTTCCTCTTTGTTCTCCACATAAAGACTCACTTCTGCAATAGGTGGTTTTCTCTACTCTAACTGTTCATTGTACTAGAGAAAATCTATTTGTATGGTTTCATTCTTGTCACAGCATGGATGATTTTCACTCTCCTCATGCTTATGTTCATTTACTTTGGCTCTCTTCTACTGCAATTTATGCTCCACTTCTTTGCACACATTCTCAACAATATGTGCTGCCATTATTTCGTTCTTGATCATCCTTCCTACCTCAACTTCACAGTAATATTGAAAATATAAGATCCAAATCCTAGGCTCTATCAAGCACCGAGAGGGATCAAATCTACCGAGGTGCAAACCTCTCCTTGAATATCTTCTTGAGTGCAATCCCTGAGCCACCTAATCCTAAGCTCTAAAGTCTCTAGTTTAAGTCTCATATTTACTTTTTACTTTGTATTATTCTTTTTTGTTTATGGTCGACATAATATTTATTACTTTTTACTTTGTATTATTCTTTTTTGTTTACTTTGTATTATTTTGTTACTCGACAAACACTCGACAAGACAAAGTCGACAAACACTCTAAAGTCTCATATTTACTTTTTACTTTGTATTAAAAGTAAAAAGTAAAGTCTCTAGTTTAAGTCTCATATTTACTTTTTACTTTGTATTATTCTTTTTTGTTTATGGCTGACATACTTTTTACTTTGTATTATTCTTTTTTGTTTACTTTTTATTATTTTGTTAGTGGACAAACACTTGAAAAACTCGACAAACACTCAACACATGTTACAAGATCTCCCTCATACTGGGCTGTAGAGCGCCTCTAGGTGCAAAGACTTCTGGGATTTCCTACTTTAATGCTTAATCATTTTTTAAGTACTCGAAAGAGTTAACTTCCATTGATGATCCAAAGCTAGATATTCTGATGGTGGTGAAGCATGCTTTTTTCTTGTTGTAGATATTTTTTCTATCTCCTCCTCAAGGCTCCTTGGAATTTTGGGTTCACTATATCCACTGTATATTTGGTAAAAAAAAGTAACCATAATCCTCATCTTGTGACATCTGCAAACCTCCATCAATGTATATTACCTCCTCTTACTCATACTGCTCAAAATCATCTTCAACTTCAACAATTGGTACAAGCCTCATAGCTGCAAATTTTCTTCTTCGAAAAATTGAAATTTAGTTTTTTAGATATAAGGTGTAGAGAATCATGCTCTGATACCAGTATAATATCCTGAATCTGATTTATGGAGATACTAACTCAATTACAAAGATAAAAATTTAAAAAAATCAAAACTAGGTGCAAATTCTAGTTTTTACAAGCCAAAATCTGCATGTTTCCAACTCGCTCCAAATGGTCTCAAACCTAAACTATTTTCTGATAAGAGGATATGGATGGGTCCTAACACATACTAACTGACTTGTATGACCCTTATAAAACCACTCAAGGCTTTGGAAGAGGGTGGAACTATCTTTACTTCCGACAATATGCACATTCTCGGAGTACATCACACCTGGGAAAGGCCCAAAGGACCAGAGGCAATGACCCCATGGATTATGTGGAAACTCCACGAATTTTGGTACATTACTGGAAGTAACTAAACATCAGCATGTACATACATTTCATATTTTAGGAGACACTGATTCAACTTCAACAAAAGGTGGGGATACTAGACTAGGTGCAAAACCAAAATCTAGGGAGGTAAAATTGCAGATTTACAAACAATTAGTAATGACACTAGAGGCTCTCAAATATCTATTTTGAAACATGTGCAGGGTTATTTTACATCCACATTGACTGTATGTAACTTCATATTTATTATTAGAAGCACAATTGATAGAGAAATTAAACCACCCTTAAGATATGTCAATTACTAGTAGTGATTTGCACACAGGAGCATGTAAACATTGAAAATAGATGCAAATGGAAGGAAGGGCACACTTTTATTACTGTTTATGCAGATATTAAATCTGATGCAAAATTAAGGTCTACTCTGATGCATCAAACTCAAGGTAGCACTTAAAATAGGAAGCTCAAAAGAGTAAGAAGAAAGATAGGAAGATTGTCTTGAGAACAAGGCATGTCCCTACATACAATTGGAGCTCTTCTTGGGTAAAATTATATTCAGACATACAATTCAACCTCTTAGATATGTCCATGACCTGGTGTATATGTATATTGGTCCAATATAAGGTCTAGGGAAACCACCCTTTCATGCAAGTGTGCCACCATCAACAGGTCACACCAAACTGCAAACTAGCTCTAGGAAAAAACCATTGAATTGGAAGCTGCTACTAACACCAACCCCAAACTCCTAACCAAATAAAAAAAAAGTGTTGCAAACAACTTAAATCCTATTCTACATCTACAATGAGGATCAATTAGATGGATAGGGTTTCCAACTCCTCAATCAATAGTTGAATTCGCATCCAATTAGCTACAATAGACAGAGGGGCACATCTCCCTACTGCTGCAAGGCGCACATCACTCAAGTTTATGAAAATAATTTTATCTGATCCATATGGTGTTCCCTCCCCTCCACCTGATATAGTCATTATGCATCCCAAAATATTTCCAACAACACAAATCCACGCCTTCAGGGGCACCCTCCTCAATCCAATACACAGAAACTAAAACTAGCCCTTGAAAATGCAAAACACAAGAACCATATTGCAGTTGAAACTCTTCAATGCCAATCTGAAACTTGAACTAGACCTGCAAAATATGTAATTAACTGCTATGAAACTCCATGAAAAGGACTGAATATCCCTTTCCTCATCACCAACTGAAATGATCTTTCAATCTCTGAACTAGTTTATTGATCTGCAAGGGGCACATCTCCCAACCTGAGAAAAGCACAGAGCTCTTCAACACAAACAAAAATTCACCAACAGATACCATTTCAATATCCCTAATCTAATTTATGGAGATACTAACTCAATCATAGAGATCAATATCATAAAATTTGAAAGTAGGTGCACATTCTAGTTTTTACAAACCAAAATCTACCTGTTTCCATGTAGTGTACCTCTTTAATAAATTTGATAAAATTGGAAATGTTGGCATAGTTACTGATCTAGAGGTTTTCCAATGTAGACCCAGGTACTTCGCGGTGCAAGATACCAACAAAAACCCTATTCACCGGCCCTTTAGGAAACAGACTACGAGCGGCCTGAGGTCTCACCCGAGGCGAAGCTGAGGGGGTGGTTGCGGAATCAGGTTTCCACAACCTGGTGATGTGAGTGTCGAAACTGATTGATGCGCAACGCAGAAAGACTTCCACACTGCGAACAAAAGACTGCATGAGGTCTTCTACTTCGCGTCGATTATGACTGTGCGGTACTAATGGGCTATAGCAACAAGTCGCAAAGGGTATATACACTTCCTTGGAGATCTCTCTTTATGGATTCTTAGACTTGGTGATATGATGATAAGCTATCAACAGCTTATCTCCCAGCACTTATAATGGATCAACGCATCAACCAGACCATGCGTTCACTTCAAGACTTGATCAAACTAATCAATCTTAACAGTCTTAATCATTCATCAACACTTAGACCGATTCAAACATATTTAATGGAATGAATTATACGCGTGCCCTGATGTAGCACTTCAACTTCAACAATTAGCTTTGTGATTATTTAACAAATCCAAACATTCAAAGACTTATAGATACTAAGCATTAACATTCATCAATATATGAACTACTTAACATCTTATTCCCGTCTCTTCCACGGCGAATACAGATAAAAGAAACAAATATCGAATAGCTGTAACATCAAGCATTCATATTAAGCAATCGAACAATGGAAAACACAAAAAGCAATCACATAACACGGTATTTAACATGGTTCACCCCCTGGATGGGGGATACGTCCACAAGAACTGTTTTTATATTGTCTTTAGGGAAGGGTACAACAGTTCTTCATCTGCACACTCAGCTGCAGACGCTCTTCTCTCTCTCAAAAATTAGGTCTCTGCGCACTCAGCTGCAGAGCCTTTACAATAGCTTCAAGCTTACAAACTCTAATAATATGCAATAATGACCAACAAAAATGAAGAGTGACCCTTCTCATACAAAATCATGCCTTATTTATAGATCAAGACCCGTAGGTCATTTCTTTACATTTCGAAGGAAGAAATCCTTAGGTTTACAAAACTATCACGTGTGCACCAATAGGTTTCTCTCGCCGAGTTGTTCCTTCTTTCACGGCCTTTAGATGACTAGTTCAAGTAGTAGTTCTCTGTGTGTGCGACTAGTCACCTTCCTCCCAGTCTGCACCTACCCAACGCTTGGTAGTTATCGAGTATCTTTGCGAAAAAATAGATCTCTGATGACCTAACCGGAATATGTGTTGTCTTCCGTCCAACACTCTGCTTAGATGGATCTTCCGTTGACCGAACACATCGCAGTACTGTTCTCCTCGTAGCACAAACTTCGCAGCTCCTTCGACATTGCGCTACGCGCAACTTCGCAACATACCAAAACTTATCCCAAAATTGTTCCAACTGAACTGCGCTCAGCTTCGCAGTTCTCAAAATCCTTCCTGCTCAAAATGCCCCACTTGGGCCAAGCGCAACAGGCCCCTAACACTTACATGTGGCTCGCCCCCGAGCCACCTGCAGGTGCATCTTCCTCCATTTGTTCCGCCACCTGCGAAGCTAGCTTCACAGCGAAGTCATTGTATGTATCAATCAGCTTCTCGGCTGCGGCCTTCATATCTTGCTCGACTTGCTTAACTGTATCCAGCATCTCAGGTGTGATCTCCTCGCCAATTTGACCTTCCATCTATGCTTGATTCTCACGCAACTCCTTTAATTTTTCCTCTATCTCCTGCGAGATTTTGCTGGCATCCTCCAATAATGACTACGACTTATTGCCCATTTCAATTTCTTTCTCTTGTAAGGTTTTTACTTCCTTCTTGAGGGTGTTTATTTCTCTGTACTTCGGAAGCCTATCTCTTGGTAGTAGGGCATTCACTTCTGCATCTAACTTCTATAGTGCGGCTTGCTTATCTTTCACTTCCTTCTTTACTTGCAGCAATCCCGGGTCTTCTTCAAGGGTAGTGAATGCCTTCGACGCTGCTTCTAATAGACTCTGGCACTTAGCCACTTCAGCAACAATATTCTCTGCTGCAGCCTTGACCTCCTGTGCCCTTAGCTGTTGCTGATCCGGTGGGGTCTGTGGGTTTATCTGTGTTTTCAAGGCAGTAATGTCAGCCTCATGGAGAATCTCCCTGTCTTACATTTTCGTCTTAAGACTGGTTACCAGTTCGCCAATATTAACAATAGTATCCACTGGTTCCTGTTGCACTTCAAATTCATCTATGTCGTCTGCGACCGCAGTGATTGTGGATTCCAGTCTTAGCCGACGATCATGCTCATCTTTTAGTTCCATAGCTCTCCGCGAGCTATCTGCCTCCAACTTCTTGTTAGCTGCTTGGAGCTCATCCTATCCTTTCAGCGCATCTGTGGTTCTATCATGCATTTCTTCAAAAACTTGCAACTGCAAGTAATGTAGGCCTGGAAATGGTATCTTTGCAAGATCAAGTTCCACACACTCCACATTTTTTGTATCCAGCATTACTTGATCAGTTAAAGGAAACCTTATAGATAATGGTTGTAGATGGACAACACGGGACCTTGTGGGAATGGTGATTTGCTACTGCGAAGTCCCTATCGAATCCCCTTCAACCTTTGATTCCCACGGCAAGGGTAATCTTTTGCTTACTTCATCAAATTTTTTTGAAATCCCTTGCAGTGTAGTCAAGTTTTGGTCCAAACTGTCTTGAATCGCCCTTTCCTTCTTCTCCTTGTCAATCGAGAGCTCCTCCATCTGCTTAATGACCTTCGCGGCGATCATTATGCAGTCATCCTCGCGAAGCACTATGTCCAATTGATATTTATTTGATTTATGCCTCTTCCTTGGTTCCTTGCGCACTGAAGGACTTCCAGTGTCCTTCCTTTTTCCTGACTCTTTGTCTTCTACTATGGGACACGGGATAGGGTTATCCTCGCCAGAATCACTTTGGACGTCCACAACCTCAACTCGAAATTCAACTCGCCATTCCTTCATGATATTCTCAATGTCTTCCTCGTACATATGGTAGTTTCATGGGCACCAGTTAGGATTCTTCGTCTGTGCTTTAGCTGAAATCGAGATGCATTTCATCGCAACATAAAATTTGACAATGCAGATATATTTGCTTGTTACTTGCTTTGTTATTCGAGGTGTAAGCATGATGGCCCCACGCAGCTAGTCATAATATGTGTAAAAGACCAGTGCTGTCTCGTGTTGTCTTTCGGGATTCAAATTTTCCCAAAGGTTTTGATAGCGAGCACCTCTGCAGTCCGAAGTGCTTGTGATCACTCCAACATACTGCTTCAGCTCCTTCCATCCCACGAAGGCGATCAACGCTATTAGCCAGGTGAAATGGAAGTATCCACCATTGATCTACGTGTCATTCAATTCCTCTAGGAACTCATTCAGTATATGTTGACACCAATTAAATTCTTCTCCTTCAGCAGCTGTGGCTCCAAGTAGTATTGCATCTGCAGAGACTTCTAATGGTCTGCACTTTCTGAGAATTTTTCTCGCTAACAGCTGTGTGACAAACCTTATTGCTTGGTCATTTATGTCATCGGTCTGGAAGCCTCTCTTCCCTTTGAAAACAGACTGTGTTTGCTTCTTCAATGCGACTACCTATTTATCCTTGATTTTCCCCTGAAAAAACTTCTTTGGGTCTTCTCCCCTTTTTCTCAAGCCAGTTATCCAATGGATCAAGTCAATCGTCAGGTCGATGTTTTGGTCAAGCCATAAATATCCCTGGTGGATGCATGCCATCAGAGTTCGCACCACCACATTGAGCTCCGACGATCTGTCAAAGTGTGGAAGCCTGAGCAGATTGAGTAGCCCCGACTTGGCTACTCCGGACAACCAGCTTTCCGCGACCAAAGTGAGGTCACCCTTTACATTCTTCTTCCAGCACATGTATTTTTCGTCCTGGAACTGTGGGAACCTCGGCTCGCTGGGATTCTCCTTCTACATTGCAAGAAGATCATAGTCTTCCCATTTACATTCGGGAATCTTACCCAACAGATTTTTGTCCACCTCGACATGCTTTGATATTGGTGGGAGTGGTATCTCATACTTTGGACTCTTCAGTAGTTTAATGGCCGATGCATCCAGTGCACGCGGTGAGATATAATCTGGGGTCATAGTTAAAGGTATCTCCTTATCGACAATGGGCTTATTTGGCCCCACCGAACTTGTCTTCGATAGCTTTGTTCTCGGCCCTACTAGATTTTTGCCTTTGTCTTGCATTGAGTGACCATGTCTCAGTGATCTTCTTGGACCCTATTCTGGTTCAGTGACGACTTTCTTGTTTGGGGTTCTCATTAACCCTTCAATCCCTCTGTATTGGAACATCCTCATAGTTTCCTCGACCGTGAACTCCTTGTCAACAAAGGATCTCTGTGACATTCACTTGCACACTACTCGAAAAACTAGTGGATAACTTGCAGAACTAACTTAGAAAACAATGTCCGCAAGAATTTCTAAGTGCTTTGGTAACGCCCACGAGTCTAAATGTTGCTTTATTTATAGGCATGGCTGACCCCCCTCCGTGCCCCTTAACGGTTAGATAAGCATTAAATGTAGTGTGCGTTAGCCAAATCCGACAGATGCTTCGGTCAATTCCTTCATTAACTCGTTCAGAATGGCTATCTATGCGTTAAATGCCCAAGCGGTCGGTAGGAAAGTACTGTATAACGGCTATTTTTCTGGAGCATTACGTCGAACTACGCAGCAGGTAATCGTTGGTCCTACGTAGTTACTTTGCGGTGTCTAATTTCTTTTCTCTTTGGGGTTTCCTTTTGAATGCTGCAACAGCGCAGTGTTTCATTTCTTTTCTCATCATATTTTTTTTTTTTTTTATGCGCAGCTTCAGCAGTGCTGCGCGGTACATAGATCTATCTCAACAACTTTGTGTACAGACTCTTCGCAGTTTCTAGTGCCCAATTCCAACTGTACTTGGAACTTAGAAATTTTCCCCTTCTTCTTGATCATACTGGATGCTGCGAAGCAGGACTATCGCGGTAAAGCTTTAGTTTGCTTCCATTTATCAAATTGGGTAATGTATCACCGGCTAAAGTAGCTAACTGAACTGCCCCACCATTAGTAACATGTATAATAGTATATGGCCCAAGCCAATGCATTTTAAACTTCCCAGGAAACTTCATGAATTTACTATCGTACAGGAGGACTAGATCACCTACCTAGAAAGACTTGCTCTTGATGTGGCGATCATGCCATGCTTTCTCACGCTCCTTCTGTACTTGTTGGTGGAAGCCTGCGATGAAGCGATCCTCTTCCAGACCAACCAAGTGTAACAGCCTTTCTTCCAGTGCTGCGTGATCTGCCATCCCTGTGAAATGCAACTATTCTCAAGATGGGAATAATATACTCCATTGGCATTATTGCTTCCTGCCCATAAGACAATCTGAAAGGTGTATGTCCAGTTAATTTCTTACATGTTGTTCTGTATGCCCATAATACAGATGGAATGCGCAGGTCCCAGTCATCGCGGTTTATGTTGCATATCTTGGTTAGCACATTCTCGAGTACTTTATTGAACGCTTCAACAGTTCCATTCGCTTGCGGATGATAAGGCGTACTGTGTCGATGATGGATGTAGAACTCTTCGTTCAAAGCTTCAATAGTTATGTTCAGAAAATGAGTGCCTTGATCACTCATCAAAATTTTTGGACATCCAAATCGTGCAAGGATGTTCTCAAAGATAAACTCGACAGCTGTGGCTGTGGTGCATTTTTTTACTGGTTTTGCTTCTGCCCATCTGGTGAGGTAGTCAATTGCAGTAATAATGTACCTCGCACCAGTTCTCTTCCCCGGTGGGTTAATAGGTCCCACGAAGTCAATTGCCCATTTTTTGAATGCCTGCAAGGTCAACTGAGGGTTCAACGGCATTTCATCTCTTCGTGATGGCTTTCCTGTCCTCTGATAGACATCACAGCTCTGGCAATGTTCCTTCGAATCTTTATGGATTGTTGGCCACCATAGCCCTGCGCGCAATACCTTCTGCGCAGTAGCCCTTCCTGCATAGTGGCCTCCTGCTGCTCCTGAATGCACATCGGCCAATATATATGGCTTCTCATGCTCCAATACGCACCTTCGCAGTATTTCATCGGGTCCTAACTTGTACAGCTGACCTGCGATAATGGTGAAGTCTGCGGCTCGCACTACCAGCTGCTTTTTCTGCTGCATAGTGAACTCTTGAGGTGCCACCCCTATAGTTAAAAAATTGATAATGTCTCGATAATACTCATCGGCAACCTGTATAGAGAACAATTGCGCGTCAGGCAGATTATCTTCAAGGTTTGTAGGCTCTTCTCTTGACTCAATCCTGGACAAATGATCAGGTCCTAAGTTTAACCTACCTGGCTTAACCACTATTTCAAAATCATACTCTTGGAAGAGCAATAGCCATCTACATTCCGCCCCCCTAACACTGGCTTATTGACCAGGTATTTCAATGCAGAATGGTCAGTAAACATAAAGAAGTGCGCACAGAGCAAATAGTGTCTGAATTTCTGTAGCGCAGATACCATTGCGAGTCCTTCTCTTTCAGTAGTGGTATAGTTCTTCTCAGCAGATGATATTTTTCTGCTCGAAAATGCAATGGGATGATCAATGCCTCCTTCTCATGGCTGAGCAAGAACAACTCCCAATGCTATACTTGAAGCATCAACATGGACGTGAAATGGCTTCTCCCAGTCTGGAAAAACTAGGATCGGCACAGTGACCATATTCTCTTTCAATGTGTCAAATCCTTTCTCACAGTCCTCGTTCTAAATCAACGGTGCATCTTTCTTTAAGAGTTTCTCCATTGTTACGGTTATCTGTGCATACCCTTTTATGAATTTCCTGTAGTAACCGGTATGCCCTAGTGTAGTGCGCAATTGTTTAACTGAATTTGGTGTAGGCAAATTTACAATAATTGCGATCTTCGCAGGGTCAACCATCAAGCCCTGCTTGCACACAATGTGTCCCAGCAGAATCCCGTAAGGAACACAAAAAATACATTTCTTCAAATTCAAAGAAATCTGGTGTTGCCTGCATTTTTCCAGCATCATCCCGAGGTTTATGGCATGGTTCTTTAGTAACCCAAAAATGGTCCAATCATCAAAGTAAACCTCTAAAAACTTGTGTATGATTTCTTTAAATGTTGCGATCACCACTCTAGAAAATATGGCTGGTGCGTTCTTCAGACCAAAAGGCATCACTGTATACTGGAACAACCCCCATTCTGTTGCAAAAGTGGTCTTGTGTCTGTCTGCTAGATCAATTCTGATTTGATGGTATCTAGAAAATCCATCAGTAAAAGAGTATGCCTCATTGCCTCCCACGTTATCAAGTACTTCGTCGGTAAAAGGAGTAGGAAATGGGTCATGCATTGAAGCATCATTCATCTTTCTGAGAGCAACACAGATCCTGATCTCACCCTTTGTTTTCTTATCTTGGACAACCATCGGGCTTATCCATTCAGATTCTTCAACCGAATCAATGATCCTTGCATCAAGCATCTTGTCGATTTCTTCCTTAACTCGTTCTTTGTAGCGCGGATTTAATCTATATGGCATTTGCTTCACGTGCTTAGAGCCAGGCTTAAGAGGAATTTTCATCACTCCTAAGTCTCCCAGAATGCCTTTCATCTCTATGAACTTGGTCGAGAATACTTCCTGATATTCCTGTAATATACCCGCGATCTCCGCAACTATATCGTCATCCCAATAGTCTCCTATTGTTGCGAACTTCGACTCTTCACTGGTGCCGATGTTCACTTTCTTCGTTTTAACCAGTCCACTCATATCTGAAATTTCCAGTGGAGGTCCTTCTACCTCGCGCATTCCTTCTGATTCAGGGATTTTTATATTTCGTGGGTCCTCCTCATCGCCGTCTTCCTTATCTTCAACTTCTTTAGCTAAGTTATAACAGTCCAAGGCCTGCTCTATTTGTTTTGTCCAATCTAGATGTATACTCATAGGTACACTATTTGCTTCAAAAAAAATTTCTAATGTTATATTTTCCTGCGTGCAATCTGATGTGAATATATTCTCCTTGATACGCTGCAGTGCATCATTGATAGTAGGATGGTCATCTTCAAAGCTAAATTTGTTCTGGAAGCTCGCAGTGAGGACAGACCAATCTATAGTTCCTCTGCGCAGCTCTGCCTCTAGATACCATTTCTTTGGAATAGGCTCCTCTAGTGTATGCACAAAAAGGTGTACCCATTCTGTCCGTGGTCTTTCTTTCCAAGCTTCTACAGAGGCTGCAATATGATCCCATGGATACGTCTGGCCATTGTATTTGTCAAAAGGTAGTGTAACCTTATCAGCAAACCTGATCTGCATCTTTATTCTGCACTGGTCCCAAGTTGTGAGTGTCTTCTTATGCGTATCCCACCATCTGGAAGGTGTCTCTTGCAGTGCCATGTCTAATGCTGAGACATGATGTTCATTTGCAACTGCTGCAGTGTATTCTTTGATAAATGAATAAACCTTAGCTAAACCATCATAAGTGGGTATTGGACTCACCTTCTTTCCAATCCAACGGAGTGATTTCGTAATTGTTGCACATCTCCTGGTAGATACTTCATGCATTCTATGTTGCCAATTTTCTAATCCCGCCTCAGAGTCTTAGATGCAAGAAATATCACAGTGCCAACTGAGCATTCCATCCGCAGTAGGATGAGTATAATCCGCAGAATTTGTTGTCATCTTATAGATACGGTCGAGATCTTGAGCTCAGTACTCCTCTTGAATTGGTTCAACATATCACTCCCCTTGCGAAGGGTCCAGTGGTGTGATGACCCTTATGTCATTGCCTTCAAATATCATTTTCATTGTCTTCAGATTTATGATGGTGGAGTTCGTCATTGCCAGATCGATACCCAGTAGCGCTGGATAAGGATTGCTATCATCCACAATTTCAATTACTTCGAAGTCTGCATAAATTCTCACCCCATCAATGTCGACAATGGTATTGGGTAACCTCCCCAACGGTATAACTATGCCTTGGTTAGCCATTCTTAACTGTATAGGTGACCACTATAACTTTGGTTTCCCCATTTCCTACCATGTTTGCTTGGTCAAGACATTTACTTCAGATCCGAGATCAAGAATGATCTTGTCCATCTCATAGTCTCCAATCTATGCAGTGAACTGCATTTCCCTCCCAGTTCTTTTGGGACTCCTAATGTTATGAACTACGCCTTGGGAAGTCCTCCTGTCACTGTGTGATTCATAATGATTTGTTAGTTTTTCAAATTCCATAAGAGTGTCTTTGTTCTTCAATAACTTGATGCAGCTCCGTAGGAACTACGCAACAAAAGTGGATGTATCTGGTGCAGCGCACGTCTGATCATATGCCAGTGGCATGTCTTCTATCTGTGGTACTTCACTGCTCAACGAGATTCTCGGTGAAGTAGGTGGTGGTTATTTGAACATGTCCCATGCTTCTTCAAATACTTCTTTATTTTTCTATAAGTTCAAAGGAGGTGCTTTCCCAGGAGCTTTTCTAATCTCTACTGTTTCTCCAAGGGTCTTCTTAGCATCAGTTGTTCCAGAAGTTGAGGCTTCTGCGTTTCTGTCTCTTCCTATATCAGCGCCACTTCGCGTTACTGCATTTACACTTGGATTTGTAGATCTGATCTCTACTGCAATCAACTGAATGTTAGGGTTCAACGGTTCTGTCCTTCTCCGCTTCTGCATTTCTACTTCAAGTAAGGGGCAGTCTTCAATCACATGATCAAACGATTTACAATAGTTGTATATGGTGCATGGATTAGTACATTATCTAGATACATGACCTGGATGGCCACAGTTATAGAAGATTACCTGGCCTCAGCCTCTTCCTTGAGTTGGGCCAGCATTTCTCCCTCTCTCGCGGTATCCACCACCGTGCCCTCTATATCCACCCTAATCATACTGGGTGTTCTCCTGTTTTGGCTTATTTTCTTCTTGAACACGGTACATTCCAGCACCTCGCATTGCTTCCATATCTCGCTTTATTTCATTCATTAGCTCATAAGCGCGACAAATGGACTTATCATGTCCAACTGACCTACAGAAATTACATTATAAGGTTTTTAGGTGTTTTTACATATTTCTGTATCAGATAATAGTCCTTAGGCTGGTGTCCTCTGGTTCTACAAATTTCACACCACGGTGCCTTGTTCTGATTCATATTCATTGGGTTTGGTGCACCACTGTTAAGATAATATTGAAATAAGGGGCAATGTTCTCTGGTGTGGCCCTCTCCTTTGCATCCTGTGCACCAAACTTCATGTCTTTGTTCATGTCTCTATTCCTTTCCATTCTTCATATCTTGCAATTATGATGTCAAGGTAGCCAACTGGTTCTGGATCTGTAACATCCCAGAACTACTTTCTCCAATTGGTGAAGCCTCCAACTTCATCGCGATCTCCAAGGCCTCAGCCTGTGATACAACCTTATGTTGCATCAGTGGTTGTCTGATATGGGGCAACAATGCATCAGTGAACCACTCTTGGTGTTGTTGCGGAGCTATAGCAAAGCTCACTTGGTCCAATAATGTCTTAAATTTTTGGTTGAATTCCCAGACCGATTCAGTATGTTTCTGTTTGATTTCTTTCAACTCTGTTATGCACTGTGATTCTGATTTCGGCTTCTTGAATTCTGCTAACATCGCGGCTTTGATGTCTGCTAGGTTTTTCGGTTGTGCTTGAGAATAATTCATAAACCCGTGTAATGCTCTATCTCTAAAAGTAGTGATGAGTTGTGCTCTCTTCACAGCGTCATCCTGAACTTGCTTTACACTCCATACGGCTTCACATAGAAACCAATGCTGATCAGGGTCTTCTAGACCCATTCCTTTGAATATCAACAACTTTATATCATTATCATCCATCCTCCTTCCAGATTGTGTACACTTTTGGAATGGGTTCCCTACGAAAAAAGTAGATGCAGGCTACTGGGTCGTGCTAGGGATAGTATTTTGTGGAATGGTCTGAGTCGTAGTGGTCTGAGCACTCGCTCCTACGGTGCTACTAGTATTGACGATCTGTGGGATGGGTTGCGTGATGCTCGTAGTGGGTTGGTTCTGGACTGCTGGATTCTGAGGTGTAATACGCTGGATTGTGGCTGATAATTGCATGTTCTGATTATTAAGGTCACATGGAATTTCGATATCTATGCGGTTTCTAGATCCTCTGGGATTCTTTTCGTTAGTAAGCTTATATCTCTTTCCACTTCTCAAAGTATGGTTTTCTTCGTTCGAATCAATGTATGTATTTTCTACCATGACAGATTCAGAATTATTACTGCATTCTTAAAACACCTTTCTCAGCTAAAAGCATTTTAATGTATAGACTAAGATTTTTCAGGAACTTACCTCTGAATCCTTCGAAAAAGTATGCTTCAGCTTGGCTGTAGGATTTGAGCGTGTCTACAGCAAACTCAGTCACAAATCCCTCAAGTATGCTATCAACCCAGAAGTCGACTACTCGTGACAGTGGGCTGTCTATTTCTTTGAGTTGTTCAGTAAGCTCCAGATTCCACTCCGTAGGTACTCCTCCTTGAGAACAATTCTTTCTTTCAGCGAGGTGCGATATCCACTCGTGTAGATCGTTTGGAAACAATGCCCAGAAAATCTCGTGTATGTCCCTCCACAAGTATCTATTCAACCACTCTACTTCAGATAGACGTGGGTGTTTGTTCTCTTTCTTTGCAAAATATCTTTCGATCTTATCACACCAAGCCCATATCTCTTTCTTTTCTGGATGCCAATTGTCTGACCCTAATGGGAACTCATATTCTTCTTCGCACATTACTTTTTCAAAACACACTATCGCATCACTGAGTCTTAGCGCGGCAACAGAACCATTTGTTGGCGTATTTACTGATATAGAGGTTTTCCAATGTAGACCTAGCTACTTTGCGGTGCAAGATACCAACAAAACCACTATTCACCAGCCCTTTTGGCAATAGAATGTGAGCAGCCTAGGGTCTCACCCGAGGCGAAGCTGAGGGGGTGGTTGCGGAATCAAGTTTCCACAACCTGGTGATGTGAGTGTCGAAACTGATTGATTTGCAGCACGCCAAGACTTCCATGTTGCGAACAAAAGACTGCGTGAGGTCTTCTACTTCGCATCGACTATGACTGCGCGGTACTAATGGGCTATAGCAATAGGTCAGCACAAAGGGTATATACGCTTCCTTGCACATCTCTCTTTATGGATTCTTAGACTTGGTGATATGATGATAAGCTATCAACAGCTTATCTCGTAGCACTTATAATGGATCAGCGCGTCAACCAGACGGCGCATTCACTTCAAGACTTGATCAAACTAACTAAGCTTACTTAACAGTCTTAATCATTCATCAACACTTAGACCGATTCAAAAATATGTAATGGAATGAATTATACAATGTTGCGCTCCCTGATGCAGCACTTCAACTTCAACAATTATCTCTGTGATTATTTAACAGATCCAGACATTCAAAGACTTATAGATACTGAGCATTAACATTCATCCATATATGAACTACTTAACATCTTATTCCCATCTCTTCCGCGATGAATATAGATAAAAGCAACAAATATCGGATAACGGTAACATCAAGCATTCATATTAAGCAATAGAACAATGGAAAACACACAAAGCAATCACATAACACAGTATTTAACATGGTTCACCCCCCGGATGGGGGCTACGTCCACAAGAACTGTTGTTATATTGTCTTTAGGGAAGGGTACAACAGTTCTTCATCTGTGCACTCAGCTACAGACGCTCTTCTCTCTCTCAAAATTAGGTCTCTGCGCACTCAGCTGCAGAGCCTTTACAATAGCTTCAAGTTTACAGACTCTGATAATATTCAATAATGACCAACAAAAATGAAGAGTAACCCTTCCCATACAAAATCATGCCTTATTTATAGATCAAAACCCGTAGGTCATGTCTTTACATTTCGAAGGAAGAAACCCTTAGGTTTACAAAACTGTCACATGCGCGCCAATAGGTTGCTCCCGCCGAGCTGTTCCTTCTTTCACGGCCTTTAGACGACTTGTTCAAGTAGTAGTTCTTTGTGTGTGCGACCAGTCACCTTCCTCCCGATCTGCACCTACCCACCACTTGGTAGTTATCGAGTATATTTTCCAAAAAATAGATCTCTGATGACCTAACCAGAATATGTGTTGTCTTCCGTCCAACACTCTGCTTAGCTGGATCTTCTGTTGACCGAACACATCGCAGTATTGTTCTCCTCGCAGCACTGACTTCGCAGCTCTTTCGACACTGCGCTACGCGCAACTTCGCAGCATACCAAAACTTATCCCAAAATTGTTCCAACTGAACTGCGCTCAGCTCCGCAGTTCTCAAAATCCTTCCTCCTCAAAATGCCCCACTTGGGCCAAGCCCAACAGGAAAAATAGCAAGTTTTGGCCAATTCGACCCTTAGACTAGTATTGACCCAAATGCTTCCAAATTGGTTCTAAATTTTTTTGGAAGGTATTAATACATAAAATTGTGACTGATGTATGCTTCTACACTCTCAAAATACTTCTGCAACATTCAATTATAATCAGGGAAATATAGGGCAATTTACTAGTCAAATCGAGGTTCAAATCCCCCAAGGGTAGTGGTCAAAGATGGATCTCCAAATGCTGTACAACCTTCACAAATTTCAGAAAAGAGACATGTTATTGTTAAAGGACTTCAAGGGTATCCCAAATACACCATCAATTAGTTCCTAAAGGCTTCTTCAAATTCCATAAATCAGGTGTTTGTACACTAGCTTCAACATAAGGGGAAATGATAGTTCTTCACAAATGGTTATGAAACTTGAGAATATTGCTCCAAATGCTTGTCTAATGAATATGGAACTTATTCAGCATATTAATGGTGCTCCATACAACAATAATATATCATATTTTTACTGAACCATTCAAATTTGATACCACTTCAAGTGCATATCATAAGGTATTGGGGAAATGGCACCATTTAATCATAGTTTAGCATTTGTACATAAAATCTATTGGATTTTCAATATGAAATTCTTATGAGAAGTAAATACAGAGTATATATATATATAATATTACAAAAATATGGGGCCTCAAGAGCTATCCGAAAGATATCATCACCTCACCAAGTGCGCCCCTCCTCAAGGAGCAAGAATATGACAAGAAATGGAAGAATAGTTGTAGAAGCAAGCTGAAGGAGATGTGATCACGAGATTCCTTGTAGCTTTAAACTAAAACAAAAGAATTCATTTTAGATCCAAATGAAAGGTCTGAATGGCCTCTCCAATTTCCAATTAGGATGGGAATCTTTCACCCTATAAATTGGTACTAAGGCAAGTAGAGTAAACACTCCATAAGCATGGACAAGTTATGCTCTCCAATATGCAAAATGATAAATGATCAAAATCCACTCTCCTTCTTTGTTCTTGTCTTTTATAAACTTCTAAAGTACTCCATGGGTCTAATTCCTTCCAAAATCCTCATGCCAACTCAAGTTGGGAAGAGATTCCAAAGTGTGCCACTTGTCCAACAATTCCTAGTCTCCATCTTCCCTCAATTCGAATGGGTGTCTCTTTGGCTGCCATAAATACCTTATGCGCATTCTTGGAGGCTGGTTTTAGCCCTGACATGTCATATATGTCAGATGTCAACATTTAGGACTTATTTGTGTCATAAGTGTCATAGCATCTTCATCATTGTTGTCATAGAAGCTAGGGAATCTAGCCCAAGTGTCTCAATATCTCTCAAATGCCTCTTCCTCTTCCATGGGAGTTACTCTTCCACTCCAATTCGACCTTAATTAATTCATGCCAAGTATATTGACCTTCCAACTCCCCAATATAATTAGAACCCACCTTGGATTCGAATGGGTGAGAATAGAATGCCACGTGGCATGAGGAATCTAGCTTTGTGTGGGTCCCACACCACCAATGTGTCTCTGTAATACCCCCCATTTTGACCCTTAGGATATTTTGGCTATAATATAAATATTGTACGCATGTTATGTTTGATTCCTAATGTGGAGATAAAGGCCAAGGCCCCGCTAGTGAATGCACGACCTTGAAGAGGCAAGTATTTGGTATTATTCTACCCATGTGCTAGTGAGCCATGGAAATTGTAAATATGCATTTTAATGAAAATGCCCACAACTAGCTGTGCAATGCAACGAGAGATGGGAGCATGATTTTACAAGGAATTGGGAGGGAAATATTCAAACCCTTGATCCAATCAATCCAAGCCAAGTGTCAATGAGAGAACCCATGAACCCTCAACTACCAATGTTGACTTTTGTGCCCAATCATTCATTTCTCCCAAGAGTTGGTTGAGGTAGTTAATGCCTTGGGGAATGGAGAGGTATGGGTGTCTAAATCCGGGTATGGGAAAGCCACCCTTCATAGAAATTCGTGTTTGGATTCTTGGGAAAGAAAAGAGCCACAAAATTTCTCCCCAAGTGATTATCCATCAAGTCCTCTCTCACACAATCTGAGCTACTGGGGCGTTTTTCCTCCACATTTCTCTGGTTTTTCGTTGTTTTCTAGCTGGGAGAAGGGTGTTTTTATGTTGTAGAACCCTGGGAAGGAAGGGGAAAATTATTTTGGGTCCATAGAGGTTGTTTTGGCCCATTGAATGTTCCTATCTTTGTGGGAGAAAATGTTTTCTTTCCTTTGGTCGATTTTCCCTCTCACAAATCTGTTTTTGGTGTGCCCACGATTTGGGGAAAACCCATTTCCATCTTGTTTCTAAGTCCCATTGCTAAAAATGTGTATCCATGCCCAATGATTGTGTTTGCTATGTGTAGATAGAGTATGTTGGGGTTTGGGTTATGGGTATCCATTGCTTTGGTTCGAGCTTGACAGTCCCCTCTTCCTTCCAGATATCATGCCCAGCTCGGGGGTGGTCTCTGAGTGCTGAAAGAATATAGGCTGGGAAGAGACGTATGGTTGGGTGGAACGTTGCAAAGACATAGCTAGTTTCTTGGGACCATTTCACAATGAAGATAAGTATTCTTTATGTGTGTTAAACTCTGCAATGTCATTTAATTATTGACTATTATTGTGTTTATTTGAATTATACACCTGCACATGTGTTTTATTTACATGAATTTGATGAAATGGGTTGAGTTTTTTGTAAAAGACCCAGATTTAGTATCATGATCCCTTCCTTGCATTGTATCGATGGGAGGGGACGTGACAGTGTCCATGACCAAGTGCCACCTTATTTTCCTATAATAAATATTTATTTAACCCCTTTTAATATATTTATGTCAATCTAATGTACATTTGGGATTCTATAGTCTCCTTATTCCAAAACTAATGTTTCCCCCCCAACCTAGGAAACTAGTAGATTGGTGGAATTTCCTCTTTTGAGATTTATTTGAATGGGGACATTACAATCCTCCCCACCCAAGATTGCTTTTCCTTAAGCAATTTCAATTTAGGATGCTGCAAAATTGTATCATGTGGCCTTCCAGGAGGAAGGTCTCCCAAAACCTTTTCATTCTTGTGTTTCATACTGTGGGAGGACACTGCTTGATTTAGATAGGTGTGCATTCCCCTCAATACCCTTTGTTTTCCTTCTAAACCTTTGAATCTCATTTAAGGGATTTGATAGTTCATTGTATGTTCCCCTATAGAGTACATCCATTTCACTCCCAACACCACATTAGTATCAACAACATCAACCCATAAAAACTATCAAAAAATGTGTAATTACCTATGGTGAGTTGTAGATTTGGAATCCATGTTTTGCACTCCATATTATGGTGACCTGGAATGATGACTGTGAATCCATCGAATGGTTCAGAAGATAGATTTCTCCTCTCCACCATGGCTACATCAATGAATTTATGTGTGGCTCCTCCATCTACCAATACCGAAACCCTTTGTCCTTGTACAACTCCCTGGCATCGAATAGTGTGGAAACAAGGCACTCCTGAAAGAATTGCTAGTCTCCCTTTGTCAGGTAATGGATGATATTCTTCTTGTTTCTCTTCTTCTGATGTGTCATATCCCTCTTCTTGGGCTGAAATATGTCCTCCTTCCTCCATACCCCCTTCATACTCATCATCAGAAAATACTTCAATGGATTGTGGCTTTCCCTTTGCACATTTATGCCCTGGTACCCATGGTTGGAAGCATATGTAACATAGTTTCTTTCTTCAGAGTTCTTCCCTGCTTGGTACCTCTTTCTTATCCTTTCCAAATGAATCTTCTTTCCATGGCTTCTTTTCAAATCTGAATTGGAAATGAAAGTTGGGCTTGGGAGGATACCTTGTCTTGGGTAGCACATTTTGCAGATCTCTTGCCAAGTTAATGGCATCTTTCAATGAAGTAGGTTTGTGGGCCTTAACCAAACCCTTCAAAGGTTCAACAAACTCTTCAGTAAATAGAAATACTAATCTGAACATAGATATATCAGCCACCTTAGCTGATAATTTTTTAAATTCTAACATGTATTCATCCAGTGTTCCATTTTGCTTCAACTGTGCTAGGTCTTTGAAAGGCATTTCTGGGTCTTTTTGCTCAAATATTTCCAATAACCTGTTAACAAATTATTCATATGTTGCAACCTGATCATGTCCCAAGGTTTTAATTCCATGGAACCACCAATCATTGGCATCTCCCTCAAGATGCAAAATAGCCATTTTTAGAGCATCCCCTTCAACCATTGGATTCAACTGAAAATACACATCTAGTTTTTGTATCCAAGTATTTGCAGAACTTTGAGATGAGCCATCAAAAGTGGGAAGTGGCATTTTACTTATTTAATAATTCAATTCTTTATTTTTAAATGGGGTCCTATTACCTCCCCTCATTTTGAGCTTGTTTGCAACAGTAAAGTATTGATCAAATGATAGGGTTCTTCTACACTCTTCACTCAATTGTCGCCATTCTGTTATAACTTCCTTCATATCATATTGGGTGTTAGGATCTTCTTTGAAATCAAGAAATTTAGGTGTAGTAGGACTTATTGAACTCTGAAATTCATTAGGTCGATTATGAGGCCCTGTCTTTGAGAAAATATTTTCACCCATTGGCTTCTTTTCCTCGAAAGGAGAACTACTACTACCTCCTATTGCCACTTTGCTTCCAATTCGACTAGCCAACAATTCAGACCATTTCATGATCTATTTTGTCATGTCATAAAAGAATAGTTTCATGAATTTACTAAATCCCTCCTTCTCCTCTGAGGTTCCCTTCTCATCCCTAGCCATAGTTTTAACAAATTGCTCTTCTTCTCCTACTTCTCCCTCTTCAACAAAAGTGCTTTTAGTTTCAATTCCTAAGGGTGGTCCCTGACTTCTTGTCCTAATTAATGATCAGCCACATCAGGTGCAAGTACCATGCTTTGATACCACTTGTAGTGTCCCTTTTTAATAAATTTGGTAAAATTGGAAAAATAGCAAATTTTGGCCAATTTGTCCCTTACACTAGTATTGACCCAAATGGCTCCAAATGCTTCCAAATTGGTTCTGAATGTGTTTGGAAGGTATTAAGACATAAAATTGTGACTGATGTATGCTTGTAAACTCTCAAAAGACTTCTGCAACATTCACTTATAATCAGGGAAATATAGGGCAATTTACTAGTCAAATCGAGGTTCAAATCCCCCAAGGGTAGTGGTCAAAGATGGATATCCAAATGCTGTAAGACATTCCCAAATTTAAGAACAAAGACATGGTATTGTTAAAGTATTTCAAGGGGCTCCCAAATACATCATCAATCAATTCCTAAAGGATTCTTCAACTTCCATAAATCAGGTGTTTGTATACTAGATTCAACATAAGGGGAAATGATAGTAAATCTTCACAAATGGTTATGAAACTTGAGAATATTGCTCCAAATGCCTATCTAATGAATATGAAACTTCTTCATCATATTAATGGCACTCCATACAACAATAATATATCAAAGTTTGATTGAACCATTCGAATTTGATACCACTTCAAGTGTGTATAACAAGGTATTGGGGAAATGGCACCATTTAATCATAGTTTAGCATTTGTACATAAAATATCTTGGAGTTTCGATATGAACGTATTATGAGTAGTAAATATAGAGTATATATATCATATTACAAAAATATGGGGCCTCAAGATATATCCCAAAGAGATCATCACCTCACCAAGTGCGCCCCTCCTCAAGGAGCAAGAATATGACAAGAAATGGAAGAATAGTTGTAGACGCAAGCTGAAGGAGATGTGATCACGAGATTCCCTGTAGCTTAAACCTAAAAAAAAATGACTCCATTTTAGCTCCAAATTAAAGGTCTGAATGGCCTCTCCAATTTCCAATTAGGATGGGAATCTTTCACCCTCGAAATTGGTACTAAGGCAAGTAGAGTAAACACTCCACAAGCATGGACAAGCTATGCTCTCCAATATGAAAAATGATAAATGATCAAAATCCACTATCCTTCTTTTTTCTTGTCTTTTAAAAATTCTCAAGTCCTCCATGGGTCGAATTCCTTCCAAAATCCTCATGCCAACTCAAGTTGGGAAGAGATTCCAATGTGTGCCACTTGTCCAACAATTCCTAATCTCCATCTTCCCTCAATTCGAATGGGTGTCTCTTTGGCTGCCAAAACTCCCTTGTGCGCCTTCTTGGAGGATATTTTTAGCCCTGACATTTTATATATGTCAGATGTCAACATTCAGGTCTTATTTGTGTCATAAGTGTCATAGCATCTTCATCATTATTGTCATAGAAGCCAGGGAATCTAGCCCAAGTGTCTCAATATCTCTCAAATGCCTCTTCCTCTTCCATGAGAGTTACTCTTCCACTCCAATTTGAACTTCATTGATTCATGCCAAGTATATTGACCTTCCAACTCCCCAATATCATTAGACTCCACCTTGGATTCGAATGGGTGAGAATAGAATGCCATGTGGCATGAGGAATCTAGATTTGTGTGGGTCCCACACCACCAATGTGTCTCCATGACCAAGTGCCACCTTATTTTCCTATAATAAATATTTATTTAACCCCTTTTAATATATTTATGTCAATCTAATGTATATTTGGGGTTTTATAGTCTCCTTATTCCAAATCTAATGTTTCCACCCCAACCTAGGAAACTAATAGATTGGTGGAATTTTCTCTTTTGAGATTTATTTGAATGGGGACATTACATTCCAACTCACTCCAAATGAAACCAAACCCCAAATATTTTCTGATATGACACAATGGATAGGTTTCAGAACACATAAGGACTTATATAGGGTCCGACTAGAAGGATTTACTTTGACAACGTGCATATTAGAGAGTGCATCACACTTGCGCAGACCATTTGTGTAGACCCAAATGACCAGAGGCAATTTCCCCAGGAATTATGTGGAACTCTTACACTTATGGTGAAATACTATAAGTAAATATACAACAACAAGGTCATACATTTCAGACTTGGATACACTCACTTAAGTCAATAAACAAAAATTAGAAATTCTAAACTAGGTGCAAAATCGAACTTTAGGAGAGTGAAATTGCGGAATTTCAAGTGATTTCTAATGGCATCCAACGTTCACAATTTTTAGGTCTGAGGCTTTGGATGGGTCCAAATACATTCTAACTAATATTAAGGACCTTCAAACAAAGAATTGGAAGTGCTATTGATAACCAATTAGAACAAAACTTTAAAGGTGTTTACAATGTTTAGCATGTTGTACCAAAAGACAAATTATGCACAGGAAATGGAACATTCTTGGAATTGAAGCACACTGTTCTTTTAATAATCATGTGTGGACATGAGATACGTTGTTGTATATGCAATTGCAGTAGAAAAATATAGATTTAAGTGAGAATAGGAGGCATAGAGAATGTGCAGAGAAAGAAATAGAAATATTGGTTCAATACTAGGAATTTCTCCACATACAATCTTGATCCCCTTGGAGGGTGTTCAACTTCCAACCTGCAAAACAACTTGTTATCCCTAAAGTTGAACCTAGACTACTGGGGTTCAAGCTTAAGGAAATATTAATAGTAGATATAAGATAACTAAGTAGTAACTCTATCAGGTTTGGTGGTAGATGAATATATGACAGAAATCAAACAACTCAGAAATCAGGTAACAGGGGGTATATCTGGTTTCTGAGTTGTTTGATTTATGTCATATATTCATCTACCACCAAACCTGATAGAGTTACTGTTTAGTTATCTTATATCTACTGTTAAGATTTCCTTAAGCTTGAACCCCAGTAGTCTAGGTTCAACTTTAGGGATAACATCTTTTGGCACCATTGCCGGGGACGGAGGAACGAAGACATACTTCACTGGGTTGTACGACAACGAATATATCCAGACTTTGATGGTGAACAAAGGATGGTGACATAGTGGCTGCGATACTCACCTGGTGACTCCACTGGTTTCAAAATGGCATATTCAATTTCTAATCGAGTTACTTCCTGTACCAAGACAACAGGGTTTGAGGTAGATCATGTTTTTCTTCGAGGTTTTCAAGAATGGATGAGTATGTCTTTTGATGATGAATGGGACAAAGATTTGTCTTCTTATTTAGATTCTAATAACATTTATAATGAAAAAGATCAAATTGATTTTTTGAAGAAGCTTTTAAAAGCATTTGAGTTAGAATATGAAAGTTTGTTGTCAGAAAAGACTTCTCAAGATGTTAGTAATATTGTTGCTATTCCAAACATTTTTGAAGATGTGTGCGTGGCTTTGAATAACAAATTAAATCAGCATATCTTAGAAAGTAAAAAGTGGTTTTCAAATGATTGTGAAAAAAAGGGTTTTATGGAAACAGTGAGGTAAGATCTTATCCATAGGCAGCTCACTTATCTTGAACAAGAAACAGGGATATCTGATCAAAACATGGTTTTTAATTATTTTTATGATCCAGTAGCTGCCTATCTCGAGGGTTTTATCAACTCAGGTCATTCATTTTTTATCAGCTATAAGTATGGGTTTCATATTCATGATAAGTTTCTTATAAATTCTTCAATTTTTATTTTACTGAAGCATATTCCAGGAGTTCAAGTGCAAAGTCAATTTTTAGCTTGGTTTCATTGGAAATGGAATTACACATGATCAGCCTGATCTCTGCAAGATTGGTGTAGATAATGTGGATAAATAAGCTCATCTCAAGAGCATCCATTCCCTTTCAGATTTAAGCAGCAGTTACAGTTTTTTTTCAGCACTTTCTATTTCAGTTCGACTTAGTGTGTATTAGTTATGCATGAATAAAGACTCCAGCCCAATGGAGACAAAACACTGGTGCTTCTTTTCTTCAGTTGTTGGGCAGCCTTTGTGTGCAAAGTAGGATCACTTCAGAATTTGATGAGCAAAGTAAGTTTTCAGTTTGCAGAGTATGGTTACAGGTTGCAGTGATGAGTTGGAAAGGCACTTGGTCTTCTCATTCGTGGTAGCTCGTAGGGAGTATGCCATCCCCAGCCAGAGCCAGATGTTAGTATAAGGTTTTGCTTCATAAAATCCTTACATTTCGGCAGCATGCAAGTAAAAGGGACCCAGAATTTCGCTCATAAACCCAACATATTTTCATCAAAGCACTGAGTTTTCTGTCCATCTGATCAATTTCTCATTGCTTCGAGTTTCTATCCTCCTGGTCAGTTTGTAATGTGCGTCTACGTCTTTGGATTTTGGTTCTCCTTATTTACATCTGAAAATGCTTTCAATATTTATCAAAATTGTTGAAGCCCCAAAATATTGTGCATACTTAGCCAAATATCTCATGAGTTTCACGGTTCATATTCTCCCATTCTAAAACTATCATGAGTCAAAGTCTAATCCCAAATACCAAAATGCCTTTGTTTACTTTTACCCAAAGCTAAACATTTAAATTATATATATATAATTTAATTTAATTATTTTAAAGCTTTATAAAAAGTCTTAAAATAATATGTTATGCTTATTAAAAAGTTTTGCTTGGGTTAACATTTACGTGGACTTTTATGAAAAGATGGATCTTTGTCTTATTCTCCATATCTCATGACGATGTCATAGGTTCCTTTTTTTTTTTTAAACCCAGTTTATAAAGTCTACATGTAGCCAAGCTTATTTTGTCATTAGTGAGAGTAAGCTATTGTTTGGGTATTGATTGCGGACTACTCGTCATGTACCAATCCACTTACTAAGTTCTACTCTCAAAGAAATCATGCCAAATGCCATTAATATTGACAACGCATCACTGTTAAAATCTCTTACACATTGAACGCAGGTGGCAAGGCTCTGCGTGTAGTTTCAAGCATAGTAGCAAAATACGGTCTTATTGGTAGTTGTTGTACGGAAATTCGAATCAAGTTAAAAATACGGCGAACATTCGAGATGATACGAGTTCGATACAGTCAACGCAACACTTTTTCAAATTCTTATAAATTTACCATCCCTAGAACAAAATAATAATCGTGAATCAAAGAAAATAAGAATTTACCATCCCTCGAACAAAAAAATAATCGTGAATCAAAGAAAATCAAACTTATTTATGAATATTGATTTGCTAACAAAGAACATGAAATTAGCACCTACGCTCAGCCACTCGGTAATTTCTGGGCTAAGTTCATAATTTTATGTTAGTGTTATAGTGTTAGGTTTTTATATCATCTCCGTTATTACTATTGAGTTATTATTATTACATTATTACTATTACATGTAGTTTTTTAATTCAAGTTTTATTTTATATGTAATTGTTATTTTTTTTTTTTTTTTAGTATTTATTATTTTTCAAAAAGTAAATTTATGTAGTTTTTTTTGTTCTCATTTTTTTTAAGTCATTTTATATAAAAATATATTTGTACAGTTTTAAGTTTTATTTTTAAAGTTTTCAATGAATAATAAATGAGATGTTAAAATTTAGAATGATTATGTATAATCTTTTTTTAAAAATTAAAATTGCATGTTTTTTGTATTTATAAGTGTCTACTACCGTATTTTAATTGTACTTGATTTTTTTGTTACGCATTTTTTCCGTACTGTATCCGAATCGTATTCGAATCTGTACTTGAATTTTACTACTATGGTTTCAAAGAGTATTATTCAGGTCTTAAGCCTTTTGCAAATGATAAATCCGTGATCCAGTGGGTACATTTCGAAAACACACATCTGCACCTAGGCTTAAATTAAGACATGTGTTTCAAGATAAAGTTCTTTGCTTGTGTCTACCATGGGCTTTCAATTACCTCGAAGCTCTTTTCAGCGGTGATCTAGAACAGAATACAAAATGACAGATGCCCAGTACTAAGTGCATTGAAGGGAGTTTCAAGCGCATAATGCCATTGGAGCCTACCGGATGGTAAGTTTGTCAAGATAGGTCTCAAAATCTTTGATGGAAAATTTCAAGAAAGATGGATCTTACATATTATCATCTCCAGCACATTAAAGTGAAAATCATTACACGCCTGTCAAAATGCATATACAAGTTCATTTGAAAAACCAAGTGCTAAACTCCAGGTAACATGATCGCTGAAGGAATTATATAGTATGTGTTTCAAATATCAATTTGTCCTTTGAGGACGTATCTCTGCACTTTAAATTGATTCATGGCAAACCAGGAGGGGATTGTTTAATAGAGTTTGGAGGTAGCATTCGCTCAAAAGAAACAGAGAAATCTCCATACACAGTATATGTTTTCTTTTGCAGCTCACGTGAAATGCAATGAAAAGACTTCTTCCATATTTCAAATCGATAACAAATGGATCCATATCTTTAGCAGCTTGATAAAAATCTTCAAGTAGCATTGAGCATCCGAAGCCACATGTGGTAGATTTTGAGATATAAATTCCAGATTTCAAGGAGATTAAATCTCATTCAGATGTGAAGGGATTCCAGAAGATCAAGCTCGAGGTTCTCAGAAGGAACAGGTGGCAGAGTAACAACCAGAAGTAATAAAACATGTCCCAAATCAAGCAAAGAATCAATAACCATCTCCAATTGGCAAAACAGAAGAGTTTGAATATGAATAGAATTATTCCATATTTGAAGGCTAAGTTTTGCATTCGAGGACACATTCAACACATCACATTGTAATTACATATTTTCAGGGTTATAGGGATGAGATGGAAGTCAAAACAAAACAGTTTCCAGAGTATTTTCTTTAATAAGCATCAAAGTCCATTAGCATTCAGTTCTAGAAGATCAGCACATGAAGAGATAATTCCAGGTGTCAGAGCATTTGCAGGGCAAATTAAGTATCAATAATTAACTCCATATTTCCAGGCATCGAAACATTATTCCAAGGCATCAGTTATAGAATAGAATATTTGGTTGCCAAGATGTCAAGCCACTTCATCATTTAAAAATCCTTTGTAGCTAATTCGAGGCTTTTAGTTTGTTGACAGAATTTCATTCCAAAATGGTTTGTATAGCTAAGATCTCATGCATTTTGCTTATAAAACACCAGCTAATTGAAGTGGTTGAGGCAGAGGGGGGGTTCCAACCGAGGGCTGAGACTATATTAGCAGAGGCATGAATTACATTTCCTGGGTTGATATAGTTGTTTTTTGAAATGATTGTGATCTATGAGCCTATTTTTTTTAGTAATTAAAGTACATGTTACCATTATTCTGTCTGTCTATGGTCTTGACATTCCATGTCATGATTCTCTTGGTTAACATGCAACTATCTGTAATGGTTTGAAAACAGAGTTTAAATCATATTTTTCACAAAGTCATGCTTCATAGCTATGTCTTATTAGTGTCCATTCTCTGTTGATACATTCCCTGTTGTTCAAATATTTAAATTTATCCTGATTTCTCTCATGTTTCTACCTTGTTTACCTATAACCAACATTTCCATAATGTTAAGATTTCTCTAAGCTTGACCCTAGCAGTCAGGGTTTAACTTTAGTGATAACACAACTTCTAAAATGATATAAGACCTACTGCATATGTATAATGATCCAATGGAGGTACTAGAACACCCACAGGTGCGCAGCGAACAACAACACTACACACCATCTGTGTGCAGAATTGTTGAGCTTGCAAGGTTTGATGAAACTATTGGTACGGAGGTTTTCTTTAATACATAAGTGCAGGTTGTTGCACAGTTGTGGGGAAATTTCCACACCATCATCTTGGGAATCAAGCAGGTGTTTTTAACTTGGAATCCTTTGTTGGAATAGTTATGAATTACACACAAGTTTGTTGATCAAGTCAAATATGATACCCAAATATCTAGGAGAAAGTGCCATCACCCTTGATAGTGTAATATTGATCTAGACATAAAAAGAAACAAAAAAAACAATACTCTAGATACATTACTCTAGATATAAAATACATGTACAAAATACAGTTGTGCCTCAAGGATGTACTCTTGGCTTTACCACTGGATCCTAACACTATAAAGACTTTGATACAAGACTAACCAGTCTGAAAAATATTTAAAGCATATTGTCAATTACTCCATTCTCAATCACATTGGGGTTATCTGTTCAGAACATGATGATTTTGCATTGTGTTTTGCTATGTCAATGAACTAGGTGTTGAATCAGATTACTAGAATTTGTATATCCCTTATCTGGAACAAGTACATTTTTTATTTGGAACTTTTTATGACTTTGCAAGGAAATATATGGATTTGATAGGATTAATAAATCTCACTTGGGATTCTCTTATATAAGCTTATATAGGATTTTAAGTATACTCTTAGGGAGCAATTATCAACTAGACAAAAAAGGTGGTCACTTTATCGGAAAGGGATTTTAACTTGGAAGAGTTATATATGAAGATGTCCATGTGCCTTAGCCCCTTTCTACTATGACTGTAAAAAATAGTTGATTTTTTTTAAAGAAATAGTTGTTTTTTTACATTGTTTATAGACATAAGAGGAAGGTACTAAGAAGCTATGCTACTTATCCCACTTGTTTAGTAAAAGATTCGCCAAGACTTTACAAAGTTTTATAATTTAATGGAAGTTTTAGAATTTAGAATTTACAAAGTTTCAAGGTCTAATTCTTTGAAGGGTGCTAGCTCAATGGAAGAGCACCTGCTTTAAAAGAAAGAGGTTGGTGGTTTGATTCCATCATGCCCTAATATTCATAGGGAATGGTGATGATTACTATCTGTTCCTAAATATGTATCCATAGTCAGGGTTGTTAAAAATACATCATCAAAAGTCATTTTTTATATATGAAATAGTGTCGTTCAACGAACATCGCCATATATATGCATCAATAGTAAGAGCCATGAAAGGTCCATCACCATAAATCATTGTTGTTCATAAATGGGGACGGTCACTATCTATCATTATAATCATTATTCATGGCATACCTTGAATTCAACCACATCACCTATACTTTTGGTGACATGGCCTTCTACGACATTCAGTTTTTTATGACGGAGGCTCTTTTGACCATCACCAATGAGCTTATAGTGACATTTTTCAACCCTCACCAAAAAATGCAATGGTGACGGTCAACGAACGTTACCATAACAATAGTGAGGGCCATGAAAGGTCCATCACCATAAATCACCGTTGTTCATATGAAATGGTGACGGTCCCTATCCGTCATTATAATAATTATTCATGATGGACCTTGAATGTCACCACATCACCTATACTTTTGGAGATGAGGCCTTTAGTGATGCTCATTTTTTGGTGATGAACACTCTTTTGACCCTCACCATTGATCTTATGGTGACCTTAAGTTTTACCCTCACCAATGACATTTTTTGTTGTAGTGTGAGACATTCTCTTCTCCTCTCCTTGTTCCTTACAGGGGGGACAACTGGTATTCAAAAACAAGTGAGAGAGAACATGTGATCCTAAACTAGTTGCCAGAGCCTCAATCTAGAGACACCTATCCATAGTCAGAGCTACAACACTAAACCATATTCAGATCCATGTTCCACTAATCTTTAGAATTTGTGGTCAGCCTAAAACCACCCATTTCGTATAAGACATCAGTCTCCTATTGCTTCTACTAGGCATCGGTTTGTGGTCAACCTAAGACCACCCATTTAATAGAATACATCATACTCCTATTGCTTATGCTAGACATCATATTTTTGTGTTCCTTAGAACCAACACTTTCCACAAGGAACCACTGACACTTCGAGCCAAGTTCCAAAGAGAATCTCTAAGCGAGAACCTGAGTCAGAGCCAAGTTCTAGAGAAATTCTAAGCCAGAACTATATTTATTTCCAATTTATAGATTTTTTGGTCATCCTAAAACCATCCATTTAGTAGAAGACTTCATCTTCTACTAGCCTTTGACTCAAAGATCACTTTCAACCATTTGCAGCTGCATATTTCAACTCTCTGCTTGGACTCATATACACCCCTTCGGATTAAGGGGGGGTGTTGGAACCTAATCTGTTAGGGTTAGGTGAAGACAAACAATCTTGATGTGTCCAAGGGATAGATTGGAAGATGAAAACCAAGCGTCACCTTCATCTTGTATTTTAATGTATATTCTGTAAATGAAAATTAATGTGCCTTCACACCTATTCTGCATGTGTTTGTTGAGAATATGATTATTTACCCTAATGGGTACCTAACAAGTAGAACCTAGTACAATAGATGCAGAAGAGATGACAACATGAGAGTCTTTCTATCTCAGTAATAGAAGATCTATATTATGTGCTTGGGTTTTGGACTCAATTGCATTTTTCCACATGTCTCCACATAAAGAATAGTTTGTCAAATATTAGACCTATAGTGGTGGAACGGTCTACTTAGGTGATGATCATCCCTTAAAAAATGTGGGAATATGGGACATCAAGATCCAGCTAGACAATGACAGAGAAAGGAATCTGTGTGATGTATGACATGTTCCACATCTATGGAATAATTTTATCTTAATCAAGATGACAAATAAGTTGGGGTATTATACTACCTTTGGTGATAGTCGATGAAAATTACTAAAGGCATGGTAGAAAATGGAAAATCTTATGGGACCATGTATCATTGATGCGGTGATATAGTGAAAAATCATGCAACAACAACAACAGACTCAAGGAATGTTTTGGATGCAGTGATGTTGTGGCATCAATTACTTGGGCATATGAGTGAAACATGTTTGAAATTTATACATGATCAAGGTATTGTTTCTTGGATTAATTCTTGTGATTTAGACTTGTGTGAGCACTGTATTTTTGGTAAAAAAAGAGAGTTTTGTTTATTTCAAGCTCTAGTAAAATTTATGATCTTTTGCAACTTATTTATTATGATATATTTGGACCAATCCCCACTTTGTCTATAAATGGTGGTAGATATTTTCTTACTTTTATAGATGATTATTATATCAGAGTATGGGTGTATTTTTTGAAAAATAAGTCAAATTCCTTTGAGAAATTTAAAGAGTTCAAGGCACGAGTAGAGAAACATTTGGGCCAGTATATTTCATGTCTCAAATCTAATCACGGAGGAGAATATTTCTCCAAGGAAATTAATAAATTTTGTACACGGGAAGGAATTAAGCACCAGAATACTGATTCATATACACCACAACAAAATGGTGTGGATGAGCATATGAATTGCATAATCATGGAACCTACAAGAAGCATGATCAACACATCTAGGTTGGATAATGTATTCTAGGAAGAGGTTGTTAATACAACTACGTATTTAATTAATAAATCACCTACATTTACATTAAAACGAAATATTCTAGAGGATGTTTGGTGTGGTAAGCCAACTGATTATTCTCAATTTGTCACCTCCCCTTCCATCATCTAACCAACATAGGGGGACATGAAGTAACTATAGGATTCTAAATTTCACCCCGTAGCCATAATACGAATTCATAACCTTTAATATATGTGTGCAAATGCATCAATAATAATACGCAGTGGAAATAAAATATATCCACACACATATAGCATGCATATACCGGTATAATCATAACAAGCATTAAATAAAAACATTGCATACTCAAATACAAAAGAATACTTATCTTTAAACAAAGAATTATTATCCAAGAAACTTGCTATGCAAGAGGGATTCTCCACCTGACCATAGGAACTCTGTCCAACATATACTCTTTCTGTTGAGAGGCTACTCCCAATATGGGCTATGAGGCCACCAGGGAAAAGTAAACACCTATAAGATTCTATCTCTCATCCCACAACCCGTTCTACACTCTATGCTTAGCCAAATTCTCATATAGAGCTCTATAAGGATCTCACTCAACCAACACAACCTTGGATCCAACAATACCTACCCCAAACAATACCCTTATGTGCTCAGGCATCCCCTTCATTGATCCACGGTTCTCTTGGGCGATCCATTGTGCACATAGAAGGAGTCCAATATGATATGTGTTATTGAAAAACCACTTGTAGCCTCAATTTGTGGCTTCTCAAGCATTTATGAGTAGCATAATTCAATGGGTAAGGGTTCCTAGCTTACCCAACCTCTATTCTCACCTACATCCATCTATTTTCTTTTCAAATAATTATATCTTTCTCTAAATTCAATCTTTTGTGTTATACACAGTCTGGTAAACTATCATGAATGTCAATATAGTGCTCTGTGTAGTGTATATCTGTATGAAAGAATGATAGAATGAAGGTTAACTCCATAGGATACGATATAATGGTGAAAATAAAACTGACGTAAGAGTCTAACCATAGAATAAAGGACTCTTGACTACTGCAAACTAACTTCTGACATTTGACAGACTTGTCACAAAAGTGTATTCAACCCTGTGCTTCGATAACGACATGAGGTGACTTTTCCCACCAACCTCACACATGCTTTCAATGATTCGAAATAGTCAAAAGAAGGTAATTCATTGTGAATCAAAGCACATGGAATAATTTCGATGAGTTCGAAGGTTTAAACTTGGAAGCAAAGGATTGAGTCTCCCATAGGTCCTCTTTCCTTTTCCCCTCTGGTGTAATCATAGCTCCTCTAGTACTATTTACATAATCATCTTGGACCATTTTATTATTTATGCACCATAATATTTACATGTATTTAGAGTTAGCATGAAAATCCAACCATACGGTCCAAATAACAATATTTACATAATACATGCCTAGCCATTCACTAGCTGGGCCTTAGCCTTGGGCTCCACACTAGGAATCCATACTAGCATATTTACATCATTTACCTAATTTTGGTTAAATAAATTCCAAGTCAAAACTGGGGGTATTACACATTTGTGTATTTTTGGATGTGATTCATTTTCCCATGTACCAAAATAAAAGAGGTCCAACCATGACCCAAATTCAAGAAAATTTGTTTTTCTCAATTATGATAATACAACAAAGGGGTCTAACCACAAGGTAATTGTTAGTCGGGATGTTCAATTTTAATGAAAAATCCATGCAAAGGAAGGAGATAAACAAACAATTGAAATTGTACTAGCTAAAGTAGAAATGAGTGAAGATGAAAATGTAGCTTCTGATGAACATGAATAACAACAAGTACAACAACCAGAACTCAAAATTTCTACATGTCGTAACAGATGTTCATAATTGTATTCTCTTGATTTTCATTCTTATTTTGATTTGTTAACTAATGATTGTGAACCTAGTTCATTTGAGGAAGCTAAAGAATCTGAGAATGCAAATAAATGGAGGAAAGGCATGGATGAAGAAATGAATATATTAAACAAGAATCAAACATGGGAAATTCTGGATCTCCCACTAGGAAGAAAAGTTGCTTGAAATAAGTGGGTGTATAAAGTAAAGAAGAACAATGATGGGTTGTTGGAATGCTACAAATCTCATTTGGAGCAAAAGGCTATGTGTAGAAGTCAGGTATATATTTTAATGAAATTTTCTCTCCAATTGTGAAGCTTACGACTCGAAGGGATTCAATTGCACTTCATGTAGAAGCATGGGATTTAGAGTTGGAACAAGTTGATGTAAAAACTGATTTCTTGCATGGTGATCTTGATAAATTAATTTATATGGATCATCTTGAGGGATATAATGAAAGAGGCACAAAGAATTTGGTTTGCGGACTCAATAAATCTCTGTATGGATGGAAATAGGACGTAAGAAAGGAAGGTGTTGGAATTGTGGGAAACTAAGGCACTCGAGGAAGGACTATTGGTATCTAAAGAAGGAAAATAAGGACTCAAAACACAAAGCAACCATCAACTGAAGCTAGTAACATAGATTCAGAATAGATGGAAACATGTGAGGCTTTTTGTCTCGATAATAAAATATCTCTATTATGTGCTTGGGTTTTGGACTCGGTTGCTTTTTTCCACATGTCTCCACATAGAGACTGGTTTGTCAAATAACTGGCCTGTATTGGTGGAATGGTCTACTTGGGTGATGATCATCCCTTGTAAATTGTGGGAAGATGGGACATTAAGATTGAACTAGATGATGAAAGGAATATTTGTGATGTATAACATGTACCAAATCTATGGAATAATTTTATCTCAATCAAGATGATAGATAAGTTGGGATATTTCAATACCTTTAGTGACAATCGATGAAAATGACCAAAAGAGCCCTCATGGTAGAAAAAGGAGAATCTTATGGGACCATGCATCGTTTATGCGGTGATATAGTGATAAATCGTGCAACAAAAATAGACTCAGGGAATGTTCTGTATGCGGTGATTATGTGGCATCAATTGCTTGGACATGAGTGAAAAAGGTTTGAAAATTCTGCATGATCAAGGTATGTTTTCTGGGATTAATTCTTGTTATTTAGACTTTTGTGAGCACTGTATTTTTGGTAAACATGAGAGAGCTTGTTTTACTTCAAATATGGTAAAAATTATGATCTTTTGTAACTTATTCATTTTGATATATTTGGTCCAATCCCCACTTTGTCTATAAATGGTGCTAGTTATTTTATTACATTTATAGATGATTATTCTAGAAGAGTGTGGGTGTATTTTTTGAAAAATAAGTCAAATGCCTTCGATAAATTTAAAGAGTTCAAGGAACGAATAGAGAAAATTTTGGTCCAATCTATTTTATGTCTCAAATTTGATCATGGAGGAGAATATTGATCCAAGGAATCTGATAATTTTTTTATGCATGAAGGAATTAAGCACCATAAGAGCCCTTCATATAAACGATGTTATAGCCCAAATAGTCACTTCTCCATCCGTGACAACATTTGCTAGACAACACTTTAAATGTCGATTGTTGCTCATACAAAAGGACATTATGGAGGGAAGAGCTTTGATTTGGTATTTGACTTTATGGCATTGATCATCTAGTGATTCCCTAGCACTTGTGAAGATTTGTAATTGAAGTTGAGAATAAAACGCTCCTAATGCTTTGTCAACCAACCTTTATAATGCTTGTTGCTTTCATATTGCCATCGTTTTTCCCTAAAACCATGAAAGCACTCCTTTACTTTGGTTTACAGGGGTGTGCAATGCTTGTTCACCTTAAATTGCCAGTGTTTTTCCCCAAAAGTGCCAAAAAATTAATAAAATATTGAAATTGGGGTAGTTTGGGTGGTTTGGGTAACTACCCCCTCGGTTACAACTATTTTTTCTCTATGGAAACTGTTCCATCAAATATAAAATCAAGGGAGATAATCCTTAGAGAGGACACTACTTCCTAAGTATTGTTATGCTAGAGGAATCACCATTCGTTGTCCCTTTTCCACGTATGCCCTATGTTATGAAACTAATTCCCTAGTTGGTTTCAAACCCTTATACATTGGAGATTTGCTTGGGATTGTTGGAGAAGAGAAGCATGAGACCTAGAGTCAAGGTTTCGTGAGGTTCCAAAGCAGATAAGAGGTAATATTGTACTTGTTTATGTTTCTTTAATAGATATTTGACATTTTCCCCTCCTAATTTATTATGTTTATCATTATGTTCGATTTGATTATATGTTGATGTTCATCTGATTAATTAGGGTTTATTTCCATATTATATTTGATCTTCAACAATATTTTGTATCCAAAAGATTTTGAGAAGGGTATTGTAGCGGTTTTGTAGGTTCTTGGGTCGAATAATTGAAGTAGATCCAAGGAGGAGAGAAATCTAGGACCATTCTTCATAAAAAGGTACATTATTCTCTATATTTCAAACTCTAATTTGTTTACTGTAAAACCCTAGATGTCTATCCTATTAAAACCTAGTATGTTGGTGACCTAACCCCAATCATAGGATGGTTTTCTAAACAAAAGAAATGGTGACTCCGCTAGGGAAATCCTTCTGGGTTGGGGTTTCTATGTTGATTCCTTCAATTTGCTTGGGTTTTTAGAGTCTATTTACAAGTTAGGATTGGTCTAAGCCTTTTAGTAGACACTTGCTTTTTCACTTTTCTGGATTGGAATTGCATTTTTTAATACTTTCAATGCCAAAAACATCCCTAATCTTCATAACATAAGCGTCTCTTGTTCAAAAATTGATCTGAAAGTGGATGGTTAGCCCAGATTTCACTTGATCCAAAAATGACTACAAAAATCCACTTTCCTTAAAACCAAGAATTTTTTATTGACAGTGCGCTTTGCATGAAAGTGAACTTACGTAACCAAACTTCTTCAACTTGCATAAAGGGAATGCACATGTAATTGTAGAAATATTAAGAGCATAAGATATGACAACCATAACAACTTTGATAACAGAGTTCATCAGACCTCCTAGCTACGTCTCCGGGTCCACTCTCAACAAGTGAGAATGTTCTATTATAATGCTCAAATAATAACAATTACAATGGTGACTTACAATACAAGTTTTGGAGACACCCTCCAAATCCATGGCATGGATGCACATATGTACGTCATCTCTAAGATGCTCTCAAACAACCGAGAAGGACAAGTATAAACTTGACCACAATTGGACACAGTGTCAAATACCCCCTTTGGCATGTACATCAAGACTATACCCTGGAAATTCATTGCTCGGATGCTGAAACAGACATTAGAATCGGACTCCCCTCGAAATTATGAGAAAATTGATTATAAATTTGGTTATGCTTTCTTCAAGTGCTCAAGGACCCCCTTGGCACGCAAAACAAGGCTATAATCGACATTAAATCTTGCCTCGGGATTTGGGCCAAGCATCTCAAGAAGAGCTCAATCAAAACTCTCTTCAAGAACTTGACTTCGAAATTCTATGAACAAATAGTGATGATGCATCCCATTTTATAGCCCCCAAAGGGAATCTTTTTGGTTACAACCGTATTAGCTTCATAACAAATATATTAGTTGCCATTACTTAACATAGCCAAAGTTTTTGGCATATTGGTTAACTTTTTGGAAGTTTGCCCCAAAGACCAAGGTTCAAATCCCATATAAGACAAATAATATATATATGTTGGATTATAATATATATATATATAGTTAAAACCGTATATATAAAACAAAGCATATAAATACAATACATTGAACCATGTGAACCACTTTCATGCAAATTGAGGAGGCCATGGGGAAGTTCCATGTGGCACCATGTGATTGGTCCATATGGCAACCATTCATTGTCCATTGTAACATCATCAATACCCAGTCATGTGAAACGTCATCTTTCCACGTCACCATTCCACATCACCATGCCATGTCAACAATGACACATCATCCTGCCATGCCAGTAGTTCCAGTTCATCAATGTACGAATGGTGCCACGTGGCACTATGTGGGTTTACCACGTGGCACCCTTGCAAGTGCCCTATATCCTTTTCTGAAAAACTTCAGAACGCAATATATTCTTTGTTCGGAGTCTGTTTGAGGCGATTCTCACACTATTGGAAAGATCTACGTAATGGTGTTGTTATTTTTGGAAATTGACCATTTGTATTTCTGAGCATCTTCAGATCCTCCTAGATAAAAAAATTCCCCTAAGCCTCTGCACAATGGCGTGCTACACCCTCTCTGGATTTGTTTTTCCAACATTTGTTTCTTGTAGGATGTTTTTTTACTTTTTGCCATGTTTGAATGGTTTTGGGTGGAATTTTGTAAGTCTTTGCTTGTCTTGGGTCTTGTTAAGACCCCTCCGAAGTGTTGTGTTTGCTTTGTGATTGATCTTGCTTGTGTTTTTTGAATCTGTTTTTGAGTGAAAAGTGTCTTTCATTTTAGGCTTATTTTTGCTTGTTTGTTCTTTGGTAATCCTTTGAGGTGGAAGCTTAGGGCATTTTTATTTTTATTTTTTATTTATTTTATTTTTTATCCTGATTGAATTAGCATTCTGTGAGATCAGACTTTATCATACTTTGTATCCCAGTAGGTCATTTGCTTAATTGAACTTGAAAGTCTTTTCTCAACCTTGCATTTGTGTATCACTGAAAAGTTTCATGTGTGTGGATGATTTCACCGAGTTTGATTAGGTTATTAGATGTTTTATTTGCTTTGAATTTACTAGGTCATTGTTCTTGGCTTGTTTTTGTTTCTCATTTTGGAAAAGAAAATAAAAAATTAGATCTGTATGAATCAATTTGGATTTGTTTGAGTTAATTTGGATCCATTTGAATCAATTTGCATATGTTTGGGTCAATTTGGATCTATTTGAATCAATTTGGATATGTTTGGGTTAATTTGGATCTATTTTAGTTAATTTGAATCTATTTGAGTTAAATTAGTTTACTTTATTAGGTTGCTTTTGATTTTGGTACATTGCAAGTGGTTTTAGAAAAGCTAGATTTGCATTTTACATTGAAAACAAAAAAAATTGCATGTTTATTTTGTGTTTGTATTAAGTTTTCAATTGAAAGTTAGCTTTTCATTTCAAATTATATCTTTTGTCTAGAACTTGCATGTACATTGAAAATGAAATTGGATGTTGCATAAAAGCATATAAGTTTTTTTCTGGTTCGTTAAGGATTTTTTTGGGCTTTTGGATGTTTTTGGGAGTGTGTTGGTAAAAGAAAAGATTGTATTTCATTTAGTAGCATTGTATCATGAAAATAAAAAAGAGTTTCTTGCATTGGTCATAGTAATCTCCTTAAAAAGTTGTGTCTTGCTTAATATTTTGAAAAGTTATGCTTGATTTTTTTCTTTTTTTTGAAAGTTTTTTTAGTCAAGTAACTTTTTCAAAGCATTTAAGTGGTATTTTCCCTTTTTAAGTAATTTCATTTTCATTTATTTTCAGTTGAGAACATCATCTTTTTACACTTTCACATCCTTTTGTGTAACAACAACCACTAAAAGAATGCTTAATCTAAAATGTATTAGACTTTTTGGATTTATAGGGTTCACAAACTAGCTTAAGGATACAACCTTTTAATAAATTGTTAGGTAACAATCTAAGGCTATTTCAAATTGTGAAACCTACGTGTCTTTCATAAGGATAGGAAAATCCAACTATCATATAGGTGTGGCTGGGATGCTCCACTAACACTGGAGTTAAGCACAAGGTCATGTGAGGTTGGGTTGAAGAGATTACCCCTCTGATACCTAAACCGATCATTTGTGGGGTTTTGGATGTACAAGGATTTATTTAGTACCAATTTGATCCCCTTGAGGTGCTGGTACTATTGAGATATCGGGATTAGCTACCCTACCCATACATATGATATTGACTGTTAATTGTTCCCCCGGACACTGACTGCGAGTTGGTGACCATAGAATCTTGTCTTAGGTTCCACAAAATTGAATGCAGGGGGATTCCTGATAAACTTGAATAGATGTTGATCCAAACTGATAATACCCTTGGAGGGTGTCTCTTGCTTTGTGGGGAGACTTGCTTCAAGAAGAATATTAGTGGAGGCCTTGGGACCTATTCTCGAAGCTTTGTTGTTTGTTTGTGGGACTTAATCAACCCACATTGAACTTTAAAAGGACTTTTGTTTGATAGGATTGATATCCTTAGGACTTTATATTAGTGGTGCACTCTTTGTGTTATTTGTGCTTAGATGACCTTTAGATATTTCTTATTTGTTGAATTGGACACTACGGCTCAGTTGAATCAGACACTATGGCTCAGTTTAATCAGACACTATGGCTCATATTCCTATGGACACCAACCAAGGGACCCCTATTCAAGGGACTCCTTATGATTTTCCATTTGTTGGAGACATTGGTGCTCCCTTTATGGCCACTTTGAATATACCTAGATTCACCCTTGCACTATCGGTGTGGTTATTTCCCACTTCCATTTTCCTAATTGCTCATTATGCTTCTCAAGCAAACACTTTATATCAAGAGCATCAAAACCCTCTCCTTCTTATCCACTATCATATTCTCCTCCTCCTTCTACCTAATGTGGTGAAAGTATTGGTACTAGTAACCAACAGTCTAACAGTAATAGATAGAATAATAATAGAAAGAAATGCAAAAGCATGGGGCACTCATCCAGTCACTATGAGTCATATTGGAACCACCCACCCAACCTATGGAAGTCATGTTGGGGGAACTTATCAAGACAATATGATTCATATTGGAACCACCCACCTATCCTTTGGAATTCATGATGGGGGCACTCATTCAATCACTGTGAGTCATACTGGAACCACCCACCCAACCTATGGAAGTCATGCTGGGGGAATCCACCTAGCATATGGAATTCATGCTAGGGGTATCCACCCAACCTCTAGAAGTCATGTTGGGGGGCATCCACACAGCCTATGGAAGTCATGCTGGGGACATCCACCAAACATATGGATTCCATGCTAGGGTAACTCACTCAATCACTACAAATCATACTGGAAACCTTCACCCAACATCTAGAGGTCATGCTGGAGGGAACTCATCCAGTTCATGTTGGGAGCAAAATTTTAGTCACTGCAAGTCATACTGAAAGTATGGCATCAACCACTGCTATCCATGTTGAGGACATGTCATTGATCACTACAAGTCACCAATCACTGCAAGTCACACTAGAGACAAGTCATCAGTCATTGTAAGTCATACTAAAGACATCAAACTAGATGCTAGAAGTCATGTTGGGAAAATTGATATAGTCAAAAAAACTAAAAACGGAAGCTTAAGTTCCCTTGTAAGATTTGTGTGGGAGGCCACCTTACTCATTTGTGCCATGTACTTCTAGAAGTGCAAAGGGTGTGGTCCCTATCTCAAACGTTTTTTGCTTCTGAGCAACCAACCGTTCCAAGTCATGCTGGGGGAAATCATTCAGCTAATGCGAGTCGTGCTAAGAGTATTGATACTATTGATAATTCTAAATTTATAGGATGCAATCCTAAGTTCCCTTGTAAGCTTTACGAGGGAGATCACCTTACTCATTTATGCCATGCTCTTCCAAAGGTACAAAGAGTGTGGTCCATGTCTTAAGGATATTCTGCTTCTGAACAACCTATGATTTCCCAACATTTTAGTCAACATTTGGTTGATGAAGTGGTTGAAGCAATGCAATATTTGGTTAATCCCACTCTTCCTTCGGAGAGTGAAGTGGTTGATTTGATGCAATCTTCGATTAGTCCTATTCTTTCTTCAGAGAGTGATGTGGCTATCCATGAATTCTTCTTCACTACTCATTCATATTTTTCTGGAAAAGGGGGCACTCCATACATGTTGAGTGAAACCCTTCCAAGCTCTAGGATTATTTCCTTTGATTGGAATACTCTAGCTAGGCCTCATCTTTCTTCGTCTGTACCCTTTCAGATAAGGGTTGAATTTGGAAACAATACAATTCATCAATGCATTGTAGATGAAGGAGCCTCTATTAGTATTATATCTACATATGCTTGGAGAGGTGTGTGTTCGTCCAACCTTATTCTAGGTATCAGTTTTCCATTGGATTTTGATAGAAGATCTAGTGAACCTTTGGGATTTATTCCTCAATTTTCTGTTACTTTGGGTGGAAAAACTGACTTAGTTGATTTTATAGTTATGGAGGACCCTTTGGATTTCAATATGCTCCTTGGGCATGATTATGTATATGATGAATGATGTGGTTTCTACACTCTTTTGTGGGAAGCATTTTCCTCACAATGACAACATTATCACTATTTATCAACTTGCATTTGTTAATCCTCCTCATGTCCCGACTTTAGACCAAGTATCCCCTTTGTTAGTTTCTAGTGTTTTGATAGACACTAGCCTACCACTAGTGAATTACGTGGCATCATTTCCCTTAATTCAAATTGCTACTGAGAAGAAGCTTCTATGTTTATGATTACCTTCTTGGGAATTATTCTCGGCATTTGACCAAGTGGTTCATCTGATGGGGGAATTGGATTTTCCTCTCCACCTTATTGGTCCAAGTGAATGTTCTGACATGTGTTCTATTTGGGATGATGCACTTCCTTTAGATGAAGTTTTCCTAAAGTATATGATACAGTTTGACATTCCTTTGGATATAGATGTCCTTTCTGAAAATAATTTCCCTGGATTGCACCCAGTTTCAATCAAATCCATCCCCAATTTGTTTTTTGAGTCCGATATCCATGTTTATAGATCCTCAAACATTGACATTTTTTAGTCTTTTGACTCTGCCATTGAGCTACAAGTTGGTTTTCTTGATGAGTTTGATTATGTTACTAGGATTTTCAATTTTTCATCTCTTGCAATGATGAATCTATTCTTGTAGACTCTATTATTAATCTTCCTCATGAGTTTTATCTTATTGTTTGTATATCTTCAGGCCGTGATACTATAGATATTTTACTGGTAAAATTTTCCTTGGTTATGCATGTTGTGGAAGATGTTGAAGTTGCAAATACTTCTACCAACATGACCTGTATCAAATCTTTTTTTTATATGATCTTGGTATTGTTATTTCTTGGAGACATGAATTTCAGTTGGATTCATGGTTGCATAGGGATCATTTTTTGCATGTTATGTGATCCGGTCAAGTATATTTGGAAACTTGCACATAGGTTTAGGCTTCCTCTCTGTTATGACTCATTTGAACCTTTTTCTATCCAAACTTTCCATAGGGTCAAACCTGTTGTATATTGGTGTGTTAGCCACCTCTTTATGCATTTTGCACCTGTCCAGTAGTAGATCCTACCTAACATGAGCCACCATAGTCAGCACCCTTTTTCCATTTTGGTTCCCATGCAGATTTTTTCTCATAGGATCGGAAACCTTTTTAGTTTTACCATGACTTTGAGAAGAAGCCTCATGTATTTATTTATCATATATTTCTAGCCATACCTTATAAGGCTCTCATTTTTGTGTTTAAGTTGCATATGCATTTGCATCGATTCCACTTGCGCTTATAAGCATGATCACGTCTTTTACGCTTTTAGCTTGTTATATAAGACCTCATCTCTTATCTAATTTTAGCTAAGCCTTGTAGCACTTTTCCTTTGTAACATGACACCCTTAACATGGAGGGAACATACCTTGAGCGTGTCTATCTTGCTCATTTTCCTTTCATTATGCATAGGTTTGTTCCATGCGTTTGGAACCAGTTTTGCTTGTCCTTTACACTCGTTTCCTCCTATGTACTATAGCATTCTTTTATTCTTTCTCAGGATTTAATAATATGAAAAAGATTAAAAAATCAAATATTAAAAAAAAAGCTATATGTGGAGTTTTCTTTAAGTTTTTCATACTCCTTAAATTGAAAAACACCGGCGAGCATTCACCAACTCAGGATTGATAAAAATCCATGGGACGGTAACATATTGAGCATACTTCTATCTTTTTTTGAGCTCATTAAAAAATGAAGAAGGTACTTAAAAAGAGAAAAAGGGAAGGGAAATATATCAAATGTCTCTCGATATAACGATAGCAAGTCAAAGTTTTCCTTGAACAAAGCACCAATTTTGAGTCTATCAATAGTTGGGTTATAGTATTTGGCCCTAAGAAATTGAACCTTGATTACAGAGTTAGTACTCCTCCAGTTGGTTACTCTTACAACCATATAAATAATATGTCAATGTCTTCTACGTTGCAGATTTGTATCGTTGGTCCCTTTGTGTCTAAAGTTTCCCAAGTCACCCTTGTGTCGTGATTATTGTTCAAGGATATAACCTGTGTTGGCCATTCTACAATTTCCTTTACCTCATGTGTCAGCCTTTCCCTAGTGTTAGTATGTTTCATCATGTACTTGGTGTTTCAAATTTAACTCAGTTCTTGATCTCTCCTCATGTTGGATGATGGGGGATGCATTAATGCCTCCCTTCCAATGGTTTTTTTCCCATCAGCTTCAATACATTTTTCTTTGGGAATGAGGCCTAGAGTTTCATATAGTACCTTAGGGTTTGAAATCCGTAGTGATAGATTCCCTTGCTACTGAGTTATGTGAATACATCAATTTCTCTTACTCGATAGATTCTTTAGGTTTTTTATGTCAATAACATCTATTCACGCATATTAGAATGTGCTAGGTACCTTGGGTCCCATTATCATTATCAATGGGTTCCCTTGCATTTTTTAATGGTATACATCAATGACCGGTAATCAAACAATGTCCTCCATGTTTGAATTCGGATCATTTATTCCCCTGAGCAGGAATTGTACCTTTTGTAGGTTTGGTGGAAGACCTTGGGATAGTAGCAATATATTATTTATGTTATTGCTCAAGTTGCACAAGACTAGTACCATTGGGAGAAACATTTCTCAGCTCTTATATTGTTCTATTTATGATTGATGAGACATAGCTCCACTGTGTTCTTTTGTGGTTGTCATCTCTATTTTCACATAGATCCACCTTGTATCTTTTGTGGCTATGATCAATTATTGGGCATGGATCCACTGTGTTCTTTCGTGGCCATGACCCGTCTATATTTCACATGGATCCACTTTGTATTTTTCATGGCATTGATAGTTACATTAGATACATATATACATTGGATCCGTACTGTAACTTTATGGCAGTCATCTTGCTCATTGGAGATGTTTGTCCCAGGAATAAGATTGTCTGACATCTTTTTTTTTGTTTCAGGTACTTTGTTGAGACTAAGATTATGGGATTCTCTCGTTTCATAGACTCCAAATCCCAATTTATTTATTTTATAATGTATTTTGGCCATCATGTTCCCCTCTGAACTCATACATCAGGGAGCATATGTTATAGCCCAAATCGACACTTCTCCATCTGTGGCGATAGTTTCTTGACAACACTTTAAATGTCAATAGTTGCTCACACAAAAGGACATTATGGATGGAAGAGATTTGATTTGGTATTTGAATTTATGGCCTTGATAATCTATTGATTCCCTAGAACTTGTGAAGCCTTGTAAATGAAGTTGATAAGAAAACGCTCCTAATGCTCTGTCAACCAGCCTTTCCAATGCTTGTTTCTTTCAGATTGCCAACGTTTTTCCCTAAACCCTAAAAATGGTCTTTTCCTTTGGATTGCACCGGTGTGAAACACTTTTTCACCTTACATTTCCATTGTTTTCCCAAAAAGTGCCCAAAAATTAATAAAATCTTGAAATTGGGGCAGTTTGGGTGGTTTAGGTAACTATCCCCATCAATTACAATTGTTTTTTCCTGATGGAAATTGTCACCATCAACTATAAAAGCAAGGGATGTAATCCATAGAGAGGACACTAATGCCTAAGTATTGTTATGCTAGAGGAATCACCATTCTCTATCCCTTTGCCACTTATGCCCTATGTTCTAAAAGTATTTCCCTAGTTGGTTTCAAACCCTTATACATTGGATCTTTGCTTGGGATTGTTGGAGAAGAGAAGTAGGAGACCCAAATTCAAGGTTTCGCGAGGTGCCGAAGCAGAGTATAGGTAGTATTGTACTTGTTTTTACTGTTTTAATAGATATTTGACATCTTTCCCTTCCCAATTTATTGCTTTTATCATTGTCTTAGATTTGATTATATGTTGATGTTCATTTGATTAATTAGGGTTTATTTCCATATTATATCTTAACTTCAACAATATTTTGTATCCAAAAGCTTATGAGAAGGGTATTGTAGCAGTTGTGCATGTTCTTGAGTCAAATGATTGAAGTAGAGCCAAGGAGGAGAGAAATCTAGGACCAACCTTCATAAAATGGTACATTATTCTCTATCTTTCAAACTCTAATTTGATTACTGTAAAACCCTAGATGTCTATCCTACTAAACCCTAGTATGTTGGTGACCTCACCCCAGTTATAGGATTGTTTACCATACAACACACAACAAAAAAATGGTGTGGATGAGCAGATGAATTGCATAATCATGGAATGTGAAAGAAGCATGATCAGTGCATCTAGGTTGTATAAGATTTTAGGTAGAAGTTGCTAATACAACCACGTATTTAATTATCAAATATCCTACATCTACATTAAATGGAAATATTTTAGAGGAGATTTAGTGTGGTAAGCCAATTAATTATTCTCATTTGTGTAGTTTTGGATGTGATGCATTTTCCCATGTTCCAAAAGAAAAGAGATCAAATGTTGACCAAAAGTCAAGTAAAAAAAAAATTGTTGGTTATGATAATACAATAAAGGGGTATAGATTATGGGATCCTATTGATCAACTTCACGATAATTGTTAACCGAGATGTTATTTTTAATGAAAAACCCATGCAAAGGAAGGAAGGAGGTGCAATGGACACCTGGAATTGTACCAGTTGAACTAGAAATGAGTGAAGATGAAAATGAAGCTTCTGATGAGCATGGAGAACAATAAGTTCAATAGCCACAACTCAGAAGATCTACACATCCCAACAGATGTCCATAATGGTACTCTCCTGATTTTCATTCTTCTTTTGCTTTGATAACTAATGATTGTGAACCTAGTTTATTTTAGGAATCTAGCGAATATGAGAATGCAAATAAAGGGAGGAAAGTCATGTATTAAGAAATTAATATATTACACAAGAATCAAACATGGGAATTTGTAGATCTCCCACCAAGAACAAAAGTTGTTGGAAATAACTAGGTGTATAAAGTAAAGAAGAACAATGATGGGTTGTTGGAACGTGATAAAGATAATTTGGTAGAAAAAGGATATGTATGAAATTCGGGTATATATTTTAATGAACTATTTGTTGAATAAAAAGTTGGCATTGATGTCAACAAAGAGGATATGCCCATGCTCGCAAGAAAGAAGAAGATATGCCCGCAAGGAAGAAGCTTAAGCCCTATAGGAAGGGACTTATGCCTGCAAGGACATTGGAAGACTTATGCCCGTAGGAAGGGACTTATGTGCGCAAGGAAGAGGCTTATGCCCGCAAGGAAGGGATTTTATGCCCGCAAGGAAAGGCTTAAGGAGATTCCATCAAGAGGGATTACAATATGACCGCGGGGGATTAGGAGTATGCCCACATAAGGGGGCTAAAGATTCCCACAAGGGGCTTAAAAGATAAGCCCGCAAGGCTTAGAGATGCCTGCAAGGGCTTAGGATTATGCCCGCAAGGGCTTAAAAGATAATCCCACAAGGCTTAGGGATATGCCTGTTGGGACCATATCTATGCCTATAGACTTATAGAGATGCCCGTAGGGTCATAGATATGCCCACATGGATTGAGGATATGCCCACTAGTCCCACATCTATGCCTGCAAGCTTATAGAGATACTCGTAGGGCTTTTGCATATGCCCATTGGGCTTATATATATGCCCACAGTTCAAATCTCACGTTACGAACATGCCCGAAATCTAATCACAGGCGTACAATATGCCGACGAAGAAGTATATTCCCGGAGTAAGAAGCACATGCCCGCAAGGGGCTTTCCCGCAGCCCACGAAGAAGCAAGGGGCTTATGGTTATGTCCGCAAGGGTCTTTCCCGCATATGCTCACGAAGAAGCATGTGCCCACAAGAAGAGGAAGCATCTGTCTATAGGAAGAATATGTGCCCGTAGACCCTTGTACATGTTCGCAAGAGATATAATAAACAAAAATACACTATTCATTAATTAATAAACAAAGATATAATTCGCTTGGAAAGACATGATTGTGAAAAAACCTTAGTTTTAGCATGAAGAGATGCGACTATAGATAAAAGGTGAGATACATGGTATTATATAAACATATATTTGTAATTGAAGAAGAGTGTCTCAATAACGAAGATCGAAGAAGTATCAAGGAAGGGCGAGACCAAAAAATGAAGAACCTACAGAATTGATGAAATTACAAAGTTAAAGGGTGGAAGGGAGGTGCTAGGGAAGGTTGCAGCATGCTAAGGGTGTTGTAGGATCCTGTCAGTTGGAGCTGACAAAACAGGGTGTTGGTGCATCCTCCAGTTGTAGTTGAGAAACTTGGGTGTTGGTGCATCCAGCAAGTTGAATCTTGCAAATGAATTGTAAATATAATTTTGCAGTATAGAAAGATTTTGTGGTTTTCCAAATTGGGATTCCACGATAAAAAGTTGTGTTCTGTGTATCTTGTTGACTCCATGTTTTAATTAATATTAAAAAGTGGTTTAAGTTGTTAAAAAGATAACAATACTGATTCACCCCCGCCCTCTCAGTATTGAGCAATATTCCAACAATTGTTATCAGAGCAAGATCCTTCACTACAGTTTAATCACTGGAAGGAAGATCCTATTAAAAACCACTATGGATCAACAAGAAGGTTTAGCTACTAACAGACCTCCATTATTCACATGAGATAATTATGCATTTTGGGCTGTAAGAATGAGATTCCATCTAATGTCTCTTGGATGAAAAGTTTGGAATGCTATTGAAAAGGGTTATAAAATACCAGACAACCCACCTACAGATAAAGATGGAAAAGAACAATATGAATCCCATGCAAAAGCTTTGAATGCAATTTTGAATGGATTAGCAAATTCAGTGTTTGTTAAAGTCATGCAATGTAAGACAGCTAAATATGCTTGGGATAAATTAAAAAATGTTTATGAAGGAGATACCAAAGTCAAACAATCCAAACTTAAAACATACAAAGGTCAGTTCGAAAGTCTAAAAATGAAAGAGGAAGAAATTATTGTAGAATATCTTCTAAGATTTGATGAAATTGTCAATGCTATTAGAGGCCTGGGAGGAAAGATAAAAGAGAAAGAAGTTGTTGAAAAATTACTATGAACCCTACCAATGAAGTATGCTTTAAAAGTGTCTACTGTAGAAGATCGAGATGATATTGACTCTCTGACAGTGGATGATTTACATGGGATGATTTACATGGGATCTCCACTGCCTATGAGATGAGAACAGAACATAATAGACCATCAAGAAAAGAGGCAACATTTAAGGCCACAAAAGAGTCAAAGAAATCTGAAGCATTACCCAAAAACCACTCAGAAAACTCAGATGATGAAGAAGCTCTTTTCATCAAGAAACTTGATAGAGGTACTGGCAAGTACGAAGGAAAGCTACCCCTGAAGTGCTTCAACTGTGGAAGAATTGGGCATTTTTCTTCAAAATGTCCCTATCCTAAACAAGATGATAGTGATGATAGAGAAATCTCTAAAAAATTCAAGAAGAACAAAGCAACAAACAAGAAGAAGTTTAATGGGAAGAAGAATATCTTTTACAGTATGGAAGATAGTGAAGATGATGAAGAAGAAGATGAGGACACATAAATTCTATTCATGGGAATAGAAACTCAAGCTCCAAATGATGAATCAGATATGGAAGGTGAAGTGGACCTAGAGGCTGAACTCATGTGTGCTCTTGAGGTAATTGAAAAATGTAGAAGAAGAACAAATCAGTGAAAGAAAAACTGTCAAAATACCAAGAAGAGGAATTCAAGACCCTCCAAGAAGAGCTGCAAAAATCAAGACAACAAATGATGGTTAGCATGAAAGAGGCCGAGAGATTAAAACAAGAAGTTGTCAAATTCAAGAAAGAAATAGAAAGGTTGATAGACTAGCAGACCATTAATGAGAAGCCCAAGGAGAAAATACAAGACTCTAAAAGGCTTGAAGCAGAAGTTATTTTGCTTAGAAAGAAGCTTGATAAAGAATCTATTAAATCAAAATTTGAGAACAGATCAAGGACTTTAGATGAAATCCTAAGTAGCCAAAGACCATCAAGTGATAAAACTAGACTAGGTTATGACCAAGAAAAGAAGCTAGAATGTTTGTCTTTTACATTTCAAGATAGAAATACAAGAAGCTATGCTGCTGCACTCAAAACCCCGATTAAGAAGGATAGTCAGAAATCTGCTCCCTCCTCTCATAATAAAGATAGAACTGATATGATACCTAAAAGACCAATGACAAGCAGGTGCCAACGGATGTTTTTCAATCATTGCTACTCTTGTAATAATTTTGGACATATGGCTAGAGAATGTAAGCTGAGAAATAATGCTTCAGTAAAAGTTCAGAAACAAAGGAAGGAATGGAAGAAGATGGAAGTTGTAAAGCAAAAAAATCAAATATTTCTCAAACATAAAGGAAAGTTCTATGGATATTGTCATTGCTGTCACAATTTCGGTCACAAGGCTGTTGATTGTAAAATCAATAAGGAAACCCAAGAAAAGGTATGGAAGATGAAAACCAAGAGACAAAGAAATGAAAAAACAGTAAGCAGAGTACCTCATGGAAAGATGTGGAGAAGAAAGGAATACTACAAAGATTCAAAGGAAACAAAGATTCCAAGCATCAATGAAGTTTCCAAAGATGATGTTCAACATAATAGTGTTGTAGATCAGAATGACATACATTATGATGGAAAGCAAGATGAAGATGTAAAATACACTGATGAATATAAAGACGATGAATGTCTCTTTTAAAGTCTCTCGTGACCTAGAAGAGAACCCTGAAATCAACTTTAGAAGAGATCATATACTCAGGGGGAGAATGTTGAATGTGGTTGTCATTGATGTCAAAGGAGTTCAGTAATGACAAAGAAATAAAGACAAAGGATATGATGATATGAAATATATGGTGATGTGGCATGGTTGATGAAGATTAAAATCCACCTAATGATGTTCTAGTACCTTCATGATGTCATTATTACAATTTGACCTAATTATATAGAGATTTGTCAGTTTGGAGAAATTCTAGAAATTGACTAAGTGTTGGAAAATTGGTCCAAGTGGCCTTGGGAAAATGTTCGTCGTACCTCATAGGAGAATGATAAAAATTATCTGAAAACACCAAGCTGTAGCTTGTTGATCTGTCTACCTGACCATGGTCTCATTTTGTCTTGAGAGTGTATGATGACGAAGTCATAGGTCTGCCAAAACAAGGTTTTAGGCAATTTTACACCAGTCCAATAAAATGCCCACCTAGGTCAGAGGAAGATGAGTTTGAAGGTGAAATCACTTTGGTTGTGCTCAGTGAGATGTACTACATAATATAGTACCATTGGCTCAGGATTTTGGTGAAATAAAAAAATTCACCTTGGAGATTGCACAAATTGTCTAAGTATAAAAATCCTGGTAAAAATGCCTGAGTGACATCAATAAAATGTTCTCCATTTTCTGTGGTTGATGGCTTAAAGTATTTTGATGGTATGAGTCTATATAATGTTGATTGGTGCATCCAACCATATCATTGGTTTGTCCAAAAAGTCTCTATAGGTGAAGATATTGATCTTCCAAAAGTGCCTTGTAGCTTGGTTACTGCTCCAGAAAAATGCCCATCGAGGAGAGAGAAAGAGGTCTCAAAGGATGAAATTGGTATGGATGGAATCACCTTGTTGGCCTCTATCCATTGGATGTCTCATACTTCCAATTCGATGAAAATAAAAATCTCCTCATTGCGTCGAGAGGTGCTCTACAACCCAGTATGAGGGAGATCTTGTAACATGTGTCGAGTGTTTGTCGAGTTTGTCGAGTAACAAAATAATAACCAAATAAAAAAATTAAAATATTGTAACGTCGACCATTAATAAAAATAAAAAGAAGTGTATTTTCGAAATGAAATCAATGACTATATAATACATATAGCCATTGATCATGAATTCAAACAACCAAAACCTCTAACAACTATAGAGAGTGAGTGGATTAAATACAGAGTCAAACGTGATCGCAGCTACAAGGTACACATTTAAACATTGAACTACATCCTGAGTGCACATTTAAACATTGAACTACACGTTTAATTCCTGCACAATATTGTTTAATTCTGAATGTAAAATCCCTGCGCAACCCCCTAGGCAGCCCTCCTTCCTCCACGTTGCCTGCACTGTACAGTCAGATCTATCATTACAGGTTTAAAATAATAGTTTATTTCTTCTGATTATTGAGGTTGTTTGGTTGTCATTTCTATCCACTTACGTTATATTATATAATATCTGCATTTCAGATTGAAGACCGAAAGCTGGGGTGTTATAATTGGGGTAGTTTAGTTGTCATTTCTAATCGTTTTCAGTGGATTATTGCTCAAGTGGCACTGACAGCCCATTTTCAAAGTTGGACCTCTCGACCTCTGTATCCAGTGAGCATCATAAAATATAACATCCGCAAGCCTCTGTTCGTTGGACATTGGCAAATTTGTCATCTGCAATATTATGAAACGTCTCAAAATAACTAAAATAACAAATTTCAAAATCGGATGTTTTTTTAGAGATTAGAAACAAATTGACAAGTACTTATCCACAATTTCTTATAATGTTATAATAATTTTATATTATGTAAAATCTATGTGTGATAATATTAAATTTATAAAGGTAATTTTTTATGGCAAACCCTAACCTAACGTTAGAAAAAAATTGATAGGTACTTATCCACAATTTCTTATTATGTTATAATAATTTTATATTATATAAAAGTTATTTGTGATAATATTAAATTTATAACTAACATGTGTCATTTTTAAAAAATAATAAAATATTATAAAAAATAAAATGTCGGCTCAAATTAGATATAAATCATTTAGGAAAACATATATATATAACTAACGAAATTAGATAAATTAAAACCTTAAACATTGCATTACCAAACTGCAAATGTTGAAGAAAGTTTTGCACCTGAAAGAGATTTGATCCCTCTCGGCACTTGGTAGATTCCCTTTAGATGGATCTATGTTGGTGTTAACCTAGGGTTTGACAATTTTGTCTAAGTGTTGAATTGGTAGTTTAAAAAGCTAGTTTCAAATGCCCACCAGATGATGTGTGTGTATCAACAAAATAAAAAGGTGACATGGATCTGTTCCTTGTTGAAGTGGTTATCCAGCCATGTTTTTAGTTTTCCTTATGATGGTCACATATGCAGGAAATCGATCTGCCAAAGTGAGAAAAATATTGTTTTGCATATTAAGAACAAATGAAATTTGTTCAAGTGTTAAAAATTGAAGGTTAAGGGGCCATTTGGAAATGCCCTCCAGGAATTGTACCTATACTGATAAATTCATTCAAAGGTGTGGATCTGTTCTCAGGCAGCTTGTTCATCTAGCTAGTACTTGAATCAACAAGGATCGATAAGAGAGGTCACTGACAGTAATCTCCCTACAGTAGATAAAAAGGAGAAAATACACTTTGTCAGGGGGAGCTATCAAAAAGAGCTCTTTGTCATTATTGTCAAAGGGGGAAACTATTTTTGATGTTTCCATCAATTCCAAAGGGGGATAATGTTGAATAAAAAGTTGGTATTGATGTCAACAAAGAGGATATACCCATGCCCGCAAAGGGACCCAAAGTTATGCCGGCAAGGAAGAAGCTTATGCCCCGTATGAAGGGACTTATGCCCGCAAGGAAGGGATTTTATTCCCACAAGGAAGGGCTTAAGGAGATGACCTTAAGAGGGATTACAATATGCCCACAGGGGTTTAGGAGTATGCCCACATAAGGGGGATAAATATGCCCACAAGGGGCTTAAAAGATAATCCTTCAAGGCTTAGGGATGCCTGCAAGGGCTTAGGAGTATTCCCACAAGGGATTATATTATTCCTGCAAGGGATTACAAGATATGCCTGCAAGGCTTAGGGATATTCCCGCTGGGCCCATATCTATGCTTGCAGGCTTATAGAGATGCCCATAGGGTCATAGATATGCCCGCTGGACCCACATCTATGCCCGCAGTCTTATAGAGATGCCCATAGGGCTTTTGCATATGCCCACTGGGATTATATATGTATGCCCACGGGTCAAATCTCAGGTTACAAACATGCTCGAAATATACTCACAGGCGTACAATATTCCCACGAAGAAGTATATGCCCGTAGGAAGAAGCACATGCCCTCAAGGGGCTTGCCCGCATATTCCCACAAAGAACCAAGGGGATTATGGTTATGCCCGCAAGGGGATTTCCCACATATGCTCACGAAGAAGCATGTGCCCATAGGAAGAGGAAGCATATGTCCGCAGGAAGAATATGTGCCCGCAGACCCTTGTACAGGTTCGCAAGAGATATAATAAACAAAAATACACTATTCATTATCTAATAAACAAAGATATAATTCGCTTGGAAAGACACGATTGTGAAAAGCCCTCAGTTTTAGCATGAAGAGATGCGACTGTAGATAAAATGTGAGATACATGGTATTATATAAACAAATATTTGTAATTGAAGAAGAGTGTCTCAATAACGAAGATCGAAGAAGTATCAAGGAAGGATGAGACCATAAAATGAAGAACCTCCGGAATTGATGAAATTACAAAGTTAAAGGGTGGAAGGGAGGTGCCAGGGAAGGTTGCATCCTACTAAGGGTGTTGTAGCATCTTGTCAGTTGTAGATAACAAAACAAGGTGTTGGTGCATCCTTCAGTTGTAGCTGAGAAACTTGGGTGTTGGTGCATCCAACAAGTTGAAGCTTGCAAATTAATTGTAAATATAATTTTGCAGTATAGAAAGATTTTGTGGTTTTCCCAATTGGGCTTCCATGATAAAAATATTTGTTTTGTGTTTCTTGTTGATTCCATGTTTTAATTAATATTAAAAAGTGGTTTAAATGTTTAAAAAGATAACAATATTGATTCACCCCCCCTCAGTATTGACCAATATTCCAACAATATTCACTCTAATTGTGAATTTACTATTGTAAGGGTTTTACTTGCACTTGTAGCATCACAAGATTTAGATGTAGAACAATTGGATGTAAAAATTGCTTTCATGCATGGTGATCTTGATGAAGAAATGTATATGGATCATCCTGAGGGATATAAATAAAGAGAGATAGAGCATTTGATTTGTAGAATCAATAAATCTCAGTGTGGATTGAAATTGGTGCCAATGATGTTGTACATAAAATTTGGCAACTTTAGTAGAACCAAGGTTTCAATAGAAAACAATTTATGCAACTTGATGAGAACTTGACATTGTTCTCGTTTTTTTATAAGCTCCAAAACCACCAAAAAACAACCCCGAATCGAAAAGTGGTGCTACCGGTAGCACCACTTTTTTTGGGAGCTAAAATTACAACTTTTTGATAACCCTGATTAGTGCAGCATAGTGCCACTGTAATAAAAACTGTAAAATCGGCCCCAAATAAAAAATGGTAAAACACAATTTTCTTTCCAGAGCTAAAATTACAACTTCATTGACGTCATCGCCTTAACATCCAACAACTTTGCAACACAAATGCTAAAATAAAATGGTGACTTGAAAAGAGGTGCTACCGGTAGCACCCTTTTACTTTGTCGAGTTACATTTCCAGACATTTTTAAACCATAGCTTGAAAATATTAAATTTTTTTTTTTTAATCTTTGTAGAAAAAAAACAAGAGAAAAAAAACCAAAATTTTAACAAAAATAAAAACACTTAAAAAAAAAGCCATTAAAAAACACACATTTTAAACATATTTAAAAAAAATTAAAAGTAAACCACAAAAACAAAAATCAATATAAAAATTGGTGGTGGAGGGGTGGTGGGTTGGTGGTGGGGGGCCGTGTTGAATGGGGATAATCGCACCCCCATTCAACCCCCCCCACCACCCTACCGCCCCCTTCCCACCCTCCTACCCCACCTCACGTGCACCCTCACTACCCACTATCCCCTCCCACCTATCCCACTACCCCACGTCATCCCCTCCCATCCCCCTTCCCCCTTCACGTGCTCCTCCCACTCATTAACGCCCCCCCGCTCCTTTAAACTTTTAACATATGCTTTTTTTTATTCTTTTTTTTCAATACTTTTTTATAAGTTAAAAACCCCTTAAAATTTTATTATATGTTTTTTTTTTCATTTTTTTTTATATTTTAGAGTTTTTAAAATGTTGATATTTTTATTATTTTTCTTTTTTATATTTATCTTCTTTCTTAATTTCTAATTTTTTAGTTTTTTGATATTTTTCATTCTTAGCTAATTTTTTATTTTATTTATTATAATTTTTTTTTTGTTTTTAAACATATGTCAATATGTTTCATTTCTTGTGTTTTTTTTTTGTCTTTTTTGTTTTAATTTTTTTTCAAACTAGGTTCAAAACATTTAATTTTATTTTTTTCATTTTTGGTTTTTTAAGGTTTTTTGGGGTAAAATTTGATTAATATTTGTTTATTTTTTCATTTTTACAGTTTTTTTTTTTAATTTAAATATTTTTAGGGCGTGGTTTAGAAACGTCTTCAAATGTCAAAAAAGTTGTAATTTTAGCCCCACAAAGAAAAATGCATGAAAAATGTGTGCTACCATTTTTTATTCAGGGTCTATTTTATGTTTTTTATTACAGCGACACCACCCGGGGTTACCAAAAACTTGTAATTTTAGCCCCTAGAAAAAGTGGTGCTACTGGTAGCACCACTTTTCAATTCGTGGTTGTTTTTTGGTGTTTTTGACGCAAAAATGTGATTTTTTATGGATCGAGTTCTCGTTTTGAGTATAAAGTTCTCGTCAAGTTGTATAACTTGTTATAAATGAATATGACCATTGTGCATATTATAAGAGGTTTGATGATGGCAATTTTATTATCTTTCTATTGTATGTTGATGATATGTTGGTTGTATACCCCATAATGAAGAAATTCATTGATCTCGAGGTTCATTTGAATAAGATATTTGGAATGAAGGATTTAGGAGAAAAAATCAAATTCTAGGGATGAATATACACATGAATAGAGTAGTTAGGAATATATGGTTAAGTCAAAAGTCATATATAAAAAAGATTCTATATCACTTCAATATGAAGAATGGAAAACCAGTTAGCACCCCACTTCCTACACACTTCAAGTTGTCTTCCAAATAGTGTCCTATCATAGGAACATAGAAGACAAGAATGTTGTGTACCATATTCATTAGTAGTAGGGAGCCTCGCATTTTCCATGATGAGCACCAAACTGGATATTAATAAAGCAATGGGAGTTGTTAGTTGGTTCATGGAAAATCCTGGTAAGGAGCATTGGAATGTTGTGAAGTGGATACTTAGATATTTAAGGGGAACTTCATATGTTGTTATTTGCTATAGATAAGAATATTTACAAACTAAAGGTTTTGCAGATTCTGATTATGGTGGAGACATAGATGGATGAAAGTCTACTACATCATATAATTTACTCTTGTTGGTGGAACTATAAGTTGGACATCTAAGTTGCAGCCAGTGGTGGCTTTATCAACCACTGAAGCAAAATATGTGTCAGCAATTGAGCCTAGTAAAGTGGCAATATGTCTAGAGCAATTGATGGATGAATTCAAGGTGATACATGGGAATATCACTTTGCATTTTGATCGTCATTTTGCTATTCACTTAATGAAGAAACCAACATTTGATGATCCCACGAAGAATATTGATATTAAGTACCATTTCATAAGGAAAGTGGTGGAATAATGTAGGATCTTGTTGGATAAAATTTATACTGATGATAATATTGCAATATCCTTATGAATTCAGTTACGACAAAGAAGTTTGAATGGTGCAAAAAATCTCTGGGCTTGCTGAAAATTTGATGAAGGAAGCATTGGAAAATGACTTGTGAGTGGAAAACATTGGTAAGGAAATTCATGTATATTGAATTCAAGTGGGAGAATGTTAGGAGATGAAGCCAACATCCATATCTCTAATATTATTCTCAAAGAGCTCTTGACTAGGCCCACTGACTGCTCGTATGCATTAGACGAGTCGGGGTGGAGCCCCCTAGGTGAAAAATTCTAGATCCTTTTTGTTGGAATATTCACACCATCATTTTTGTATTTTGCATGCTTGCATGCAAAACTGCATGTTGCATGCATCCAGTCATCATCATGGTTGTCTCCCCAGCACCTAGAGCTTGTTTCTAGCTCTCCAGAGTCTATCTTTAGCCCTCATTTGGCCTCCTACCTACCTAATGCGCCCTCCTTGACTTATATGCTTAGCAAGTGCGCCTTTCTCACCTACCACTGTCAGTTAGAGTGCTCTTACTCACCTACCATCAGTTATCACTCAGTTAGGGCGCCTTATCTCACCTACCAGGAGTTATCATTTAGTTAGTGCTTTGATTGAGTAGTTATTCCACTGATTGCTCATACTAATTGCTTGTAGCTCCTAGTTAACTAGTTCTGGAGTTCCACTTTACCATTTGATAGCCTCATGCGCCCCCCTTGGAGTCTCCATTCCCCGATTTATGCCTAGATGGTTCTGTTAGACTCAGTTAGACACACTTGACTGACTATTACCATTTATGACTAATACTATTGACTGGATGATGTCTCCATTGTTATCCAAGCTAGACTTTGAGTTAGACAGCCTCATGCACTCCACTTAGAGTCTCCATTCCTTGATTTATGGATAGTTAGTTCTGTTAGACTCGGTTAGACACACTTGACTGACTCTTACCACTCATGACTGATACTGCTGACTAGTTGATGTCTCCGTAGTTATTCATGCTAGACTTTGAGCTCATGATTCAAATTCCCTACTTGGATAATTCAAACCCTATATGATGCCTCATCATTGATTATTGTAACACATTCTCTACATTCATTTTTCATTGTATGATATTGACATTGTCCATTATTCTGTGTTTATGAGTGATTATTGAATGCATGCTTCTTCTTCTTTGCAAATAATATTGAGAGTTAGATTGTGAGTTTGTTAAAGTTGCTAGATCCCTGCAGATTATCACATGGTATCAGAGCAGTAAGCAGCTATTCGAATTGCAGCCATTGCAGCAGCAGCAGTTGCAGCATTTCTTTGAGCAGCTATCTTTTCATTTGTGCACCATAAGCCTCTAATTTTCCACAGCAAATCCTGGTGCTATTACTTGAATTCATTGGAGAAATCCAATGAGGTCTAGCCATGTGTGAAGGACTTAGTCTATGTGCCAAGTGTCCTTAAGGTAGTGTTCAGTCGAAGTGTAGCATTCTTCATTAGCAAAAATTCTCTTGTTTTGCAGGTTTATTCACCCGTTCGGAATCTTCTTCAACTATTCGACTTTCTCTGTTTTAGATGGATCTAAAGCTTACATCTTCCAACTATGTTGAGTGGAAAGCCAAGATGGCTCTCTTCATGAGATCCAGGAGCTTCACCCGAATACTCAACGGAACGATGGTAGAACCTCTCAGTGCAGTTGAAAAGTCCAAGTACTTGGATAGGCTTGATGAAGCAATTGGTCTCCTCCTTCTCTATATTTCTGATGATCTTCACTTACATGTCATCGATCTTACATCTCCTAAAGAGTTTTGGGACAAGCTCGAATCCCTTTTTGGATAGAAAGATGATATGGAAGGACACAAATTAGAGAATGAGCTCATATGTTTGAGTCCAAACAGTTTCAAATCTATCAATTCCTTCCTCACCAAGTTCAAAAGCTTGATATCATAGTTGAAAAGATATGAGATAGTGAAAGAAGACAAGCAGCTTATACTTGCCATTCTCTCAAAGTTGGGGACAAACTTCTCAGTTTTTGTCTCTACTTTCCAGTCAGCTAGGTTGTCCATTCCAAAATGGAAGTTTCCCTCACTTGATGATTTCATCCAATCTCTTACTCAAGAAGAAGAGAAGTTGATTTCTATGGGAATGATCAAACCCAAATTCAATTCATCTCTTATAGTTGCAGAGAGAGCGAATGGTAAAGGCAAGCAAAAGGTTTATGACAAGAGATCGAATGGTACAAAGCATACAGATTCTCCATATCAGTCAGATGGGGCTTCGAACTCTAAGAAGACCAAGCATTCTTGGAATAAAAGACCCAAGTGCACCTATTGTCTTAAAGGTATCCATCCTGAGAGTGATTGTATGAAGAAATCTATAAATATGATGGCTCAGTTACTTAAGAAGAACAATCTTCCTATGCCTACATGTACAAGGAAGAAAGATCCTGAAACTGATCTTTCCAGATCTGAAGAAGAGGAAATATGTCATGCCCTCATGGAAAGTGCATCAACGGATTCTAATTTCATCATAGATTTAGGAGCTTCAAGACACATGTCTTCCTCCAAAGATCTCTTATCCAGTTTCAAAAGCTCAGTTGGCCCTTCCATCATATTGGGAAATGATTCCAAAGTCTCCTCTCAAGGGAGTGGAAGAATCGATCTTGACTCAGGTTACTTTTCTAATGTGCTTTATGTTCCTTCTCTTGCAACAAATTTACTTTCAGTGTACCAAATGACCCATGTTGGAGAGCCCAAAAGAGTGATCTTTTCTCCAAATGAATTCGAAGTACAAGACATGGGTTCAGGGGAAATCATCTCAAAAGGTGTTGCAAATCATGAGACAAAACGCTATGAGTTTTCCTACTTTACACCTCTCTCAAAGGAGTCTGCTCTTCACTCTCATATTCATGAAGAGAGAAGACTGTCTCATCTCAATCACAAGCTAGTTAAATATGTGGTTGAAGGTCTTCCCAATAACAAGATTGCTCATGGCACCTGCAAAGATTGTTCTAAGAAGATTGAAAGGAATCTTGAAAAAGTGCAAATGCTAGATCCAGATCCACAAGAACCTGAAGATCTAGCACCTATTGGTTCAACATCCACTATTACATCCAATGGGGATCTTGTTGAAGATCCATCATTTGATTCTAGTTCTTTTGATAAAGATCTCACCTGTGATGGCTCGAAGGAGATATCAAAGATCTACATGCAACTTCGGAAGCAGGTTCATGATGCTCCCACTTCATCAGATTCAGAGTTTAAAAGTGATGATGAGGTAAGCTCACTTGCCTCCTCACGTGAGCTTTCAAATTCGTAGTTTGAAAGTGATGATGAGTTTCAAGAGAAAGAATTTCCATTACATGATAGTTCAGATTTGGAGTATGAGGCATCAGCTTCACATATTTTTCCTCATGAGATTTCGGATTCAGAGTTAGTATGTGATGATGAGCCAGTTCTACTTACTTCTCCTCATGAGAGTTCAGATTCAGAGCCTGGATGTGATGAGCCAGTTCTGGATACATCTCCACATGATATTTCAGATTCAGAGTTTGGGAGTGTTGACAAGCTCCAAAAGAGAAAACCATCATCACATGATAGATCAGATTCAGAGTATGACAGTGAATATGATGAAGAGCAAATGCTAGATCCAGATCCACAAGAACCTGAAGATCTAGCAAATGCTAATGAGGACATGGCAGATTCAGTCCCTTATGATCTCTCAACTGATTTTCCTCCTCTTCCAAGACGGGTAGCTACTACTCTCATTTGTGATCCAGTTGTTCAACGGAGAACCACATCAAGTTTTCAGGATGGAAGGTTTCATCCTTCTCACATTACTGATCCTTTTCAAAGTGATCAACCCTTCTTTTGAAAAAAAGGACACTTGCCTCCTTCAGGGGTGAGTAATGACATGCTATTTTAGCATCCTTCAGTCTATTTTGAGGGAGGGCTTTCTTCCCACTGGGTTTTACCTCTTTCCTCACTTAGTTTATTTAGATTGATTGTACGGGGTGACCTTTGGTCTTAGTTACCAGGGCCCTATTTTTTATTTTAGTTATCTCCTCATAGTATAGCTTGCGGGGGGGTGTTGTAATATTCACACCATCATTTTTGTATTTTGCATGCTTGCATACAAAACTGCATGTTGCATGCATACAGTCATCATCATGGTTGTCTCCGCAACACCTAGAGTTTGTTTCTAGCTCTCCAGAGTCTGTCTTTAGCCCTCATTTGGCCTCCTACCTACCTAATGCGCCCTCCTTGACTTATATGCTTATCAAGTGCGCCTTTATCACCTACCACTGTCATTTAGAGCGCTCTTACTCACCTACCATCAGTTATCACTCAGTTAGGGCGCCTTATCTCACCTACCGGGAGTTATCATTTAGTTAGTGCTTTGATTGAATAGTTCTTCCACTGATTGCTCATACTGACTGCTTGTAGCTCCTAGTTAGTTCGTTCTAGAGTTCCACTTGACCATTTGATAGTCTCATGTGCCCCCCTTGGAGTCTCCATTCCTCGATTTATGCCTAGATGGTTCTGTTAGACTCAGTTAGACACACTTGACTGACTATTACCATTTATGACTGATATTATTGACTGGATGATGTCTCCATTGTTATCCAAGCTAGACTTTGAGTTAGACAACCTCATGCACTCCACTTAGAATCTCCATTCCTTGATTTATGGATAGTTAGTTCTGTTAGACTCAGTTAGACAAACTTGACTGACTCTTACCACTCATGACTGATAATGCTAACTAGTTGATGTCTCCATAGTTATTCATGCTAGAATTTGAGCTCATGATTCGAATTCCCTACTTGGCTAATTCGAATCCTATATGATGCCTCATCATTGATTATTGTAACACATTCTCTACATTCATTATCCATTGTATGATATTGACATTGTCCATTATTCTGTGTTTATGAGTGATTATTGAATGTATGCTTCTTCTTCTTTGCAAATAATCTTGAGAGTTAGATTGTGAGTTTGTTACAGTTGCTAGATCCTTGCAGATTATCACACTTTTAGTGTATTTTGTTTCCTTTTGGAACCCTCATATGTATTTTATAAAAGGGGAGTGACCCCAGAGGTAGAAGAAAGCATTGTAATTTTTTTATGAGTAAAAATAAAATATCAAAGCTACCATTTCCCCATGATTTTATGCACATACAACAGGTTTTCCACATAAATATCATGTTTTATTGTTATTGTTGTTTTATTCTATTTTTTTATATTTTTCTAACAATATTAATGTACATATAAAAATACATTTGGGTCATCATGGACCATTTATGTTTGGATTCTATCCATTTGATCATTATATTCACATTTTCATTATGGGGTAAAAAACTAGATATTACATTGCCCTCCCCATTAATTTATGCACTGTTATTAGGGCACCATCAACAATATATATACAATGAAGAAACTTAACGATGTCCTTAAGCATGTATAGTATGCCTCCACATGGAATCCTCTAGCTTGTTGGGTGTGTTATATTCTTTGCATGGAAATTGATGGTTGAATTCGATAGTCAAGTGGTTAACAAGTCGACTGGAATTGAATTTGATAGACAATGTAAGTCTAGTCAGTGGGCCAACTAGAATAGTCAATTGGTCGACAAGAAGTCCACTAGCCTATAAATTGGGAAAGAATTCAATGAACACTTGGATGATTAGGAGCTTGACTAGCGGTCGAACAAGTTTGAGTCAGTCAAGTCAACTATAACAAAAAAACTGAAAGTTGTTAGGAATTTTGTTGGCACGGGATTAGTTTGCATGAAGTACGGAAGCCGACAACTGCGAAGGACCATACGCAAAAGGAAGGGTCATTCGCGGAGAATGATGAAGTGCAAGACTACTTAGGTTGTTAGAAATGGGTCATTTGGACCGTTTTGTAACCACCATAGTTGGTTATAAATACGAGTATGAATGTGATCCTAAGGGCATCCTAGATTGAATGGACAAGATCATTGTGACTATACGATTCAATTGTGTATTCCTCTGTTTTGTATGATTCCATGATAAGATGTTTTGAACTGTTTCTGCGAAGGTTATACCGCAGGTTTTGATAAATGCATGAAGATGTTCGTATCTGTCTTTTTGTCTCTGTTTATGTCGAATGATTTATGATTTATGATGGTTTCTGTAAGGTTTCATTGATGCAATCTCTGATATTTTCCTATTAATGCAAATGGTAATTGTGTATTGAATATGCGACTGGTGAATACATGGTTAAGGTACGAATGATGAATGTCTATTTAAATTACGAAGTATGATGCGAAAGAAAATATCTGGTTTCTGATTCGATATAGATAGAGCACATGCATGTCCTTTCCCCACTGTGGAAACTTGCTTCCTGCAGCCCCCTTAACCATCTCGGGTGAGACCTCACTCGCTTCACGGGTGTTGCTAGAAAGGGTAAAACCTTTATGGGCCGGTGCTTAAGGGTTTTGGGTTGGTGTTTGTTGATGATAGTGCGAAGTGAACCCCTGTCGACAGAAATGTGTCAACAAATGGTTTCGTTGCCGGGAACCTGAAGTTGAAGGAAGGGGACATGCTGTGGACCTCGACGAAACTGGAGATCCATGATTGGTTCGATAAAAAGGCAGAAGAATTTATGGAAGGAGAAAACCGGAACCCTCGAAAGATGACAAGCAGTTGGTTGGAAAAGCATATTTATTCGGATATCCATGAGATATTATGCGAATTATCAGTATTGTTGCACGAGTGGTTAGCGCACCTGACGTTTCACAATAATCATTGCCAAAATAGTGAACCTGGTCACTAGACCCCAGAACTGATCCAACACCTGAAACGAGTCGAAAACAAGGTATCAAGGGCTGTTGAGTTATGGGTAGACAGTATCCTAGAAGGATACATCACTGAGTTTGTCATGGACACGATCAAATCATACAGCGACGCGGAAAGGAAATTTTTCAAAGGACCTAGAGGGAGGTTCCTGCTATCGCTGAAGTTGTGGATTAAAATGCTTGTCTGTGAAAAGGGCATACTGAGGATGAATTCCGATGAGTAGAAGATCAGTGTGCGGGAGTTGTGGGTACTACGTGAATGCGGTTCCGGGAGAAAGATGTGTGGTAGATGGACATGAGTGACGACGAATTTTTAAGGGAAGCTGACGAAGAGTGTGGTACCTTGAGGAGTGGGGTGATATTCCGGCATCCCGAGAAGAAGAGGAGGACTGAGAGAGAGTCTCCTGAGGGGACCAGAACGGAATACTGTGAAACAGGACCATAAGGGATGAAGCGACCTTAGTACGACAAAGAAGAAAGTGCACAGGATACCCCAGAAGTCGTAGAAGGACAGACCCTAAGACACAACATACCTTCAACCCCGTGCACTACTCTGAACTTGATAAGAGGAAATACAAGTTATTGGTAGAGATTCCCTACGTTCCAGAACAATAGTAAGAGTAGGGCATCAATAAATAATAATAGTATGAGTACAAGGATGGTAGGTGACGATGAAAAGATGCCAACCTTCCAAGGTAACGGGGCCGAGGATCCCGTCCAATACTGGTTTTTGTGCGAAGTTGTATGGACTGTGAAGCAGGTCCAGGATGAATATATTAAGAAGGGACAGTTGGCGATGACCCTCAGGGGTCGTGGGATAGACTGCTATATGAATTTTACTAAGGTACCAACTTGAACTCCAGGTAAAAAACTACCACAGATCAAGGCGGGGATGATCGATGAATTCAGAAAACCAAAATATGAGTTGCAGTACATTACTGAGCTCAAAGAAATCAAACAATTTCCCAATGAGTCAGTATGGGACTTCGACCAGCGATACAAAACACTGATGGCTAAAGTGATTTTCAGGATGAACGATATGCAGCATAAAGAATGGTTTATCACTAGGTTGGTGCCACACATTTGTGGGTCGCTGATGCAACCGAAGGTAGCAACTCAGGAAGAAGCGCTAGAGATCGCAATGAAGCTGGAGGCTTCACCAATTAGCGAAACAGGATTAAGCATGGATCGAATACAAGCGCAGCTGGAAAACTTGATGATCCATCTACAAGACATGAAGAAAGGGAAGGAGGGTCGCGAATACATATGGTGCACTAGATGCAAGACGAAAGGACACCACAAGGATCAGTTCCCAGAGTTTCAAGAATATTTGCAATCGGGTGCACCGAATCCCCTCAGTCAGGGAGGGATGCCTTGGTGTTGTGTCTGTCAAACGAGAGGACACCGAATGGAAGAATGTGTGTACCTACAGAAGATGGTGTCAAAACCAGTGAACTTGTATTGCAAGTTCTTCCGATCAGTTGGCCACGATGAGAAAGAGTGCAGATCTTATGACCTACTCCAAGAGAGGACTGCAGATACATATTTCATGAAGGGACAAGAGAAACCACCGATACAGCAGTAGCAACAGTATAATCAACCGCGGCCTCAATATAATCTGCAACCGCAATATCCTCAACAACTACAATATGGTCAACCGCAATACCCGCAGGTGCATTAAAGTCAACCGTAGTATCCGCCCTACGGATCATTGCGAGGAGGATTCATAGGGGGGTTTCACAGCGGCCGAGGTACCAATTTCGGCTGAGGAGGAGTTGTTGGACGAGGTCGAGGACCTATCATATGTTATAATTATGGTCATCAGGGGAATTATCAGATGGATTTCCCCAATCCAACACCACAGTGCACTTACTGTAGCGTTGTGGAGCATGGTGTCGAATATTGTCCTCATCTCATTGCGAAGTGGAAAACTAAGAACCTGCCCCCACCTCCACAAAATCAAAATCATAATCATAATCTGCCACCAATGGTACAAAAGATATCAGCAGAGGTTAGAAGTCAAAATGCTACTGTCGGAATAGTGACTCGCAGAGGAGCTGTGATAGGGGCCGACAGGTCACAAGCTAGTGTCCGACGAACAACAAGGAAGTAGGTCACATTTGATGCGGAAGCAGAAAGGGACATTTTTTTGAAAGCACCGGAGGCCATGAGGCAGCCACCGCTTCACCAGAAAGAAGTTACTTATAGCATGCCGCCAACATTCGACACAATGAATTTGCAGAAAAAGGAGAACACCTTACGAGATTTCTTAGATATTTGCCTGGAGCTGGATAAAGATCAGGATGCATTGGCGGAGATATCCAATCTGTTGCATTGACAGGAGGGTGCACGACATGAGCGGACAGTCAATCGCATACATAAGAGAAAGATAGGACAAGAGATGCGGTTTCCCGTGCAAGTAGGAGCATTCGATGTCGACTCCATTATCTTGGACTTGGGGTCGGACGTAAACATCTTGACAAAACAGACGTGGGAAACAATGGGGAAACCACAGTTGGCTTGGTCCCCAGTGAAACTGCGACTAGTAAACCAAAGTAAGGTCACCCCGATCGGTCAACTATGCCAAGTCCCTGTTGAGATTGAGGGACTCAAGACATATGCATATTTCGATGTGATCAAAATTGTGGACAATACAAGCCCCTACCCAGTGTTGCTAGGGATAGACTGGGCACTGGAGAACCAGGCTATTATCAACTTCAAGAAGAGAACTATGTCATTCGAGAACCGCAAGATAAGGGTAGTTGCACCTCTTGACTCTGCAGAAGGGAAAAGGTATGTTGAACCAACAAGAGATGAATTCACTGAGGGATGGGACAATCTCTACAACATTCCCGAAGACTACATTAACCCTACTACAGATGGAGAGTTAGGGTGGTGCAGTAGCTACTCGGCGTCATCAGATTTAGATGAAGCACTCGAAAATTGGCAGAACCGGCTACATGAAGTCTCATTTAGGAGGTGCACACGGATCACTCAGTCACTGCGAAGAGAAGATACGGAAGAGTGCAAGCTACCAACGCATGAGGGACTTCCCAACTTGGATGCATTTCTCATGGAATTTGAGGAAAAAGTGGCAGAACCACATCGACTATTGGCCTTAGAAGAAGTCCTGAAGCCTACACCAACGCGATGGTGGGAAACTCACAAGTCCACCATAATTACCTGGCCACTATGTCGACACCTAATGACAGTCAGGTTCGGCGACACTGATGGACACTACGGAAGGAAGTATGACAGAAGAGGAGATCCAAAGGAGCATTTGAGTGCATGTGAAAGCCAATGGGGACCATGGGAAAAACAGGAATGGGTCCATGCATTTATTCACATGTTGGATGGAGTACCATGGAATTGGTATGTCGCAACAGAACTGAGACACGGAACAAACTCATGGGAACAACTAACAATTGGATTTAGCCAAATGTTCAGTTTCTCCGATGAAAACCCCTTCATCCACAATGCGTTACGGTAGGTTCGGGAGAAATTATTCGACACGGTTCCAGTAGAGAAACCTATGGGACTTCAGTGGACTGCGACACCTCAAATGTTGATGGAATGCTACAACATCTCAAGAGAACCAGGCGATGAGGATGATCCGAGGGCCACGTATATCCCAAAGTCAGAAGGAAGTCGCAGTGTCGAGGCACCAAATATGCCTTCCGACAAGTTTCAACAACCATTGCGGATCAAGAAAGTGAATATTGGGTTGGAAGAAAATCCCAAGTTCACAAGTATCAAAGACTACTGGGATGACTCGACTATTGCACAGATTACTGACCTACTACACGAGTTTCAGGAGTTGTTTCCGACAAAGTTCTCGGAGATGAAAGGAATTTCAGGCGACCTAGTAGAGATGAAAATCCCACTGAAACCTGATGCAAATCCAGTAAAGCAGCGACCTTATAGGTTGAATCCAAGGTATAAGGAGCGGGTGAAGGCTGAGATTGAAAGAATTCTAGAAGTAGGCATTATAGAACCAGTGAGGAATCGGAGTGGATCAGCCTGATGGTGGTCCAGGATAAGGAAACCGGCGAAGTCAGGATCTGTGTCGATTTAACACAGTTGAACGATGCATGCCTACACGATCCATTCCCTACACCATTTAGGGATGAAGTGTTAGAAGGATTGGGTGGTCAGGAAATATACTCCTTCATAGATGGATTCTTTGGCTATCACCAGATAAATATTGCGAAGGAGGATCGACACAAAACAACATTCATCACCGAATAAGGATGTTTTCAATATACGGTGATGCCATTTGGTCTGAAGAATGCACCAACAATTTTCTCAAGATTAGTAGTTGCAACGTTCAAGGATTGCATCCATAAATTTCTGGCAGTATATATGGATGACTGGACAGTGTACGGGTTGGTCAAGGATCACATTGCGAATATGCGGTTGATGTTGGAAACATGTCAACAACACTAGATTTCCCTGAACCTAAAGAAGTGCATTTTTTGAGCTCCATTTGGGATTTTACGAGGGCACATTGTTTAAATGGAAGGAATGCTAGTCGACCCTGTAAAGATCGCAATTATTGTCGACCTTCCACCGCCAAAAACAGTCAAGGAATTAAGAGCAACATTGGGACACATGAGATACTACAGGAAGTTTATCAGAGGGTATGCAGCAATCACGGCACCGATGGAGAAGTTGTTGAAGAAAGATGCCAATTTTGACTGGAATGAAGAGTTCCAGAAGAGTCTGGATATATTGAAAGCAAATATGGTTGCAGCACCCATCCTCGCATTTTCAGATTGGACGAAGGAGTTCCACGTTCACGTCGATGCGTCATCAGTCACACTAGGAGTCATCTTGGCCCAACCAAGAGAAGGTGCAATAGACCACCCGATAACATTCGCAAGTATAAAGTTGTCTACTGTGGAGAATAATTACACGACCACAGAAAGGGAAGGGTTGGTGATGGTCTATGCCTTACAGAATTTTCCGCACTATCTCCTAGGGGGGCATTTTAAAATGTTCACCGATCACTCAACACTTAAATACCTGGTGAACAAGCCTATGTTGGGGGGAGGAAATCTACCAATGGTTGTTATGCTTCCAGGAGTTTGATTTCAAGATAATTGTTAGGCGGGGTGCCTAAATGCAAGACCAGACCATCTGTCCCAGATAGAGTCTGGAGAAGAGCCAAGGAGCATTGGCGAAGGATTTCCAGATGCTCAGTTATTCAGGGTCGGAATGGTCGACGACCATTACGAGAAAATTATTCAATTTTTGGCCACAGGGAAGGCTCCAGAAGGATTCACTACCAACCAAAAGAAGCAGTTAGTCATCAAAGCTACAGATTTTCAACTGATCGCAGGACAACTATATAAGATGGGACCAGATGAGATACTTCGACGATACGTCCTTCTGCATGAGCAAGAAAGAATTTTAGTGGAAGCTCATGATGGAATCGCAGGAGGACACTATGGAGGACGTGCCATTGCTAGGAAGATTTTCCAATCAGGATTATGGTCCCCAATGATGCATGGAGATGTTGCGGATTATGCCAAAATTTGTGACGTATGTTAACAGATCGGAAAGCCGTCATGAAGGGACGAACTGCCATTATTACCTCAATTGACACTGTAGCATTTCGACAAGTGGGAATTTGACTTCGTGGGACCCATCAACCCACCAAGAAAGAGAACAGGATCGCGCTACATAATCACCGCAACAGATTATTTGACATGATGGGAGAAAGCTACGCCAATAAAGGATTGCTCAGTTGTGACCGCAACAAGATTCCTCTTCGAAAACATGGTCACCAGGTTTGGGTTCCCGAAGATACTCATGAGTGATTAGGGGACTCATTTTGTTAATCAGGCGATCGCTGCAATGACCTAAGAGTTTCAAATTCAACATAGGAAGAGCACCCCATATCATCCGCAAGCTAATGGGACAGTTGAAGCATTCAACAAAATATTGGAGCATGCGCTCACGAAGGTATGCAACACAAATCAAGATGATTGGGATTTGAAGATCCCTGCAATACTTCGGGCGTATCACACAACTTGCAAATGTTTGACCGACCAAACCCCATTCAATCTTGTTTACATGTAGGAAGCTATAATGCCGATGGAGTATATCATCCCCAGTTTATGTATCGTAGTAGCTACAGGAATGAGCGATGACGGAACACTGGAAGAACGGTTGGAACAATTGGTACAGCTCGATGAGGATCGGTTCATCGCAGCATTTCATCAGAAGGTAGAAAAGGATCGGCAGAAGGCTTGGCATGATCACCACGTTAAACCTAAGCACTTCCATCCCGGAGATATGGTTCTGTTATACGCCAGTAAGTTTGCAAAGCACCTAGGAAAGTTACAGATGCATTGGTTAGGACCCTACATAATAAATTTTGTCACTGACGGAGGTGCAGTGCAACTACAAATTTTAGATGGGGTAGTGTTTCCCAAGCTAGTCAACGAGAATTGGTTGAAACCCTATCGCCATGATCAGGCACATAGTAGTTGAGAACCAGAAGCAAAAAAAAAAATGCAATTATGACAAAAAGTGGCAAGCATGGCCAGTCGGGTCGCTCGTCGATGCTTCGCACGTTTAGCACGCGAGAGTCTAATCCGAGCATGATTACTGCGGACCAACATCTCTGGAAGACGGCGGAGGAATATGATGACAGAATCGGATGGCTATGGGAAATATTTCGCACATGATTAAATGATCAGGTGTCAAGGACACGAAGAGAAAGCATAAATACAAGCCCAGAGATTGAAGAACGTAAGTCAAAGTAAAGAGAGTCTAAAGAGAAGAATCAGTAAGTTGCATGACGCGAGTCAGTAAGTCAGATGTAGAGAGTTAGGAATTTGAGTGAGAAATCCCAAGGAATTTATGGAAAAGGGAAGTGAGATAGTTGCAATGGTGCATTTCCTGTCTAGCGAAAGCACTCTAGGTGCGCTAAGGGAAAGAACGACGAGTATCCATGAACAACCAGCACAGAAAGCGATGCAGAAAAAGGGGAGGAACGAAGATGAAGTCCCACCCGAGATGTCTAAGAGTGTGGTAGTAGTTAGAAGAACCATGGTCCCTGCAAACAATAACACCAAGGGTGGAGGCACGCTGGCTCCAGCAGCGGACGGTTGAAGGTGCGAAACAGATATGCCAGAGTAGTTGGCATGTTTCCCAATTTGGTGAAGTCGATGAACTTTTCTCCAGACCGCAACAAGCCTGAAGCGCAAGAGCAGGCACAGAAGGGATAGATGATGAAGGTTTCAAGAGATTGGAGGATGAGTTCGAGAAGTACATGACAGCGACCAAGAGACTAGAGGATGAGTTTGAGAATTACATGACGGCGAGATCCAGACGCCAAGAACAACTTCAGAAGTTTAGCACAACAACGGACGAGAACAGTACCAGAGGTGTACAACTAAGGTGGCTCGAGGGAGAGCCACAAGTTTGTGTTGGACGCCTGTTGGCACATGATTAGTCCGCATGAAGTGCGGAAGCCGACAGCTACGAAGGACCATCCATGGAAAGAAGGGTCATTCGCTGAGAATGAGGAAGCGCAAGACTAGTTAGGTTGTTAGAAATGGGTCATTTGGACCGTTTCATAATCGCCATAGTTGGCTATAAATAAGAGTATGAATGTAATCCTAAGGGAATCCTATATTGAATGGACAATATCATTGTGACTGTACGATTTAATTGTGGTTTGCTCTGTTTTGTATGATTCCGCGATAAGATGTTCTGAACTGTTTCTCCGAAGGTTATACCGCAGGTTTTGATGAATGCATGAAGATGTTCGGATCTGTCTTTTTGTCTCTGTTTATGTCGAATGATTTATGATATATGTTGGTTTCTGTAATGGTTCATTGATGCGATCTCTAATATTTTCCTGTTAATGCAAATGGTAATTTTGTATTGAATATGCGACTAGTGAATACATGGTTAAGTTACAAATGATGAATGTCTGTTTAAATTACGAAGAATGATGCGAAAGAAAATCTCTGGTTTCTGATGCGATAGAGATAGAGCACATGCATGTCCTTTTCCCACTGCGGAAACTTGGTTCCTGCACCCCCTTAACCATCTCGAGTGAGACCTCACTCACTTCGCGGGGTGTTGTTGGAAAGGGTAAAACCTTTATGCGTTGGTGTTTAAGGGTGTTGAGTTGGTGTTTGTTGACAACAGTGCGAAGTGAACCCCTGTCGACAGAACTGTGTCAGCAAATTTATGTATCACCATTAATGAGCAATTAATTGTAACTAACTCGAGTATCATGAGATAGTGTATGTTTTGCATCTATAAATATGATGTAAGGAAAAAGGAAAGGAATCGTACTGTGAAGTATTGTATGGTACTAGAATAAGTGTAGTGAATTCATGCTTACGCTATTTCAATCTAGTAAATCATTGTTACAAATACTGGTTAAGGTTTTTGCTAAAAGATGAGTGGTTTAAGCTCATTGGTTTGCCGGTTTTTCCCTGTAAATTGTTTTCCGGGATAAATTTATGTGTATTGTTTGACTATGTTTTTGTACCATTGTTTAAATATATTTAACTATAAGAATAATTATGCATACTCACTGTAATAAGTATTAGAAACCAACAATTGGTATTAGAGCTATATTTGGCTTCAATGGGATTCCTTTGTTGATGAGGTTTTGGCTTGGTCCCAAATATGGAGAATACCTAGTTTCAGTGGGAGTTATAGAATGAGTGATTCATAGTTGAGAATGGATGACAGTTCAAGGATAGAAATTTAAAAGTTTAATGGACACAATTTTGAGCTTTGGAAGCTTAAAATGGAGGATCTCCTTGTAGATTGAGAGCAATGGGTTTTTGTCAAACCTAGAACCACTCTGATAGGTATTTTGAAGGAATATTGGCAAAAAATCGATAGCAAAGCAAGGAGTACAATCCAACTTTCTTTAGCAAATTTTGTATTGTTGAATGTCTCAAAAGAAGACACTGCAAAGAAACTATCGGAACAGTTGGAGAATGTGTACCAGTCGAAATATCTAGTTAAGAATTTGTTTCTTTAGAAGAAATTATATCTTATAAGGATTAATGAGGGAAAATCAGTTACAAAGCACCTGAATGTGTTCAACACCATGATTAGTCAGTTGTTGTCCATGGATATTAAAATCAATGAGGTGGATAAATGTACCAATCTATTGTGTTATTTTACAAACTCATGGTATATCCTGGTCATGGATATTGGAGGCAATAATACCACATCAGATATCGATGATGTTTTTGCATCTCTATTGTCAGAGGAGATGAGGCAAAAGAACATGGAATGTTTGACCCATGATGCCTTGGTGGTTAGAGTTTGATCGATCGACAAAGGAAAAGGTAAATCCTCTGGTAGAATATCAAAGTCGAGGGGTCTATCAAAGACCAAACCTAGATCCCTATACCAATGACGAGAAATTGTTGGCAATGTGGTAAAGTTAGGCATCATAAGTGTGAGTGTAAGTCGGCGAGAGTTGAGAAGAAAAAAGGATCTGAGGAAACACAATTAACAGAAAGTAAGACTTCGATTAAAGAGAAAGGAGATGTGTATTTGGCCTCGACAAGTACACAATCATATCATGACTCTTGGTTGATTGACTCTAGTGCATCATTTAATATGACACCACACAGAGAATGGTTCTATGAATATGAGTAGGTCAATGGCGGTGGCATTCTTCTAGGAGATGATTCACTGACCATGATTTTAGGATGAGGTAAGGTTCAACTGTAATTAAAAGATGGAAGGAAAGGAACTCTTCCAGGTGTGCTACATATCCCAGGTTTGGCTCAAAACCTTATATTTGTCAGTAAGATGGGGAATGTAGGTATAAGATGGTCTGAGGAGCGATGGTATTGATGAGAGGAGTCTGAATTGGGACATGATACAAGCTATTGGAAAGAACATACACTAATGGATGTGCAAATACATCCATTCTTGAATCCAATGATATATCCTCTCGTCTAGTCGACTAGATCATGTTGTGGTATCAGCAAATGGGACACATTGGTGAGAAAGGTCTTTGTTCTATGGACAACAAAGGTATGGTTGAAGGTATCCTTGACTATTATGAAGAAGTATACTTCTGCAAACATTGAATTTATGGTAAAGAGAGTCATGTAAGTTTCTCATCTAGGGCCACAAGGGCCAAGGAAATATTGGAGTTAATGCATATTGATGTGTTTGGACCAGCACTAGTCCCATCACTAGAAGGATCCCAATATTACATTTCTTTCATAGATGGTTTCTCCAAAATGACATGGATGTATTTTTTGAAGAAGAATATAATATTTTTGAAAGGTTCCAAGAGTTCAAATCTCTTGTAGAAAATCAGACTGGAAGAAAGATCAAGGTGATGAGAACTGATAATGGAGGATAATTTTGTCATAAGGTGTTATACCAGTTCTGAAGATAGCATGGTATATCTTGAAAAAACACAAATCTATACATGCCTCAATAGAATGGAGTTGTTGAAAGAATGAATACAATGATGATCAAGAAATCAAGGAACATGATCAATGGTGTAGATATTGCACAAGAATTTTGGGAAGAAGCAGATGACATGGCATGTTACCTAGTGAATAGATCATCCTCAATGGATCTGTTCAACAAGAATCCATATGAGGCATGAAATGGTAAGAGGAACTCTCTTGCACATATCAAAGTATTTGGGTGTGATTCCTTTGTGCATGTCCTAAAGGATAAAAGAAGCAAACTTGACAACAAGTCTAAAAAATGCATCTTCATCGGATTCAAGGATGGAGTGAGATAGTATAAGCTATGGAATCCAGTCACAAGGAAGGAAATTTATAGTAGAGATTTGATCTTTAGGGAAGTCAAAGGTACTTCTAGGATTGAAGAGTTCAAAAGAGAAAATGAATTATAAAAGTAAGAGTTTGAAATGAACAACAAAAAACTAGATTCATATGAGCCGACTAAATCTTACAATGAGGTGGAACAATAAACTCTATTCTTTAGGAGGCCAGGTCAAGCAAAGCAACAACCCAAAAACTATAGTCCAGCTGAATTTTGATCTTCTTTTGCATTATCTTTCATAGACTATTATACTAGGTTTGTAAAGGAAGAGATCAACTTGGCAGAGGCTAAAATTTGGAAAAATACCATGGAAAAAGAGATAGAGTCCTCAAGGAAGAGTAAAACATGGGATCTTGTATCATTTCCAAATGGAAGGAAACCCATTGGCAGTAAGTGGGTATTTAAGGAAAATATAAATGTAACAGGACAGGTCAAGAAGTATAAAGCTCGACTAGTAGAAAAGGGATATTCTCAAGTTAAGGGGGTCGACTTTGGTAAGATTTTTTTTTATGTTGAAAATTTAACTTCCATTAGGGTACTAATGTATTTAGTTGCAACATTTGATCTTGTGATAGAAAATACGGATGTAAAGACATCATTTCTTCATGGTGATCTTGAATAAGAAGTTTATATGAAGCAACCTAAGGGTTTCATAGTGAAAGGAGAGGAGTAGTTGGTTTACAACCTCAAGAAGTCCCTCTATGGTTTAAATCAATCACCCAAGATGTGGTACCATAAGTTTGATATGTATATCCAACAACTGGGGTTTCTGAGATGTCATGTTGATCATTATGTGTATGGAAAGAATGACAATGATCAATTTATATACATAATTGTGTATGTCGACAACATGTTGTTGGTCATAAATAACATGGATCTAATTAAGGAATTGAAATTGCAACTATCCTCCAAGTTCAACATGAAGGATATTGGTGTAGTTCATTTCATTATTAGAATTGAAATAAAGAGAGATCGAGCAAGTAGAAGGCTCTAGTTAAGTCAGAGTGAATATGTTGAGACAATTATAAAAAATTTCAACATGCAAGAGTGCAAATAAGTTAAGGTCCCTATTCCCGTAGGATCATTATCTATTGAGAAGTGTCCTAAGGCACATGAAAAGATGGAGTACATGACTGATGTTCCCTATAATAGTGTCGTAGGTATTCCGATATATGCAATGGTTTGTACTCAACCTGATATTGCCCATGCAGTGGGAGTATTAGTAGATACACGTCGACACTTGGAAAGAAGCACTAGGAAACTTTCAAGAGAGTATTCAAGTATCTTCACGGCATGATGAATTATGCAATCTGATATCAATAGACACCTGAAGTCAACATGAAAATAATTTTACATGGTTTTTTCGACTCCGAATGGGATGGATATCTCAACCGCAGACAGTCAACCAATGGATATGTTTTCAAGTTATTCGGTGGGGTAGTCATTTGGATGATTAGGAAGTAGAAATTTGTTTCACGAACAACTATTGAGGTTGAATACATGGAATCTACTCATGCAAAAAAAGAGGTAGTCTGGTTGTAGAAATTTTGTTCATGGGTTGGGTTTAAACAACAAGTTGTTAGGTTGGATTATGATAGTCAAAGTTCAATCTTCATGTAAAAGAAACCCACATATCATTCAAAGACAAAGTATATAGATGTGTAGCACCATTTTGTGATAGAAATGGTGGAGAACTAGAAGTGTTGCTAGAAAATGTAGACACAGTGAAGAATAATGTAGACTCACTAACTAAGTCTGTGAGCACCAAGTATTTTACTCGATGTAGGGAATCAATGGGCCTATCAATATTGGTCAAGTGAACTTAAGTTCTGAATCTCCTATTAATGCAAAGAAAACAACAAGTGGGAGAATGTTGGGTGTGTTATATTCTTTTCATGGAAATCAACAGTTGAAGTCGATTGTCAACTCATTAACAAGTCAACTAGAATTGAAGTTGGTAGACGGTGGAAGTCTAGTCAATGGATTTAGTAGAACAGTTGACTTGTCCATGGGAAGTTGATGAGCATAAAGTGGGAAATAATTCGATGAACACTTGGATGATGAGGAGCTCAACTAGAGCTCAACCAAGATTGACTCAGTCAAGTTGACTATAACATAATAACTCAAAAATTTTAAGAAGTTATGGATTGCCATTAATGATTAGTTAGCTGTAACTATGAAATTATTTAGGGCTATATAGCTGTCTTGATTTCAATGTTCTATTTTGTATTTTCACCGTGTTAGGCATTTGAATCTGAAATTTTGAGTAGAAACCCTACTCATATTCAAGGAAGCAAAAACAAGCGCAAGAGATTTATGTGTAGTACATAAATATCTTGCACTACTTTCTAGTTCCCTGAAGATGAGCATGATTTCTACTCGAAATGTTAGATTCAAATTCCCAACACAATGAAAATACAAATAAGAACATAGTTGTACCTAACTTGGGTATCACAATCTAGTGTATATCTTGCATCTATGAATATGATCTAAGGAAAAAGGAAAGGAATCGTACTATGAAGTATTGTATGGTATTGGAATAAGTGAAGTGAACTTACGCTTAAGCTGTGGGATCTAGTAAATTGTTTTTGTAAACAATGGTTAAGAGTGTTTCTAATAGATGAATGGTAAAGTTCATTGGTTTGCTAGTTTTCCCTTTAAAGGGTTTTCCAGGATAAATTTCAGTGTATTTTGTGATTGTGTTTTTGTGTCATTGTTTAAATGTGTTTAACTGTAAGAATCATTACACATACTCACTTTAATATGCATTAGAACCCAACATAGATCCCAAGTTTCTTCTTGAATTGCATCTACCACAGCATCATTTTCCTTGCATCCTTGCATAGATGTTGGCTATCGCGCATACAATGCATCAACATTGACTATCCACTGCCCTGGTTGGCTCCCAAGGATTGGAATATCCTCATGTACCTATATCAATCATTAAGAAGAAATATGCATGTTATAACCATTCTCTTGCAACAATTATTATGTCTGTAGAAATTTTCAGTATCACCAATTATGCATGTATATTCATATCACCAAATAAGGACGAATTTTTTATCCAATACTTATGTATATGAATATTTATTTCTTTTACTTAGCTTCAATGGGAAAGAGTATAGCTCACTACTCTTTATGGCATACCCTCCTTGATTCCAATAGACTTTACACATGAGTATCTCATAGTAGAATCATTTACAATTTCTCTTCCTTGCTCCACTCACCCTTCCAGGATCAAGCATCCACTTTTTCACTAAATAATCCCTTGGGTGATCCATCTTGCTAATTATTTCATGTGTAATAAAACCATAAACTTTTAGAGTCTTACTACCAGGAATCCCATTAACATCTTCTAATCATCCAATAACATGTGGAAATTGTAGGGTTCGTGTTTCTTCCACTCGAGGTTCACTAAGTAGGCAATATTATAACACATGAGTTCATATTGGGGGATTCAATACTCTAAAAAATTGAAACAATATATTTCCTAGTATATAAGGGTCAAGGGGTACTTTAATATATTAAAAACATATCAATATTAAGGGGAGCTTGTAATCAAGTATCTAGGGGATTGAATAGGATATTGGGGATTTAATTGGTACATTATGTATGAAGTTGGTCTAAATATAACTATCTGTGAAGATATATTAGTGTTTTAATAAATATGTTCTATGTGTGAAGGTTGTGTGAATCCAATTGTCTTTGGACCCAGAGTGGTGTTTGAATAGGTATGATTTGTGAGTGAATTTGGTGTGAATTTGATTGGAATGACTAATATGTATGAATTCAACCTATGTTCAAAGGTTTGTTCCCCATCTTTTTATATTTTCTCCCACTAATATTTCATACTTCACCTTGCAAGGATTCTAGAGGTTATAAGATTTGTGTCACGTCATCATGCTAAGGGTAAAGATAAAAATGGGTATTAAAAATTTAATGGAAAAATGGATACATGGGATATCTAATTAAAACAATGGTTTTTTTAATTGGAAATGTGTATTTGGAGGGGATTTCAAAAAAAGGACTTTTGGAGGTGTTGAAGCCTTGGGTATGATAAAGCTGGAATGTTTTCCAAGGAAAACAACAAAAGGTGACATCCCAATATGAAAGGATTCAAACAACCCTACGCAAGAGTGGTTCTATCCCCAAATTGTTTGGTGTAGCTTACTCCCACGGATATTAGGCCTCCGTTGGAACTTATGTGAATGGATATGAAATGGATCTTTCTTCCTGTTAGGGAATATTAAAAGTGTTTTTTTTCTAAGGGGTAAGTAGTGTTAGCTTAGGAAATAACTAATTAATTTAGATATGGATTAAGAAATATGATTTAAGTTTGCAGAACAATCAAATCTTGAATTTAATAATTGTTTCACCAATTAACAAACATGTGAATTGGATCTCTACTTATCAGCTTAAGACAAATCTAGACAATGAAAATTGAATGATTTTAACTTAAGAATTAAAGCATATGTAAGATTATTCTTTTATGACATGCTAATTGAAAAATTGGCATCAATGTGATTATAACTGTTTATCATTTGCAGAAATAGATAAAATGAATTAAATAAATAAATTCATTTAAAACATAACAACACTTGGATCGTAAGTCAAGATAAATCTAACCTACAGATCAATGCATTCATTAAGATTGCAAAACAAAACAGATTTAATTCATAAACATAAGTGAGAAATCAGAATCTATCAAAGAAATTTGACAAATCATACAAAAGAGATAGCAAGAGAAAGCTAACTTAATTTCGTTAAGCCTGCAAAAAATTACAATGTCTCAAAGAAACAGAGTATCTCCAGTCCTCTTTCGGTGATTTTCTCCCCCCTCCCCCTCTATGAGATCTCATCCCTTTAAATAATAATTATATGAAATTACAAGGACAGATTTCCCATAAAACAGGGATCACAAAATATTTCTAATCCAGGACTTGCCAAGGGAGTTTCGCCACTTGGCCCACACATCTAACAACTCTTCTACATCCGGATACTTGGCCAATTAGAGTGCCAGCTGGGTTTTACAAGTGAAAGAATCCGATATCGTTTTTATTCACTTTATGCCATGCACAGAGAAAGAGATTGATATTTATCCCTAAGCTGATGGGTTCTTTGATTAAGCCTTTCACCTCTGAAATCTGAATGTACTCCAGCTGTTGAATTCGCTCTTTAGATTGTGCACATCTTTCATCAAACTGCTTGATTGTAAGCTTAGGTGGACAAGCCTTTTCAATGAGATCCATGGTTGGAAAATATAGGATGATCATCAAGTTATCCGTTGCATACCATCTCCTGCCACAAACTTCCTGTGCTTTCTGAATTGTGTCCTCAACCGATTCACAAGCATGTGCCCATGCATCCAAAGAAATTCTATGCCTTCTGAACTTGATATTGTCTAGAACAGGGATATCTTCAGGCTTATCCTTAATGTAATTCTTCTAATCAACTACATCTTCAATAGCCTTTGAGATTCTTCCCTTCTCTCATTATGTTGTTCAAGGATGTCAGAATGACGCTCAAAACATTATATATCTCAAGAATTTCATTCAGGGATTCAAATAATTCAACCAAAATCTTCCTATGATCTTCATTTATCTCAAGAGCGAGTTCCTTGAATTCTTCCATAGAAAACCTATAGCACAAGGAAGTAGCTTCTTTGGATACTGAATCCTTCAACTGCTGCTCAAGAAGTGTGATCTTCTCAGCATAGACAATGTTCAGCACCTGTGCTTCTTGTAGCTATTGTTGGAGAGATTCCTTTTGTGCCTGCAGGTCTTTCACCTAACTATCATGCTATTTTATCAACTCTTGAAGTTGAGTTTGATGTTGTTCTTCAATTTCAACTTGCTTCTCCTTAAGCTTCTGCAATTCTTCTTTCCTAGACTCAATTTATTTATTTAAAGAAGTGACTGAATCATAATTAGCCCTTGCAAAGGATCCCATTGTTGCAGCAGTTTCTAGTGCTTCTTTTTGGGCATCGGTGGATGTTTTCTGCCATATGACCTGGTCGGGAACAGGGCCCTGCATAACAATCCCTCCCCTTTGTCTCTTAGCTCCTCTCTTCACCACTTCCTTCTCAGACTTGCTGTATAAATATTCCCCTAGGGAAACCACGGCATCCTCTCCAAAGTCTGCCACGATGTCTACTCTAGAAGTAGATACATCAGAAGTTGAAACCAAAGGTGCAATTTGGGAAACATCAAAGGTTGGGATTGGGATGGTGATTTGGGTGGTGGAAATAGAAGGAGAAATGATGTTGGAAACTGATGGTGAGGAGGAGGAAGCGGGAGGGGAATTCAAGGTAACAGTTTTAGGGAGTGAAATAGAGACTGTGGTTACTAATGGTTGTGATGATACAGTCGGGACCTTGACTTCAGTAATCTGTAATAGGGTGAAAATTGGAGTCACCAATGGTTCTTGTGAAGTGATAATAGGAATAGCAGGTGTTTCAACTATGGTGGATGATGTAAGGGTGATATCAACTGATGAGATGGAATGGAGTGTAGTGGAAATGAGCAGCGAGATGTAGAGGTAAACGCAATGGTCATCATGGTTACTTCTTGGAAGTGGATATCTGGAAGAGGATCATCCATCACTATACCTTCTATAAGATCAATAGAAGTTTATGTAACAGTAAATTATTGTAAAACAGGCATAACAGTTGGGAAAGAATATGGAAGCCTTTCATCCTCTACATCATTGTCATCAATCATGGTCACCATTGGTATAGAGCTTGCAACCTTTTGTTTCTTCACTGGGGTGTTTTTTGTACTAACCTGAGTATCCACTACTGAACACATATGTGCTGATTCTCTTTTCATCTCAGTAGCCGACTGAATCAAAGCATTAATATTAGCCGGAGGCTTAGGCTGTGTTGTATCTTCCACAGGGGCCTTTCCCTTGTCATCAACATGGTAAGTAAGCATCAAAGGGGTGCTTGCTTTCTGAGCTTCTTTCTCTGCCTTGTCCATCTGCACCTTTTCATCAAGAGATAGCTCAAACTTTATGTATTGCATGACTTTACCTTTTAGCCAAGAACCTTCAGATATACTTTCTTCCTGATCCCACTCGAGTTGTTGTTGTATAGGATCGTTGGAATGAGAAGTAAGTAAGCACATACCTTGGCCTTTTACAATTTTAGCAGGTCTGATCTCGAGATCGTATTCCTGAAGAGTTGTCATCCAGTGAGCGCATTTTTCACCCAGCTCCTTTTGGATCAGAACATTCCCAATGGCTGCATAAGGGACAATAACCTTAGTTCGATATTTCAAAAGATAGGGTCTATAGTGTTTTACCGACTTATAGACCACATAGGCCTATTTATCAATATGGGAATAATTTAGTTCGGCCCCTTTAAACGTAGAGCTTGCAACCTTTTCTAAAATATGCTCCATGGGGGGAACAGGATAATTGTCTTTCTTAGATGCTTTGTTAATGTTACTGAAATCTATACACAATCTAATTTCCCCATTCTTCTTCTGAATAGAGACTAAATTTGAAATCCATTGTGTGTGTCTGACCGGGAATACAATTCTGGCTTCTAATATCTTCTCGAGCTCCTTTTTAAAAGATGGTTCTAAGCTGGGATGCATCTTTCTCAATTTATGTTGGTAAGGTTTGACATCAGGTTTCATGGGTATATTTTGATGCATGATATGGGTATCAAAGGTATTGATCTCATCATATGTCCAAGCGAACACATATCTAAACTCTCTGCATAATTTAATGAAATATTTCCTCTCCTCATGAGAGCATTCAATCCCTAAATTGATTAACCGAGAGTTTTGATCGGTTCCCAGGTTGACAGGTTCATAGTTCATAGATGAGCTTTGAGTTTTGCAGTTTGTCTTATGTTTGAATTTGTCTTGCAGATCATAGTACTTTTCCAAATTTATGACTGACTTGGGAATGAGATTGGAAGGGAAGTTAGGATCAAATAAAGATTTCTCATGATCAACCTCATATATAGCTACATCTTGGAAAGTATCTTGGGCTGCGAGGAAATCTAATATCTGTTGATCATCATCAAAAAATTTCCAACTAGTTACATTTTCAGGGATAGAAGGTATGTACACTAACTCAATAGAGAAAGTATCAGGAGACAAACCTTATGTAGGAATCAATCTCGAGGTAGTGTTGGCAAATAAGTATGCATCAAAGTTTTGGGACCTAGGGACTAACTTAATATTGAATGCACTAAAATAATTGGTCAGATCCCTTACAAGCTTCTGATAATTAACCAAACGGGGAGAGATACAATGAATCTTATTCCTTACCTATTTCACAATAATTTTGGAATCCCCATAGCATTCTATTACCTGAACGCCCAGATCGATTTCCTTCTTGAGTCCTTGAACCAAAGCCTCGTATTCAACAATATTGTTAGTGCACTCAAATTCTAGTCTGCAAGCAATCATTATTTTGGTCCCCTTTGGGTCTATTAAGACACATCCTGCACCAGCTCCATCTTTAGATCTTGAGCCATCAAATAACAAAGTCCATGCATTTGAATCTATCCTAAAATTAGTGTTCACATTATAGACATTATGTACAACGGAACCAGAGAATGGGACAGAAATAAAATTTAACAATTTGGGATTGATTCTGAACATTCTCAGTAGGTGATGAATATGCAGGTAAATCCCCGAAAAATGTGTCAAAAGTGTAGTGTTCTATGTGTGAGCTAAAATAAGCAGTAGGCTCACTCGAATCATTCAAATCAGTGACAATTTGTTTCATGTATGGCTCTCTGTTGATTTTGATTCTATTAGGTCTTCCATTATAAGGAAGTCATAAATGGTACTAGTCAGTAGAAAAATAAACTTTAAGATTTTCTGACCAATCCCTACTTAGTCATATTCCATATGCCCCAGGGATATCAACCACAACTATGTCAATGGTTTGGTGGATTCTTGGATCAGCTGACAACTTCAAAAGAACATTCTTCAACTCTCCTACTACCCTAACTTTTGATCGATCAAGTTGAACTATTTTGGTAGGGCAAGGTTCCCAAGATGCATTCAGATTCTTGCAGACAGATAAGGGAATCACATTAGATGAAGCACATCAGTCTATCATGCAGTTATGGACATTCCTATTGAAAATTTCGAAAGTGAGCAAGAAAGGAGGTGTTTTCTTTCCACCAGGATTTTTCCTACCAGGTTTAGAATATGTCTCTAAGTTGTTGTTTTGAACTTCTCCAGGTTTATTCAGAATCATACTTTTAGGCAGACTATCTCTCATGGTATGGATTTCAAAAGTTCAAAAATAGATATGTTATCCTTTACCCTTTTCAAGTCATGAATTAAACTATATTCAATATCAGGAACGATAGTCTCTTTCTGTGTTACTACTTTGCCTCTATTTGGGGTAGATGTTGAAGGGGAAGATTCCTGTGAAGATTGTCCTTTGCTTATTTTATTATAAGTATGTTGGACATTAAAAATAGTCTCAGGCTCATCTTCCTCTTCAGCCATAGGGAGTTCTGAAAAATAACTAATAGTGTTGACCTGTTGGTCCTCTTCTTCATTCGGTCGTTCAGGATCCTGATTCTCTTTAGGATTTCTATCAGAGTGATCAGGAGGATTCTAGGATTCAGAAACCAAAGCTTTAAAAATGGAATAGATTTCTTCAGAATTTAACCCCTCATCGGGATTAGGTGGAATCTGGTTTTGAGGGGGTTGATAAGGCCTCATAAAAGGTGGTATAACGAATCCTCTTTTATTGGTTTGATTTTCAGTGTTGGTATTTTTCGAATCCACCATTTCATTAGAGATCTTTTGAAGAAACTTTTTCATGTCATTCATTTCAAAAGGATCCTTGTTTTGCACAGTGGGTTTAGGAGGGTTTTCTTATTTCTTGCGAGAGGTAGAAGGTTGATCATATAGAGTGTCAGATAGAGTGTCAGGGTTATCTTTTAAACAGAACATGTCTGTTTCTACCTGGATGGATTCAGCAAAAGCCTCCTGCAAGTTATCCTTGTGTTCTCTTTTGACCCACATAGCAATGGGGATAGGTAGACCTTTAATGTAATATGCAACCAATAATTCTTCCATGGGAAGAACAGTGGTAGGGATTCTATTTTTTAGGTAGGAGAATCTCTGGTTGTAATCTTTAACCCTTTCGTTTCCCTTTATTTTCATTGAGGACATATCAATGACCAGATCCTCGAGGGTTTTATCGTCTCCAAATTTTTGGATAAAGAGGGTTTCAAAATCATTCCAAGAAGAGATGGATCGGGCTTCCAGGGAAAAATACCAGGTAGATGATTTCCCCTCAAAGGTTTAAGTAGGGGAACAACCTACAGACTACATATTCATGTACGACAGTCCTAATCCTAATGGCATGCATGAAGGTTTTAATATGGTCTAGTGCAGGTGATTTATCATCTGGATTAAATTTAGGAAGCCACTTTTCTGGGTTTTGGGGGAGTCTATGTTGATCCCCAACAATGAATACAACATCCTGGTCTAGCCAAGTTCTGTTTTGGCCTTCTTCCATGGGTATATATTCTGAATAAGAAGAAATCGAGGATGACTCACTGTCTGGTGATTCCTCATAAGAGGATGATGATGAAGAAGGAGGTGTTGGTGGTGGTCCACCTGATGCAACATTGGGTTGTGGGATATGCTGATATTGATCTGTTTCTTCAAATAATGATGAGATTTGGATGTCAGGAAACAGTTCCTGTCGAGTTGTGTTCAGATTAGTTGTGTTTTGATTATCATAATTTTGATTGTCGGTGTCAATCCAAGAATTGTTGGTTTGATGTTGTTGGGATAATATTTTTCTGAGGTTCCAATTTACTTCAATTCTCTGTTCAACCCAAGAAATGATATCGTGGTACTTTTTCTTAATTGCTCAAGGGTAAGAGGCCCTCGTGTAGGTGATACAAAAATAATTTGAGGCATTGGTGTTTCTTGTCCTGTTACTGGAGTAGCAGGTATTGCAGTTGGATCTTGAACTGGTTGCTTTGTGGATGTGGATGCTTGAGTTTGGCTCCTGGTAACAACCGGTATTCTTGCTAGAAGAGGTCTACTGGTGTTTTTTCTAGGCATGACTGGTCATGGCCCTCCTTCTAGCGCCATTTGTTGAATCCTCGTGTATGATAAAGATGGAATGTTTTCCAAGGCAAACAACAGAGGGTGACAACCCAATCTGAAAGGCTTCAAACAACCCTACGCAAGAGTGGTTCTATCCCCAAATTGTTTGGTGTAGCTGACTCCCACGGATATTAGACCTCCGCTGGCACTTATGTGAATGGATCCGAAATGGATCTATCTTCCTGTTAGGGAAGATTAAAAGTGTTCTTTTTCTAAGGGGTAAATAGTGTTAGCTTAGGAAATACCTAATTAAGTTAGATCTGGATTAAGAAATATGATTTAAGTTTGTACAACAATCAAATCTTGAATTTAATAAGTGTTTCGCCAATTAACAAACATGTGAATTGGATCTCTACTTATTAGCTTAAGACAAATCCAGAAAATGACAATTGAATGATTTTAACTTAAGAATTAAAGCATATGTAAGATTATTATGTTATGACATGCTAATTGAAAAATTGGCATCAATGTGATTATAACTGTTTATCATTTGCATAAATAGATAAAATGAATTAAATAAATAAATTCATTTAAAACATAACAACACCTGAATCGTAAGTCAAGATAAATCTAACCTACAGATCGATGCATTCATTAAGATTGCAAAACAAAATAGAGTTCATTCATAAACAGAAGTGAGAAATCAGAATCTATCAAAGAAATTTGACAAATCATACAAAAGAGATAGCAAGAGAAAAATAACTGAATTTCATTAAGCCTGCAAAAAATTACAATGTCTCAAACAAACAGAGTATCTCCAGTCCTCTTTCAGTGATTTTCTCCCCCCTCCCCCTCTATGAGATATCATCCCTTTAAATAATAATTACATGAAATTACAAGGACAGATTTCCCATAAAACAGGGATCAAAAAATATTTCTAATCTAGGACTTGCCAAGGGCATTTCTCCACTTGGCCCGCACATCTAACAACTCTTCTACATCCGGATACTTGGGCAATTCGAGTGCCAATTGGGTTTTACAAGTGAAAGACTCAATCTCATTTTTCTTCACTTTATGACATGCATGGAGAAAGAGATTGATATTTATCCCTAAGCTAATGGGTTCTTTGATTAAGTCTTTAACCATTGAAATCTGAATGTACTCCAGCTATTGAATTTGCTCTTTAGACTGTGCGCATCTTTCATCAACTTGCTCGATTGTAAGCTTAGGTGGACAAGCCTTTTCAATGAGATCCATGCTTGGAAAATCTAGGATGATCATCAAGTTATCCGCTGCATACCATCTCCTGCCACAAACTGCCTATGCTTTCTGAATTGTGTCATCAACTGATTAACAAGCATGTGCCCGTGCATACAAAGAAATTCTAAGCCTTTTGAACTTGATATTGTCTGGAACAGGGATATATTCAGGCTTATCCTTAATGTACTTCTGCCAATCAACTACATCTTCAATAGCCTTTGCAGCTTCTTCCATTCTCTCATTATGTTGTTCAAGGATGTCAGAATGATGCTCAAAAACATTACATGTCTCCTGAATTTCATTCAGGGATTCAAATAATTCAACCAAAATCTTCCTATGATCTTCATTTATCTCAAGAGCGAGTTCCTTGAATTCTTCCATAGAAAACCTATTGCACGAGGAAGTAGCTTCTTTGGATACTGAATCCTTCAACTGCTGCTCAAGAAGTGTGATCTTCTCAGCATAGACAATGTTCAGCACCTGTGCTTCCTGTAGCTATTGTTGGAGAGATTCCTTTTGTGCCTGAAGGTCTTTCACCTAACTATCATGCTCTTTTATCAACTCTTGAAGTTGAGTTTGATGTTGTTCTTCAATTTCAACTTGCTTCTCCTTAAGCTTCTGCAATTCTTCTTTCCTAGCCTCAATTTATTTATTTAAAGAAGTGACTGAATCATAATTAGCCCTTGCAAAGGCTCCCATTGTTGCAGCAATTTCTAGTGCTTCTTTTTGGGCATCGGTGGATGTTTTCTGCCATATGACCTGGTCGGGAACAGGGCCCTGCATAACAATCCCTCCCCTTTGTCTCTTAGCTCCTCTCTTCACCACTTCCTTCTCAGACTTGTTGTATAAATATTCCCCTAGGGAAACCACGGCATCCTCTCCAAAGTCTGCCACTATGTCTACTCTAGAAGTACATACATCAGAAGTTGAAACCAAAGGTGCAATTTGGGAAACATCAAAGGTTGGGATTGGGATGGTGATTTGGGTGGTGGAAATAGAAGGAGAAATGATGTTGGAAACTGATGGAGAGGAGGAGGAAGCGGGAGGGGAATTCAAGGTAACAGTTTCAGGGAGTGAAATAGAGACTGTGGTTACTAATGGTTGTGATGATACAGTCGGGACCTTGACTTCAGTAATCTGTGGTAATAGGGTGAAAATTGGAGTCACCAATGGTTCTTGTGAAGTGATAATAGGAATAACAGGTGTTTCAACTATGGTGGATGATGTAAGGGTGATATCAACTGATGAGATGGAATGGAGTGTAGTGGAAATGAGCAAAGGTGTAGAGGTAAATGAAATGGTCATCATGGTTACATCTTGGAAGTGGAGATCTAGAAGAGGATCATCCATCACTATACCTTCTATAAGATCAACAGAAGTTGATGTAACAGTAACTTATTGTAAAACAGGCATAACAGTTGGGAAATAATATGGAAGCCTTTCATCCTCTACATCATTGTCATCAATCATGGTCACCATTGGTATAGAGCTTGCAACCTTTTGTTTCTTCACTGGGGTGTTTGTTGTACTAACCTGAGTATCCACTATTGAACACATATGTGCCGATTCTCTTTTCATCTCAGTAGCCGACTGAATCAAAGCATTAATATTAGCCAGAGGCTTAGGCTGTGTTGTATCTTCCACAGGGGCCTTTCCCTTGTCATCAACATGGTAAGTAAGCATCAAAGGGGTGCTTGCTTTTTGAGCTTCTTTCTCTGCCTTGTCCTTCTGCACCTTTTCATCAAGAGATAGCTCAAACTTTATGTATTGCATGACTTTACCTTTTAGCTCATGTTGATACTGAAAAATAAAATTATTTTCTTCCAGAGTGTAAGTTTTTTTCAATACCTCAATAAATGAGTCAACACCCTGGTAAATAGAATCATCAGGGTCAGTCTAACGAGCTTACTCACTCTTCATACGATCCTGTGCAAAATGGTTCATCAGAAAAGACCTAGGATCATGCATCCTCTTTGGGGTTTTTCCAAGCTTAAGGGAAAAAACCTTCTTTCCAAGTAACCCAGCATGGGTTGAATTCTAAATTGTCAGGGGCCCAAGGTGAAGTGGGAACTTTGGCCATCCTCTTCTCTTGGAACCAGTGAGTTTTGGGAAGACACCATCGTTCACTATTTGATAAGAAACCTCTTCCAACAGCTTTCTATCTGGCACAATTCTGGGTAACAGATGGGCTGTGTTGCTTCCCCAGATACTGACATAGGAGAAAAACTCTCCTAAATACGAATCACCCATAGTGGAGATCAATGCTTTAGCCTGTTCAGAAAAGGTGGGAGAATTTTCCTTGAAAATCATCAAATAAATTGAACCAACAATATGGTCAAATAAATCATATATTAAAGGCAGTAAATTATCGTCCCACAGTGTTGAGCAATAGATGTGAACAATTGGTGCAGACAGGGTCCAATTCCACCCCATGGAAGGAAACTGAAAAGCCGCACAAAAGATATCCATGATGTAAGCTGAGTAGAATAAAGTGGGCTTTCTCGAGGCTAGGGTCTTCTGGTATTTCTCAATTGTCGCCTTAATCTCTAGTGACAGAATTTGAGCCCAGTTGAAGGAATCCCTTGTAGTAAGTACATGGTGTTCAAGGGGTGTCCACTTAGCCTTAAATACTAAGCAATCAGGTAACACGTACAGTCTACAGAGCATGGTCTCCAACAGAGCAAATGACTCTTTAAACTGGGAAATGGGGTAGAATTTGTCAGGCTTAGGCGTGAAGCTTGCAAGGGTACTCATCCAATATTTTTGCATTTCATCAAAGTTGAATTGGGTCTTGGTGGAGTCCAGGAATTTGGAATTTAACAACTGGTCGGGTTGTCTTAGGGCATAAGCTCTGGCAAAAGCCTTAGGCCGGAATGAAGTTAGTTGTTCCCCGGACGTATCATTGAAGGAACGGTCTTGAGGTTGGACGTAATCAATTATCCACTTGATGACATTGGTATAGGGCATAAGGGTCGGCCTAGCAACAATGGCATGCAAGTGAGACTTTTTGATGTTCCTATAAAAGGACTAGTTCTGTTGGATTTCAGAAAGGTCATCATTGTCAAACAAAGAGTAAATGCGAGCCCAATCTAGGTGAATATTTTTAGACACTCTGTTGTTGGTATCAGAGAGGATTCCACTGTTCAGGTCTTTTTTTTTAAGTTCCCTAAGGGTCGTTTTGGAGCGAGTGTTTTTCGACATGGTTGGGTAGCTTAGAACTGTGATAAAACATAAACAATCAATCAATTAAAACTAATTTAAACTCTAAATTATCACCAAAATGTATACAAAGTTGTCGGAAAACCTACCTGTGTTAAAAGCGGAAGTAAAATGGCAATCCTAGTAAAAATCCGCAGAAAAAATCCTTCGTGCAAATGAAATTTGTAATTCAAAAACAGTGAGAAAATCATAAAAATGAAAATACTTAAGCAACAGCGGGGTCAATCCAAACCGTAAGACCAAAAGGAATCAACGGCTCAGATTAAATCGTGACGAGCGGAAAAGAAATTGCGGGATCGACTTTTGCAAAATTTTGACTATGGCTTCCGCAATGTGGGTTGTGGATTTCATAAGTGCATGTTTGGGCATAAATTACTTTAGTATATCCGCAATCCGCAATTAGATAACGAAGCGGTGAGAAATAAAAAGAAAAGTCAATCTTTCTGCAGTCCACAATGCGGGTTGCGGGTTGCGGAAATGCAACTTCAATTGGTTTATTATGGTTTCCGCAGTCCGTAATCCGTAAAATGTGGGTTGCGGGTTGCAGAATGTGAATGTTTATTTTCAATGATTAAGAACTTTCCGCATTCCGCAATCCACAATTTTTGGGTTGCGGGTTGCGTATGTGCAAAACGCAATTTTATTTTCTAAGTGTTTTCCGCTTTCCGCTATCCACAATTTACGGGTTAAAAATTTGTGGTGATTTTATTCAAACCTCTTTAATGTATACATATCCTAAAGTTTCCATCCTTCTTCTTATTTAAGATTATAGGTGCTAATCTTCTGTTCATGGTTATGATTACACATTTTAGTCCAGATCATGCTTTAAACAATTTATCTAAATTTTTTTATTATGAGGATACATGCATTGCTTGAAGTCGAAAAGTACCAAAGCTAGTTTTAACTCAATCAGGTACTCGATCTCTTGAACCATGGGTAACTTCATAGGAAATTCATGGATAAATTTATTGTGATATTCGATGGTATCTTTGATATCATGATTTTGAAAAGAAAAAAAAATCAACGAGGGGTGCCTGCATTCTATAACATTGAACTACATAAATTTATGGTACTCCTTTTCAAAGTATTTTCATTTGGTTTGTTGAAGTTATTTTAAGCTATTTTTGAGGGAGCAAGTTGAATACATACATGTATTTTTTCCTTCAAATTTAAATTTAATAGTATTTTAAATATTAGTGGCATAAGTGCCTAATTGCATCAACCATTTTAAGTATATAACTAGGTCAATTCCTAAAGGTAAAGTACATTTCCTTTATCTTGTTTCTAAATTCAACTTTTATATTGTCAATTTTACCTTAGAATATCTATCTTCTCCTACAATTGTTTTTGGCACATGCCTTGGAGTTCTTTTATGATTTAGACTTCTCGCTACATGAAAGTCATAATGTTATGTGTGCTTCACAAGTCTATTGTTTTACATGGCACTTTAGTTTAAGGTTGCTTGGTTGTCAGATCCTTATAGTTGTAATAATAAAACTTTAGATATGGACTGTGAAAATCCTCATAGCCAATCTAAGAGCTCATGTATACCTCACAAGAAAGATTTAAGATTAAGCAGGAAAATAGAAGAAGAGTGGTCAATGAAGTGTATAGGAGCAACAGAATTATGATACAGTAGAACTCGGATAGAAGCAGAATAACATCACACACTAATTCATTAATCACAATATGGACAAATAAATAATACAATGGTGAGGATTCGAATGCCAAGGTGGAAATTCGAATTAGCCTTCATGGAGTGATCATCAGATCAATGGAGTGTCATCAAAGCACAACTGGGAGTCCTGATCATCATTAGTGGAGTCATCAATGCACAAGTAACTGTCAACCAGGTGTCAAACTGAGTCTAACTGAGTGTGGTAGGTGTAACTGGCACATAGAGGCACTAACTGAATGAAGGAGGCTCAATGGAGGGTGCATGAGGAGCTAACTGGAGTTAGAATAGGCAATCTAGTCTCACTGGAAGTCCATCGGAGTGATACAGTCAGTTGAGGAGTCAATCTAGCCTTAAATCAAGGAAATATCTAAAGATAACTCAACTAACTTAAGTGCAACTGAGTGGTAGGTGAGAAATGGCACCTTTCACAAGTGGTAGGTGAAAGGAGGGCGCACTAAGCACTAGGAGGGATAAAACTTATCAGAAAGAAGCACCTGCGGCTATCTAACTGAGGGCTAGGTGTTGGGACTGATGACTGGGATGCATGCAAAATGCATGCATGACTGAAAATGCAAAAATAATGAAAATGTTGTTAGGACTAGGATGGAGTATAGGAATATCCTAACATGGACTCCTCATTTTCTAACTTTGCCTTTATTAATGTGCTATATTCCTCTTCCACTTGTGAATCACTAATTGAGCTATTTCAAGCATTGTATTTAATATATTTTGCATTGCAATAGTATATTTTTTGAGGTTTGCATTTGTGTCCTAGATCCCAATCTTCTCTACAATGACAACAATTCTTTTTTTATCAACTCTTATTTTCAGCAATGTGTTACAAAGAAGGTACAAAGAAGGTACAAAGAAGTGGAGGTGTGCACTTTTCCTTTTCATCATTTTTAGGGAGCGAAACTTGTCATTGACCCGTGATTTTATTATCTATAAACTTTTTCCATATCTTTAGTGCCTAATAACTTTATTGTGTCCCTGATATTTCTTCTTACACCTAATATGTAGGTTTGTACCAATTAGTCTTCTGGTACCCCTAGTGCACAAGTGTGAGCACTTCCCATTCACAAGCATATTCCTCCATCGTGCTTATTTTTCGTAATTGATTGTGTTTTGCAAACATATATTTTTCATCCATGTCTTGAAATAGATTTTTTTTAATTCTTGAACATTTCCCAAGTTATTAATACAAATTAGGTTTTGTTGATCCACCATAGGAACCAATCATCATGATGGGACTTATATACATTTTGTGGTATCATTCAACCCTGTTTACCCATATCATACCTCATAAATTATCAACCTATTGAACTTTAAGGTGCAATCAAAACTCATGGAACCAACACTTCACAGTAGAAGAGGATATGTGCATAAGTTGGGAAACAAATTAGCAATAAAGTTGGGAGGAAGGGGGAGAATGGAGAGACCAATAGGGGAATTAAAAACACAATGTTGGAGGTTCTAAGGTTGTGCTCGAGACTATAGGTAGTTGCAGGATGCATGGAAAATGCATTAATGGGGAGAGCAACAATAAGCCATATTTCTTAAAGAAGCAAAGGAGATCAGAGAGTGAGTAGGATCATTCAAGGACGTTATTGCTCTGTAATCCAATAAATGATTGAACTTCCTCTGCCATTGCTCCACCAATGTTTATTTTGTGAATGGACTTGGTCCTTTTGGTTTGGCTTATGTATGCTAGTAATCATAGAAGTACAAGATTGAATATTATATTACTGAACAAGCAAAAGTAAGTTCTATACCAGGTACAATCATAGGCAAGTCGCTACAGTCTCACCCTAACTCCCCTAGTTCGTGGAATAGGTTGTTACTTAATGTATTGATGGTTATCTTGTTAGAGTGTGGGTCCCTAAACAATCACAAAGTCCTTTAATCACCTCTCATGTGAGTTGTTATTCTTATATCTTTATGAGTTCTCATACCTATCCATTGATGACTTATCAATGAGATATATATCTAGAGGTGACTATGGATTGATGACTTATCAATGAGATATATATCTAGAGGTGACTATTATCCATGTACTATATAATAGCATCATTAGTATGAAAATCAATGTTGAGAATGGTCCCATAAAGTAATAGATCTCTGAGTTTTTTTTATTGATGCATATGTTGTGAGGAATCTTTCATTCGTAGCTTTATGATCCATGAATATGGGCTTTGCTCAATAGATGTGGGTTCATGAAAGTGTGGACTAAATTTTTATTAAGGATTTGATTGTTCATCTACATTATATATCTGATAATCATGAAGCCTTAGTTTGAGGCTGCAATTGTATCTTTCATTCGTAGCTTTATGATCCATGAATGTGGCCTTTGCTCAATAGATGTGGATTCCTGAAAGTGTGGACTAAATTTTTATTAAGGGTTTGATTGTTCATCTACATTATATATCTGATATTCATGAAGCCTTAGTTTAAGGCTGCAATTGTAGTAGCAGTAGTTTCACTGGTTGTAATCAGATCTATTGATTATTCTCAGAGATCGATCAATTGATATTTAGATCTACTTTCCCCAAGCCAAAAAGAAATGCCAAGAGATCGAATATGCCAATCTTGTATAGAAGTATGAACAGATCTCTGTGATATGAAGGTTGATTAACATGTATCTATTTCGCATCTGAATTCGAGGACTGTCATTCATTGGCAGTTTACAAATCTACACTTCCAGTTCTTCGATTTCATCACATCTGACACAAATCTTCTCTAGCCCCTTAGATCTGTCAAAATTTTCTCATCTTTTTGGGGCTTTGTATAGTGTTCAAGAGTATAATGATTTGGCATGACACTTTCATCTCTGAAAAATATAAGGAACCCGTGCACAAAAGCACAGCCCATGAGCACGCACCCAACCAAAACATAGATCTATCTAGTGGCGATATTTCTGTCAACCAACGGAGAAGGGAGAAACATGTTCATTACTTACTTTTGCAACGAGTTAGAGACCCCACGTGGTTTGAGAAACCCTAGTGAAACACCCTAAAAGTGCTTAGAAATGGGAAGCGTTTAATTGAGCAGTTTATCCACCAGAAATTGTTGCGTAATCTCTCCCTACGTTTGAGAATTCTGCATGAGTTTGAAGATATATGTTCATACTTTATTCAAAAGCGATCAATAGTGGTGCATCCAGTATGGAGATCTGTGAAGTAGCAGTGACGCGGGTTCATCCCTGTCAATGACCCAACAACCACCAGCAAGGAGATCGGGCTTATCGCTGAGGGAATAAACAGATCAGTCATTAAATCGCCATTGCAGAAATCCTTGAATCTGGCCGAGTCCAACATAGAATCCAGTTTTTTGAATCCTTCCACAATCGGAATATCTTTTAGCATTGGGGTTCATTCATCCACGGATTATTCACAGGCCCACAGATGGTACGTGATATTTTGCTTGAGGCGTAATATACTATGAAATTTGCTTAGCATTGTTTGTAGCATTTCAGATCTAAAAACGTGGTGTCCACGAGAAGGAAGAGATAGCCGACGTGAAGAGGAAGTCGCAGGCTTGTAGATCTCAAGAAAACAAAACTCATCAGCAACGATCTGTCACAAGACAACCATCCACGATCTGAAACTATCATAGCAATTTGGGTTGTGAATAATTTGATCTGGTTCGACGTTCATGCATGAGACGCACTCTTGTGAAAAACGAAGTTGAGAATGAAGTCATCAATCACCACGTGCTTGCGTGTCAAGGAACCCACGCACACTTGGAAAGGGACAAGTCGAGATGTGGATGAGTAGGGCTATGTGGATCTCTAACAAGGTAAAACCCTTTGTAATAATGGTAAGAGTAGCATCAAGGGTTAGCTGAATTGGTGAGATAAGCACACTCAACCCTTTGTAATAATGGTAAGAGTAGCATCAAGGGTTAGCTGAATTGGTGAGATAAGCACACTCTCTAGCGTCGGAGAGGTCACCAGTTCTATCCTTGAGTTTTTAGAGGTCAGGTCTTCTGTTTAAGGATTTATCATCTTTATTATCCATGAAACATGAGGAAGTATTAGTAAGTTTAAGAGTGTAGTTCTCTTAATAAACTATCCACATTATACCATAACATACCGCTAAAGAAATGAGATAAATATGTATTGTTGGAACTCGGAAGTTATGTTAAACTATCCACATTATACCATAACATACCGCTAAAGAAATAAGATAAATATTATTGTTGGAACTCGGAAGTTATGTTAAAGTGAATTGGGCATGATAAGTTTCTAAAAGGGTGATACACTTTTAGCATGTGACTTTTTATAATTAGAAAAATAGTACTTTTTAATTAAAATTATGTAAAGAAGCAATAGGGCTTCCAGAATGCGATCTGAGTGCGATCTGATCTTGTTGTCGAGAAGGGTTTGTAGAGTGGCATTTTGTAAGAATGTTACAAAGTTTGTAGAGTGGCATTTTGTAAGAATTTTACAAAGTTCTCAAAAAAGGGTTTGTAGAACGGCATTTTGTAAGAATGTTTCAAAGTTCTCAACCAAAGTGAGGAGAAGAAGAGGGTTATTAAATCCATATTATTTTTTCATTTTTAAAGTAGCATTCAAATGCATTGAATATAGTTAACTTTGTGAAATTTATTTAATACTTGATAAAAATAATAAAATCAATTTATTTCCTTCATGTTCTAGATTCGCTTAAAATTGAATAAGGGGATTTTAGGCACACCCTAGGTATATGTGTTCGATGGTGCATGAGTGTGATTATGTATGTTTGATGGTGATTTTTGTACTTTGACACACATTTAATTTGGCAAACAAACACCACACACATGAAGTAAACAACATAAATGACTTGAAAGTTCAAAATGCAAGATGGTGCAAAGTTTAAGGATCTTAAGATAATCAGTTAAGATTGTCTTGAAATCAAATTGTAAATTCTATTTGAATCAATAGTATCGGACGTGATTGAAATTGGAGCATAAGGTTGATTCCTTTAGTGGCAAAATTGGCAATTTATTGCCCAAAATTTGAATAAGGTGGTCAAGTAGTCGTCAAAATCAAAGTTAAAAATCATTTTACAATCATAATTTTGGGGTGCATGATCGGTAGTACCCAACTCCTTAAAGAGCACATAAAAGCACGCAAGCGTGACAACACAAGTTCAAGTGAGCAAGTACAAGCGACCATGATAAATTTCAAAATGGGTAAAGCAGGAAAGCATTTGCAAAATGCTAAGCATGAAATTAAAGAACTTCAAGACTCGTTACAAGCATTGGATAATTGGATTATTGATCTTCACAAACATATTGATCTCAAGAATAAATTGATTGAGGCACTTTAGTTGAAGTTACTTGAAAAGGAGAAGGATATGGTAAGAAGGCATATGGTTGATGCATCTTGTCATACACATGATTTAATGCCAAAAGTTGATGCTACATGTGACACAAATGACCTAGTACAATTGGGTGATGCATATGAAAAAAATGATATGATAGAGGATTCCTTAACAAGTCATGAGAAGGAATTATTCAGTGAATTGATAAGTTTTGAAAATGAGTCACAAATAGAAGCAAAGAGTGATAGCAACAATAGTGAATGTGAAGAACATATTAATGAAGTACATCATCAAATGCAACATGATATTTCCAAGATGATCGTCAACGTTGGAAAGAATTACAATTCAACAAAAATCGATATGGCTTGGGATATGAAAAAATAACAACTTTCATATTCCATATTACTCCAACCCAATTCAATTTGTGAGTGTTGAATTCATTAATGAATATTTGAAGGCTTTAGAAGTTAATGAAGAAGTTATTCAAAAATTTGATGACAAACACGTTGAAGAAATTCTTGAATGTCAGCATTGTTATAGAGTTGGTCATTTGAAGATAGCATGTTTTGATCTTCATCCTTGTCTTCATTGTGGGAAGACAAATCATCACTTCGATAAATGTCAAAAGAACAAGGTTCTGAAAAGAAAAATGCATTATGGATGGATAAGTTTTTGGAAATGGAACCAAGAAGTCAAGAATTTGCAGAAGCCTTACTATCTAGTTCAAATACATGTAAAGACACATTCGAACAATGAAAGTCAAACGACAAACAGATTTCAATTAGTTATTGCAGAAGATGATTTTGGTCATGACTATAGCCCATTTTAAATTTTTACTCCCTTTTACCTTAAGAGGGGGAATACAAAAAATGAAAGAAGAAATATACTCTCTTGCACCTCAAGAGGGGGAGTATATTGAATAAACAAGCTCAAGTGAAAATGGTTAGTGGTCAACCAAAAAGACCACATTGATGAAGTGAAAATGGTTAGTGGTCAAGCAAAATTGTCAAATGCATGGTGTCAAAATCAACTATTGAAGAAGAATCTAAAGCTCAAGCTTGGATCCCTTCCACATTCTTCTCACCTTGTACATAACATGAGGGAAATATCATTGATGATAGTCAAGCTTTAAGATTCAAAGTCCTATCAATCAACAATTCAATCAGATAATTGATCTACTCAACAGCTATCTACAAATCAAATAAGGGAATTTTCGCATGGCATTTGAGCTCCTCTTCAAATCATCTTCAAATCATCAAATTAGCATTTGGGAATTCCAACATGTAAATTGGTCTCCTCAACAAACTCTTCAATTATTCATGGGATGTTTGACACCTAATTGTGTCCAAATTCATAGAACACTCAGTGATTATATTTGTTCACTGATAGCAAAGTGGTGATCCTATTTGTTCACCAAAATTAGCAGAAGATGTCAACTTCTTGCAAAATCGAGGAATGTTCAGACATGGCAATTGTGCACGTCTGAAATTTTAGCTCTCTTCAAATCATCAAAAAATTCAGATGCGCGGGTTTTCAAACATGTCTTCATTGAAGCTCAGTTCAAAAGTTTCAGATTGAAGAAGATACCAATTCTTTTTAATTCACTGGTATAATGATTCAGACTTGTGATTGAGGGGAATGTTAGAATGCCAATCCCTAAACAATCACAAAGTCCTAAATTACCTCTCATGTGAGTTGTTATTCTTATCACTTTATGAGTTGTCACACCTATCCACTAATGACTTGTCTATGAGATCTAGATCCAGAGGTGACTACGATCTGTGTACTATATAATATCATTATTGATATGAAGATCAATGTTGAGAATGGCTAAATCCTTTTCTGCCTAGTTTTGTGTTGTGCTTGCTTGTTCTATAATTTAACTTATATCTATTAAATAAAGTTTCACAAAGTAGTAGTGTATGAAACCAATAAACTTATGTGGCCTCATTAAAGTGTTCCACTAGTTGGTGGTTGAAGCCTAAAAAATGGAGGTAGGTGGTTGGGGCATTGGTCGAGTAAAAACTATCTATTGTAGTAAAAATTATATAGTCAATTGTCAATTAAATGCTGTTGTATTTGGAACTCTACTCATCCTGGAGGTTGCCCCCTCAAAGAGGCAAGTGAACATTACATCCAATTCTCAAAATCAATAAAGGTTTACTTTGTTGTTTCTCAACTCTTGTTCTATTTATTTGCTTTCCTTGCCTATATTTTCATATGTATTGCTCTCTTTATTTTCTTTTCACGTCTATATTCCATTGTTTTCTCTAAATATTATCTTCCAGCGAACCAAGAACACCACAAGTGGTATTATAGCACTTCACTATGCCAATACACACTTCAATTTGAAAATAAAAAAATAGGTTTGAGACATGTTCCGACATCTTTGAATAACAATGATTTTTCATTTAATGAGTAAACCCGTGGTTGGAAAAAAATATGCAAAAAATACAAGAGGCGCCACTTGGTTAGACACCCCTGTAACCTCAATTGGTACCCCTTGGAGTAGTACCACATCAAACAACACCTATATACAAAATAATCTTCTACGTACATCTGGGTGTATTAGAAGCCCTCTAGGTGCACCTGAAACCAACCTTACATAATCATGTCAAGCATCTTGTTGCTTTAGTACACCTAGAAAAACATTGAAGGAGATCACTCTTGCACACTAAGGAATCGAGTAGTATGGCTAAGGGTACGATCTATCCTCCTTGGCGTCATGAAATATTCGATCGAGTACTGTCGATGGAAACCCTTCAATCTATTAAATAGCTATAGCACTTGACACTCCTGTAGGGACCCCCATTTTGGGATCCCCCAAAAGACTATCTAAACAATACTAACATCACATGAAAAATTTTAAATCTTGAAAATCAATTGCGGAATCGTAAATAAAATTTTAGAATCTCAACTTGTACATAAAAATGGAACATTATACCTTTCGACAGTAGTTGAGCACTCCGTTGGCGATGTCCTTGTATGTACAGTCGTCGATCTTCCTCGAGTCGCTTCCATCCTTGTCGATTTACCAAGAGACCCCTCGGTTTACCACCCTACCGTATCGGGGTTACTCTCCTTCACCCTGAACCCCCAAGCTGATGGGGTCGTAAGAACACACTAGCAAGCTTCCCACTGAGATCTCCCAAACCCTGGTCAAGCTAATCCCAACTCACAAGAACCATAAAATCAATTCTCGATTCTGGTGCCCATCCAACACTAGGAAGCAAGAGATATCCTTTTCTCCTTCTCCTCCCTTCTTTTATAACAAAATTATGTGTGCCATGTGTCCTCACATGCACATAATTTATTTAATTTAATATTTCATTACTATTTATTCTCAAGTTACAAGATTTTGTGTGCCATGTGTCCTCACATGCACATAACTTATTTAATTTATTACAAATTCCCATTTAGTTCACCTTTCTAGTTTTCCTTTTTCAAGAAAATAAAGGTAATTTCTTTTATTTAATACTTACTTCATTTCAAATTTCTTCTTTCAGATATATATAAAGAAAATCATAAAATAGTTCTTCATAAAAGAATTCCAACCTAGTCTAAATTCTTTTTCAAAATCATAAAATAAAAGTAAGAGTCAAATAATTCTTTTATTAATATTTCCTATTTTATTTCTAATTCTTTTTCCTCTTTTCAAAACAAAATGGATTAAAATATTTCTTAAATCTTATGTGAAGTTTTTATTTATACAATTGATTTCTTTATTCTTCTTGTTCTTGTCTAGGTACCTCTTCGGCGGGCCCTTCCGACAATTCATTTTCTTTCTTCTTGTTCTTGTCTAGGTACCTCTTCGGCGGGCCCTTCTGACAATTTCTTTTCTTTCTTCTTATGGGGATTACTGCATAGCGATCGGGAATCTTTACCGCGACCTTCCAACTATGCTTCTTGGAGACTAAGGGCTGCTGAGGGATAAGGTCCTCCTTATCGCGTGCCCCTCAACTCATCGTACGCAACCAAGTTGTTATGGCCTCTCCCGTACGGCACACGCTTCCTCAGTTGAGATGAAATAGTTTCCTACCCGTGCGTGGGTTGCTATTTTAGGTTTGACAGTCTGTCGTCGTACCCCTATGTGTTCTTTTCGTTCTTACGACCCCTATAATTCCATTGTGGGTCATTCGGTAATCATCTTACCTGCCACTGCACACACTCAAGTTCACATTAGTAGCGTTGCACTATAAAATATTTCATCATTCATTCTAGTATCTTAGTCAGTCGAGCATGCAAATTATTCATCATTTATCATCATGTCTCAATCAGTCGAACATTCATCATTTTCATTATCAAGCATTTTCATAATTCATCATCATTTCTCAGTCAGTCGAGCATTCATCATTTTCATTATAAAGCATTTTCATCATTCGTCGTCATTTCTCAGTCAATCGAGCATTCATCATTTTCATTATAAAGCATTTTCATCATTCATCATCATTTCCCAGTCAGTCGAGCATTCATCATTTTCATCATTCGTCATCCTTTCTCAGTCAGCCGAGCATTCATCATTTTCATCATTCATCATCATTTCCCAATCAATCAAGCATTCATCTATCATTCATCTAATCATTTCTATCTCAATCAGTCAAGCATATCTAGCATTCAGTCATTCCATCTCAATCAGTCGAGCATATCTAACATTTAGTCATTCTATCTCAATCAGTCGAGCATATCTAACATTTAGTCATTCTATCTCAATCAATCGAGCATATCTAACATTCAATCATTCTATCTCAATCAGTCGAGCATATCTAACATTCAGTCATCATTTGTTTCGTAAATTCACAAATCATTAAGCAGAGCATTCATTTATTAAGTAAAGTATCAATTTCTATAACTGTCGTTCATTGCATCGTTTTTGTTTATCATTTGTCGTCATGCAAATCGTCATGTGTTCTTCAATTGTTCAAACAATTTCAATATTCAAGGGACCAATTACTAAATTTTATTCGGTCGGGTCACTTGGAAAGTGTCCTCAAGTCTACAGTCAGTCAATGTACTAAGGCGGGCATTACAAATCCCTTGTCGTTATGACCCTACAAACCCTAGCTTCTGCAGCACAAGCAATGAAATTCCTATACAACTTGCAATATCAAGAATTTGAAAATTTCATCAATGCAATAATACTCAACAAGGAATAATACTCCCCTTGGTTTTATTTTAAAAAGTAGGGCTCGCCAACACCATTCCAGGAGACCTGGCACAAAATAATCCTTGCGCAAGGTTGATTGTCATGGTCTCTATAATAAACAATTTTTGTGTGTGGATCTACTTATACCATTTCTTGTGATCCCTTTCTACAAATTCCTCTCAACACATTAATAGTGTTGGGGTAGCCTTTGGATTACCTCTTCAATGGACTTACTGGTCCCATGACAAACACCTAAAGCATGTCAACCATAGATGAAATCAACAAAGCAATTGAGTATTTATCCCAATTAGTTAGCAAAATGGAAACCAATATGTCTTCCCTCATTGTACAAGTCAAACTTTGTGTTGATCAAGTTATAGAGTTGAAGGGTAAGCTTGAAGAGGGTTACACTATCTTTGGTGAATGCTCAAATAAGGGTAAGCACATTGATAATGAAGAATATCACACTAATCACTTCTCATTTTTTGGTTGTTCCCACATTCTGATGTCTCACTTCCCTAAAGTTGATTTGGATAAGTTGTATGCGTCGGATTCGACTAATTCGATTGGCCAAATGGAGTACTAATTTCCCTTCATGCCACAGCAAATGAACTATTGAAAGTAAGAATCGTGCCATCTATCTAGATATAGGGAATGTTGGAAATGGTGGAAATGGCATAAGAACACATATCCAAAGGTCACCACATGGAGACAATTTGTGAAATCCATGTTTGTTCCCTTTATCATAGATATATTTTTTTGGGGGGGTGGCTTAACAAATTGCACCAAACAAGGGCAGTGGAAGACTATATTGATGCTTTGGAGCATTTGGTTGCTAGAACAAAAAAATTAACCAATGGGTTTTTTAAGCAATGCTTTATCAATGGTCTTAAGGAAGAAATCAAAGCCTAAGGAGAGATGAACCACCTATTAGATTTTCACTATTTAATTCAATATGATTTAGGATCTTATCTGAGAGAATAACATGCACAGGAAATCAAACACAAGAGACAAGAGACACAAAGAGTTTCACCGGGGAAACCATAAAGGAGAAAACCCCGCAACTTCCTCAGAGATAGAATGAGAAACAATACAAAACCCCAAAAGATAGAAATGGTCTCCAGCAGCTTCTCTCTTCTTCACTTGTGCGAACTCCTCCTCTCTCTCACTAATGCGCAAATGAGTGAGTGAGTGAATGTGTAAATAGAGAGGAGCATCCTCTCTATTTATACTTTACCTTCACTTGACTTTTACCCTAACTGGGCCGACTTCTCCTAGGAGAGTCTAATAACCCCCTACCACATAACTCAGAGCCGACCTCTCTAGGAGAGTCTAATAACCCTTTAAGTACAATGATAACTTTCCCGATCGGAGGAATAAACCTCTCCGTCATAATTACAATATCAATATATGAATACAATATAAAATATACAAGTGAATACATTTCAAAGTTACAAATACATTAACACTCTCTCTTAACTAGGAAGGTATTCTCTTGAAACACTTCATCAGCACGAGTCTTCATCACTCGATCATCATCGTCACTGTTGTTGTTATCTCGACCATCAATCTCTAATCTAATCGTCATAGGAAGTTCTACAGAGCCAGCCATTTTTCATGCTAGATGTAGGCCTAGCCTCCTTGTAGGTCTTCATCATCTCTGCGAGCAAGCCATCAAGTAGGTGCATCTCAGGACTTATTATATGCTTCTACAAAACCTATAGGATCTCCCAAGACTGATTATATGCCTCTGCAAAACCTGAAGGAACATCCCAGGACTGATTATATGCCTTTGCAAAACCTATGTACCCTACTGTCACTTCATCGTCTTCATATCATCTCATTGTCACACGGAGCACATCCCAAATGCACATCACAATGTCTCCAGTATGGGAGGACTTTCCTACCACCATACGAGACCCAGTCTACCAACATGCAAGTAATTTCCTACCGGAATGTGAGACACGGGACTTACATCAATCAACATGGGAGCAATTTCCTACCACCATTCAGGAAAGGCTCTGGCACTTATGTCAATGGCCATGGGATTACTTTCCTACCACCATGCCAGACTGGCCCCATCTCTTACATCTGCACCATGGGAGGACTTTCCTACCACCATGTGAGAATGGCTCGGCCCTTACATCTGCACCATAGGAGGACTTTCCTACCACTATGTGAGAATGGCTAGGCCCTTACATCTATCTACCAACATAGGAGGACTTTCCTACCACTATGCGAGAATGTCCCATGTGCATCTGCGTCTTCCGGACTCATCACTTCCCATTGGAAGGAACCTCGATCTGAAGTACACCAAGCTTCTCTCTGAAGTACTCGAACTTCACTCTGGCTAGCGGCTTGGTCAACACATCGGCTATCTGCTCGTCTGTCACAACATACTGGAGCTTTATTGCTCCTCTCTACACCATATCCCTGATATAGTGATACTTGATCTCGATGTGCTTCGACTTTTCATGGAACACAAGGTTCTCAGACAACTTCACACAAATCTGGCTGTCACAATATATACAAGTCGCATCCAAATGGAGATCAAACAAATCAGACAGTAGCTTCCTCAGCCATACTGCCTCACAACTAGCCGAACAAGTTGTGACATACTCTGCTTCGGTTGTACTCAGTTCCACACAGGACTGCTTCCTGCTAAACCAAAATATCACACTTGATCCCATACTGAAGCAGCACCCCAAAGTGCTCTTCCTATCAATGGCACTACCTTCCCAATCCGAATCAACATAACCCTCCAGGTTAATATTCTGATTCGCATCATACTTCATCCCATAATCCACCGTACCCTTCAGGTACCTCAAAATATGCTTTGCAACAATCAAGTGAACATGTCTTGGATCCATCAGGAACTGGCTCAATGTGTTCACAGCAAAGCAAATATCTCATCTCATATTCATCGAGTACATCAAGGACCCAATCATCTGACGATTGTTTGACGGACAATCCACTCGAGCGGACGCGAGCCGGATCTCCCTAGCGCTAAGTGAGTCTAGAACAAATAAAATAGACTATAAACCACTTTCCTAGATCTAGTTAAGGATCAAGTTATTAGATGTCTTACCTTAAGTTTGTAGTCCTTTTTCCTGGATGTTGTTCTGCGCCTCACGGTTGTCAGATCTAAGCTGCAAGACCTGCCAAGATACACAAAACAAGACAAACAAATAAAAGCATCTAAACGATAACATATCCAAGTAAACAGTTAAGCAGGTAAACTACACGATATCATCAACACAACAATATTGGTAGAAAGCGTTTATATTACTATAAAAATAGGGAAAGTACATAGAAGAGAAAGACTACAACTAGAGCTTAACGAAGTAACCCTTCTCCATCCAAGCCAATGCCATATCCTCCCAAGGAAGTGTGAGTCTCTCAATGGATGAGTAGAGATCTCTCTAAGATGATTTCACTAGCATGTAGACACTATAGACTTCCTCCCTTTGGAATGGGAGTGAGCTTCACTTATATAGGACTAAGTGGATAGGGTAGGTTGAGATATGGTAGGAGATAGATAGGGGATCCTCTCAAGAGGTTAGGAACCGAGTGCCATCTCTCCCAAGAGGTCAGGGATAAGGATCCATGTCAGCTGGCTTCGAGAATGGGCTCGAAGGAGATATTTTTGTCTATTAACTGACTTCGTCACACCCTGTAAGAGAGCAAGATGCGACGTTGCAGGTTGCATGAGTGCAGCCTGCGACAACCTCTCAAAACCTAGTGTAAATGAGTTCACATCTCTTTCAAGTTAATGACTTAGCCAAGGAAACTTTAGGGATGTATACACTGAATCTCATGATGGTAAGATTTTAGGTGTAACAGAATGCCCCCCAAAGCATGAAGCTGTTGAAAATTGGACAGGTGAAATGCTTTGATAGAAGGAATGGCAATGGCTTTTCGTATGAAGGACGCTACTACAGTACAACTGACTCTGAGTACACGGTATCATATGACTCACAACATGGTTTCTGACCAATACAATGCAGATCCATGATAGTAATGACCGACTGAACACAATCATGGCTACTAGACACAAGCGTAGATCCATGATGAGATGATAACACAGCCACGACCAAAACAAATGTGGATCTGTGTAATATGACTCAATACAAACTCCATCGCAACCTGGGTAAAATATGATTCCCCGGGGTCTTCAAGATGAACCCGCAATGATATGAATCTATCCATGTGATTACAAATGTCTTGACGTCGAACATGGTAGAAACCACTTGATTACTGGTTATTGATGTATACCGTTAACAAGTGCGAGGGAAATCACCATTGATGTCAATGATTCCCAAGGTATCACAATACATATCATCAAGCGTGAATAAATGAATTGAATTCGAAATCGAGATGAAATCTTTCAATCAAGAGTTAATGATGTAAACTCATGTTGAAAGCGAGATAACCTATCATTGAGGCATGCAGGGCCAAGGTACTTGGTTGGTTTCTAGATTCAATCCTCGGATGATGTGTTGAAGTCGACAAGGATGAATCCGTCGAAGGAGGGCCATGATGAATCCCCCATCATCAAAACGAAACACGACAAAGGATGTGTAGAGCAGATCGGATGGTACAGTAACATGCAAGACTGACTCAGAGTAGACCGACATGATGGAAGGTGTACTGACTACAGATAATGAGTGGTGATAATATTCTTGAACATGGGCATGGCATGCCTTGGCAGTATTGACTTGACGAGTTATGGTACCAACTCCTAATGCAACTGATGATGGAAGCGTTATTTGAATGACTCAAAGGAGTAACAAGACTTAGGAAATAGGTGAAACTCGAGGAGAAACAGATGTTCCAAGTGCAGTATGCAGATGCAAATGAGTGCCATGTTCAAGAAATGACTAGGTACTACCATTGATTAAGGGTGTAACATAAAAGCTTTCCTTTTTCCCCATCATGAATGATGAGTGCCTCATGTGTTTTTTATGAGCTTGATGAGGGTAACCATATGCTTGGTATAGCTCATATCATAGATGAGTCCAATCCCAAATATTTTCCAAACCTGGGATAGGAGGGGTTCGTCCCATGGCAGGCCCTTCAATGTGAAAGTTTAACAATTCCATAGAAGGTAGACTCGGTCGTCATTTCATGTTTAGAGAGTCTGAAAAGAACTAAAGAAGACTCCAACGGCCCTTTTTTGTAAAGTTAGCCTCATCGCCCGAAAAAAGGGTAAAACAACGCGGGAGAGGACTCTTCCAGCCATGATTGGATGGAGTATACCTTTTTCGTAAGTAGTGCCCCTGGTCTGAAAAAGAGGTAAACTATCACCAGGAAGACAACCATTCAAATTATTTAACAAGCGTGAATGCGACAAGTTCCCTGGGAAATCTTTGTCGTATTTCAAGAGCCTAAAAAGAGCTTAAAGATAGACTCCGGGGGGGTTCCTTTTCCGTAGGAGTTTAACGAGCCCGAAAAAGTGATAAATCGTAACTCGGTAACTTATTCTCATAGTTTCAAGAGCACGAGAAAGAACAAAGAGTAAGCTCATCATCATAAAATAATTACAATCTACAGATACAAAAATAATGACAAAACATTCAAGGGATTGTTCATACCTGAGATGACCGTTATAAAACGAGAATGGCGTGTAAAGACCACTTAACAACTCCTGCACACTTGAAAACTAGGTCAAAAATTCAACCGGGTATTCAAAAGTCATAAAAATACTCTAAACTATAGAAAACGACCTAAAAGCATCAAATATTTGAAAAGGAATATTCCATTTGTTTATAAATAGAAAAAATGAGCCAAATATAGTCACCATTGTTCATTTGCCAAATTGGGGAGAAGAAGTGTCATTTGGAGCCAAAACTTCACTTGTCAATTCTGGGAGCTACGAGCAACCATTCCACCAACCGTTCGGAGTAGGTAACTCTAAACTTCATCCAGCATATTTGTAGTGGTTTACATTTTTTATTTTGGTTCATTTTTTGGGTTTTTTGGTCGATTTGTGGAGGGCTATTGCATCCTCGGGTCATTGCAGGTCGCCCTTTCGGGATCTGTGAAAAACCCGGGTCATCGCAAATCTCACAAAAGTGGATTGCGACGATGCCGCACTGTCATAATTGACGGGGTGCGACGGCGGAAACGTCCAACCCAACCATCAAACCTAGCCCAAAAAATGACCTTTCAAAGGTTGAAGTGAGTACTAATGATGTTAAAATGCTCCTTGTGGCAAGTTAAAAGCAGCCACCATGGTCTTAGAGTGGCGTGAACGAGAACATGAGGTAGAGGACATACAAGTTGTAAATGATCCACAATGCGTAGAAGCATTGAGGACCTGTGGTCTCCTCAAGTTCTTCCAGATCCAGAGCATGAGGGCCCAAATCTCATTGCTAACACATATGCTATGATGTTGGGATGCGGCTCAGCAATATTTTGTGATCAATGAGCATGTACTTACTATGGATGTCGAGGACATCTGCTTTCTGACTGGATTGTCCTGGAGGGGGGACAACGTAGCTCTTACCGGATCACGGGGAAGTGATCGGACCGTGGGTGACATGATTTTACAGCATTGTACTCCTCAGACCCGTGCTTCTAGTGGGAAGATTCCCATCAAAGAAGCACAGGAATGTCCGCTGCGTGCCATACTTTTTACCATCATGAGGATAGCGGGGAGTCAAGCTCCTCACTTAGCTACCAGGTCTCAGATGCTATATGCGGAGGATTGCATGTCTCCGAAGATCTTCAACTGGTGCGAGGGACTCCTCGCGAACATTCGAGCTCAGCTGACCAAGTGTCAACGGGGAGAGCTCAAACAGTTTGGCTACGTATCGATAGTGATCTCGTTTCTATTGGAACGGGTTCCCCTCTTGCACCCGCAAGTACCATTGGATGACAGGGATCCTAGGGATCCTCACATGGATAGATGGATAGAGGTGATGGCCCGCCATGGTGGGGGCCCCATCATCAGATATGGTGTTGAGTTCTTTACTTGGATAGAGGCCAGTTACTCATGGTAGAGGACTACCCGTACAGTGGTATGGATTACAGAGATGACCCAGACTTGGCACTGCTTGAGGGAGTAGTATGGGGAGACATAGGTAAGGACAAAAGCCCTTGTACTTTTTAGTTTTGTATATTTATGATTTTTTTGTTATAGTGCTGATGAGTTAACAACATTTGTGTGCAGATGTGGGCCCCGTATGACCAGTGGGGGTCTCTCTTCTTGCGAGGAGAGAGAGAGGAGAGGGAGCTCCAGCCACACATACCGCCATCGTGGAGATGGAGGATGTCTATGCGAAACTGACTGGGTTGATGTTAGACATCCCAAGGCCGATGGTGGATGAGTTACCGCAGCCCATGCAAGGGTATACGGTGGGAGCGTCTATTCACTTCAATGCACCACTTCGCAGGGTCGCGAGAGCAGTTGACTGTTTTCATACTCAGCAGGCTAGAGCTGCTAGACCTAGTGGTGTACGGGTCAAGCATTAGGCCTTATGTTGTTATCATTTATGTACTGAGAGCTTAGAGGCCTCGGATTTTGTACTATTGAATGCTACAAGGCTTCAGATTTTGTATAGACTCACTGAAAGCCTTCGCACTCCAGATTTTGTACCAGCACTACTTTTTATGATGATATATATATATATATTTATATATATATATATATATATACAGACATTCCGGTGGTTTTATACATTATGTGTTTTAAAATGGATGAATGGTGTGGTCTTGTTTATGTGTTTGCTTATAAAATGAGTTATTTACATGTTATGTCTACTTTTAACAATTCATGAATATGCTTATGTGTGTGTAATGTACCAATCTGAGATGAAGTTGGCCATAGAGTCGGCAACTGTTTTCACATCTCATGGAATGTGCAGGTACTGAATGGACTCGAAGGAACTTTCCAGAAGACGGACTCGTCTATAAAGACAGAGTAAAGTAGGATCGCGGATAGCGTAGACTCAGTTAAGATGAGAGACCACTAGTTGAGAATCCAAGTGGATGACAAAATGGTCCATACCTAAAGAAAAAGCATCAGTTAGGGTTCCAATGACTGCTTGATATTCTGCAGCATTGTTGGTCGTGAAACCTAGACACATTCCCCATAAGCTGATGAGCTTGCCAGTAGGTGAATAGAGTACCCAGGCTATCGAAGCAAGGTTCCGGATATGCCGACTGGCGTCGTCCGCGAATCCATAGCAAGTTGCCATATGCACACGCAAACAGAACATGGTATAAGAAACGAAACAAGACCTAAGCACGCAAAAAATCAAAGCGTCACACCACACAAAAACACACACACGCCATCTACAGTATATACAAAATTACTTATGCATGAAAGACTCAGGCATAGTACCTCTTCAGGTAGATCCCATTGCGGGGCTCACCCAAAGATATTCCATCCTATTCTTCAAGCTCATAGTCTCCCTTCTCTAAGACGCGTTTCACTACGTAAGGTCCATGCCACATGGACTCAAACTTTCCTGCCCCCATCTTATCATGTTTCTGGTCGTATGTAAGGACCAAATCTCCTTCGCTATAAGCGCGAGGTTCTATCGACTTGTTGTATTGCGCTTTGATGCGTCTCTTATGAGCCTCGTTGGCAAGAGCGGCATCTCGGCGAGTCTCGTCGAGCTTAGCTAGGTAGAGGAAGTGTTCTTCCTCGGAAGTAGTGTTTGGGAGAAGTTCGATGACGAGCTTGAGGGACGGAATCCCGCACTCAATAGGAAGGATCGCCTCCAATCCATACACTAGTTGGAATGGAGTAAATCCAGTGGCGGTTTTAACGGAAGTTCGATATGCCCATAGTGCGGAGAAGAGCATGTTATGCCAATTGGCCTTATGCGTACCCACCATACGTTGGACCATAGTTTTCAAGACCTTGTTAATGGCCTCAATCTGTCCGTTTGACTGTGGGTAGTACGGTGTTGAGTTTTCATGGGGAAAACCCAATCTATCGCTCAACTCGTCAACCATATGGTTCATGAAGTGAGAACCATGGTCGGTAACTATCGCTTGAGAAACTCCAAACCGCGCTATTACATGATTAAACATGAAGAGTGCGGTGGTATTGCCGTCGTTCGTGTATGTAGGCATTGCCTCAGCCCACTTTGTAAAGTATCCCAAAACTACAATGACGTAACTATGCCCCCCGACCGAGGTAGGATTAAAATGCATGAAGTCAATGCCCCATTTAGCGAAGGGGCCAACGGAAATAACAGGGTGTAACGGGCCAGGATGGGTGCGCTTTTTCGTATGAAAATGTTGACATGGAGGACATTTTTTTACGGCCTCAATACAATCTTTGAATATAGACAGCCAATCATATCCTGCGCCCAGAATCTTTTGGGCTGTAGCCATCCCAGAGAGATGACCGTCACAAGCCCCGGTGTGACAGTCATTTACGATGTGTTCAGCCTCGTCATGAGTCATACAACATCGGAGAATAGAATCGATACCACGACGGTACAAAGTGTCACTGATGATCAGATAATACTTCGCATGGTGGCGTTTTTTACGACGGTTGTCGCAAGACAATTGAGGGCTGAAACGTTGGGTTTGAAGATACAATGTGATATCTCCATACTACAGATCAGACGTACTGAGAAGAAACAATGACTCATCTGGAAAAGAGTCACTGGGCTCACATTCTACATCAGTACGAGGAAGGTCGTAGATGAGCTCAGCAAACACCAAAGACTTTTTAGACTTGGCTTTTTCAAAAAGAAGATCAAACTCTTGCAGTATCACGATCCAGCGTGAATACTTGCCCCCAAGCACCTGACAAGTCAGAACGTGGTACATGGGGTTCGAATTGGCGATGATGGTGGTGGTGCTGAGAAAAATGTAATGTCGGAACTTCTGCACGGCGATGACTGTCGCGAGAGCGAGATTCTCAACATGTGAATAACGAGTTTCAGTGTCAATAAGACCTTTACTGGCATAGTATATCACATGTTCTTGGGTGTTCTGGTCTTCCTGTACCAAAACCATGGCAATAGTGGTGTCGGAAGCAACGAGGTATAGAATGTAATCTCGATAGTAATTCGGAGGTTGGAGCACAGGGGCATGCGTGATGGCATGTTTTAAACTATCAAAAGATTGTTGAGCTTGATCATCTTAAATGAACGGGATGTCTTTTTTCATCAATCTCATATAACCCTGCCTCTTTTGTGCGAAATTGCAAAAAAAATGCCTTAAATACGTTGCTCTTCCTTATAGACTCTGAAGTTCCGTAATATTGGTTGGAGGTGGGAGTGCGACAATGGCTTCCACCTTCAAGGGATCAATGCGGATCCCATCCTTCGAAACGATAAACCCTAAGAGGCGTCCAGACTCGACAAAAAAGATACACTTATGAGGATTTAGACAAATATTGCACCATCTACATCTGAAGAAAACAACCGTCAGATGATCTATGTGGAACTCATGCTGCTTTGAGTGGGCAGGGAGGTCATCCAAGTAGGGTTCCACAAAATCCTTCACATCATGGAAGGCGTACGACATGGCCCGCTGGAATGTGGCACCAGCATTTTTAAGACCAAACGAAAGTTTACGATACGCAAACGTTCCCCAAGGGAAGATGAATGTAGTCTTGTGTTGGTCGGCAGGGTGGATCTCAATCTGGTTGTATCCGGAAAAGCCATCCATAAATGAAAAAATGACACTTTCGGCATAATTGTCGATAATCTGGTCAATAAAGGGAGTTGGGTAGTTGTCCTTGGGACAAGATTTGTTGAGATCCCGATAATCGACACAGACACGAATGGTACCTTGTTTTTTGGTAACTGGGACCACGCTTGAGACCCATTCTGTCAATGGGACAGGATAGATGAAGTTGGCCTTCAAGAGTTTCTCTATTTCTGCCTTGATTGCCATAGTCTTCCGAGGGTGTACCCATCGCAACTTTTGGCGGACAGGTTTGACGTCAGGATAGGTTTTAATCTCGTGTAAAACAATGGTGGGGTCTATCCCATGCATCTCCTCATAGGTCCAAGTGAACACGTCTCGGAATCGCTTGAATAAGGCCATACAAGCAATGACTTCTTCGGGGGAACACTTCTAGCCTAAATGGATGTGTTCCACTACACCAGGAGTAACCAAAATGTCTATCAAAGTGGTGGGTTCAATGTTGGCTAAGTTGCCTTTGGAGTCCGTTTGACACGTGAGTATCAAGGATTGAGAGCCAGAGTAGACATCCGGTGTAAAGATGGTGCTAATGTTGTTCTCCACAGTATCCTACAAGGGAAGGAAAGATGAACGATGATGGAGGTCTTCCCAGGGAGGATCATCTGCACTCATGATTTCCATAATGGACTCGTCAGAATGAAAAGTCCGTAGCAGAGGATCGGATGATGTCCATTGTAGAGAACAGGAGGTGGATCCCATAGCTAAGTGGTCCTCCGGTGCTAACTGGATAGCCTTGTATGTGAGTTCAGTGGGTGACAGAGGCATAACATTTCAATCAGTTGTGTGGTGGCTTCATCAGGTACAAGCCATGAATCAGTGGAGTTGGGAATAGATCAAATCTGCGAGGAGATCATGTTTACCATGGAAACATGGTTTGGGGGATCCAAAGTAGGAAAGACGCCCATAAGGAATGAATCCTTAAGGAGGTCGACCCCCACGCTCTCATACTGATGCGAAGATTGTCCAATCGAAGGAACGTTATCGCCCAGGTGAGTAGCGGTGTCAGGTGTGCAGAAATCCAGTTGGTCGACTGTGACAATTCGGCCTTGATGGGGGAATTGTACTATGTGGAAGACAGATGGTGCGACCACAGTCATGGCATAAAACCAATTACGACCAAGCAGGATGTTGTAATCTAACGGGGCAGCGACCACTTCCACATTAATGGTTGCGGTCTTGCCCCCCAGCTCGACTGCTAAAGCTTGTAACAGTCCATGAGGTTGAAATCCACGTCCGTCAAAGGCTCTCAAAGTGGTAGGAGAACGGTTCAACTCGAGAGAGCTGATGGCTCTCTAGCATGAGATCGACATGATTGAAGTAGAGGCACCTTCGTCCAAAACGGTACGATGGATGGTCTTCCCAGCAATGTTTGTGGCAACTTGAAATGCCAACTGATGGGAGAGCCTCAGTTTGAAGTATTCCAGCTGGAAAATGATGGTGTTCGATGAATCCGGGTCAACTACATCGATGGCAGCGAGGAGAGTCTTGCGCTGATTAGGACAATTTTGCAAGACCTCGAACATCGACATAGCACAAGGAGCTTGTGCTAGGTCTTCTACAATGTTGGATTTTTTAGCAGCCCAAGCATTAGAATTGAAAACTGATTTTCTAATCGTGCTCTTGGGTGGACGCAACACTGACTCGAAAGAAGGCTTCTCAATGGTGAGAGGAGCAGCCGGTACGGTGACGTCAGGTATCGAAGTGGAAGATTTTTCAGTATTACTTCCAACAGGTTCTTTTGTCGGAACAGATTCATACGAACGAGAACGGGTGTTCAAGTTGATGGTCTCGCTACGCATCATGAGAACATGTGCAGTGGTGGATGCTTCTCCTTGGGAAGGAGAAGTGTGAGCGATCAACTGTTGATTTTGAGTAGGGAAGGGATCGTTGAGAACTGCGGGTGCGGGTTTTCCCTTAAGAAACTTTTGAACTTCGTCTCTATGGGGGCACTCTTTAGAAAAGTGGTCATCACCACACAGTAGACAAGGATACTTCGGATTCCTTTTCTGTTTGGTATCATCAGGGGTGCTCTTTTGCTCCTGCTGGGTGGAAGATTTCTTAGGTTTCCCTTTGTTCTTCTTACCACCAAAATTTTGAGGTGAAGCTGATGAAACAGAATTCACTTCTTCGGTGATAGCAGGAGTGGATGATTTGGTGGTGTCTTGACCATCTTGTGTTGGTGATGGGGAAGAACCATGGGGGTTCGACGAACCAATAGTTTGAGAATGAGGTTGGGTGTTAAGGGATCCAATGATGTCATCGGCTTGGGGTCTCTTAGGTGGTTTCGTGAGGTCGTATGTGTTATGGGGCACGTCAGGAAGAATATCAAACAACGTGCCATATTGAGCATAGACTAGGTCTAGTAAGTGGGCATGGGCGATGGCTTGTTCTTCAGTGATAGCACCTCCCATGGAAACATCTCGTGCTATGGTAGGGATGAAAAACTTAGTAAACCAGTCCACTAGGAGTTGGTCTGGAATAGGAGCCTTAATGAGACGTCGTCTCCTCCGCCACTCATGTATATGGTCTGAGATGTGAGTAGCGGTATTTTGACGGAGCGAGGTTGAAATCTTTGTACCAGTTTCATACCGTATAGGTAGCTGGAAATGAGTCAAAAAGTTCATAGCAAGAGAACCGAAATCAGGAAAAAAGTGAGGTGATAGTTCAATATACCACTTGGCAGCCGAACCAGTGAGAGTCTGTTGAAATAACCTGATACGGATCGAGTCGTCCATCAAGGATTTGGATGAACACCACAAGTGGTATGTCATCACGTGGTTTTTAGGATCCTCACCCAGCTTTCCATCAAATTTTGGGATATATGATGGAAGTTTCACCCCGATGGGTGGCCAATTAGTTCCGTGGTAGATGGGGTCGTTGGTTAGGCGAGACAGGTTAGGCAGGTCCAAAGTAGCCAAAAAGGGAAGCTGCGGATTAGGATGCGGGTACTGATAGTACTGATAAGGTGTGTAAGGACCTGTGGGACCTTGTATCGACTGACCATAGGGTGTTCCAGGAGGAAACTGGCCATAGGGGTTCAGGCCGCCCAGACTAAATGTAGGTTCTCCGCCATAGTAAGGTGGTCCATTACCATAATAAGGTGGCCCATTTCCATAAGGTGGGGGGGCGCTTCCACCGTCAGGAGAGGGTGGGCTACCTCCAAATGGTGGAGTTCCGCCACCACCACCAGGGTAGGATAGGCCACCACTGCCTCCGTCGGAAGGAGGTGGTGGTCCGCTACCACCACCGGAATAGGACAGGCCTCCACCACCTCCGTTGGGAGGTGGTGGTGGGCCACTGCTGCTGTCGGAAGGGTAAGAGCCTCCTCCGCCACCTCCACCATAGTAGGGTGGTGGTCCACCACCACCGCCACCGAGATGGGATGGTCCTCCACCACCACCACCAGGATGGGATGGTCCTCCGCCACCACCACTAGGATGGGATGGCCCTCCACCACCACCACCAGGATGGGATGGTCCTCCGCCACCACCACTGCTAGGAAGGGGTGGTCCTCCACTACCACCACCAGGGGGGGTGGACCATGATGACCGAAATGAGGTGGTCCTCCGCCAAAAGGTAGAGGTCCGCCTCCTCCAGAGTTATGTGGGGACCCGCCACCTCCAATGGGAGGTGGGGGTGGACTAAATGGGGGTGGAGGGACTTGAGGGACTGTAAGTGGGGGTCCATGTTGTAAAACATTTTGCTGTCCCCATAGAGTGTAAGGGTTTCCGAGGTAGGGTACCCTGTAGAGTGAATTTCCAAGATTAAGTTGACCCAGCACATGGTTAAGATGACCTGGATACGCTTGACTTGATGGGGGTTGAATTACAATGGACGCTCCCCCAACATCGGATAGTCCCGTAGTGGAAGGTCCGGGAGGTAAGGAATTTCCAACGGAAGGACCGATGGGAACTCCTGCTGCAGTACTATGGTTAAGAGATGGGGGTTTCCCCCCAGCAATAACTTGCTGACCACTCAGAAAAGGTTGACCCAACACTGGTTGTTGATTATTCACCATAGTATTACCGTTACCTATAAAGAAATTAGGGGGTAAAGAGTATCCTCCCCTCGAAGTTTGGGGTGGGGGAGGATCAAGTGACATAACCGTGGTGGTCACAAGTGTGTTGGACTTTTGTTGTTCAACTGGTTGGGCAGTGGGGCTGGGCTCCTGTGAGGGTTGCTCAGTATCACTAATGGTCAGGTTGTGGATGGATGCTTCCAGTAAATCAAAAGATATCATGTGAATCGGGATTTCTCTAAACCTGGCCCTATATGCTAGATTTTGTTGTCGAGCTTCATCGCCCAAGGAACGTAAATGATCCAAGCACTCATGAAGAGGTGCGAGAAGCTCGGCAGAACTAGGCCAGTTAGTTGGTGGAGTGCCTTCTGGAGTGGTCTAGTTAGGCGGGGATGCAATGGAAAAAGGGGCCACTGGGTGGCCTAGAGAAGATGTCCAATAAGCCGTTGAAGGACCAGCAGGTGCTGAAGGGCCGTCCTGGGGTGAATTTATCCATTCCAACGATCCAAGCTCTCCTAGGAAAATGAGAGGTAGGTCTTGTGAATTAGAAGTTTGTGCTTCTTCACCCTGCGGGGGATGAGAGGCAGGTGAATATGGAGGAAACATATGCGCTCCAACATTCAACGTGGGTTTTTTCACATCGTACGACACCAACCTGGCTTGTGGGTCCATTCTTACCCTCGAAATTACCTCCTGGTTAAGGGGATATTCGGGTGGCAAGTTCTGAATCCTACGAGACCTTCTCCAAAAAAAGTCAGCCAGAGTCACTGAAACAAAAAGTTCCTCCTAAGGCAAGCTATGCAAAAGAAAAGCAGACCAGAAAAACCCTACAAAAACTAAGGCCACAAGCAAACTTATGTTATAAGAGTGGATTCAAAAGTCTGGAACCTCACAGGATTGTCAAGGCTTTGCAAATCACTATATACCGCAGGGTCCAACAGTAAAACGCGACAAGGAGGATTGGGACCGTACCCTTGCCTGAATACCCGATTACCTGGACGGTACGTGCGTAGTAATCTCCTCGAGTGTTGTTCTCCATGTATTGCTCCACCAACACGGCCAAAAGGTTAACTCAGTTGGTTTCAGGAATCCTAGTGGCATCTCCCGATATACGCAAGGTACGTGGGATCTCAAATCCGTAGTGGTGTTGTCTAATGCACAACCTTACGGCACAAGACCTTCTGATACACTACCAAGTACATGAAACACCTTTTGATATATGCCAAGTACGTGAAACACCTTTTAATATATGCCAAGTGGTACTTGGTGGGTATGTGAAAGAGCTCGATATACAGATAAGTACATGGAAGACTACAATACCCCTGGAATACAGTGCTGGCAAATAACAATAGCTGCCATGCTTAACGACGCCAGAACACGTCTCTAACTTACACACAAGTTACTAAAATGTTTACCCTAGTTCTACCATTAATTTTATCTGGACGGTTAGGTGAATGCATGAGGTGAGTACATAATCATAAACATAATGCAGACCCTAACTACATGCAAAAAATACACTTTTCTTTTGATGAACTCTATGTATGGGAGGGAGAAACTTCTTTCCAATTTTACCAAAGCAACACAATGCAATGCAATCCCAAATCTACCAAAAAATGACTATGAACTATTCTTTTACTTTTCAAGCGAAATGCAAAAAAAACACAACACTACTAAGCCAAATCAAAGCATTTTTCCTTTTAATTTTATTTTTTCAAAAACAAAAATTATGCTAAATGATGAAAAGAGAGAGTTTCTAAGTAAAGTATGCAAGCTTTTCACTTTCACTACAATGGCCCAAAAGCATAAAAACCAAAAGATGTATTTAACTTTCCAAGCATGGAACTACTTTTGCAAAACTTGATGCCTATTTGAATTTTTTAAGAAAATGAGCAGCTCATAATTCGTGAAAAACACAAATAATTCAATTCCCTTTCAACTTTTCCAAAAGATCTACAAATGAGACATTCCAATGCATATACAATTTCTTCAAATGAGCTTGAAAAAATGATGGAAATAAAGTACTTTTGATTTTTCAATGGATGTATCAAAATAACAATTTGATGACAGCGATGCTTTTAAACATAAATACTGAAATGAAAAGATCACTTGTAGCACTCCAATAACTCAGAAAATCTCAAGAAAAGACAAGCACTCAATGGACTAAAAATACACACAAACACTCAAAATCAATCAGTAATAAGCAGCACTAAAGCAAGCAAGGCTCAAAAATGAATGCAAATGAGGTCTGGAAGCCGATCCAATACAATGACCAGATCCGGCAAGGAGAGGAGGGAATGCAAAGGTGAGTGGATGCAGGTGGGGGAGACAAGAGTGTCCACCACTACCAAATCTCAAACTTGTCCAAGATGGAACCCAAAACAACTCCAAATAAAACCAAACAACTCAACACACAAAACAGAATGGGGTTTCTGACTAGATCTTACAGTACAGAGGGAGTTTTCACACAAACCAAAACTCAAATCAGAAATGGAGAAAGGGTGCCTATATGGAAAAAATGGCAGATTGGTGCACTCTGTGCTTGTACACAGTGCGACATCACAGTTAACCAATGCGGGAAGTGCAACGGTGTCGCGAAATACCAATGAAAGGGTTGCGACGATAGGCCCACAAACAAAGAATAGAGATAAAAAATGACACAGTGTCGCTCTGAGTCCACTGACCAGGTGCAACAGGCGAGATCTAAGTTCAAAAATGAACCAAATCTCCAAATAATGAGCACTAAAAAGGTTTGAAAATGAGAAGTACAAACTCAGAGGAAGGTAATCAAACTCTTCAAAGTGAAGATTTGATGGTGAAACCAGTTTAAGAGGCAAATGACAAATAAAATGGCTTGTAACAAGAAATCAACTGAAAATGACATTCAAATTGACAGCTACAAAACAATTTTCTTCCCCAGTATGGTCGCCAGATTTGTTTGACGGACAATCCACTCGAGCGGACGCGAACCAAATCTCCCTAGCTCTAATTGAGTCTAGAACAAATAAAATAGACTATAAACCACTTTCCTAGATCTAGTTAAGGATCAAGTTATTAGATGTCTTACATTAAGTTTGTAGTCCTTTTTCCTGGATGTTGTTCTGTGCCTCGTGGTCATCAGATCTAATCTGCAAGACCTGCCAAGATACACAAAACAAGACAAACAAATAAAAGCATCTAAACGATAACAGATCTAAGTAAGCAGTTAAGCAGGTAAACTACACAATATCATCAACACAACAATATTGGTGGGAATCATTTATATTACTGTAAAAATAGGGAAAATACATAGAAGAGAAAGACTAAAACCAGAGCTTAACGAAGTAACCCTTATCCATCCAAGCCAATGCCATATCCTCCCAAGGAAGTGTGAATCTCTCAATGGATGAGTAGATGTAATACCCCCTTTCTGACTCTTAGGATGTATTAGCATTTAATGTAAATAATGTGTACATGTGATGTATGTTTTCCTAGCGTGGAGCTCAAGGCCAAGGCCCCGCTAGTGAAAGCACGAATTTGATTTAAAAGGGCAAGCATTGATATTTGATGCCCATGTGCTCTTAAGCCATGGAAATTGTAATAGAATGTAAATAAACTTCATGCAATAAAATTTTCAAGACTGGCTATGGAAACAACGAATGAGAAGGGGCCATGTGTATCCACTAGGGAGTGGTGAGGGGGTTGTGGGATTGAACCATAGGCTACCATATGTCACCTTGAGAACCCATTTGACTTACCTTGCTGACATTTATTTATGTTGTAAGGAAGTGGTTGAGGAATTCAGTCCATGGCTTCAATGGAGCATGGGCAGCCCAGAAATTCGTATGGCGGAGTATGGGCTCTGTTTTCTTGTACCACAAGCCACTCTACCTCATGGGAGTTGCTTCTTCATCATCCCCATTCCATTGTGAAACTTGCCAGCACCATTTCCATCCAAAAACGAATTGCCAGCAGGGAGAAAAACCAGAAATCGCGACCTTGAGAGAACCCACGTTTGGAAGAGCCATAAACGCCCAAATTTGGCATTTGACAGTGAAATCCAATGGGGGATCCATAGATATGAACCTTGGGGTGAAATTGAGAGTATTAGATGCCCCGAAATCCATTGGAAAACCCAGTTTTTACAGCCCAGAAATGATGTGACGGGATTGAGTTATTGGATAACAGAACTGTGAGAAATCCAAGTGTGAATGACTGAGCAGAGGTTTGGTTTGCTTGATAAACCCAGTGAAGACTAGAATCTCAAGGAATTAGCAGTTGGACCTTTCTATGCCCACCCTGAAGAGCACTGGAGGGAAGGGACGTCTGAGGGACTGTGCAGCAGAGAAGGGGACCTTCCTTGTGTTGGGTGCGGTAGGTATTGTGGGTTCCATGACTGTTGAGTTCATTTGAGATGCCTGTAGCTTTGTGGTTGAGCTCACTAGCTTAGCATCCTCCTCATTTGTCATTTGTATGCTTGATAAACCAAACGGTTTGTTGGCTTAGCATAGCTGATGACCGAAACCATGGCTGTGAGTGAGCCCAGCTAGTTCTTCCTTAGTGGATACACAACCCAACTCGGGGGTGATATCTCAGCTGAAAGAATATAGGCTGGATAGAGATCTATGGTTGGGTGGAACGTTGCTCTCACATAGCCAGTTGTTTGGACAGCTTCATCTTCAAGATAAGTGTTCTATGTATTATAAATTATTTGTATTTTGTGTTCTACAATATGTTAAATTGTCCATGTTTAATGAAATGAATTGATTATCTTAATTTGGAATCCATGCATGGCATTGGAACGAGATTGAGTCTCTATACGCTGAATCGTCCTCTGCTGTGATATATGTATATATGTTAGGCATTACTGTTTGTGTGCTTGCTATTACGTTTAATTCCGCTGTGTTTATATTGAGTTGATTTTGCACACAGAAGTTTTTAATTGTTATGAATTTATGAGAAAAGAAAGAATATTGGGGCTAAGTCTGCCAAAAGCCTCGTATGTTTTGGTAATTTTCTCTCCCCTGCAATTGGAAGGCGGGAGGGGACGTTACAGAGTGGTATCAGAGCCCTAGGTTCAACACTACGGCTGTTGCGCCCTTCACAGAGATATAAATCATTGTGTGTACATGCATTTTGTATTTGGAACTAAAATGCATTAAAGAAACCTCAAGATCGCATGGCTTCTATTTGTTGGAATGGGAAATCATTTCCATGACTGTTTGGGGATTTTTGCAAGCTGCTTACATTGATTGCATTCTATGAAATAAAGGAAGGAGGGAGAAAATTCATTTTTAGGTTGAATGCTTGCTCTAATTGTCCCCAATGTTGTAGCATTCAGTTTTGTATTTTTCTGTTTGCCTCCATGGAGGAGAGAGAGGAGGGGCAACCTCTGCCATCTTATACTATTTTTGTTGTTTCATGCTTAACATGAAGAGGTGCAATTTCTTTTCTTGAAATACTGTTTTGTTGCAAATATGATTTATGTTTGTTAAATTCCTGAGTAAAAGCATGAACAGTCAGCTGTTACAGCCCCATATCTCAATGATGATTTTCACTTACAATGAACCCACATTGTGTGTCTGATTGATGGTTTTTGGAAGTGAGGAAAGCCTACAAATTACGCCCTTATACTCATGAGTTTCCTTGCCCATGCTTGTTGGCTGCTTGGAGATTAATTGTGAATCCATTGGTTGGATTGTTGAATGTGAAATGAAAAGAAAATCCCTTATTAGAGATGCAAGTTCTTGTCATTCTCTTACTGTTTTTATGCAAGTTTTATGCAAGTCTGATCTGTGGTAGTTCACCTCTGTAAAGGGACGAAAGGGAACATTCCAGAAAATTTTCTAACTGTGGTGAAAAGTTGCAGTTGCAAGGCAAGAGACAGAATGTTTTAATGTAATATTGGGAAGTTGGGGGCGGCACTTTGATTGGGAAAAATGACAGGGTCAGACTTCTCAGATGAAGAATAAGATCACATAGGTGCATAGACCTCTTCAAGATCTTTCCAACGGTACCAAACTTGCCTTATTTGGTTAAGGGACGAGGGAAATATGACCCCCGCAAGCACGCAGGTCGCACACAGATTGCGCGCGGATTGCGCGCAGATTGCGTGCGGATTTGCGTGCGGGTTGCGCGCAGATTGCGCGCAGATCGCGCACAGATTGCGCGCGGATTGTGCGCAGATTGCGTTCGGGTTGCGAGCGGATTGCGTGTGGATCACGCACAGATTGCGCGCCGATCACGCACAGATTACGCACAGATTTCGTGCGGGTTGCGGGCGGATTGCGCGCAGATCGCGCACAGATTGCGCGCGGATTGCGCATAGATTGCGTACGGGTTGCGCACGGATTGCACGTGGATCGCGCACAGATTGCGCATGGATTGCGCGCGGGTTGCGCACGGATTGCGCGCAGATTGCGTGCGGGTTGCGCGCGGATTGCGCACAGATTGCGCGCGGATTGCGCGCAGATTGCGTGCGGGTTGCGTGCAGGTCGCGCACAGATTGCGCGCAGATTGCATGCAGGTTGCGCACGGATAGTGCCCGGATTGCGCACAGGTTGTGCGCAGGTGGCGCACAGGATGCAAAGGGAGTTAAAAATGTGAAAAGTAAGAAGTAGTTAAACCCAGAATTTTATAAAAGATTAATGGTGCATCGAAATTGAGATCCGCGAAGTGCCAAGTGTTCCTTGTTATATGGACTAACTTCGCCCGATATAAAAGTTTTTGTGATTCCTCATAGATTTTCTTCCACAGGTGGCTAAAGTTGGCATTCTGGACCAGAATGCAACTGTGTAAAATGTGCAGAATTGGAGTGAAGGTTGTCATTTTTGAAGAGATGCAGTTCCCACACCCGATGTCGGAATGGAGCATGAAGACAGGCATTGGAAAGCTTGTCCAGCAGGGAACAATGATGCATGACCAGAGTTTGAATGAGGTCTACATATATCATAGATATTTAGTGCAGAAGAGTGCCAGCGACTATTTTGACAAACAAATTTTGTGGTCAATATGGGTAATTTCTACAATTGCATGCCCGGAAGTAGCATGCCATGAAATTGAACCAGCGACGATGTGAAAGAGGAAGTTCATGCAAGGATGAGGGATTGGAAAGGGAGAATTCCTTAACCCCTGTCTTGCTAACTATATTTATATTTTATAAGCTTTATGTGCATAAAGTTATGGCATAAAAATGTTAAAAATGTAAGGGATTACATAGATATATATATGCACTAGATGGCATCTTAACAAACATTGCATAGTGCATATGGAAATGCTTGTGCATAAATGGGATATTGCATATTGGTAGAATAATGAAGTCTGCATATGCAATGAACCACTAATGGAGAATATTGTGGTTGATAATCACTATTGATGTTGGTATTGGTTGTAGGACCAAAGATAACAAAGAGCATGGCTAAATGTGCTGAGGATGTTGTTGCATGAAGCCAACAACCTTATGTAGAAAGGATGGTGCAACAAATTTATGATCATAAAGTTGGCAAAAGGACTGAGCAGCTTTGGTAAGAGGCCAACTGATCAGGTAACATCAGGCAATGTTTATGGTAACCATGCAGGTAATGATTATTGGTGCCAAATTGCATGAATGTTGAAAGAGGATTTGGTAAGATCTCTTCAACTATGTTTGAGCCATGTTGAATTAGTTTGCATGTGATATTGAATACCGATTGGGACTGTTAACCTACCAAGCTTGGTGAGGTGTGGGTAAGTGAAGGAAATGATCCTTACACCCTATGACTATTTAGAAATCTCAATGCATTCATATGAATTTATATCATGCCAGGTGTATGTTGGTTATGTGCTTAACAACCAAAGCAAGTGAGGACCGGTGGTCCTGAATATGGTAATGCATGTTGTATGAGATAGTCATGATTAAGTCATAATATGCTTGAATGCATAGTACTCATGAAACAATGCAAGGTGACATTGAGTGGATGTGCATTAAGAGATTTTATAAATCTTGTAGTTAAGCATTGAGAGAATGCATATGAAAAACTTGAGTAAATGTTGTGAATATGCATGCAGGTGGGTACCTACACCTGAGGAGATGTATTGTGTGCATGCATGATGGTGATATATGTATATGTCTCATTATAATTGAGCAATAGATTAGATGATGAACTAATGATAATTCTGATATCATTTCATGAGCTGCTATGAATGCAGGGGAAGAAATTGCATGAAGGTAGTCATGATTGACATACTTCCAGAGTGCTCTGTTGGAATGATAGAGTTGTATAAATGATATGGCTATGAATAATGAGCATTTAAAAGCTTTAAGTTAATTGCATAAATGATGTGACTGTACCTTGCAATTTTAGTATGATAATGATTTACGTGAAGTAAATGAGTTTGGTGATATGGATATGTTAACAGCTAGAAGTGTTTGAATTATGGAATGTTATAATTCTGGAAATGCTTCAGTGACTGTTGCAGCAATGAAATATTATATGCATGGGGACTCACAACATGTTTGGCTGATTGAAAGTTTCAGACTCCAAGTAGAAATGTCTTGCGTATGGCAATGGGGATAAGACCATAGTAAAGACTGAGCTCTACCATGTGCAAAGGCCAAAGGTTATGAGAAGGTTCTCATGGTTGTGGAATTTAATTTATGCATGAAACAGATCTGAAAATGTTCTGATTTAAGTTTATGAGAATAATATCATGGCTGCAAGTCTAATTCTATAGGGAGCAGATTTGCGAATTCGATTTAGAGCTTATGAGAAGGAATCTCATGATTGAGAGCTCTAAGTTATGTTAGTAAGAACAGTTGTAAATCTCAGATTTGTAAATGTTTCGGATTTGAAATTTTGCTAATAATTGCTAATGACTGTTTGGCTTATATGAAAATGTGGCAGGAGGACATGCTGTAAGTGGATGCTCATGTATGGCAGCGGGCATAAGACCATAATGGGCAGAGTGGTGTCACTTACAGGAGCCAAACAATATGAGGATAGCCTCATGGATAAGAAAACCAATTTCTGTAGTAGACAAAGTTGCAAATTCATACTGAATTTAATTATTAGTGCCAAGGAATTGGTTATGGAACAATCAGATTTGAATGGTATTGTTAAATGTTGCTGACTGTTTGGCTGTTTAATAAGTGTGCCAGGGAGACACATTGCAATAAGACCAAGAGAGAGAGGTCCTGCAGAAGCCAAACTTCATGGGAAGGGATTCCATGATTTGAAAATGGGTTTCAGGTGAAATGCCATAAGACATTATTAATGTCTCATCTGCACTACATGATTGGTAAACAATATGAGTGAGATGGTGAAGATTATGTCAGTAAGACATGTGAGAGGCATGTAACATCAAAAGGAATTGGGATGGCAAACCGAGGGACTGTCAACTCAGAGAAGGAGCCCCCATTCCTCATTAAAGAAGAGAAATAACATCTGCAAATGGATAAGTGTTCCATAAACCCTGATTGGTATATATATATATATATACAGATATGCATGTCTAATTATTAGAGTTAATATGCAAAGCATGTTTTGATTTTATTTCCATTATGGCAGACTGCTTGAAGTATGATTAGGACCTTCATAGTTCACATCAGTAAGGAGTGCACGCCTTTCTAGTGCTGAGTTATGTTAGGGATGCCAATATTGACTACGCCTTAAGGGAATGGACGCATTCCTGGTGTTTCAAGGTCGGATAGTGAATGTTATGAAATATGTTTACAGTTTAGGGCAGCAATACTAATGAACTTGCTTATCCATCTTGTGTTGACAGCCTAAACAGATTGTAATTGATGTTACACACTAAAGAATATAAATAAAAGGATGTTGTGAGGGGTTGTGGTGGAAGGGTTAATATAAATAAAAGGATGTTGTGGAGGTTGTGGGGATTTTGATGAAGGGTTGTGAAGTATTGATGAAAGGGCTATTATGTGCCTATGGCTCCATAGTAGAGCCTTGACCTAGAAATGGCCGTAGTGAAGTTTCCTTCCAGTCAGCGTGAAGGTGTACTGGTAAGGTGTTGATTATTTGATGATTTGGAGCAGCCTGCGTGCTGGCCAAACATCCTAGTCCGCAGGAGGATCCCAAGGCTTATAAAGTAAAAGCAGGACCCTGTGGACCAGAGAAGAAATGCACAATATAGATAAGTATTCAATTTCATTTATTTCTTGTTTGGAATAATGAAGATTACACGTATAAGTCTTGTAACAGTTAAGCTGATGCACTATTGTTTCTTTGTTGGAAACCTTGGCCATACAGGAAGCAAGGACCCTGAAAGAACTATAAATTGCTTGGTAAATCCAGAGAGTGGCTAGTTGGGTAAGATTATTAATGATTTGGAGCAGCCTGCATGCTGGCCAAACATGCGAGACTATTAATGATTTGGAGCAGCCTGCGTGCTGGCCAAACATGCGAGATTATTGATGGTTTGGAGCAGCCTGCGTGCTGGCCAAACATGCAAGATTATTGATGATTTGGAGCAGCCTGCGTGCTGGCCAAACATGCAAGATTATTGGTGATTAGGAGCAGCCTACGTGCTGGCCAAACATACAAGGTTATTTGATGTTGAGGGGAAGCCTGCGCGCTGGCCAAACACCCAAACCCATAGGTGATTCCAAGGCTTGTAAAGCAAAGAAGGACCCTATGGAATAAAGTGAAGACATCTAATGTAGATAAGTATTTGGTTATCTTGTAATTTCTTGCTTATGAATATACATATGTATATGATTTGGTTATGATTTCCTATGAAAATAAACTAAACATGTGGATTAATTCAATGTTTGAGTGTAGGTATTGCTGGAAACAATGACTATGAAAGCATCTCAAGGATGCGTGTGGACATATAACCACCCTAAAGAGCTTAGCATGAGCAGTAATGAAAGATGGGGCTAGTGGAACTGTGTGAGTCCTAGCAACCAAGAGTTAGACCAACCAAGTGGAGGAACTCCATGGTTGAGATATTTGGAATAGACCATAGACACTACATGTCATAGCCAAGAAGGGTAGGTCGAGCATTCACGTGAAGTGAAAGAGAACAAGAGCATGAAAACCACAGTGGTGGTGTGGGTTCCAGAATGGAACAAGACTAAGAGGAGAAAACTCTTACTGCTCTCTCTCTTTCCTTTTTGTTGATGCATTTATAGAATTAGAAAATTGTTGAATGCATGCATGACTGAAAGTAAAAGTGTGTTTATTTGATTAAAGTGAATTGTGAATGTCAATTAATGAATTTCCTGTGAATGGATGAATATGAAGGAATTCATGTGTATGTTGGGAAAGCATAAAAAGTGTGGAAGTCTCACGAGTAAAACATGGACTATCCATGTCAACTGGGGGAAAAACCATTGACTGGTTTTTTTTAAATGTTTGGGTTATGCTTGGCCTAACGAGAATTGTAATGATGAATTTCACAGGTGAAAATTGAATCAATTGGTTGCAGCCGGTGCAGGCAAGTGTTGCTAGTGAGAAAAGTGTGGTCAGTTGTTTCCATTGACCATGGCAGCAGACCAAGGGCTATTAGAATTGGCTGGAAGTCTTCTTCAAACAATTGCCAAGACCCAAGAAAATCTTGGAGAGATGCTCAAGATGCAAAAGCACCAGAATGAGATGAACCACAAGGTCTTGCAGGACTCTATTCGTCTGCAGAAAGAGGTAAAAAGCATTATGAGGGAAATCAGCAAGGGAAAGAAAAGTGGATCAATGAAGAAGCATTCATCCAATCATCCGGTTAATAAACGCTCCAGGTGGGAAGACTCAAAGGAAATTGAGCAGGTAAAGATGAAGCAGCCAGTGAAGTGTTGGAAATGTGGAGGGGATCATTGCCTCCGCAACTGCCCAACAAGAGAACCTCAAGAGGGTAGCAGCCATAAAGTTTTTAGACTTATGGATGAGCTGGAAGATCCGAATCAGCAGGAGCAGCTCGTGAAGATCAAAGGACTTGGTCCTGAAAGTTCAAAGTAAAGAACATAATGCAGGGCAGATCTGCAAATTTTTTGAAGTTTTGGACATGTGTAAATTGTGTATGTATGCCTAAGTCTTGGAACACCAAGGACGGTGTTATTCTAAGGGGGAGGGGATTGTAATACCCCCTTTCTGACTCTTAGGATGTATTAGCATTTAATGTAAATAATGTATACATGTGATGTATGTTTCCTAGTGTGGAGCTCAAGGCCAAGGCCCCGCTAGTGAAAGCCCGAATTTGATTTAAAAGGGCAAGCATTGATATTTGATGCCCATGTGCTCTTAAGCCATGGAAATTGTAAAAGGATGTAAATAAACTTCACAATAAAATTTTTAAGACTGGCTATGGAAGCAACGAATGAGAAGGGGCCATGTGTATCCACTAGGGAGTGGTGAGGGGGTTGTGGGATTGAACCATAGGCTACCATATGTCACCTTGAGAACCCATTTGACTTACCTTGCTGACATTTATTTATGTTGTAAGGAAGTGGTTGAGGAATTCAGTCCATGGCTTCAATGGAGCATGGGCAGCCCATAAATTCGTATGGCAGAGTATGGGCTCTGTTTTCTTGTACCACAAGCCACTCTACCTCATGGGAGTTGCTTCTTCCTCATCCCCATTCCATTGTGAAACTTGCCAGCACCATTTCCATCCAAAAATGAATTGCCAGCAGGGAGAAAAACCAGAAATCGCGACCTTGAGAGAACCCACGTTTGGAAGAGCCATAAACGCCCAGATTTGGCATTTGACAGTGAAATCCAATGGGGGATCCATAGATATGAACCTTGGGGCGAAATTGAGAGTATTAGATACCCCGAAATCCATTGGAAAACCCAGTTTTTACAGCCCAGAAATGAAGTGACGGGATTGAGTTATTGGATAACAGAACTGTGAGAAATCCAAGTGTGAATGACTGAGCAGAGGTTTGGTTTGCTTGATAAAACCAGTGAAGGCTAGAATCTCAAGGAATTAGCAACTGGACCTTTCTATGCCCACCCTGAAGAGCACTGGAGGGAAGGGACGTCTGAGGGACTGTGCAGCAGAGAATGGGACCTTCCTTGTGTTGAGTGCGGTAGGTATTGTGGGTGCCATGACTGTTGAGTTCATTTGAGATGCCTGTAGCTTTGTGGTTGATCTCATTGGCTTAGCATCCTCCTCATTTGTCATTTGTATGCTTGATAAACCAAACGGTGTGTTGGCTTAGCATAGCTGATGATCGAAACCATGGCTGTGAGTGAGCCCAGCTAGTTCTTCCTTAGTGGATACACAACCCAGCTCGGGGGTGATCTCTTAGCTGAAAGAATATAGGCTGGATAGAGATCTATGGTTGGGTGGAACGTTTCTCTCACATAGCCAATTGTTTGGACAGCTTCATCTTCAAGATAAGTGTTCTATGTATTATAAATTATTTGCATTTTGTGTTCTGCAATATGTTAAATTGTCCATGTTTAATGAAATGAATTGATTATCTTAATTTGGAATCCATGCATGGCATTGGAACGAGATTGAGTCTCTATATGATGAATCGTCCTCTGCTGTGATATATGTATATATGTTAGGCATTACTGTTTGTGTGCTTGCTATTACGTTTAATTCCGCTGTGTTTATATTGAGTTGATTTTGCACACAGAAGTTTTTAATTGTTATGAATTTATGAGAAAAGAAAGAATATTGGGGCTAAGTCTACCAAAAGCCTTGTATGTTTTGGTAATGTTCTCTCCCCTACAATTGGAAGGCGGGAGGGGACGTTACAGTAGAGATCTCTCTAAGATGATTTCACCAGCATGTAGACACTATAGACTTCCTCCCTTTGGAATGGGAGTGAGCTTCACTTATATAGGATTAAGTGGATAGGGTAGGTTGAGATATGGTAGGAGAGAGATAGGGGATCCTTCCAAGAGGTTAGGAACCGAGTGCCAGCTCTCCCAATAGGTCAAGGATAAGGATCCATGTCAGCTGGCTTCGAGAATGGGCTCGAAGGAGCTATTTTTTTCTATTAACTGACATCGTCGCACCCTATAAGAGAGAAAGATGCGACGTCGCAGGTTGCATGAGTGCAGCCTGCGACGACCTCTCAAAACCTAGTGTAAATGAGTTCACATCTCTTCCAGGTTAATGACTTAGCCAAGGAAACTTTAGGGATGTATACACTGAATCTCATGATGGTAATATTTTAGGTGTAACAACGATACATCGTGGCATCAACCGACTCTGATGAAGCATCACTCAATAGCTTCAGGTTCGATGCCATAGGTGTGGCCATGGCTTTGCAGCCCATCATCTCGAACCTCTTCAGGATCTCTACTGCATACTTCCCTTGTCCAAGGAAGATTCCATCCGCACTCTATCACACCTCCATGCCTAGAAAGTAGTGCATCATACCCAATTCCTTCATCTCGAACTCAGCAGCAAGCTTCCTCTTTGTGTCAGCAATCAACCCATCCTCACCTGTCACAAACAGGTCATCTACATACAGTAAGAGTATCACTTGGTTCCCTTCCTCAACCTTGTAGTAAAGGTTGGAATCCGCTTTACTCTTGGTAAATCCCAAACTAGTCAGGAAGCTATCAATCCTGTCATACCACGTCCTGGGTGCTTGTTTCAATCCATAAAAGGATTTCTTCAATTTGCACATATGAGTCTCCCTGTCACGTGTCTCAAATCCGAGTGGCTGCTCCACATACACCTCCTCCTCTACTACACCATTCAAGAACGTTGTCTTGACATCCATTTGGTGTATCTTCCACTTCATCACTATAGCCAGAGCAAGTATTGATCTGATGGAAGTGTATCTAGCTGCAGGTGCAAATGTCTCCTCGTAGTCTCTCCCTTCCTTCTGGGAGAAGCCACGTGCCACAAATATCTCTTTGTGTTTCTCTAAGCTGCCATCTGCAGCATGCTTGATCTTGTAGATCCATTTGGAATTCACAACATACTTCCCTACTGGTCTCAGGACCACATCCCATACATCATTCTTCATGATCGACTGGTACTCCTCGATCATGGCATCCTTCTATTCTTTCTTCTCAGTTGCTTCTTCATAGTTTGAAGGTTTTTTATCAGTGATGTCACACAGCAGAGCTACATAACTGGAGAATGGTCTCGGTCTCTTGATTTCTCTATGCATTCCCTCTGGAGAACCATATCTCTCTGCATATTGAATTGCTTCTTGTACCCATGCTCGTTTCCTCTTGTGAGAATTCTTCTCATGTGGTAGATCTACAGGTTCCTACGGGTCTTCCATCTCGCGTTCTTCATGATCTTCTGGATTTGCTTCATTCATTGTTGTATCTCGGACCCTGGGTGCTTATGGTTCTTCAATGTCTTAATAGGTATCCTTCTGGATTTGTGATATGATGAGTCTTCGTCGAATGTTACATCCCTGCTGATGTCAATATTCTTGAACCCTGGGAAATATATTCTGTAAGCCTTCGAGCTTTCACTATATCCCACAAATATACCCTTCTTTCTTGAAGGATCTAACTTCGTCCTCTTCTCTTTTGGAATATGTATGTACACCGGGAAACCAAATATTCTGAGATGGTTGACTTCTAGTTTCTCGCCAGAGAAAGCTTCTTCTGGTGTCTTGTTGTCAAGTACTCTATGTGGAGTACAATTTTGTACATACACGACTGTCCTAGCAGCTTCTGCCCATAGATGCATAGGAAGATCCTGGTCATCAAGCATCACCCTTGATGCTTGCATAATTTTTCTATTCTTCCTTTCTGCAACTCCATTCTGTTGTGAATTATATCGAGTGGTCAACTCCCTCTTAATCCCTCAATCTCTGCATAATTTCTTGAAGTCTTCTGATGTGAACTCTCCGCCATTGTCTAATCGAAAAGTCTTGATTTTCTTCTTTGTGTGGCTCTCGATCAAGGCTTTGAATTCCTTGAACTTACTGAATACTTCATCTTTTCTCTTCAAGAAATATATCCATGTCTTCCTAGAAAAATCATCAATGAAAGAAACATAATATACATACCCACTCATTGAACTGGATGACATCGGACCGCATACATCAGAGTGGATGATTTCCAAGATTCCTTTATCCTTGCTCTCGCAACTTGGAAATGTCTTATTTGTATTCTTTCCTTTCGCATAACCTTTGCAAACGCCTTCATGCTTTGCTTGGATTTCTGGAAAACCTTCAACAGCTTTTCTTGCAAGAGGTAGTGCTCTATAGTGCACATCTGCAAGCCTTCTATGCAGTAGTTCACTTGGCTCCATGGATCCATGGACCAACGCTTATTCTGGTTGGACCTTCAGTTTGTATAACCCTCCCTCTTGCTCTCCAATCACTACTGCATCATCTATGGTCTTTCCCTTTGGCCACATAATAACTTGGCCATATACAAATGCAACCCTCATACCTTTTGCATCCAATGCAGATATGGAGAGGAGGTTCTTCTTTAGTCCTATTACAAACAGGACATCTTTCATCTTCATAGACTCCAGAGTCTAGCTTATAAGAGGCTTCACCACTTCCTTTTATAGGATACTGGTAGTCTGTTAGGAACCCATGTCTTTACTTTGTTACTATATTGTTGTTGGACGCATATGCTTTGTAAGACGTCCCGTAGTATTTATTGATCCATAGTTTGTATTATTGGTGTTGGGCACATATGCTTCGTAAGTCGCCCATAGTATTTGTTGGCCCATAGTTTGTATTGGCCCATGGTTTTGACCCATAGTATTGGCGCCTAGACTTAGTATATAAGTGTGCGTTGAGGCCAATGAAGGCACCGTGAAGTTATTTGTATTGAACTTTCTCAAAGGAGGTTTCCCCCTTGAAGTGGCCTGCGATCAATAAAAGCGATTTTGAGTTCTGTTATTTCTGCTATCTCATGTATTTTCATTAATTAATTGTTGCAGGTTCATCACATCTAGTATCTAAGCACTTTCTTGGGCTCGTTGGGTGGAATTTCTGCCAAAAATTTTTTTCGCATCTATTGCAAGTTTGTATCTGGGAATAATCCCTATCCGCTTAACTATGGGAAGTACTTGGGAACAAGCCCTAAAACGCATTGTGAGGAGTACCACAGGAACCCCAAATTAGCTGGCCCATTGAGAGGACCTGCCAGTGAAAAGGGCAATGACCCCTACCTGATTGACTAGTTCCCACCCGTGAGGTAAACCAAGAGCTGTCGTTTGTGCCAAAGTGGTTATCAGTTTTACTTGAGCCGTGGAGTGAAGGGTAATACCCCAATACGCAAGCCATCATTCAACATTGGTGGCCGAGTGAAACCCCTGAACTGTTAGGAAGCCGAGCATACCTGGGGTCCATATCTATTTTCAGTTGAACTATTGCCGATCACTTCCGCGCTGTTTCAGATCCATTCTGAAAGTCGTTCCAGATCCAGCCATTTCAGATCTTTTATGAAAGTCGTTTCAGATCCATTCTTAAAGTCGTTACAGATCCAATCGTTTCAGATCTATTCTGGAAACCATTTTAGATCCAACCGTTTTCGATCCATTCAGAGTCGTTTCATATCCATTCTGAAAGTCGTTTCAAATCCATTCTGAAAAAAAATAAAAAATTCCATTTTTTCGCCATATCTCCTTTGTTTTAACTCTGTTTCCCTTTAAACTTCACTAAAACACCTGCAATCCCATTCTTCATATTTCATTCCTGAGGACCTTATCCCAAATTCCACTTCATAAAACCAGAAATCCCACATTTGTCTATTTTTAGGGTTTTGCCATAACTTCTTCGATTTTCACCCAATCGCCTTCAAATTTTGCCGCCGTGTTTATTCCCTATTTCTACTTCTTTGTCCCTCTCTGACAAATTTTCCCATTCTTTCACCCTGCTTCTGAAATTCTCATTTTCTACTTCCCTGTCCTTTCGAAAGTGTCCAAAACCTAGACAAACCCCAATTACCCATCAGAGTTTTTCCCAAATCCAAATTTCTCTTTACTAAATAAGCTTATGTTTGTGTTTTTCTACCCATTCCCAAAAAAAAAAAAAAAAAAAACTCCTGGTTATGGTTGTCACCCGCGCAGCAGCAAAAACCATGGAGAAAGTACTTGCAGCCATCCAAACCAAACTCCAAGATCTGGATGACAAATTTCTCGGCCTCCATCTTGAGCATTCAGCCATGAACAACAAACGACAGTTCGAGTCTTCATCAGACAATGGGTTCTCTTCTTCCAACAATTTTCATGGTCCGAAGCTTGATTTTCCTCGCTTCATTGGTATTGATCCAACTGGCTAGATCTATCGTGCCAAACAGTATTTCAGTCTGCATAATACTTTTGATGTCACCAAAGTTCCACTTGCATCCTTTCATTTGGAATAGGAAGCTCTTCAATGGTACCGTTGGTACATCAAGTCTCATGAAGAGCCAAAATGGCCAAATTTTTGCCAGCTCCTTTTGCAACGATTTGATCCTAGTGCTTTTGATGACTTCATAGGAGCCCTCACTAAACTTCGCCAAATTGGCACTGTGAGAGAGTATCAGACAGAATTTGAGAAACTAGCCAATCGCACAGAAGGATTATCTGATGAATTCTACAAGAGTTGTTTTATCAGTGATCTTAAGGATGAAATCCACTCAGAGGTTAAAATGTTATGTCCCAACACAATGATGGAAGCCCTGGGGTTGGCTAAGTTGGCAGAAGACAAGATTGCATCCCAACAATGCTCCAAACCCACTTTTGTTCCCTTCTGAAATATGGGTTCTCAATGACCTCCCATCCTGCCAGCTCCTCGACCAACTCTTATCAAGCATTTGTCTGAAACGAAGATGCAGGCACGCAGAGAAAAAGGGCTTTGTTATAATTGTGAAGAGAAATTCACTCGAGAACATAGATGTGTTCAGCAAAAGCTCTATCTCTTGGATGTGGATTCTCCGCCTGCCTCTTAAATTGGTGAAGAAGCTCCAAATACAATGGATGATAAGGTTGACATTCAGGAGCCTCCTATTGGCCCTCCGTCTCATGAATACCACCCATAGATATCTCTCCATGATTTAGCCAGAATCACCACCACCCAATCAATGTGGGTCAAGAGTTACTTCAAGAATCTCCCTCTTACCATATGGTAGCACTCATAACTTCATTGACCCTCGGATCGCCAAACAGGCTGATTGTTTTATCCATCCTTGCTCCAACTTTGAAGTCATGGTTGTCAATGGGGGCACCTTACCTTGAAAGGGGAAGTGTCACAATGTTCGTATCTCTATGGAAGATTATAACTTGCATTCTGACATGTTTTCCTAGGCCTTAGGCGGATGTGATGTGGTTTTGGGTGTTCAATGGTTACGCACACTTGGACCCATCTTATGAGATTTTGTTGAAATTTGGATGTAGTTTTCATTCAATGGGAAAAAACACAAATTTACAAGCTTACAACCAGGGTCTCTCTGCATCATCAGTTCACATCGCTTAGAAAAACTCCTTAAGAAGAATTCACATGGTGTCATCGCTCAACTCCATTCCATTCAGATGCACCCATCAACGGTCTCCACTACTCCCTTGGATCTCCAACCAATTTTGGATAGATATATCGGTGCCTTTGCTGAACCAGTGGGATTGTCGCTTTCACGAGACCTTTTCGGTAATAATTTAGCCACCTCTACATCAGCGAAGGAAATGATGGATATTTTTCATGCAGTACAGACGTGACAGCCATACCTATTAGGGAATTCTTTCTACATCAAGACTGCTCACAAGAGTCTGAAATATTTCCTGGAACACCGGGATTCCTCACCTGCACAACTGAAATGGATTCGCCAACTCCTGGGTTATGCCAATGAGATCACTTACATGAAGGGTCAAGACAATTTGGTGGAAGATGCTCCTTCTCGCACAATTGATGCCCCAGTTTCTCTTACAACTATTTCTTTGCTTGTTCCAAATTGGTTGCAATCTATTCAACAAGGCTGTCTTCTTTGAACTCCATGCGTCTCCATTGGTAAGGCACTCCAGGTTCCTCCAAATGTATGAGCAGGCACAACATACCTTCTTTTGGAAGGGAATGAAAAGGACAATTCAACAGATGGTGGTTGAATATGATACCTTCCAGCTCCTTCTGGGATTGCTCGAACTCGTACCCATCCTTCCACGGATCTAGACAGATATGTCTCTGGAATTCATTGAAGGGCTCCCTAAATATGGAGGGCAGGCTGACATTACCAATAAATGTTTGGAAACTTATCTTCGTTGCTTCATCTCCGAACAACAACCTCTGTGGGCGAAGTGGCTCCCTCTCGCTGAATGGTGGTACCCTACTGCATCTAAAATTACTCCATATGAAGCAATCTATGGTCAGGCACCACCATTTCTTCTTCATTACACCCTCAACAGTGCACCAATTCAGGCAATTGACACGGTTCTTCGAAACCGCGATCAGATTGTTCGCATTTTGCAGGACACTCTTCACATGGCCAGAATTCGAATGAAACAACAAGTCGATCAGCACCGTTCCGAGCAAAATTTTCAACCAGTTGATATGGTTTTTCTTTGTCTACAGCCTTACAAGCAATCCTCCTTGACACTCAAAGGGCGTCCGCTTATCTCTTGCTATATCATAGAGGTATTCATTCAATGGCACGACATGCAACCAGAGGCTACTACATGGGCACCACTCCTTCAGATTCAACATCAATTTCCACATCTAAAGCTTTGAGGACTAAGCTTTTTCTAAGGGAGAGGGGATATTAGGAACCCATGTCTTTACTTTGTTAGTATATTGTTGTTGGACGCATATGCTTTGTAAGACGTCCCGTATTATTTGTTGATCCATAGTTTGTGTTATTGTTGTTGCGAGCATATGCTTTGTAAGTCGCTCGTAGTATTTGTTGACCCATAGTGTGTATTGGCCTATGGTTTTGACCCATAGTATTGGCGCCTAGACTTAGTATATAAGTGTGCGTTGAGGCCAATGAAGGCACCGTGAAGTTATTTGTATTGAGCTTGCTCAAATGAGGTTTCCCCCTCGAAGTGGCCTGTGATCAATAAAAGCGATTCTGAGTTCTGTTATTTCTGCTATCTCGTGTATTTTCATTAATTAATTGTTGCAGGTTCATCACATCATCCCCAAGTTTCACTTTGTGGGGTGACTCATGTTCATATAGGTTCATAAAGGATTCCTTGAATCCTATCATATGCTTGGAAGCCCCACTATCTATAAGCCAATCATTGCTTCCATGTGTAATAGTTCCTGTGAGGGCAGAGATCAAAACATACTCTTCATCACTTGAAGAATCTTCACTTTCTTCTATGGCTCTCTTCCTGGGAGGTTCATCATCCTTTGCAGTGTGAGCATGATGTCTTCTCTTGTTGCTCTTCTTCTTGTGAGAGCCACTTTTATTTATAGGACAATCCCTGGAGTAGTGTCCCTTCTCATCACATGTATAGCATCGAATGGTGGATACATCTCTTCGAGATCTAAAGTTATCCCTCTGATTCTGGTGGTGGTGTTTTTCTTTCTTGCTGTGGTGGTGCACCCTCTTGTTATCATTCCTCCTGGAGTGTGTTGTGAGAGCTTGGTCTTCATTACCCATATTCTCTTCTCGAGCTACGAGTCGAGCTTCTTCTTGTGAGCATTCCTCCCACGGCCTACTGAATGTGATGAGCTTCTTCTTAGCACAAATTCCTTGAATGAAGGAATCCCATGACCTAGGGAGACCATTCAAGGTGGTCATCACTATTTCTCCATTCTCTATATTTTCTTCCATGGCTTCAAGTTGTTCCTTGATTTGAGAAACCCTTGTGAAGTAAGACTGGATGGTTTCTACATTTTGTATCTTCAGATTCTTCAATTGGTTCCGCAATGTCATCTTCCGATTTATATTCTTTCCTTCAAATAGCTTGCTCAAGGAATCAAACATCTCCTTGGGTGTCTTTAGAGATGACACGTGGTATGAGATGGTCCTTGATAGAATCTGCAATAATCCTCTTAGCCTTGACCAAGTTCTTCTTATGTAAGGCCTTAGCCTCATCTCCCTCTGGAACTGGAACCTCTTCATTCACATAGGTGTCCAAATCATTCTCTTCTAGGAAAAGTCCAATCCTATACTTCCATGCTCGGAAGTTATCAGTCCCTTCAAGCCTATCCTCAAGATTGGTGTGGTGAGACATCTTTAATGAGAAACTCAAATGGAAATAGAAAAGCTTTAGGTCTTACCACTTGAATTGCTGAAACTGGATCTGGAGCTGGCTAGGGTTTGACAGAGAAACCCTAAAAATTCAAACTTGGAATTTGAAACTTTTGTCTGAATAGAAAGATGCGCCTTGTTGAGGCGAGCAAGCCGGTACCCTTGGATTTTGAAAATTCCAAAAATTGACCCCTTAAAAGTGACTTGTGAATTTCGGACCTGCAGTTTCTAGTCCTTTCTGGTTTTTTGGTTTTCTGGTCCAAAGTCAAATTAGGGTTTGACTTATCCCGGGGTTCTACCCAACCAAAAATTTCGATATTGGTCTCTAAATTTTGATTTTGATGAGGAGAAAAATCCTGTGCTGAGAGCACTCCAAAATTCCACTTCTGTGAAAAGCCCTAATTTCCCGCAGCAGTGATAGGCCAAAAATTGAAAATGCTCAGAATCAATTTTTGTTTCAACAGAAATATGCACCTTCCTTAGGTGAGTTATCCTAGCCTCTTTTTGCTGATGATATGTGGAGAGAAACCCAAAAATTAAGAGGCCCTAGCTTCTGCAGCTGCACGGTGTCTTCTTCTCAGGTTAGTTCTGATACCATGTTAGATTTTCACTATTTAATTCAATATGATCTAGGATCTTATCTGAGAGAATAAAATGCACAGCAAATCAAAGACAAGAAACAAGAGACACAAAGAGTTTCATCGGGGAAACCATAAAGGAGAAAACCCCGCAACTTCCTCAGAGATAGAATGAGCAACAATACAAAACCCCAAAAGATAGAAATGGTCTCCAGCAGCTTCTCTCTTCTTCACTTGTGCGAACTCCTCCTCTCTCTCACTAATGCACAAATGAGTGAGTGAGTGAATGTGTAAATAGAGAGGAGCATCCTCTCTATTTATACTTTACCTTCACTTGACTTTTACCCTAACTGGGCCGACTTCTCCTAGGAGATTCTAACAACCCCCTACCACATAACTCAGGGACGACCTCTCTAAGAGAATCTAATAACCCTTTAAGTACAATGATAAATTTCTCGATAAGAGGAATAAACCTCTCCGTCAGAAGTACAATAGCAATATATGAATACAATATAAAATATACAAGTGAATACATTCCGAAGTTACAAATACATTAACACCACCCTACTACTTGGTTGGAGGCCACTTAGTGTGTTTGATCGTGCCCAAGTTATATCCGATGCTCAATCTAAATACTTCAACCTTCCTCCACATCCTTGCTGAAATATGGTAGCTTCTCAATAACCTACCCCCACCCCTTAAGGTCCACAAGTTGACACAGGGATGAAATCGAACGTTAACTCAAGGGTCTCTACTACAGTTGTGATGAAAAACATTCTCCATAGCAAAAATGTGAGGAGCAAAAATCTTTATGGGAATTTATGAGGACATATTTGGTGAGGAAGTTGATGGTGACTCAAGAGGAAGTCATTCCCATTACTAAAGAAGTTCCTCTTCCTAACCAACCAAGTGAAGAGCCCCAAATCCCCCTCCATGCTTTGGTCAGTGTTCCTTCTCCTTAGATGTTAAAGTTGATTGGCTAAATCAAGCAACAGAAGGTCGTTGTTTTAATCTACAATGACAACAACAATAATTTTATTCGTTGTCTCATTGCCCAAGAAACACATTTTTATACCCATATTGTTAACAAATTTTAGATTATGATTGCTAATGGGGGATCTATGAAATGTGGTGGCCGCTGTGAGAATGTGAAAATTCAAATGGGTGGCTATTCCTTGAAAACTCACATGTTTTCCATCGAAATTTGATCGAATGGATACAAACATTAGGCCCCATGATCACAATGAACATCCTGAAATTATACATGAGTTTACAAAAAGATGTAAATTCCTACATGCTCAAATGTCTCAAATCAAGTTCTCCAAAACATCTCCCATCAAATGGAAAAACATCTAAAAACTGGCTATTCTAACATTATTGCACATTATTGCACATTATTGCACCAACACTAATCAGGGTTTTCAAAAACTTGTGATTTTAGCCTTGAAAAAAATAGGATGCTACTGGTAGCATCACTTTTCGATTTTGAGGTAAAAATAGCCACTAAATGCAACATATAAAAAAACAAGAACTATTTAGAGTTCTCGTCATTTTGTATAATGTGTTTAGTGGGGAGGGTGTGCATATAGATCCTAAGAAAATTGGGGTGATGAAAGATCAGCCTTGTCCCAAGACCCTCAAAATTTTGTGTGGTTTTCTTGGCCTCACAAACTACTACCAAACGTTTGTCCAAAACTACAATAAAATTGTTGCTCCTCTTACCACCCTACTAAAAAATAATGCCTTATGTTGGAATAAGAAAGCTAAAAAAAAATTCAATGTTTAAAAGATGTTATGTGTACCACACCAATCTTCACCCTACTTAACTTAAATAAAACTTTTGTTTTGGAATGTGATGCATTGGGTAAAAGAATTGGGGCTATGTTAATGTAAGAGGAACGCTTAATCGCTTTCACTAGTAACCAATTATGTGATAGAAACTTGACCAAATATACCCATGAAAAAGAAATGTTGGTTATTCTTCATCCAGTTGATATGTGACATCTTTACTTGATGGGGCGTCATTTTTAGATTAAAAGACCATCACAACTTCAAATATTTCCTAGAACATATGTTGTCCTCCCTGGTGAAACAAAAGTGGATCACCAAAATGTTAGGCTATGACTATGAAATTATCTACTAGAATGACATGGAAAATGCGGCAGTTGATGCTCTCTAAAAAGTATGATGAGGAAGAGTCCATATTTTACTTATTTTTCTTAGTGCATGATTGGCTACATGTGATACATCAAATGGTCAATAGATGCCAAGATCGTGCACATGATCCAGCATCAATAGATCAACCCATTAGTACACCCAAGTTAAACTTGGCAAGATAATAAGCTCCGCTATAAAAGCCATATCACTTTGTTACAAGATTCCTCACTTAAACCCAAAGTGTTATCTGAATTACACTCCTCTCCCACAAAAAGTCATTATGGGTTTTAAAAAACAAATGATAGGATTAAGCATTTATCCCTTTTGGAAAGGCATGAAGAAGAGCATCCATACCCTTTTGGTTGAATCCGGTACTTGCCAATGACAAATGAAAAACAATGAAGTCTCTAACAACATTAAGACATTTACCCATAACTATATGGATTGACGTTTCTATGGATTTCATTATGAAGTTACAAAACCAGGTAACAAATTAATGATATTGGTAATTGTTGATCTTCTTTCCAAATATGGTCACTTATGTGCCTTACAACACCCATTCAAGGCCTCCACATTAACACAAGTCTTCCTGGACAATATTTTTAAACTATATGGCATGCCCAAGTCCATTCTGATAGATCATGATCCCACCTTCAGCAACAATAGCAACGCATATCCCCCACATACCAATGGCCAAACAAAAGCAATCACCCAAAGTTTGGAAGCCTATTTTCGTTATTTTGCTTTAGAACAAGCAGCACAATTCATCCAATGGTTACCCTCAATCGAATGGTGGTACAATATGTTGGAATTTGTGCAATTTCGGAAGTTATTCTTATTATATTTTATTGTAATTATGTGTACCTCCTACAGGAGATGATCTTGATGTAATTAATCATGTAAACCCTTGAAAGAATCAATGTAAACCTTGGGGAGAAAATTAAGTAAAGAAAAAGAATTATTAAATGTATTTTTATATTCCCCAAGACTAGTTGGTCCAAACAATTTGACAAGTCGGCCATGTTGAGGAAAAAGCCAATTTGGCACATGTATAAATAGAGAGGTAGTTCACCTCATTTGGTCACTCACTCAACCAAGCAAGTTCGCATCACTTGGAGAGAGATTCGCATCTGCAGCAAGGAGAAGGATATTTTGGGGTTTCATCTTGAAGAGTTCTTCCACTTTCTCTCTCTTGATATTGTATTGTGTTCTCATAATTGTTCATCTCTATACGAAGGTTGTTGGGTTTTCTCCTTGTTGGGTTTCCTAGGATAAATTCTCGTGTTTTTTGTTTATGTGCTTTGTCTTTTTTCTAGTGATCCTATTGATCTTATACAATTGAATTATACTGCTATAATTGTATGAAAAACTTACACAATACTACCTATCACAATGCTAAAATGGCCCCCTTTGAGGCAGTCAATGGACAACTGCCCTTGTCAATTATCTCAAACTTGCCATGCCTCTCTAAGGTTCAGGAGGTGGACAACACCCTGACAACCCATGTTAACATTATATATACCCTCAAAGACCAGCATAGATCCATATTAAACACCGAGAGCGATCTAATTTTTTTAGGTGTAAATTTTTTCATGTGTAAAAAAATTAAGATTAAAAAAAAATTATACCTCAAAAATTTGGATCCCTCTAGGTGCTTAATAGATATGGGTTCAAAATGGATCTATGGTGGTTTTAATTTTTTTATTTTATGGGTATACATGAATTTTTTTAATTACTTTGTATTTTTTATAAGTTATGAGTCAATATGAATTTTTAATTACTTTTTATTTTATGGAACGTAACAAAACATGACATCTCCACCATACTTTTTCCTTTTGGGAGTGTTACGTTACATAACGTAACATAACAACATCTTCATACTAAGTTGTAGAGCACCTCGCTACTCTCGATGCAATGTTTTGATGTTGGCTCAAAATCGCATGAAGCAACAAACTAATGAGCACCACTCTAAACATCATTTTGACAAATGTGATCAAGTGTTCTTACATCTCCAGCCCTATAAGCAAACCTCACTAAATGAGATAAGCAACTAAAACCTTTCTCCTAAGTTTTAAGGGCCCTATACTAAACTCAAACATATACGGTCCAGTTGCTTACAAATTGACTCTAGCCAAAGCTCCATATAATTCTTCATGTCTTACTTGAAAAAAGTGTGTCCAATTGCAAAGTTAAAACCTTCGAAAATTTGACAAGGGCTCCATTTGGTTGCAACCTAAAGGCCATCTTGAACAAACATGAGCATTATCTTCACTGGCACAGTATACATTAAGTTTTGATCCATTGGAAGAATACATAGCTTGAAGATGCTACATGAAAATCTACAAAGATCCTCCACCAATTTTCCCATCTCCAACCTTAAAATAAAGATCATTTTGTACAACAAAGGGAGGAGCCTATTAGGGTCCCACTCTAACTCTCCTAGTTGGTGGAGTAAGTTGTTACTTAATGTATCAAGGACCTTTCCTATCAAATAAGGTCCCACAAGATAATAGCATGTGCAATCAATAAATGTAAGTAGACTCATTAAAGAAGATCCACTAATTAGTGGTTGAGGCCTCATTAATGGAGGTCCACTAGGTGGTCAAGTTTTAGGTCAATTAAATATTGTATATTTGTATCAAGAATATGTAGTTGGTTGTCAAGTAAATATTATTGCATTTGGAGCCCTTCTCATGTTAGAGGTCACCCCCTTGAAAAGACAAGTGAACATTGCATCAAGTTATGAATATCAATAAAGGTTTGTTTAGCATTGTTATTTCTCAATTCTGGTTATGTTTATTTGCATCTCCTAGCTATATATTTCCATCTGTCTCGTTCTGTATATTTGCTTTCCACATTTATATTCCATCTATTTTCCTCTTAATATTATGTTTCAACTAGCAAGGAACTCCACACAATTAGTGTGCCAAACCTGGACATAAGTTGAAGCAAGCTCTGTACCAGGTCGTACAGCCATAGGCATGTTCTATTCCAGTACTAAGACACAAATTGAAGTAATTGTAACAGTTTTCCCAATGTCAATCTGACAGCAGGTTGAAATATGTCCACATGAAATGAAAGCCTTTGTATTCTAATAAAAACACAACTATTACAATTGGCATAAATCCATCTTAAACCCAGATCTATCAAGCATTTAGAAGGGTCAAATTTTTTGAGGTGTAAATTTTTTCTTGATGTATAAAAGGTTAAGATAAAAAATTTGCCTCAAAAAAATTGATCCCTCTCAAAATCTTGATAGATCTGAGATCTAAGTTTAAGATGGATCTATGTTGGTTTTAATTTTTTTAGCTTTTGTGTAAAATTTATACGAGTAGACATATGTTACCAAATAACTTTATTTAATTATTATTTTTATCATGTAAATTACATACATGACATCTCCCCCATACTGGCTTGTCGAGCAGCTCACAACTCTTAGTTCAAAAATTCTTCTCTGATGTTTTCATTCAACATGAGACTGTCAATGCTGCCCATATTAAAAGCCTCATCACCAACATATGCTGACTGAGACATTGCAGAACTCTAGAGGAGATAGCAGTCCGTGCCACATTGTAGCTCACATGCTTGTAAAATTAAAAAGTTAAAACAGCCTTTATTTCACATGTTGGACCCTGCCTCGAGTCAACAAAAGCTCTTACAGACCACAAATACATTGAATAAGAAATAAAATCATTGACCGACCTGAAAGCACTACCAACGGGCAAGCTCCTCAATTTATTTGGATATAATCACAAATTATAAAACGCCTATGGGGAAAATTTAATTTACACTCAACAAATAACAATTGGGCTTCCACGCACTCAACAAATTAAAATACAAAACATATACTGCTATTTCAGACCAAAAGAAGCTTCAAGCTTGTGGCGACAAAATAGACTGCAATGCTGCTTGCTGTTGAGGTTGCAAAGTCGACCATGTTGATGCAAGAACAGGTGGTGGCATTGTTTGCTGAAGTCGCCTTAGAAGCTGTACGATTTTAGAAATTGTCTCTTCTGAAGCAAGATCAGCACCAACAGACAAAATCTGCACCAAAGAAAGATTAACAGTTAATATGCATATCAAGAGGCCTTATGAATGAAAAAAAAACAATCTCAGATGTGCTAAATAAGTTAACAGTTCCATGTGGTCCATAGAACAGAGTTTCCACACTTGCGAGCATGACTCCCAAGCATGGCCTTTGGACAAGTACCACTACTCAGCCAACTCATATTCGCTGAGCATTGGCCAATCGATATTAACCATACTGGGAAGTAAATTTTCCTGCATTGAAAATGGATTTTTTTGCATTTATTATACTGCCAAGTATACCTTGTACAAGCATGCTAAGTATGCCAAATCAGCCCACGGAAGTGTGGCCCAGCAGCAAGCAGTGAGGTGATTGGGAAGAGACCAGGGTTCAAAACCCCCCAAATGGGTGCAGATGAGGTCAAGTGCAAGCCATGGGTGACTTTGATTGCATAGATACACCCCTCACAGAACGACAGCTTAGACAAACAGATTCTATAGGATGTGCTTATCAAAAAAATGCCAAATCACCCTCCTCGGTGAGTACAAGTATAGTAATATGCCAATAATTTCCAAAACTATTGAAAAAGTGCACAAAAATAGATGCAATTTGGTGGAAGGTAGGGAGTTTGCAATCAGGTAGCACAGCCTTCATTACAAGTAATGTAGCAGTTTTCATAAATGCAAAGCTAAAGTCTCAATTGCCAAAAGAATATAAATTACAATTAATACTCTGTATCTCACTTCCAAAGAAAACTTTGCAGGATCCCCTCTTTCCCGGAAAATCCAGAGAGGAGAGCTCAACCAACTGCCACAATAGCAGTTAACAACCCAGCAGGACTCAACTGGACTAAAATCAGAGACCTCATGGCGAACTCTGGTTTGAAACAGTCCATTGGAACCAACTGAGCTAACCCACTGAGCTTAGTACCTTGCCTTGTCATATTAAACAAACCATTTCTCCTCAACTAAATGTCTGATGATCAGCTTGGACTTTCAACTTTCTAGGTTCCCATCAAATCTATAGACTTCATTAATTTACTTCAACAAAGATTACAATCACACCCAAAAACAATTTTTAATGGAAATTACACTAAAATTATCTCCTTAAAAATTTAAAATGCTTCATGCAAGGAAAGGATCAGGTAGACTTCAAAAGCAAACCTCAGCAAAAACAGCAACAATCTTTGGCAAATACTGATTGCTTGGGCCAAGAAGTTGAGGATCAGACCTGTAGACAGGAAGCAGTTAACACGTGAAAAATAGGGTAGTTCAGACAGAACAAAATACACTCACATGAAAACTAAAACCAACAGAGCCCACATCAAGTTAACTACAACGTTTTCTACGCATACCTCTCTACCATTGAGCAGAGCAGTTCATGTAAAACTTTTGCTTCAACTAGATCATTCTTTATAGGCAGACAATTCAACCAGGCTGGAATAACCTGCAATTACAGACCCAATTGAACAATGAAGGACAAATTTTTCACAAAAGCAAAACAGTTGCATTGAAAATCATAATAAATATCAAATCAAAGGATTCCATTCCCCACACATAGTAGTCATATTAATGTGGAACAAAATCCTCAACAAGGAAATATTAAATAAGCAAATTATGGATACCTGAGATGCATTAATGCAATCTCTTTGATGTTCACAAATCTTGCCAAGGGCAGAGATTGCATTGTCTGTTGCCATTCTATAGTCAGGCAGGAGAGCTGATGGATGACTAATTACATCATTCAACTTTGATAGAGCTTCTGTTGTCATTGAACCAAATGAATCAATTAACACACTCAAGCTGGAAATACTTAAAACAGTAAGTAAATAGTATCATGTTACACAGCTCTACCTCCAACTAGGGGTTTTATCTTTGAGCCTCCATGTTCAGCACACACTCCAATTCCATAAACTGCTGACTGTAGAGAAACATAATTAATCAAAATATGCAGAGGGATCAGAAAACAGATAGATTCCACCTAAACATCAAAATGCACAACTAGGATGATTGCATTACCTGCCGGACATCAGCATCTTCATCTGTGCAAGCTTCAAGAAGAAATGGCAAAAATGTGTCATAATACCTGTCCCAAAAACAACATAAAATCAGTGATTATTCTACAAAAGAAGCCAAATAACTAATCCATATGCTTACATCTACCAAGTTTGGGTAAATTACTTTGTAGCAGCCACACCACACTGTTCTGCAACGTCATCAAAAATGCAGATTGCCACGCGTCTCTCTTCTTCAGTCCGGTCTTTTCCCTGTAAAAGAATATGTAGAAGGAACAAACAACAAGCCTTCAGAATACACCCCACAATTTGGGTAGTAGTAGATCCCAAGGTAACAATAGTGCTGTTTGATTCATAACTGATTACATATAAAACAGCTAGCTGTAGCCTGATGCATCTCTTTACAATAACAGGAATCAAGAAGCATTTATTTCATTATCACGTGTGTATTCTCACCAGCATTGGAGTGATGAAGGAAACAAGTTCATCAAAATAGGGTAAAAACGATGATTTGAACAATTTTAAGAGTGTTCCAAGACATTCTCCAATCTGAAAAACCAGGCCAGGCCAGTCAAGTCTATTAGATATAATTTATAATGCACTGCACATGCAAACAGTTGAAACCGTTGCACAATTTCTTTCCTACCAAATAAGAATGATCCCTTCAAAATGAAAAAAACTGTGCCTGAATGTCATGCCTTGCCCCCAACAAAAAAAGTTGCAGCTGCTGCATGTAACTTACCTGGTCGAAAACTAATTCCTCCTCAGAATTCTCTTCTTGCAACAGCTCCCCCTCCTCTGCATCAAAATCCTCAGATCTTGATCTCTCGGTGCGCTCTCGTTTTCTGCTCATGCTAGCTGTAATAACCTGCTTGAACTCATCAACCATTTTCTTAATCTGTTCTGGCTCAAGCAAAAACCCTGAAATCTACACATCGACAAAATGCCAGTGAGAAGATCAAGAGTACTTCAAAATATGCAAAAGCAGTATTTAGAATTATCTAGCATTAAATAAAATGTAACCTCTAAGCCTTAGCTTGTTCAAGAGCAAAAGCACCAAAACTGAACTGAAATTAATCAAACAACCTTTACACTTCAAGAAAACTATGCACAAAAAGACAGCAAAAAGCTCAAACAGGCACAATAGCCAGAGTTCAACTTGAACAAAAACCTTTTGACTACAACTTCAGGGCCTTTAGGCTAGGGCCACATCGTAATACTTAAAGGAGGTGACTAACAATTTTCTCAGCCCTTCTGAAAAATTTATGAAGCTTTGGAACAACTCATGTCTTGTGGTTTCTTTCTGATATATTAAGCAGATACGTGCAGAAGCAAAAAACAGACAGCACAACTCTAAGAATTTAAAAGTAACATTAATTTACTTATCACCTAATTAATCTTGACCAGTTGTTGGCTGAGAAACTTGACCAACTGAAAAAATTTTAAGTCCTATCCAATCCAAAAAAGGGCTAAAATTAAGCCCCTAAAATTGCTGAAAATGTATAATTTTCTTTGCAGATGTTCATGTTGAAGAAAACTTCTCCAGGTCCTATTTTCAAGGAGAAAATGTTGTTCTTCCAATGCAGTTTCGATGGAGCAGCATTCATGGCCATCTGCAGAAAGAATAACAAAGCATATTCCCCTTCAAATGACAAAATGTTGATAGACTCAATGTGAAAGAGAATGTTGATAGACTCTATGTGAAAGAGAATAGAGTCCTTTCAAAACAGAAAGACACAAGTAGATCCTCCTCTTAAATCATTTTCTTTCCTATGTGACCTAGAGAAATTCCGGATACTTCCTGGACAATTATCCTCAATTTTTATTATTTTCCTTTCTTGTATAAAATGAACTACTTTGTCTGCTTTGCATGACAGTAGCAAGCAATTGCATGCATATGCATCTTAGACCTTTATCCATTGGACTACCTTAATAAAATCCACAGATAAGAAAAAGGAAACAGCACAAGACAAAGGAAAATACCATCCCCCATTACAAACTTCTAAAACATAATTTATTTTGCAATGGGATACAATCTGACTAGATAAGCAAGTTAACCTAAATCTTAAATCCAAGTGAAAATCAGTTGCATTCAGTGGAACCAAGTTTCTGGTTGCCAAATTCCCTGAAATTACTATGCAAAAAGTATGCCCGCTTTGAGACTTCTCAAGTTGTCTGGAAATTCTCCATACCATGAATAATCCCTATAAGGGGAACAAACCATATGCCTAAAATTGTCGCCAAAGGTTATAATAGCCCAATTCAGCAAAAACTGGAAGCCTTTATTACCATAGACATGTCACACAATAAAGCAAAAAGCCTCCACAAACTTGCCCCTGGGTTACAGGAAATAACACCTATCCAACAGCACAAGCATGCTTGATATGGAATCATTATTAAAGCTAAAAGCAGGTAGAGCGTAGACAACTTCCTTGAAGAAAAATAAACTATGCAATATGCGACACTGGAAAGGTAACCATAATAGGCAATGAAGTAAATAAAGTGAATATCCCAAATAATATTATCGCTGCACTAGAATCTGGGTAATCACCTGAATGCATTCATTTAGTGAGGTTAACATATTTGTAAGGACCTCCGTTTCTGGTTCCTGGTAAGCCAGATAAACTGTGTTAGATCCAATCGAGTGAAAATAGAAGTTATTTAGAGGAAAATAAATCATATTTCTTTAAGCTGTTGACTACATAAGTAATGAAAAGTTAAAAATTTTAAAACGAGAGCTTGTTTTCTTACCTTATGTAATGCTTCAACAAGGGATAAAATAATATAGTCTGAGAGTTGCTTAACATATGACTCGTTACATCCCTGCACTTGTCCTTTATCCATGGCCAATTTTCCAGCTCGGAGAAGTTCTGGCATGCCTGTTTAAAGTTAAACAACAACAGGTGATAAGTTTCTTCATCTTGACATCTTTGACTCAAATACACTTGTCCTCTATTAGAGAAAATATATAGAGTACCTGAAACTGCAGCCATCCGAACTTCCTCATGGAAATAGAACTTCAATAATGGAACAAGAATTGGCACAACCTGTTATCAAACCCAAATTAATTACATAGGTTAATAAGGAAAATTTGTCACTTTCATCAACTCGCAAGGATTAATTCCATCAAATACCTGCTCTATCCATGGATAGAATCCTTCTTTCAGTTCATCAGCATAACAACAAAGCATGTTACATGCAGTAGCCTTTTCTTCCAGTACACTTGTTCGAATGCCTATTCTTTTGTCCCCAATTGTGATGGTCTCCACACTATAGTCCAAAAGAAAATCAGTAAGAGTATAATCTTTCACTAGAACAGAGTTTATGAACACCTATAAGGAATGGCATTCAAAATAACATCTGAGATACCCTACACAACAAAAGATTCTAAGCAGATGAGATTTGTCAAACATCCATGCTCCATTGTAGACCTATGTAAAACAGTGAATCAGCAACTGCAAGCAGCTTCGATTCCCTTGATTTGAAAAGGACATGAGTTATATGTAAAGCATATGTACCATACTACAGCAAAAGAAGAGGATTCGACTGCAAGCAGCTAGGATTTATTTGGTTTCTTGCTTTTAAAGCTATTCTCTGTTCCTTCCAAACTACAGTTTAATGATGCCAAACTCCAACTCCTAGAATGCAGCCTCAAGCAACTTCTTTTTATCGTTATAAATTATGTGAAAAGAGATTACTAGCATAAATTAAAAACGCTACTGAAAATTTCCACAAAACAAGAAGCCATGGTTGCCAGGTTAACCATTAAATTATATACTATAGTTTTGAGACTGAGTGAAAAGACTGAAATGAAGGCACAGGGAACACCAGAAACAAATGCAATTGGCAAGTATTCAAATATATAGGCTTCTAACCTTTTTTTCAATTGGAAAGCCCTTTTTGTGGACCAGAGAGGGTATGTAACTCCATACATAGCATGGGAGCATGTCTGCTGAGCTTTGAACCTGGGCCATCATCATGGCAAGCACTCCAACTTGCCACTAGACCACAGCCTGACGAACAATATATGCACTGGTAAATATGAATGAGAGATATTGGAAGAATTTACCAGCCTAAATCCATCTTGACCCCAGATCTATCAAGAACCGAGAGGGATTAAATCCCTCAAGGTGATAAGCTTTTATTTATAATAATATAACATCCTTGTATATTTATAGTTATGAAGTAATATTTCAGCTAACATATATAGCATTATAGCATTACAGACAGATGTGCCATGTCTTCCCTGAACTGGGCTGTAGAATGCACCTCTTCACACTATCAATATATAAAATATGTGGATGTACATTTAGAAGTTAACAAAATAGATAATAAAAAACAATTTTTATTTTGATTCCAAAGCACATCTACAACAAAGCTCCAAAATGTTCCCTGCCAATTCAGAGTCTAATTGATATTTTTCACATGCAAATGAAAACAAGTCAAAATAAAGACACCCTAATCACTCATTGAGCTTCTAACCATTAAAGCTATCAACATTCAAACTTCAATGGACATTTTGCTGCCCATTAATGGAGAAAGAATCATAAAATACATGCCTGTCATCATCAGAGTCGATGCTTTCATCAACTGCATCATCAGCATTAGTAATTGTAACATCTGGTTTGAGTTGTGCTGAATGAAGCAGAGGTGGCATAACAATGCTCATGTATGGCAAGAAATCCTGCCCAAGGCACTTACAAAGACGAGCCCATGCCTGCATGATGTTTAAAGAATAGTTATTCAGAAAACTCACACAAAGAAGTTCAAATTCATAGCAAGCTACCAGAAACCAAGCAGGCATCATTTCCTTTTGAGTTTAAATTATAGACCTGAAGCATGTAGCTTATTGTTGGATCATCATCTTCCATAGCTGAGTTCTGGAGACTCATCAGCACATCCATAACCTGAGCTCAAAAAAAAACATGATCAGATGCCATAAAACAAGAAGTACACCTCTAGAGCATCGTGTATAGATGGCATTCTAGATGTGGAAGTTACAACCATCATAATTACAATCCTGTTAGTATCCATATGAATCTCCATAGGCTAACAGCAATGCAGAGTCCATTGTTTTATTTATCCAATGAAACTATGAAAGCATTAACAGCCCATATCTTTTCACATAAAGCAATCAAAACATGAAATACATGCAGTAAATTTTATCAGCTCATATCTAGATTTGTACGATGTCTTCTTTGGCAATAGACATAAAGAACAGTTTGATTGGTTGTCACTGCAATCAAGAAAAGGTGCCATCATCGAAGCAATGAGATTCAGACTGTTTGGAAGCATGACCTTGTGATATGAATTTCATGTCTATCTATGAACTAAGCAAAAGAACAAATCAGGCCCACAATGTACCTCCTTAGCATCCTGACCAAACTTCTCCTTACCAACCGCCATGCCAACCAGACTAATACATTCCATTGACTTAGCACGCAGCATTCGATTTGATTTGTCGGTACAATTGAGCAGTATTGCTTTCAAATAAGGCATCACTGTATCATAATACACCCGGAAGCTGGACTGCATGTAATGCAAATGCAATGATCTGTGAGTTAATCAAGAAAGATCTACCTGAGAATAATGATCCTTTTATCTAAGAAAATATCAATATAAAGTGAAACCTACCTGTGAGGCATCCGCAACTGATGCCAAAGCAGTCAAAGCCCCTTCCTGTACCATATGCTTTCCATTCTGTGATTACAAAAACCATCAATCACAACACTGAAAAATTTGGGAGTTGATCTCTTTAAAAGATAAAATTCCAATTTAATATACCTGAAGAAGGACAAGTAACTTGCTCACAATCCCATCAAGGTAAGGTACCAAAATATCAGGGGTACACCCTTCACTGAAGTTCAAGATTGCAGCTGCTGCATGTGCCTGTGAAAATTACAGTTTAAGTTCCCATGCTGCAGTGCTTCAGTAACAAGATACATCCTACCTAGAAGTAACATAAGAGATTGTTGTTTCTAGAAAAAGGCAGCTGGAAGTAACATAATAGATTGTTGTTTCTAGAAAAAGGCGGCTGGAAGAATAATATCATCCACAAACATTCACCTGGACACGGGGATTTTGAAAATCGCCCATAGCATCAATAAGGGCAGGAACCACTCTTGGGTGAAATTGTTCTTGCAAGTCTGGCCCCAAGTCTGTAGAAAGCTGCCCTAGAGCATTGATGGATGCCCATCGAACTCGGGGATGAGGATCTTTGAAAGAATTCAATACCATGTTTACTACTGGCTCAAGGTTTTTTCTCATAACCTGTATCCACAAAAGGCCAAGCTCATTGAGGAATAAGTTTGAATGGTTACAAAAAAGAGCTTTAAACAAATTGCATCAATAAATAACCTAACCTTATCGCAACCTTCCGCAATCTGTGCAAGTGTTATCAGTGCAGCATGTCGCTTCCTCCAATCTTGATCAGATATGTACAAAGGCAACAACTCTGAAGCTACTGGCAATATTGTATTACCCCCAAGGGAATTTGACAGACGATCCAAGCATTCCTGTCCTACTTCATAATTGCTGGTCACCCCAGCATCTTCATCCTCACTTTCCGCAGTATGCCATGCAGGAACATCTTCTACATCAAGTAACAAGTGAACCAATATAGCAAAAAGCTTTCCAATAAACTGAGGGAGTTTTCTCATCATCCCAGGAGCACGCTCTCTGGCCTCAGAAAGGGTGATTAAAAACTCCAGTGCTAAGTGGCGAATTCCTTCTTCTAGACTCTCTGCCTCAGCTATTTGAAGCATGCTTCTTACAACCTCTGCTAGCTGTTTACGAAGAAACTGTGGGGCTGTTCCAGCAACTTCAATAAGCATTTCTAGAGCCTCCTGTGCAATAACCTCTTCATGAATCTCAAGAGCCTGAGTCAATGTCTGAATCATTGCCGGTAATAAATCTTGAAACAAATCCCTATCTTGTGAAGATTCCAGTGACTGTACAACACTTGCTGTTGCACGAAGTGCTGCCAATCTTAAATCGCCTGGTGCATTGGGTGAAAGAGTCTGTTGAAAAATATCATGGAGTACTGCCAGATGAGGATGGAGCTGGGAACCCATGTACTGGGCAAGCTGTCCAAGCACAAGAAGTGCAACCTCTTTGAGGCGTAAGACCTCAGAGTTGCTGCACTGGAAGAGAAAAGAGAGCAATTCTGGCCATTCATCTTCATCTGAAATGCTTGCTGCTAGCTCAGCCACTGTATCACAAAGTTTCTTCAGCACACTCTTTGTTTCCTCCCTCTGCAAGCAGACTAGCATTTGCTCCTTCAATGCACAACGAGAGGATTCCCCAATTTGAGTCCAAAGACCAGTTTGTTTACGGAGGAGAACAGCAGCCATAGATCTTAAACCAGGCTGGGTACTATATTGAAGTATGTGTACTAACTTCAGGAGTAAAGTATCAGGGTGCATCTGCTTACAAGCATTGAATAGTGCCTCAGCTTGACCACGGGATTCATTACCAGTACTCATCAAATGTTCAATCAGAGACTCAAACGGTGCTGCTTCTGGGCCTAAAAGGATCTGGATCTTAACATCTAAGGAGTCCATGACTGCTAGTCCTCTATCAAAGTCTTGACAAATCGAGAGTAAAGTAAGCAGTCAAATTGACCTGTTCAATAGAAGTGCACTTTCAATCAATCTAAAATAACGCAGCAACAATAAGAATTTTATTTACTCTATATAGCAAATCCATGGACTAGAAAATTTAAGATCTTTCTAAGCTAAATTACTTCAAATAAAACTGCTAATTGATCTCAAGAAATGGAAGAAAGTCAGTGGAATTGTGCTAGGCAGAACATGAATCAACATTTGATAGTCATCTACCATGTCAGGGAGAAGACCAAAAATCACCTCTTGAAGATACTAAAAACAGTTTTATATGCCTACTAAAAACAGGAAGAAGTATGTAAATGCTTCCAACTACTTTGACTAACATGAAGAGGAAGCAAACAATATGATATGAGCAATATGACTATCAAAAAGCTTCCAGATAATTTTATAGGCATTAGAGATTAACTAAACTAGTTAGAGAGGAGACTGACAAAACCAACAGAGATCACACTGCCTTCCAACTGATAGCAATTAGTTTTACAAATATCATGTTAAAAAGCAACACTGCACAAACAAGCCAAAGAGTAATCAGATAAACTCTGGACTGCTTCCAACTACCTCAAAAGACGACAATGATGGCACAAAATAAATTAGGATGGAGAACAATGGGAACTCGATGGAGAGGAAAATAATTAAACTGGAGAAGATGAAAGTAGCTCAATGATAACATAAATTGGAGAAGATGAAAGTAGCTCAATGAACATCAAAAGCTGAAAGATTTTTAATGTTTTAAAACTAAAACTGTTATAAAATAAGTGGAAAGAGATGACAAGATATGGACAACAGTTTAGATTTCTCCCAAGAAATCAATGGGTACCAAACATGAGAGTAAGCAGTTAATATAACAAGCTAAAAGACAGTTACATAAATATTAGCAGGGGACCAACCTCGAGAGCACTCAATGAGGGATGCTTTGGAAGTTGGACAACTGGATGACTAAAACGAAGGGAAGCCATGGGGATATAATTGGGAACAAACCTAGATTTTGGAAAACATAGCTTTTAAATATAGATTATGTCACAAATACAAACATGTACAGCAATCATATCCAGCGTGTAAAGCCAGAAAAAAGAGTAAATATTTTTAAAAGAAACTTAATCAAGGGGTGCCATGACAGGAAGCCAAAGGGAAACCGTTGAGACTAATAAACCAAAAGATAATAACGACAGAATAAACTAGTGTTGTTATGGAAGATTTTTGGATCAAGGAAAAGCTTGAGGAACCAAGGAACAACTACCCGGGATCATACAATAGCTTTTTTGCAAATCAAACCATTGATAAATACCGATGATGATGAAGGAATAAAGAAAGAAATGTAAGACAAAGACTTGGAGCATGGGGTGACAAAGTATCAAAGTAATTCAATTTTAGGAATAAAACTGGATAAACTAGAAGTGGTGAAGATGCGAATGTTAAAGAATGCTTGGAATAGCCAGAGAAATAAACTTTGGGTTCAGGGGGTTATGGGGGATGAAAGACAACTGGATGGAAAAAGGAGGTAATTAAAACATGAAAAATATAAATGAAAATAATTCCACTGAATATAAGAGATCTACAGCCACAAAAGAATGAAATGGCTTTATAGTGTTCAAAGATCTTCTAATCAAGCTTCATAGACAAAGGGGAAAACGGTTGACCAGATCATCATATGGATGCTTTATATATACCAAACATGATCAAAAAGGTCCACAATGAGATCTCAATGATGGTCAATTCATTGCAAGCTTCTCCAGCTAAGATTAAAGATGGCATAAACTAAACTAACTGGAGGATATTGTGAAGGGAACTAACTGGAGAACATTGTGAAGGGGATATTGTAAAACAATTATGATCGAACTTAAATAAATACAGAACTGAGACCTAAATATCTAGAAAAGATGCTCCCGGATATTTTGAAAAAAGCAACAGACAACGAGGACTATTTGAAGAGATAGATCAAATCAAATTGCAGTAAACTGCTTCAACTTACATGGAAGATAAAGCAAATTAGGCTTGCGATAGTCTGAAGGGAATCTTATGACAATCAAATAGCTTTCAGCCAGTTTAACGTTAGGATGCACTAAGGAACAAAGGCTGGCAACCTTTGATTGTGCATCAGATTCTCATGCAGATTGGTGCTTGAAGATGTCTTGCACACAACAGATATGGCCAAAGAGGGAGTTTTAATGCAATCTGAATTAATTCAAATAGCATGATGGATGAAGCAAGTCATAAGAAGAATCTTCGACAATCAATCGTTAATAAACACAAGGGATCGAGGTATAAATTATCAACTGTCAGCAGGAAGGTCATGCAGATAGTCTTAAATAGTTCGATCATCATTTGTGAATAGCATCCAAAAGCTTTGGACAAGCATCGAAGCTCAAGAAAACCAAATCAACAATAATAAGAGTCGAGCGATAAACAACTAACATGATTTCGAGTACTTTGCCGAGAGCTTAATTACAGCAGAGAGACTAGAAGATACTCTTATATAGTTCAGTCATCATTTGTGAATAGCATCCAAAAGCTTTGGACAAGCATCGAAGCTCAAGAAAACCAACTCAACAATAATAAGAGTCGAGCAATAGACAACTTACGTGAGTTCGAGTACTTTGCCAAGCACTTAATTACAGCAGAGAGACTAGAATATATCTAGATATCAAACAAGTTTTATAAGTTAATTTCAGTAATAAAGGGGCAACAAAAGACTTGAGGAAAGAAAAACCTTATGCTACACATGCATCGAATTAAGGAAAGAAAAGCCTTGTGCGACACATTAAGTAATTGGGAGTTCTAAGAATGAATTGAATTGATCTTGCGACCGATCATTGCAACGCACGTTAGAACCTCACCCGATAGTAAATGCTAGAGAAAAACAAAGCTCCAACTTCAACAGTAAATCCTACAAAGAAGCAAGAGTCCGACCTCAACAGTAAATGCTATATAATAAGCTCAATTATCATTTCTCAGAGCTAGTGACACTTACAAGAGAGAGAGAGAGAGAGAGAGAGAGAGAAGACTAGGTAAAAGGCCTGAAACCCTAGACAATGCCCACGAAAATAACCCAGAACTTAATCTGAGAGAGAAATCCAAAATAGCAAGCAACCGCCTCACCTCCAGGTCACTGGCGAGAGGGCAAATACCAATGAATTTCCACCCAGCTTGATCCCCTATGTCTCGTCCTCCTCCTCGAGCAATCGATCGATCAATCGAGAAACTAATAAGTTTGGAAGATAGATAGATGGATCATTCTCCTGTTATAGACGAACCGATAATTTCAATCTTCCGGTTGAAAGAAAAGAGTTTGAACAAAATATATAAAACCCCACCAACCCTTCCTATTTCTTCCCTCCCTGGCATATGAAATGAATGATACGTATGTTTCCTCGTCTGTCTTTCTGGAATTCTTGACCCCTCAACCCTAACCTATTATCCGCCTTTATTATAACCCTACTCATCACAGAATGGATATGGGCGGGCAGGCAAAGGCAATGGCATCTCATGGATGATGGATGGGGTTAAGGACGGGTCCGTCAAGCGCAGGTTTTTTTCATTGGCGCTACCCATACGACTCTGGGCTCCACCTGCTTCCCGCTCTTGGAAAAACAATAACCCCTCTTGACGATTGCGCCGCGCCCCAGTTTTCCCGCCAAGTTAAAGGGAGAATGGAATTATTTGACAAGTTCAAAAGACATAGACTGGATTCGTTTATTCTCCTGCCACAGTCCGGGCCGCGCCCCTACCCGGTCTCCGTCTCCGTCTCACCCGGGAGAAAACCCGCCCTGCTTGCTTGCTGCCCCACCACTAAATGGTCCAGTGTGGAGCCACCATCATGTTTTGTTGGCCAAACGTGAATCGCATCCACACAAATCTTTACTTGGGCTATCATTCGAGCAGGTGATCAGATTAAATAACTTGAATGTTTCGGATTTGTTTAAATCTTAATTATCAGAGACGAAGCTTTCACATGTGGGATCATCCATTCGTATGAATCATGTTGTCCACCCATTTGTGCCCCGGGACCCGAGATGAAGAAAAACACAGTGTTGATGTTTGATGGCAAGCGAATAGATAAGTCTTAGAAATTCAAATAACTATATATATGCATGGCATTGAATGATCATTGCCAGTAAACACGTTTTTCATGGGGAACCATATTGAAAGTTTGATATAGATGTGATGGGTGTATTGAACGCAAAAGCTCGGGACTTGTTGCGTTGCCGTGATCTATAATATATCAAATGACTTTTAATTATGTATAGGAATGTAAAAGCTTTGCCATGAGAGTGTTTAAGTTTAAGGAAATTTATGGTTTGAAGTTTTACAATTTTGTAATCTTTTTAAAAGTTTTGCTACGAGAGTGTTTTTAAAAGTTTTGCTACGAGAGTGTTTAATTTTATGGAAATTTATACTTGGGACGGAGCAAGTTTTTTAAGGAAATTTATAGTTGGGACACACTAAGTTTCTTAAGGAAATTTATAGTTGAGACGTTATAAGTCTCTATTTTCTTGGGACTATCAATATATATTTGAAACTGAGGTATATTTCAATATATATATTTCCATAAACATATTGTTTTTGTAGATAAATCATAAAAAGATTATTCAATTCCAAGATGTAGCTTGCAAGCCTCGTTCCGTGTGCCCTTTATCGGTCATGGAAGAATCTTTATATCTGTATGAATTAGACAAACCACATTCGACCTTAGAACATGTAAAACATATTACTCACCTCACACAAGCAGCGGAGTGTGGAAAATATTTTTATAGTAATTATTTCAACATTTTTAATTGCAAATTCCCATATTGCAAGTCCCATGATGTTTGTTGTGCATGAGTTTAAAGGGTTGGGATGAATTACCTACTATAGTATCAAGAATTGTAACAAGAATTAGGGCACATGCATGGTACATAAAACAAGGAGATTTTGCTCCAAAGAAGGAGCGTGAACTAATGAACAAATGCCAAAGAACTAATTGATTGACTATGACTAAGAAAGTGTCAAAATTCCAATGTAAGATTTTTCTCAACAAAGTTAGTGGGCTTAGAATTATGCAATGGCATACTGATTTGGAATTTGAAGTTTGATGCGTGTAGCTTCTGCTCGATACAATTAGCATTTGGATGTGTATGGGTTGTCATGCGTTGTCTGCCAAGTGCTTCTTCTAATCCAAGCCTTACTTCTCATTATGGCCTCATGTCACTCTTCCCCTATTTCTGCAACACGTTGCTAGATATCAAAAACTAAGACGAAGTAGACGTTGATTCATCCATTTTTTAGCCTATGTTCCACATATATGTTGCTTATGCGTGAATTCAAAACAGTGAATTGCTCCTAACCTTGTCGTGCCTCATGTGTTGAGAAGCCAAGGAAGGGTTTGAATGGAAGTCAAGTGTCCATGTTTGTATCCAAGAGGAAAGCAAAATAATTACCAAGTGGGGAAAGGTAGGGATCGACCAACAATAACCAAACCCCTGCCTAATAGTAGGAGTATGAGAAGAGAGAAAGAAAGGGACCTTTCGGTGAGCCTAAGATGATATTGGATGAACTATTTCTTCCACCTCAAACTAGCAATTCCTACTCCTTCGGAACGACTAACACTAGTATGTCATCAACCAACAAAGCTCCATTGTGCTTTTACCTTGTGCATAGAAACAAAGCATTGTTGGTTATGCTTTCTTCTATTGTCACTTGTTGTGTGAGAGTGAGGGGCATGGAATCGGCCCGACTGATTCCTTATGAAGAAGCGTGAGAGATTGATTATGTAGACTGGAATTTTTATGGTTTATAATGACTTGAAAGGCTCTTGGCATATCATGATGAACAAAACATTCCACTATATAACTAGCACCTACTTTCGCTTGCCGACTAATAGCTTAACCTTCCATCTAGACTTGGTGAATAGCCTAAGCCACCCCTTAGATACAAGTTATTAGCCATTATTGCTAGTCAAAGTGTAACCAAATTGAATCTCTCCAGGGGCCACCAGTGAGACAACAAAAACACAACTTCCTGGTACTTCGTTGCGCTAGCTATCCATCCCCGAGGTTCTTCATTAAAGGGTAGGAGTGGGCGCACATGCAATGTAAGGGAAGTGTGATTGATGGTAATTAACTTTAATGAACAAGCCAGCCTATTGCTCTCCTAATTGATCACCACTATCGCCATTGACTCCCCTACTCTATTTTTTTCTATAAAAGATTGTTGCTTGGATATATGTCAAACCTTAAAACATATGCATAGTTTAGCTCCCTCACCCTTTCCAAATATATTTTGAATGTTGTTCAAAGAGACACAATAGTTAAGTGAAGGCTAGCATCCCCCTATCAATGGAAGTGATTATGACTTGTCACTAAAAGTAGGTTGAAGCAAAAGTAGTGGAAAACTTGCACTCATTGTAATTACATTAGCAAACCCAAGATCTATTACATAGAGAACAAGATCAAGTAGCAAGATTAAGTCAAAGATCAGCAAGTTGTAGTTGTTAGTTTTTCATCATTTAATTCAATAGATCTAGGATCTTAACTGAAAGAACAACATGTACAGCATATCAAGCATAAGAGACAAGAGACACAAAACATTTAACTGGGGAAAACCAAGAAGGTGAAAAACCCCGCAACTTCCTCAGAGATAGAATAAGCACCAATACAAATATCACAAATATCAAACCCAAGAGATCAGCAGCTACTCCTCCTCCACTTGTGCGCACTCCTCCTCTCTCTCACTAATGCGAAGTGAGTGAATAATAGAATGTGTAAAATGAGAGAGACACACTCTCTATTTATACACTAACTTGACTTGCCCTTTACTCAACTAGGTCGGCCCCAACTTAACCAATTAACATAATGCTGACTATGCCGACCCGTCTAGGGTGGTCTAATAACGCTTTGACCCACATGACTCATACAGGGCCGACCCCATCAAGGTGGTCTAATAACCCATCAAGTATAAGTTACGACACTTACAATATAACTTACGACACATGCAAGTACAACTGACGACACTTCCAATCGGAGGAATAATACATCTCCGTTGGGGATACAATAAAGTACAAATATAATATACAAGTGAATATCTTCCAAAGTTACAAAATACATCAACACTCCCTCTTAACTAGGAAGGTATTCTCTTGACAAAAGTCATTAATACATATCGACACAAGTCTTCAATTCTGGAGCTGGATCATCATCACTGGATCACGGAGCATCATCGTCACTACTATTGCTATCTCAATCAATCTCCAATCTACTCGTCATAGGAAGTTCTACAGAGCCAGCCCTTTTTCATGTTGGATGTAGGCCTAGCATCCATGTAGGTCTTCATCATCTTTGAGAACAAGCCATCAAGTAGGTACACCTTAGGACTGATTACACTGCCTCTGTAAAACCTGCAAGATCTCCCAGGACTGATTACACTACCTCTGCAAAACCTGCAAGAGCATCTCAGGACCAATTATATGCCTCTGCGAAACCTGTGTACCACACTGTCACCTCATCGTCTTCAGATCACCGTCATTGTCCACGGAGCACAAGCCAGATGCACATCACACAGCACTTACATTCACCGGCATGGGAAGACACACTTCAACCATCCGTGAAAGGCTCGGCACTTATATCTACGCCATGGGAAGACACACTTCAACCATGCGAGAAGGGCATCGCACTTATATCCATAGCCATGGGAAGACACACTTCAACCATGATAGGAATGGCACGGCACTTATATCGTAGCCATGGGAAGACACACTTCAACCATGCTAGGAATGGCACAGCACTTATATCGCAACCATGGGAAGACACACTTAAACCATGTTAGGAATGGCACAACACTTATATCGCAACCATGGGAAGACACACTTCAACCATGCTCGAATGGCACAACTCTTACATCAACGACCATGGGAAGACAGACTTCAACCATGTCGAAATGGCCCCAGCCCCTATATCTGCACCATGGGAGGACATACCTACCACCATGTGAGAATGGCTCATGTGCATCTGTGTCTCCGGACTCATCACTTCCCCTTGGAAGGAATCTCAATATGAAGTACACCAAGCCTCTCTCTGAAGTATTCAAACTTCACTCTGGCCAGTGGCTTAGTCAACACATCGACTATCTACTCGTCCGTCGCAACATACAGAAGCTTCACTGCTCCTCTCTGCACCATATCCCTGATATAGTGATATTTGATCTCTATGTGCTTCGACCTGTCATGGAACACCGGGTTCTCAGATAGATTCACACAACTCTGGTTGTCACAAAAGATACCAGTAGCATCCAACGGGAGATCAAATAACTCAGACAGTAGCTTCCTAAGCTATACTGCCTCACAACTGGCCGAACAAGCTGTGACATATTCTTCTTTAGCTATACTCAGTGCTACGTAGGACTGCTTCCTGCTAAACCAAGAGATCACACCTGATCCCATGCTGAAGCAGCACCCTAAAGTGCTCTTCCTATCTGCAGCACTGCCTGCCCAATATGAATCAACATAACCCCCCAGGTTAAACTTTTGATTCGCATCATACTTGAGCCCATAATCAACCGTACCCTTCAGGTAACTCAAAATATGCTTTACAACAACCAGGTGAACACCTCTGGGATCCGTTAGGAACTGGCTCAATGTGTTCACCGTAAAGCAAATATCTAGTCTCATGTTCGTTAGGTACATCAAGGACCCAATCATTTGACGATACACTGTGACATCAACCGGATCAGATGAAGCATCACACAAAAGCTTCAGGTTCGATGCCATAGGTGTGGCCATGGCCTTGCAGTCCATCATCTCGAACCGCTTCAAGATCTCTATTGCATACTTCCCTTGTCCAAGGAAGATTCCATCTGCACTCTGCCACACCTCCATGCCTAGAAAGTAATGCAGCATCTTGATCATCATCATAACATCGTCCTGATACTCATCACACATGATCATCTTGATCATCGTCACTGCATCGTCCTGATGCATGTCATCCAGAGCATCGTCCTGGTACTCATCACACATGATCATCCTGATCATCGTCACTACATCATCCTGATGCATATACATATACATGATCCAACTGATCATACAAAGCATCCAATTGATGCATATCAATATACATTATCCAACTGATCATACAAAGCATCCAACTGATGCATATCCAAAGTAGTAACTGGAGCATCCTCCTGATGCTCATCACACAGCGCTTACATCCACAGCCAAGGTGAGGATCCTCCTCTCACCATGCTTGGAATGGCCCCTGCAAATGTGTCCCATCACTTCTTCCTCGAAGTATCTTCAATAGATAGTTTTCTTTGAACTTTGTTGCTGGAACAAATGTTGTAGTCCTTCTTTTGTAGGTACACGGTCTTTCCTACAAGACAAGTTCAATTGCATGATTAGAAACATCTTATATATTTTAGAACAAATTCTTACTCATAAATACATATGTCATACAGTCATGCAATTATCTTAGCCAATGCTTCAATACAACATTTATCCATATTCCGTAACTTTCTAGATGCCTTCCATCTCTACCAGAACATTGTTAAGAGTGTGCACAACTCCCAACATGTCAGCAAAGAGGTTTCATTCTAGATAAGTAGCAATGGAATGTTGTATAGTACCATAGGCCACTTACCCATTACTATATTAGTAGTATCTTGTTCATTAATGCAACCTTTTTCTAAAATGCATAATATACATCCTAAATCTAGGAACATGTACATGACTGAACAACATCATTTAAGTAATCACATATATAACAATTCAAATGCTTATCTTTGTTTAGTTGTAGGGTGGACTCCCTCTCAATCTTTGCTTCCTTGCAGGAACTACTGGAGTGTGCTCCCTCTTGATCTTTGCTTCCTGGATTACCTGTCCTTGAACTTATATTCATCTTGGACCACTATGCATGCTTAAGTGTGCACTAGTGTCATCCTCAAGAACTTCCACATGGTCATACATCCATTAGTATAATTTCAATACTATCAAAACATTATGATCCTAAATAAACTTAACATGTATGGTCATGATTATTTCACACACAGGTAATTTATCACAAGCATTAGTATTCAAGGTTTCAGGGAGGACTTCTATTACTTATGCATATTCTTATTGACCATAGGACTCTTCTGGTTAGTCATATCATCAATCAAAGTAAGAAACATAATATGCATAAACTGTTGATTACTTAAACTTCTAACTTCAAGAATAATCATTCATACAAAAGTATAAGATCCTAACACAAGGTAGGATTCTAACTTGATATAGGAAAAACATACCTAGTTATCATGTTTGCTAGTTATGTCTAACATACCCAAACAATGTCTTCTTGTTCTCTTCAATGACGTGTGCTTAGTAACTTGCATAACTCATAAGTTAACCATTGTAGAACCAAAATATACATACCTCGTAAGTGGAGCTTCTATGTGATCCATGAGTCTTTGTCTTCATGTCACCATGGTCATATGTTCTTGATCTAGAACTTGATTTGTACCTTTCATGTTAGTGGACAACATCAACCTCATACAACACCACAGTGCATTAGTACAATCATAAGTGTCATAACCCTAATCAATGAATGTATTCTTATCATTTACATGCATTCATACTTTTACTAGGGTGATGAGACAAGTCTAAGACTAATCAAGATTGTACTAACCTCAATAATATGAAGACAAACATATCATAAACTCAATCATTAACAAATTTCAAAACATACATGTATCTCTTCAAGTCATACCTATCGAGATTTCTTATAGTCTTCTTATGTAAGGCCTTAGCCTCATCTCCCTCTGGAACTGGAACTTCTTCACTTATGTAGGTGTCCAATTCATTCTCTTCTAGGATTACCCCAATCCACTTTGATTTGCTGAAACTGGATCTGGAGCTGGATTAGGGTTTGTCAGAGAAACCCTAAAAATTCAAACTTTGAATTTCAAACTTCTGAATGGATGGAAAGACGTGGCTTGCTGATCTGATCAAGCTGGTATACTTCAATTTTGAAAACTGCAAAATTTGACCCCTCAAAATTGCCTTTAAAACTTTCGGATTCACTGGACAGGACCCCGAACTAGGGTTTGATAAAGCCCACCCTTCTGCCCAACCAAAAAGTTCAATCACAAGCTCTAAACTTCGATTTTTTCTAAGGAGCTTCCAGTCGTGGTCACAGACTTAAAAAATTCCAACTTTTGTAAAAGCCCTCATTTTCCATCTTTCCGATCAAAATCCCAAACTAGGGTTTGATAAAGCCTGGCCTTCTGCCCAACCAAAAATTCGATCTTGGTCTCTAGCTTTTGATTTTGATGAGTATCATTCAGCCGTGGTCTCCGATTCCAAAAATTCCAACTTTTTTTGAAGCCCTAAATTCCCGCTGCAATGACAAACCAAGAATGAAGGTGCTCAGAATCCAATTATGTTTTGACAGAAATATGCACCTGATTGTTTCTGGTCCATCTCTGAAATTACGAATCCACAGGGTCTGAAACATCAGCCTGTGGTATCCTGACCTGTCATCTTTCCAACCCCATGGTTATGACCTCAATTGGATTCTCTGAGAGAGCGTTATGCCAAGTGTCGCAACGTAACCTGTTTATGGGATAAAACAGGAGAGTGAAATTGTACGGCGTGCCACGTGTCACTGGTTCAATTTCGGCCTCTGAAAAACTTACCTGAGAAACTACAGTCCGTGATCTTACTGCCACTTTTTACAGAATTTCATTTGGAGCTTCCTAGCCCAAGTTATGACCTTTTTTCCTAGGTCACCTGTTTATGACTGAGATCTAGAAGAGGCAGAAACCCTAACTTGTACAGTTCATAAATCACAAAGTACAACGAATTAGATGTTGTGCTTCGGACACAAAGTACATGGGGATGTTATCTACGACCTGTAAAAGTTTTAGAACCCGAACCTTCGCCAAAATGGAGTTATAGCGAAAGTGCTACGATGACTGGTTTTTGATATATCAAGCCCTAGCTTGCAATTCGTCGCAAGTGCAACAAGCCTCATAAATGCCATACCATGCCTTCCTTTAGGCTAGCTCTGATACCATGTTATTTTTTCATCATTTAATTCAATAGATCTGGGATCTTAACTAAAAGAACAACATGTACAGCATATCAAGCATAAGAGACAAGAGACAAGAGTCACAAAACATTTCACCGGGGAAAACCAAGAAGGTGAAAAACCCCGCAACTTTCTCAGAGATAGAATAAGCACCAATACAGATCACAAATATCAAACCCAAGAGATCAACAGCTACTCCTCCTCCACTTGTGCGCACTCCTCCTCTCTCTCACTAATGCGAAGTGAGTGAATAATAGAATGTGTAAAATGAGAGAGACACACTCTCTATTTATACACTAACTTGACTTGTCCTTTACTCAACTAGGTCGGCCCCAACTTAACCACTTAACATAATGCTGACTGGGCCGACCCCTCTAGGGTGGTTTAATAACCCTTTGACCCACATGATTCATACAGGGCCGACCCCATCAAGGTGGTCTAATAACCCATCAAGTATAAGTTACGACACTTACAATATAACTTGCGACACATGCAAGTACAACTGACGACACTTCCAATCGGAGGAATAATACATCTCCGTTGGGGATACAATAAAGTACAAATATAATATACAAGTGAATATCTTCTGAAGTTACAAATACATCAACAATATCTTTAATCAAGACAAGGAAGAGGATGCCAATACCTTCAAGGTACATATCCCATTTAGGATGCCAATACTTTCAAGGTACATATCCCATTTAGTTTTTACGCTTTTTTTGGAGGGAGCTTCAGTAGGGTATTAATAGCTTGCAAAAGTTTACAAGTTTATTTCAATTCCATCAATTTCCATGCATAAGGTTGTTATAGTGGGAGTTAAAACCACCCAGAGGAAGCTTCCATACGAAGGAGTTCAAGAACGCTATAATCTTTGGGCTCGTGCATACAAACCCCCACTCCTATCCCCATTCCTATTACTTTAATAACCATTCCCATCTTCATTACCTTATAATTATGAATATTAATTTCAAAGGAACAAATAGCAGCAGGACAAAAGATATATGTCAAGCAGCAGTAAACGGGGAAGAGACATAGAAACATAGGGAAAACTAGCGTGAAATAAGAATCCAGAGTCTAATTCCGCAAATTTCGATCTTGCACCAGCTTCCGAAAATATAGATTCATCTAACAAAATGGATGAATAAGAAAATGAGGATGCTGGAGCGGTTCCGATCGTCAGACGATCTACTCCGGCGGAGGAGAGGATGCCTTCCCCTCCGCACAATTCGAAGCTTGCCCTGAGTCACGTGCAAAAGGTCCGGCTTTCATGCCACTAAAGGAGAAGAGCTATAATCTCTATGACTGTCTGCTCATCCTAGTAGTCTCTTATCACCGCAAGTTTAGGTTCTTCCATGGAACCAGTATTATGGTGAAGAGCGATGTTGAACGTAAAGAGATAGATATGATGGCAATACCTTTAAAATGGAGTATATGAGTGCGTCAGCCTTCCCGAAAGCATGGTTCTTCCGTGCGGTATTCCAATAGAGAAAATGGTTGAAAAGCCTGATCAATAAAAATTAGCTTTCTTTCAAAATCCCAGACTATTAGCTTTTAGCCTTGTCTCCATTTAAATAAAAATATATAGTTCAAGCATAGGTATAAGCCAAAAATCCCTTTTTATAGGGAAGGTATCACCCAAGGCACATTGCCAGGACCATAAGGTAGCGCAAGGCTGGTTCAAATGGTGGAAAGGCTATTGGTACTGAGGCTGGCAATCTGGTAATACTCCTTCTACTGGTGCTAATGGGAATGTTGGGTCAACTAATACTTTGACTGCTAGGAATGCTAAAGCTAGTAATCCCGTTTCTACTTATGATGTAACTGCAGTAGGTTCAACTAAAAAGGCTGGTAAGACTGGTTTAACCAGTGTTGTTAAGAAGGGCCTACTTTATTTGTTTAACCATACGTTGGGAAAGCTGTTAGTTTAACTACTTAAAGCTAATTGGGGTAAGTACTCCATCTTCATTTGCAGGAAATACTACTAATAGTAAATAATTAGGATAATTTCAAGATGTTTGTTCAACTAGAACTGATACTGATTCTAATAAAGCAGATGATACTCGCTAAACAACTGGCCCAACTTTAGCTAGAAAGAAAGCTCCTTCGGGTGTTGATAAAACTAGTGCTTCTGGGGATGTTGGTTCAACTGTAGAGGCTAGAACTACCGCGACTTCTGGTTCAGCTGGAAATCCGGGATCTTATGTTTGGACGGATTCCTATTTCATTGATGTTTATTATACTGGGTAAGCCAGGAAGACAGGAACTACTTTCTTCTTCTTTGCTGCTAAAAAAAATAACGGGAAGGTTAAGTTACCCCATTTTAAGCTTTAATCCCACCATCTTCTTGCTTTCAGTTCACCATTTATTCAAGTTAAAGCTTATCTTGCCCTTTCTAAGCTTCAAGTTAAAGCTTTAGCATGCCACGTTCTACAAAAGGATGGGTAGAGGCTGTGTAGGGTCTAGGGCATAGGTTACAAGGGCTAGTTCAAAAAGCTGAGGGTCTAGGTATCAGGTAGTAAGTAGAGTTGATGTATTAGTAAGATAATTGCTAGGAAAAGGTGTTACTGATGTTGTGACCTGCGTTCATTGGTGACACATTAAGGTAGAATTGTTGATTCTTCGGTAAATTGGTGACCTAACTCACACAACTTCTTTATTGCATTGTATATGTGAATACGAAAGCTATCTCAAGGAGCATTATAAAAACCAACCTAGATGTTTGAAGACGGTGACAACGTGTAGATGTCTTAAAATCATGCGAGTGATATGTGGAGGATGAAGATGGCATCAAAATGCACAAATCTTAAGATTAAGCCAACAATACATGGAGCAGGGCCAAAATTCTTAGCATGTCGAGTGCCATGCACAAATGCAATGGAAGACTCCTCATATGAAGTGTCATGATAAATGCAATAAAAAGATAGATGTTGATTTCACGCGGAGCATGGCTAATTTAATTATATGTTTGATTCTAAACATAGGTGGGTGATGAAATAAGTATATGAAAAATGACATTGATTCATGTTAAGGTAGGTCTAGCATTACTTAACTTTGTAACCTAGCATTAGCATTACTTAACTTTGTAACCTACCATTAAGTATTTTCCCTTTTCCAAGGTGAAAAATAGGAAATAGCTTGTCTAATTTGGCCTTTCCTCATGATTAGGCCAAACCAGCCCAACAAAATTTTCATTAGCTAAATTAAAGCTCTCGTATATTCTCAAGCCAAAAAGGTTGGAAAACTTTACAAAAATAGTTAATATATGTTATGATTGGAGTGCAAGCTAAGGGAAAAACGGCATGCCTGCAATTTCCTTGCTTCCTTTCGAGCACGGACTAATAAGGGTATTGCTAATTAAATATTATTTGTATTTTTTTAAGGCAATAAAGGAACAAACAAACGTTGTGAATTAATTTAGTTAATACAAAAATTATATTATTTTAATTTACTTAATACAAAGTTAAGATTATTTTAAATTATATAAGGTATATTTTTCAATAAAATAGATTTTTAGATGGTTTGTTATGTAGTACCATATCAAGGAACAACAGACAATTATTAAATACCTTATCCAAATCATTGCAAATGTACCTTAGACATGGTAAAGTAGTGAAGATGGTGTTTTATAGGTTTTTGTTTATGAAGTTAAATGCCAAGGTTTTGTTTCTTTTCAAAATTTAAGCATGATGGATTTAGATATTGATTGGTTGGGTTATGGAGATGGGACACTATAAGCCTTACCTTTTGATCATACCATGAATTTAGTGGATATATGGGGATGTGCAAAGGTTTTGAGCGAGGATTTGAACCAGGAGGATGAGGTAAAGGTTTGGTGGTAGAGAGGCAGGTGACAGATATGCAACAAAGGCAAAGGTTTTGGATGGAACAAAATATTTAAGGTTGTGGATTGGGAGCATGATCTTGTAAAGTCAAAATTGAAGTCTTTAGATGAATATAGGGATTATGGGGCAAGCACAATTTGGACCCATTTCTTCTTGAAACATGTTTTAAACCATGTTTTGGGAGTGAAGACCCAACCCTTCATTGTATCTTCTCCAGTGTGTTGAGGGTTGGTTTTTGAAAGGACCTCAAAATGATATAAGGGGAGGAGGGTTTTACTGGGGATAATGGAGTAGATGGTTGTCCAAAGGTTTTAACCAGTAAATAGAAAGGTTATGTTAGGGTGGGGGACTTCTCAAAAACATAAATGCATTATAATGAAGCTAGAATATGTCAAAATAGTGGTTGACACTAATGTGAGTCTATCTGAAGTTGAAGGATTGATGAAAAAATATCTATTTGGGAGATTTATGAGGAAGCTTGTTAAAGGAGAACTATGGAAGAAGGTTTGTATGGAAGAAACATGGAGGCCTGTGCTAGGGTATTTGCCAATCTTTCATGTCTCAATTCATGGATGGATATGTTTTTTAGTGAGGAATGATGTTGATGCAGAATTCCTAATGTTCAAAGATTGGATATGTGGTTTGTTAGGCCTTTGTATCGAACATTGGAAATCAATGTTGGACCTGAGCAAGGAGCCCAACTATTTGTAGTAGATTTGGGTTTTGATGTCAGGCTTTCCTATGGAGCTTTGGAATGATGAAAACCTAAAAGGAATTGGGAGTTCTTTATGTCATTTCATTGTCAAGGGAGACCACTAATGAGAAAAAGAGGATCATATAATATTTTGAATTCTCATTGTATTGGAACTTCGTGAAGGTATCTTGGTTATTATGCATGGCTCACACATGCACAACATACATTCCACTTATCAAAACTTTGCAAACATATGAATCTACACCATGTGAATAAATGTGTTGAAGAAATACATGGTAGAAACTATGGGAAACCCACCAATAATGAAAATGGGCACCAAGCTACTACGTACAAACTAACAAATGTGAATAGATGAGTTGATATTAAACACTTAAATAGTCATTTGAATAAGGGTTATTAAGGTATACCCATTGTTGAATGCATGGAAACCTACCACCAATGACTGCAAACTCCTAGGTACTATAAATGTCTCTAGATATTTGTCCTAATAAATGATTTGACATTGATAGGAAAAGATCCATTAGAAGGAGGACATCAAGACATCCCCATCAATTGACATGAAATAGGAACCAAGACACTAATTTGATTGATTGAAAAGAACAAATCACTGAGGACAATATGATCCAAGGAAGGTCAACATGAATGGTCAATCATCTTAAGGAATGGTTACCATGGGCTTAAAGACTTCCCCTGAACATTAGAACAACTTAATGATAACTTGGGCAGTAATGAACCCCAAAATAGACCAATGATATAAACCATCAATGCAAGAGCAATTAAATGGATGATCCACAAGGATTGGAAGAATAACCAAATAGAGGAGTAAAATACTCAAAATCATGGTAAGAATTCTAATATAATACTAAATGGAATTGCAAGAGAATAGCGTAAACAGGGGCCATTTTCAAGGGTGACAAATACTGAAGGTTGTTGCTTTAACTAAATGAATAATAGAGATCGAAATTCAAAATCCCCCCCACCACCGTTTCCTTTTCTTTTACGTTTTTTGATGTTTTTTTTACATGGTTTTGTGAGCATGAAAAATAATAGAAGTATACTATTATACAATGGAAGGAATGAGTATCTTAAAGGCGTGAAACTACATTCCAAGCACATGGGGCAAACCTATCTAGAGAAAAAACTAAATTTTCAGCTAGTTGTGTACACTTATCAATGTATCCTCTCTGGGGATATAGGTTGACAAAAAAAACAACTAAGGCAAATGGCAAGTGACAGAATAGACTGCAATGGTAATAAGCATAGGGAAGCAAATGACAACATAGTAGTAGGAATAAGTGCACAAGCAACAAAAACCAATGCCAACGTAAATCAACAAGATGACAAGAACCCACTAGGAATAGCCAGAAAAAATATGAGAAAGAAGCATGAAGGTTCAAAATCGAAGTCACGACAGATCTAATGGGGTTCTCAGGCCTACTAAAAATGTAGCATGGGCACCAAATGGAAAAAGAGGTGTTGACGAGAGCAACACATGATAGGTAGGCACTACCAAACAAGTTGTGGATGAGGAAAACCACAACTTAACAAGATCATACCTAAGGCATAATGTCGACAAGGTATCAAGTTAAAGGTTAAAATGTAAGCCAACAACTTATCATTATATGCAAGTTTTGATAATGTTATCTTGAAAGGTTAGAAGAAATGACATTAGAAAGAATTAAAAAGTTGTCTCATTGTCTCATGAATAGTCAAAAACATATAACCTAGAGGTCGGAACATAATAAAAGGTCTCTAAAATCAAATTTTGTGTGTGAAATAGAACCCAAAGATGGGTTTTTTCACCAAAAAAAGTCACAAAATGGTGATTTTATGGCCAAAAGGGTGTTAAAGAGAGCTTAAATAGGTGAAAATGATTTTATTTTATCCATCTTACATTGTGCAAATTACCCTATGAATTTCAAATGCAGATTCTAGAATCTTCACTGATGGTTTCATGATTCAGCTGGACCAAGTAGGCCCTCAAGCCATGCTCTTCATTTTTTTTATTTAATATTGTTATTTTCTAAGGTGCCAAACCCCATTTGGGTTGTGACTATGCTGCCACGGATTTGGCACCCAACAATCGTGGCCAAAAGGCCCTGTTCACGATTGTTATGTGGTAAAAGTGTGTTCAACTACACTTGTCATAAAGAACAAGTGCAATCGTGCCCCAAATTGAGAAAAAATCACCAACGAGGAATGTAAATGTCTACATTTGGATTTTGTGAGAGAATCCAAAATGATTGAGTGGAAAGACGGAGAGCACAAAGATGTTAATATTATCGCACTTTATGACTAGTTTACTTTAGATGCATTAAATGACTATGGACTCTAAATTTTCTTCAAGAGTCAAAACATGCACAAGTAGGGCGCTTTACTACAAAAGCTAGTTGGATACTAAGATTCAGATGAGTGGTTCTTTTTGTAATACCCCATTTTTCCCTTGATGTTTATTGGCTTCAATGTAAATATTGTGTATATGCGGTGTGTGTGTATTCGCCCTAGTGTGGAGCTTAAGGCTTAGGCCCCTCTAGTGGATGCTTAAGGTTATTGCATAGGCAAGCATTTGACAGTTTGATTATTCATGGGATGTTAAGCCATGAAGAAATGTAAATGATGTAATTATTTATTAATGAATAAAATAACCAAGGAGCTGGCTAAGGAGGCAACTAATGAGAAAGGGCCACGTGTATCCACTAGGGAGAGGTGAGGGGGTTATGGGATTGGTTTCCCATGTTGCCACATGTCCGACTGTGAACCCGTTTGAACTCCCTGCTGACATTAATTCGGTTGCAGAGGGTGGTTGAGAACCCTATTGCTGAAGTCGATGGAGTATGGAGCATGCCTGCGATTTCGTATGGCAGTGCATGGCTCTGATGGCTTATCCTGGAAGACACTCAATCGTCGGGAAAACTCGCAGAACCTATTTTGACTACCCGTTGGTGGGGGGGGGGACATTCATTCATGCATTCATGACTCGCCATTCAAGATCCATCGATACACATAGAGAGAACTTGCTCATACATTCCTGCATACGCAGAGCCAACCGTGTGGAAGCCTGAAGATAATCATGTTTTCTTGTGTAATAACAAATACCAGAGAGTTGGTAGCCATAGGAACTGTGTGTGTGAACCCAGTCTAACCAGGACAGAGTGGTAAGAACCCGTGGGGAATTGCAAGCTTGAACAATGCAGAGAAACCGTGAGTACCTGGGATTGGATCGTCGGGATTGGAATGCGGAACAGAGCCTTGTCCGCAAGTCTGGAAGGAGTTAGCTTGTTGAACTGTGGTAGAAGGTTGGGTTGCTTGATAAACCCAGTGAAGGCTGTAATCTCATAGAACTAGAGACTGGACCTTTCTATGTACATCCTGGAATAACACTGGAAGGGAAGTGGCCTTTAGGGAATGTGCAGCAGAGAAGAGGGTCTTCCTTGTGTTGGATGTGGTAGGTAATGTGGGTGCAAGATCTGCTGAGTGTTGAGATGCCTGCAGCTCTGAGGTTGAGCTCACTAGCTTAGCAATGCCTTCCTTGCTATCCATGTTTTCCTGATAAACCCATTGTAGGTTGGCTTAGAATGAACAGTATATCCATGTATGCTTGATAAACCCATTATAGGTTGGCTTAGCATGGGTAGATGCCCTGGAATGCTTGATAAACCCAACTACAGATTGGCTTAGCATTGGGATGGAACCTTGACCGTGAGAGAACCTGATAGCCCTCCTTAGTGGATACACAACGTAGCTCGGAGGTGATATCTCAGCTGAAAGAATACAGGCTGGACAAAGATCTAAGGTTGGGTGGAACGTTGCTCTCACTTAGCCAATTGCTTGGCAGCTTCAGAAAGTTAAAAGATAAGTACTTCCTTGTTATGATGAATGATGATGTTCCTTTGTTATAATATGGTTGTTTATGTTTAGTTATGGAATGCATGTTTGTATCAATTTGATTGATAGGAAGATCATATTTGAACCTGAGTAGGAGGCTGAGTTATTGTTATGAATACCATTGTATTGCGTGAGTTTAATGCATTATAAGTCTTGCATGTGATAGATATAACCGTTAGATCTAACTTTATGCACCTTACGTGTTGAGATATGATTGATTAAGCCTATGAATGAGTTGTGTGACTACACCTAATCTTTGGGAAGGGAGGGGGATACCCTGAGGTGTTTCAAAACCCCTTTGCAGATCAAGTGAAGGGGAAGGTCATGGAAGAAGACATATAGATTTTTATGAAGTTCTAAGGCATGGAAAAGAAAAGTTATGATAGAATGCTTAGTTGAAATAACGACAAGGTTATAATCCTCAGATGGATGAGAGATTTATACCAGTAGAAATAGCTCTCCAAGATCTTTCCAATAGTACCGGACTTGCCTCATTTGGCTTAAGGACGAGGGAGAAACAAGTCTGGGAAGTTTGCAAATGTAGAGAAGGAGGTTCCGCATTTCCGCTGCCGCAATGCGTATTGCGGATTGCGGAAGGGTGTTGGAGAGATACGTTCGGGATCCGTCTTCTGCATCTCGCAATGTGGATTACGGATTGCGGAAGGACGGATTGCGGATTGCAGAAAGAGTAGTTTCCCGGTAAATCGAAGTTGGACTTCCGCAAACCCAAATTCTGCAATTGCGGATTGCGGATTGCTGAAAGGCAGTTGACGGAATAACTAGAATTCTGCCATCCTGAGTTCTGCAATGCGGATTGCGGAAGGGTCTTGGAGAGATACGTTCGGGATCCGTCTTTCACATCCCGCAATGCGGATTGTGGATTTCGGAAGGACGGATTGCGGATCCGAGGAAACTTGCGGATTACGGATCCAAGAGAGTTGCGGATTGCAGATTGCGGATTCAAGAGAGTTGCGGATTGTGGATTGCAGATCCAAGAGAGTTGCAGATTGCAGATTGCGGATTCAAGAGAGTTGCGGATTGCGGATTGTGGATTCGGTGATGCAATTGCGGAAAGGCGTGAATGGTAGCATTTTGAAGAAAAAAAAAGTATCAGTCTCCCATCGTCTCTGAAGGACACTGAGGTGATCTGGGGACGCTAGAGAGTGGTATCAGAGCTTTGGTTACAACACTTGAGCTATTGGGCCGAGCCATGCGAAGATTTATATGCAAAGAATGCGTCCATGACACGGGTTTTGGATGAACGTGTATTAATTGATTGATTGTCCAATGAATTCCATATTTGAATGGATGTATAATATTTATTGTATGCTTGTAATGTCTAATAGATGTTTTTGTTATGTACAATGACAACAATAGCAATGGTAAGTCGAGTTGTCCAGAAAAGCCGCATGCAGATAAGTAAAGATGGCGACTTTTGATGATGCCCAGGACCCTTACGAACATCCTTACGAGTAGGAGGAAGATGTTATAGGTGAGAATGTGCAGGAAGTACATACAAACGCAGAGTTTGATGGAAGGAGGGCATGATTAACGCCCCCAAACTTGGTCGAGACCATGGTAAGCTTCAATGAAGGGTTGATGAAGGTGCAAGAAGAGGAACATCAACTTAATGCAACTATCTTGTAGAGTTTCACAGATCTACAACATAAAGTAAATGGTGGGTCTAATCCGAGCAACAGAGGCCAAGAAGAAATGAACGCATAAAGTCAGTCAAGGGGTTGTTCTAGAAGAAGGACTCTAAGCCCCAGAAGGAATTCTGTGGGAAGAAAACACATAACACCTGTTAGAAAAACAGGATCGCAGAGCAATAACAATAAATAGAAATGCAAATATAATCTCACATACACATTACAAGAGAGACACAGATATATCGTGGTTCACCCAACTTGGGCTACGTCCACACTGAAGTTGCCAGTCCTTATTATTATACCATCCAACAAAGTGAAGGGATACAACCTGCAGCACAACCGCTGCACTTCCTCTTCACTTTCTCACAGTCTCTCTTCCTGATCTCAGAGATCTTTACAATGCATAAAACCTAATACATCAACCCTAGCCGTGTTACAGTGTCTTTTTTTTATAAGGGAAATACAATGGGAAAATACCACGGGTTACCCAAAACCATGGGCCCGAAAACTGGTGGCGAAAACAACCCCAAAATTTTTCCTCGGGGGCGCTGCCCACTGGCCCCCGGACCCCCTGGGGATCGTGCCGGGATCATAACCAAACCTAGGGTACGGACATGGTTGAATAATAATATCTCTGAATTTGGAGATCAAGCTCCACAACCAACAATATCCCACTTGGAGACTGATCACAACAACTCCACCGCTGATGCACTTGCTGGACCTGGACTTGGCAAATTTGTCCTCTTCACCTTCATGCTAGAAGGCCAATTGAAACCGAGCAAGAACTCGGTTTCTTTCTAGTCACTACCTTTGTGAACATGTCTGCAGGATTCTGGCTAGTATGTATCTTTTCCAGCTTCAACAGTTCATCTTCCAGAACAGACCGTATGAAATGGTACTTGAGTTGTATATGCTTAGTCTTGGAATGGAATGCTGAGTTCTTTGCAATATGAATGGCACTCTGGCTGTCACTATACAACCTGCTATCCTTATGCTTCTTACCCATTTCCTCCATAAACATCTGCAACCAAATCATCTCTTTATTAGCCTCTCTAACAGCAATATACTCTGCTTCCGTTGTTGAAAGTGTAACAACCTTTTGCAATCTCGAAGTCCAACTTACTGTTGTTCCACCTACAGTAAACACATACCGTGTGGTGCTCCTCCTGCTATCCTTATCACCTGCCATATCTACATCAACATATCCCTGTAGAATAGTGTCTGAACCTCCAAAACATAATGCCTGAGTGGTAGTACCTCTCAAATACCTGAGAATCCACTGTACTGCCTTCCAATGTTCTTTACCTGGATTGTTCATATATCTGCTCACAACTCCCACTGCTTGTGCAATATCTAGTCTTGTGCACACCATGGCATACATCAAGCTGCCAACTGCTGATTGATAGGGAATCTTGGACATGTAATCTGTCTCTTCCTGTGTCTTGGGACACATTTCTTTACTTAGATTGAAATGGCTGGCCAAAGGTGTACTTACTGGTTTTGCATTCTGCATTCTGAACCTCTCCAACACCTTTGTATGTACTCACTTTGAGATAATGTCAATTTGAGGTTTTTCCTGTCTCTCGTCATTCTCATACCAAGGATTTGCTTTGCAGCACCCAGATCCTTCATCGCAAGTGAATTAGCTAGCTTCCTTTTGAGTACATATATATCCTACATGTTAGACCCTGCAACAAGCATGTCATCCACATACAATAACAAGCCAATATATATTTCATTGTCTAGCTTCTTGAAATAAACACAGTGGTCAGAATGACATCTACTATAACCTTGTTCTGTCATAAACCTGTCAAATTTTAAATACCACTGCCTTGGAGCTTGCTCCAAGCCATACAAACTCTTTTTCAACTTGCATACCAAGTTCTCTTTACCTTTGACCTCATACCCTTGTGGCTGCTGCATATATATCTCTTCCTCCAAATCCCCATGGAGAAAGGCTGTTTTTACATCTAACTGTTTAAGATGCAAATATTCTACCGCCACTAGACTTAAGATAGTCTTAATTGAAGTCATCTTAACAACAGGAGAAAATATTTCATCAAAATTTATACCTTTCTTCTGTGCAAACCCCTTTACAAAAAGTCTCGCCTTGTACTGCTTCTTACCTCCTTCTTCCTTCAACCTGTAAATCTATTTGTTCTGCAATGCTCTTTTACCAGTAGGCAACTGAACCAGATCCCAAGTTTGGATTCCTACCAATGAGTCCATCTCCTCATTCATGCCTTGCTCCCACTTCTTTCTAGTTTCCACTTGCATTGCTTCTTCATAACATTCTGGTTCACCAGCATCAGTCATCAACAAATAATACATTGAAGGAGAGTATCGTTCAGGGAGTCTACTTAACCTGGTAAATCTTCTTGCATTTGCAGTAGTTTCAGGTACTTGCTGCTGTTCTTGATTTTCTGGCACCTTTGGAACTTCCTTTTCTTTAATTTCATCAAGTATTGTGTACTTTGTGTTTTCCTTTTCCTGTTTCTTTCCCTGCAATTGATCTTTATACATGACCTTTTTATTGAATATGACATCTCTACTCCTAATGATTTTTTTATTTTCATAATCCCATAAGCGATAACCAAATTCATCAACCCCATATCCAATAAAGGTACATTTCTTGGATTTAGCTTCAAGCTTTGTTCTATTTTCTTTATCAATATGGACAAATGCTTCACAACCAAACGTTCTAAAAAATGAGTAGTTTACCTTTTTATCTGTCCATGCCTCCTCTGGAATACCACCATCCAAAGCACTTGAAGGTCCAATGTTTATTAAATAAAAAATAGTATTTACAGCATCTGCCCAAAACTGTAAGGGCAACCCTGCATGCAATCTCATACACTTTGCATGCTCCATGATCGTTCTGTTCATCCTTTCAGACACACCATTTTCTTGTGGTGTTCCTGGGACTGTCTTCTCTCTACGAATCCCATGGTATGAACAGTAACTATCAAACTTCTTGCCTAGTACTCACCTCCATTATCAGATATGAGACACTTCAACCTTTTTCCTGTCTCATTCTCAACCAAAGCTTTCCACTTCTTAAAAGTAGCAAACACATCAGATTTATGTCTAATGCAATAAACCCAAGTTTTCCTAGTTGCATCATCAATAAATGTAACATAATAATGAGAGCCACCAAGAGATTGTACCTGAGTCGGTCCCCATACATCTGTATGCACAAGCTCTAACTTTTCATTCTTCTTCTGTTTCCCAACCTTGAGAAATCTGACTCTCTTCTGTTTTCCATAAACATAGTTTTCACAGAATTCCAAACTTACCTGCTTCAAATCTGACAGCAACTTCCTTAAGTGGAGAATCTGCATCCCCTTCTCACTCATGTGGCCAAGCCTCTGATGCCACAATGCTGTATCTGTTCCTGTGGAAGCTAAAGAGATATAATGGTCAGTATTATGAGGACATAAATACAACGTACCTACCCTGTCTCCTTTTGCTATCACCATTGATCCTTTAGTGATCTTCCACCACTTTTCTCCGAACGTAGATAGACAACCGCCATCTCCCAACTTCCCTGTTGAGATCAGATTTCTTTTCATAGTAGGAATATGCCTAACATCTTTCAACAACCAATCAGTTCCATTCTTAACTTTTATCCATATCTTACCCATTCCAAAAATTTTACATGGCTCATCATCACCCAATAAAACATGTCCAAAATCGCCTGGAACATAATCATGAAAATATTTCCTATGGGGTGTAGCATGACATGAAGCCCCTGAATCTACTACCCAATAATCACTTGTATTATCTAATGCAAGAATCAAAGCATCTTGTAACACATCACCTGCTACATTTGCTTCCTAGGTAGTTTCCTTCTGTGCATCTCCTTTCTTCTTTAGAGATCTGCAGTCTTTCTTCAGATGTCCTTTCTTTCCACAGTTCCAACACTCTATTTTTCCCAGTCTGGACTTGGATCTGCCCTTTTTAGAGTTGTTGCGATTACCTTGGTTCTTTCCTCTCTCCTTTTGTCTTCCCCTGCTCTCCATGGTCAACGCATTACCTGATGTCTCACCTGTGCTTTTTCTTCACATTTCCTCGCTAAGAATAACACCAATAACATCATCAAATTTCAAGGTGTTTGAACCATAGACAGAGTTACTTACAGCCATGACCAAGCTATTCCAACTTTCTGGCAATGAACACAAGATTAGAAGAGCCCTAACCTCATCATCAAAGTTCACACTTACAGAACTTAGTTGATTTGTAACCGTATTAAACTCATTTAAATGATCAGTAACAGATTCACCTTTAGACATCTTCATATTAAATAAACGCTTCATTAGAAATACCTTGTTGTAGGCCGAGGGTTTTTCATACAGCTTACCCAGAGCGCTCATCAAACCCTCCGTTGTCGTTTCTTTTGAGATATTGAAAGCCACCGACGAAGCCAGGCTCAACCGTATTGTTCCCAGAGCCTTTCTGTCAAGAACCTCCCATTCTTCGTCCTTCATGGCCGCCGGCTGCTTTGCTTTCCCTCCCAATGGTAGGAATAGATCCTTCTGGTACAGATAGTCCTCCATTTGCATCTTCCATAACTGGAAGTTTTGGCAGTTAAACTTCTCGACCTTAAACTTTCCTTCTTCCGCCATTGCTCCCACTCGAACTAGAAACCCTAGCTTCCTGCGGGTTTATTTTCCAAATAGACCTTTGGCTTTGATACCAATTGTTAGAAAAAAAGGATCGCATAGCAATAACAATAAATATAAATGCAAATATAATCACACATACACATTACAAGAGAGACACAGATATATCGTGGTTCACCCAACTTGGGCTACGTCCACACTGAAGTTGCCAGTCCTTATTATTATACCGTCCAGCAAAGTGAAGGAATACAACCTACAGCACAACCGTTGCACTTCCTCTTCACTGTCTCACAGTCTCTCTTCTTGATCTCAGAGATCTTTACAATGCATAAAACCTAATATATCAACCCTATCTGTGTTACAATGTCTTTCTTTTATAAGGGAAATACAAAGGGAAAATACCACGGGTTACCCAAAACCATGGGCCCGAAAACTGGTGGCGAAAACAGCCCCAAAAATTTTCCTTGGGGGCTACGCCCCCGAACCCCCATTTTCTCGGGGGCATTTCCCCCAAACCCCCTTCTCGGGGGCTCTGCCCCCAAACCCCCTTTCTCGGGGGCGCTCCCCCGGACCCCCTAGGGAGCATGCTGAGATCATAACCAAACCTGGGGTAAGAACACGACTCCACAACCAACAACACCCTCTCCCATATCTCATTCTAATAGGTCAGCTGATTCCCAAGGTTCTCAAGGAAACACAAGGCATACTCCCAGTAAGAGTAAGAGCAGAAAGAAGTACATGGGTATTCCGCAAGATGAGTTTCAGAAGGCAAGACCTCCCACTTTTGATGGTGAAGGTAAAGAAGGTCAAGAAGCAGAGACGTGGCTTCTTGGAATGAATAAGTACTTCAGAATACATGAATATTCAAAGAATGAAAAGGCTAAGGTTTTTATTTATAACCTTGGTGGAAGAGATTCTATTGGGTGGGATCACCTCATGCAAGTGAAAGGGATCAGTGAAAGAAGAATTAGTTGGGACAGATTCCAAAGGTACTTTCAGGAGAAATACCTGTCAGCTAGGTACTACGACAATAAAAGGAAAGAGTTCAATGAACGCAAGCTTGGGCAGAACACTATAGATGTGCATGTCCATAAGTTTCTGGAGCTGCTGAGGTACGTGGACTACATCAAGGATGAAAGAGTCAAGATCCAATGTTTCCCTGGTAGCCTACCACATAGTTACAGAGATAGGATTGAGTTTTTCAGTCCACCAAGCTTGGAAGAATCCATTTGAATGGCAGAGCATTGCTATGAGTAGGGTAAAGGTAAATCAGAAATGCAGTTAGCATGGAAGGTAAGCCCAAGGTCAGGTTTGAACCAAGAAGAAGTGGATTTAAACCACCTCTTAGAAATCAACCCAAAACCTTTCCACAGGGACATCAAGGTAGGAGTGGATTTAAGCCGGTAGTAGCAGTAGACAAAACACAGAGAGGACCACTTCAGTGTTGGGGATGTGGAGGAAACCACACACGGAGAGATTGTCCAACTAAAAGGGAGTACCCTAGGAGTGTGCACAACATTGAAGTATCAAATACAATGGGAGACATGGAAAGAGCAGTGCCTAGGATCTATGTAGTACTGGATGACCGTCAAGCAGACAACCAATCAACAGTGGTGGAGATTGAAGGTAAGATTGCTAAGAAATCTATTTCTGTTTTGATTGACCCAGGGTCTACCCATAGTTTGTATCTCCTGGGGTAGTTGAAAGTTGTTCTCTTGGTAAAGTAAAGCATAGTAAGGCTTGTCTAGTTCAGTTAGCCACATGCACCAAGAGGAAGGTAAGTGAAGTAGTGGGGAAGTGTCCCATAGAATTGAATGGACTCCTCACTCATGCCGAATTGAATGTCTTACCATTAGTATCATATGATGCCTTAATTGGCATGGATTGGTTGGAAAGGCATAGGGCCAAATTAGACTGTTATGAGAAAGCACTTGAATTCCTTGATGATGAAGGCAAGCCAAGGCTGGTAAAAGGAATTCTGAAGTGAGTTTTAGTAAGGCAAATTTCAACCCTACAGCTGAGAAAGTTCTAGAGGAAGGGTTGTCAATTGTATGTTGTGCATACATCAGATTCAACAGAAGATAAGGGACCAAGGATAGAAGACTTCCCATTGTTGCAAGAGTTCAAAGATGTGTTTCTGTATGAATTGCCAGGACTACCACCCAAGAGAGATATTGAATTTTCCATTAACCTTGTTCCAGAAGCAGCACCAATTTCTAAGGCTCCTTATAGAATGAGCACACCAGAATTGATAGAACTGAAAATGCAGCTGCAGGAATTGACGGACAAATATATCAGACCTAGTGTATCCCCTTGGGGTGCACCAGTGTTGTTTGTTAAGAAGAAGGATGGAACGTTGAGTATGTGTATTGATTACAGGCAGCTCAATAAAGTGACGATTAAGAATAAGCATCCTTTGCTAAGGATTGCTGACTTGTTTGATCAAATGAAGTAATCTAGAGTGTTCTCCAAGATTGACTTAAGGTCGGGGTACCACCAAGTGAGGATTAAGGAAGAGGACATTCAGAAGACAACTTTCAGGATGAGGTATGGTCATTACGAATTCACAGCGGTGCCATTTGGTCTCACCAATGCGCCTGCCACATTCATGTGCCTCATGAATAGTGTCTTCAATAAATACTTGGATAAGTTTGTGATTGTGTTCCTATATGACATCTTGGTCTATTCACGGAATGAAGAAGAGCATAATGAGCATCTAAGGATGGTGTTGCAAGTCCTTAGAGAACATCAGCTGTATGCCAAGCGGAGTAAATGTAATTTATATCAAGAGGAAGTGCAGTATTTGGGTCATGTTATATCGGCAGAAGGTTTTGCAGTGGATCCTGAGAAGATAGAGGCCATAATGGATTGGCCTACTCCGAAGAATGTTACAGATGTAAGATATTTTATGGGTCTCGTTGGTTACTACAGAAGATTTATTGGAGGATTCTCCAAGATAGCTCACCCAATCACCTCATTGCAGGGGAAGAGTATCAGATTTGTATGGTCTGAGAAATGTGAGAAGAGCTTCTAGCAGTTGAAGAAATTGCCCACTAGTGCCCCTGTTATGAATATTGCAGATCCTAGTAAGGATTTTGTAGTATGCACTGATGCTTGCATTGAAGGACTCGGTGGAGTACTAATGCAGGAAGGGTATGTAATTTTTTATGAGTCAAGGAAGCTGAAAGAGCATGAAAGGAACTATGCCACCCATGACTTAGAGCTAGAAGCCATAGTTCATGCTCTCAAGATATGGAGGAATTATCTCTTGGGCAGAAGATTTGAACTCAGGACTGATCATATGAGTTTGAAGTTTGTTTGACCAGCCAAATATGAACGCTAGTCAAACTAGATGGATGGATTTTCTATGTGATTTTGATCTGGAAATCAAACATGTTAAAGGCAAAGAGAATAAAGTCGTTGATTCAGTCAGCATAAAATTTCATATTGCAACAGTAAGTAGGTGTGAATCAGACTTGAAGGAAAGGCTTTTAGAGGCTCAAAATAGTGATGAAGTCTACCTTAAGATCAATGAGAAATTACAGTAGGATGTTATGGATGAAAAGTATGCAAAACATTAGATAGGTGAGGGTGATGTTCTCATTTATCAAAACACTAGATTGTACATTCCAAACAGTGTGGATTTGAAGAAGCTGGTGATGGATTAGATACATCGACAAAGACCATATTCAGGACATCCAGGATATCAGAAGACTATAACAGCAACAATCAAGCAGTAATTTTGACATTGTATGAAGAGAGACATAGCTGAGTACATTGCTAGGTGTCAGAAGTTTCAACAGGTCAAGGCAGAGCATCAACATCCAACAGGATTGTTGCAACCATTGCCCATTCCAGAATGGAAGTGGGAAGTGATCTCTATGGATTTTATAACAGGGTTGGCAACGACAGAAAAGAAACATGATGCAATCATGTTGGTGGTGGACAAGCTATCAAATGTATCTCATTTCATTCCAGTTAAGTTCGCTCACAAGGCAAATGACATTACAGATATCTTCATGAGACAGAATTTCAGGTTGCATGGATTGCCCAAGGCAATAATTTCAGACTGTGACACAAAGTTCACATCTAATTTTTGGAAAGGATTGTTCCAAGAATTAGGAACTCAGTTGAAGTTTAGCACAACCTATCATCCTCAAACAGATGGTCAGACTGAGAGAGTAAACCAGATTCTTGAAGACATGTTAAGGATGTATGTGATGGACAAACCATCTAAGTGGGAAGACTACTTACACTTAGTGGAATTTTCCTACAACAATGGACATCAAGCATCATTGAAAAGGAGTCCCTTTGAAGTGCTGTATGGAAAAGGATGTAGAACTCCAGTGAGATGGGATAGCCCAGTCAACAGGGTAGTGCTTGGACCATAAATGATTGAGGAAATGGAGCAAGAGATTGTGAAGATCAGGCAGAATTTGAAGGCAGCACAGGACAGACAGAAAAGTTATGCAGATCTGAAAAGAATGCATAAGCAATTTCAGATTGGGGATCATGTCTACTTGAGAGTTAAACCAAGAAAGACTTCCATGAAATTGGGAAGTTTTGCCAAGTTGGCACCAAGATATTGTGGATCGTTTGAAGTCCTTGATAGGATAGGGCCTGTTGCATATAGGATTGCATTGCCTACTAACATGAAAGCTCATAATGTTTTCCATGTTTCTTCGCTTAAGAAATATGTACATGATCCTAATCATATCATTGATTGGCATGTGATACAGGTGGAACTAGAGGGAGAGTTCCAGGTGGAGCCTATATGCATCCTCGATAGGAAGGTTATCTTGCTCCGGAATAGGGCCATAGGGAAGGTAAAGGTGCAATGGAGGCACCTTATCCTAGAAGAGGCCACGTGGGAGCTGGAGGATGCCATGAAAGAGACATTCCCATTTTTGTTCAGTTTTGAGAACACCGAGGACAATGTTATTTTAAGGGAGAGGGAGTTGTAATACCACATTTTTCCCTTGATGTTTATTGGCTTCAATGTAAATACTATGTATATGCGGTGTGTGTGTGTATATTCTCCCTAGTGTGGAGCTCAAGGCCAAGGCCCCACTAGTGGATGCTTAAGGTTATTGCATAGGCAAGTATTTGACAGTTTGATTATTCATGGGCTATTACGCCATGAAGAAATGTAAATGATGTAATTATTTATTAATGAATAAAATAACCAAGGAGTTGGCTAAGGAGGCAACTAATGAGAAAGGGCCACGCATATCCACTAGGGAGAGGTGATGGGGTTATGGGATTGGTTTCCCATGTTGCCACATGTCCGACTGTGAACCCGTTTGAACTCCTTGCTGACATTAATTTGGTTGCAGAGGGTGGTTGAGAACCCTATTGCTAAAGCCAATGGAGTATGGAGCATGCCTGCGATTTCGTATGGTAGTGCATGGCTCTGATGGCTTATCCCAGAAGATACTCAATCGCTGACCTGTTTTGACTACCCGTTGGTGGGGAGGGAACATTCATTCATGCATTCACGACTCGCCATTCATGCATTCACGACTCGCCATTCATGATCCATCGATCCACAAAGAGAGAACTTGCTCATACATTCCTGCATACGCAGAGCCAACCATGTGGAAGCCTGAAGATAATCGTGTTTTCTTGTGTAATAGAAAATACTAGAGAGTTGGTAGGCATAGGAACTGTGTGTGCGAACCTAGTCTAACCAGGACAGAGTGGTAAGAACCCGTGGGGAATTGCAAGCTTGAACAATGCAGAGAAACCGTGAGGACCTGGGATTGGATCGCCGAGACTGGATTGTGGAACAGAGCCTTGTCCGCAAGTCTGGAAGGATTCAACTTGTTGAACTGTGGTACAAGGTTGGGTTGCTTGATAAACCTAGTGAAGGCTGTAATATCATAGAACTGGCGACCAGACCTTTCTATGCCCATCTTGGAATAACATTGGAAGGGAAGAGGCCTTGAGGGACTGTGCAGCAGAGAAGAGGGTCTTCCTTGTGTTGGATGTGGTAGGTAATGTGGGTGCCAGGTCTGCTGAGTGTTGAGATGCCTGCAGCTCTGTGGTTGAGCTCACTGGCTTAGTAATGCATTCCTTGCTATTCCTATTTTCCTAATAAACCCACTGTAGGTTGGCTTAGCATGACCAGTATATCCCTATATGCTTGATAAACCCACTGTAGGTTGGCTTAGCATGGGTAGATGCCCTGGAATGCTTGATAAACCCAACTGCAGATTGGCTTAGCATTGGGATGGAACCTTGACCGTGAGAGAACCTGATAGCCCTCCTTAGTGGATACACAGTCCATCTCAGGGGTGATCTCTCAGCTAAAAGAGTACAGGCTGGACATAGATCTAAGGTTGGGTGGAACGTTACTCTCACTTAACCAATTTCTTGGCAGCTTCAGAAAGTTAAAAGATAAGTACTTCCTTGTTATGATGAATGATGATGTTCCTTTGTTATAATATGGTTGTTTATGTTCAGTTATGGAATGCATGTTTGTATCAATTTGATTGATAGGAAGATCATATGTGAAGCTGAGTAGGAGGCCGAGTTATTGTTATGAATACCATTGTATTGCATGAGTTTAATGCATTATAAGTCTTGCATGTGATATATATAACCGTTAGATCTAACTTTATGCACCTTGCATGTTGAGATATGATTGATTAACCCTATGAATGAGTTGTGTGACTACACCTGATCTTTGGGAAGGGAGGGGGATACCCTGAGGTGTTTCAGAACCCCTCTGCAGATCAGGTGAAGGGGAAGGTCATGGAAGAAGACATATAGAGTTTTATGAAGTTCTAAGGCATGGAAAAGAGAAGTTATGATGGGATACTTAATTGAAATAACGACAAGTTTATATTCCTCATATGGATGAGATATTTATACCAGTGGAAATATCTCTCCAAGATCTTTCCAATGGTACAGGACTTGCCTCATTTGGCTCAAGGACGAGGGAGAAACAAGTCTGGGAAGTTTGCAGATGTAGAGGAGGTTCCTCATTTCCGCTTCCACAATATGGATTGCGGATTGCGGAAGGGTGTTGGAGAGATACGTTCGGGATCCATCTTCCGCATCCCGCAATGCGGATTGCGGATTGCGGATTACGGAAAGAGTAGTTTCCCGGTAAATCGAAGTTGGACTTTCGCAAACCCGACTTCCGCAATTGCGGATTGCGGAAAGGCAGTTGACGGAATAAGTAGACTTTTGCCATCTCGAGTTCCGCAATGTGGATTGCGGATTGTGAAAGGGTGTTGGATAGATACGTTCGGGATCCGTCTTCCGCATCCCGCAATGCTTATTGTAGATTGCGGATCCGAGGCTACTTGCGGATTGTGAATTGCGGATCCAAGAGAGTTGCGGATTGTGGATTGTGGATCTCGTGATGCAATTGCGGAAAGGTGTGAATGTAGCATTTTGAAGAAAAAAAGTATCAGAGTCTCCCATCGCCTCTGAAGGACACCGAGGTGATATGGGGATGCTACACTTTCATGTTGTACATGAGATCCCACATATATATGTCGAGGACATCTAATTCCTTACAGGGTTTCCTCGACAAGCATAGTTGGTAATCCTGAGAGAAAGAGGGAGAGGTGGAGCTGTGGGTATGATCAATGAGTATATTTTGGCACATTGTACCCCATATATTCAAACAATTAGCAACCAGGTTTCAATTAGAAACATTCAAGACTTGTGCCTGAAAACTATTATTTTCATCATTACCCAACTATTTAGAATGACCATAGCACATATTACCTCTAGGTCTCATATGCAATATGGATTAGAGTGTTTACGCTTGATAATATATGATTGGTGCTCAACAATGGTGGTCAATATGAGAGACTAGTTGACATAGTGTAGGACAAGGAAACAAAATTATTTCAGGTATGCCTCAATTTGATGTGCATTATTCCTTGAGAGAGTGGCAACCATGTGCCCCCAATATTTTACTCCATTAATCGAGTTGAGAGAACCCAAGATGCAACAATAGAGGGACCTTATGACCTACCTTAAAAGTAGTTTATTGATGATCACAATAGGTCAAGACTTGTTTTACTAGCAGGGGAAATAAATTGTGGTGATTAAGGATTTTGCATATGTTGAGGTAGACTTCTAATAGGATCCAGAGTTAGAATTGCCCCTAGGTGCCCAATGGGGTCCCATTAGTAAGAAAGCAATTTTTAGATTTTTTTCATTTTTTGTGATTTTCAAAATTTATTTGAATGTTATTGATTGCATTATTGTTGTGTGATGACATAGGTAGGTGTGCATCCAATGCAACTAGTTGGGATTCCACTGAACCATCACAGAGTGCAAGAAGAGGAGCGACAATAGGAGGATTCAAATGATGTAGATGTAGTTGAGACCCTATGAGACCTTAAGAGGAAACTCGAGGTTTTGAATGTGGGGGTACCCATGACAAGGGTAGAGGAGGCTCCTCGATGACTTCAGTAACATGTGGTGGGAGTAGCATCATGTTTCATTTTACTATTGTGTCAAGTAGCCACAATAGTAATGTGTTATCACGAGACAAATGCAAATGAACCTATGGATTAGCCCCAAGGCAACTCCTATTTTTTTTTCTTTGCTACATATCTTTTTAATGTGCATCGCACAAGGATAGATCACCTACATTTATATTTTTTATTTCGAGATTAAACCAAAATATACATGAATTGGTCCTCTAATATCATAGGACCCTAGGCTTATACCCAAAACATGACCATACTTACATACCATACCTGTTGTTTACAATAACATTCACTTTCCCCTTAACATCATCAAAATAGTAAAAACATTTAGAACATTACAAAATGTTCGAGAGATCTGTCTTTTAGAATCACCATACAAAGAGACAAAAAGCCATAATCACATAATATTTCAAATAACTACAGGTAAATCCTCTCCTCCTCTAAATTCTTGAATATGTAAAACTCCCTCATGCAAATGAATGACTTCTTTGGAGAGAATTTTCATCTTGACATTGAATTCTTTGTAGACATGGTTGAAGGTTGTGTATGCAAAATCCATCTTTGCTTCTGAAACTCTTTCTAATATCGACCTTAAAACTATGTTTGTAATATGAGAAATACTATTGCACCAATCCATTATAATATTTGATCTTCTAAAACCCGTAGTTCCTTGATTCTTTTTTTGAGTGAGAATTTAAAAAGGATACATAGTGCATATAAATTTTCTCTGTTGTTCGTGCCATGACATGCCCCATATTTTAAAGTAAAATAATGAGTTTTGTTTAGAAATATAAGAGCCCCGGCTCCACATAAACCATGAAGACCCTGATAGGCCCACAAGGAAGACTAATATTTATTACCAGTTCTTTTAGAATCCTAGAGAACTTTTGTTTTGTGTCCACCTTTTGTTCCCTATAAGCAATTCTTATCTTATGTGTTAGCAAAGGAGGGGTCCAACTTGTGTCATCAAAGGTCCTTTTTTTTGTGATGTTGATGTATTTGTAACTTTGGAAGATATTCTTCTATGTATTATATTTGTACTTTATTGTATATCCAACAAAGATGTTATATTCCTCTGATTGGAAGTGTCGTCATTTGTATTTGCAAGTGTCGCAAGTTACATTGTAAGTGTCGTCATTTGTATTGATGGATTATTAGACCACCAGTGTGGGGTCGGACCTAGTTAGGTCATATGGTTGGGTTATTAGGCTTCTTTAGGAAGTTGGCCCTGTTGGATTATTGGCAGGTCAAGTCAATGTATAAATAGAGGGTGTGCCTCTCTCATTCTATTCATTCACTCACTTCTCAAGCTCGCATAACTAAGAGAGAAAGTGGCGCACATGTGGAGGAGGAGGAGTATCTGCTAGAGACATCTCTTTGGGTTTGATCCTTGTGATCTTGTATTGGGGCTTATTCTATATATGAGGAAGTTGTGGGGTTTTTCACCTTCTTGGTTTTCCCCGAGGAAACTCTGTGTCTCTTGTGTGCTTGCATTATTGCGTTTATGATTGATATGCTGTAGATATGCTGTACATGTTATTCTCTTAGTGATCCTGAATGATAATGGAATGAAATTATCGAAAAATTAACATGGTATCAGAGCTGACCTAAGAAGAAGGCACTGTGCAGCTGCGGAAGCTAGGGCTTCTTAATATTTGGGTTTCTCTCCATAGATCATCAAAGGCAGGAGGCTAGATTGACTCTCCTAGCAAGGGCACATCTTTCTGTTGAGACATAATTCAATTATGAGCATTTTCAGTTTCGACCTAATCTCTACTGCGGGAAATTAGGGTTTTGGAAAAAGTTGGAATTTTCAGAATCTAAATCCACGGCTGGATACTCCTCAAGAAAATTGAAGTTTAGAGCATTGGGTCAAACTTTTTGGTTGGGCAGAAGGGTGGGCTTTATCAAACCCTAGTTTGGGGTCTTGTCTAGTGAATCCAGAAGTTTCAAAGGCAATTTTGAGGGGTCAAATTTTGCAGATCTCAAAATCTGAGTATACCAGCTTGACCAACTCAGCAAGGCGCATCTTTCTATCCTTTCAGAAGTTTGAAATTCAAAGTTTGAATTTTTAGGGTTTCTCTAACAAACCCTAATCCAGCTCTAGATCCAGTTTTTCAGCAAATCAAGTGGTAAGACCTAAATATTTTATTTCCATTTGAGTTTCTCATTAAAATGTCTCACCACACCAAGCTTGAAGATAAAGCACATATTTCATTAAAATTGGATAGATTTTATTACAAGAACAATGAAAGAATTGAGTTTTTTGGTTATTTTGGAATTATAGATCCACTGTTTAATTCCAAATTTAATGAAATATGTGTTATAAGCTTGAAGGGGCGGATAACTTCCAATCATGGAAGTATAGAATTGGGTTAATCCTAGAAGAGAATGAGTTGGACACTTACATAAGTGAAGAGGTTCCTGTCCCAGAGGGAGAAGAGGCTAAAGCCTTACGCAAGAAAAACCTGGTCAAGGCTAAGAGAATCATTGTTGATTCTATCAAAGACCATCTCATACCTCATGTGTCTTCCCTAAAGACACCCAAGGAGATGTTTGACTCCTTGACCAAGTTGTTTGAAGGAAAGAACATAAATCGGAAGATGACTCTGCGGAACCAATTGAAAGGGGTAAAGCTCCAGAATGGAGAGACCATTCAATCCTACTTTTCTAAGGTCTCTCAAATCAAGGAACAACTTGAAGCTGTGGATGAAGTAGTGGAGAATGGTGAAATTGTAATGACCACATTGAATGGCCTACCTAGGTCGTGGGACTCCTTCATCCAAGGAATCTGTGCAAGAAGGAAATTGATCTCTTTCAGTAGACTATGGGAGGAATGTTCACAAGAAGAAGCTAGGCTTGTGGCCCGAGAAGAAAAGATGGGAAATGAAGATTAAGCTCTCGTAGCACACACCAAGAAAGGAAAGTCCAAGAGGGAGCAATCTTATCACAAGAAAACTCCACACCATCATCATAGAGATAAGAAAGATCTAAGATGTTTTACATGTAATGAGAAGGGACACTTTTCCTCAGAATGTCCTAAGAACAAAAGGAACAACAACAACAACTTCAACAAGAAGAGGAAGAGCAACTAGAAGAGATATCATGCTCATGCTGCTGAGGATGATGAACCTCCCAAGAAGAAGACTAGAGCATAAAGTGATGACTCATCAAGTGAAGATGAATATGTTCTAATCTCTGCTCTCACAGGTACTATCTCTCATGGATGTGATGATTGGCTTATTGATAGTGGGGCTTCCAAACACATGACTGGGTTTAAAGAATCCTTTGTATATCTATCTGAACTTGGGGACGACTATCAATATCCTATGAAAGGAAGTGGTGAAGCCTCCTACAAACTAGAATTTGGGAAGTCTTTGAAGATGAAATATGTTCTATATGTACCTTGACTCAAGTAGAATCTTCTCTCCATATCGTCTTTGGATGCAAAGGGGATTAGAGTTGCATTTTTGGATGGCCAAGTACTCATGTGGCCAAAGGGTAAGACCATAGATGATGCAATAGTGTTTGGAGAGCAAGAGGGAGGATTGTACAAATTGAAAGGACAACCTGAACATGCCATGGTACATGAGTCTATGGAGCCAAGTGAACTTTGGCATATAAGGCTTGCACACATGCATTATAGAGCACTACCAATTGCAAGCAAAGCAGTAGAAGGTCTTCCTGAACCAGTCAAAGCATGAAGGTGTTTGCAAAGGATGTGCAAAAGGGAAGAACACAAAGAAATCATTTCCAAGCAGTGAAAGAAAAGCAAAAGGAATCTTGAAAATTATCCACTCCGATGTATGCGGTCCGATGTCATCCAGCTCTCTCAGTGGGTATGTATACTATGTTTCCTCATTGATGATTTCTCTAAGAAGACTTGGGGTTTATTTCTTGAAGAATAAAGATGAAGTATTTGATAAGTTCAAGGAATTCAAAGCCTTGATAGAAAATCAAACTGATAAGAAGATCAAGACCTTCAGATCCGATAATGGCAGAGAATTCACTTCAGGTGATTTCAAGAAGCTATGCAGTGATTCAGGGATTAAGAGGGAATTGACTTCTCCCTACAATCCACAACAAAATGGAGTTGCAGAAAGGAAGAATAGAACTATCATGGAAGCAGCTCGGGCAATGCTTCATGACCAGGATCTGCCTATGCACCGATGGAAAGAAGCATCTAGGACAACTGTATATGTGCAGAACAGAACATCTCACAAGATAATTGACAACAAGACACCAGGAGAAGTCTTCTATGGTAAGAAATGAGAAGTTAGCCATCTTAGAATATTTGGCTGTCCAATATATACACACATTCCAAGGAAAAGAGAACAAAGCTAGATCCTTCAGGTAAGAAGGGCATCTTTGTGGGTTACAATGAAATCTCGAAGGCTTACAGAATATACTTTCCAGGATTCAAGAAGATTGAAATCTGCAGGGATGTAACATTTGATGAATACTCAACATACATCAAATCAAGGAAGACACCTGTTGAAGACCATGAACAACCAAAGGTAACCAGATTTCAAGACACCACTATGAAAGAAGCAATTCCAGAAGAAGTTCGTGAAATTGAAGATCCACAAGAACTTGTAGATCCACCCCGTGAGAAGAACTCTCATAAGAGGAAACCTGCATGGGCTAGAGAGCTCATCCAAGATGCAGAAAGGTATGGCATTCCAGAAGAAGAACACGGAGAAAGGAAGAGGACTAGATCACATACCAGTTATGTTGCCTTGCTCTGTGACATTATGAACAAAGAACCTTCCAATTATGAAGAAGCAACGGAAAAGAAAAAATGGAAGGATGCCATGGTCGAGGAGTACCAGTCGATCATGAAGAATGATGTTTGGGATGTGGTCCCAAAACCTGAAGGGAAGTCTGTTGTGGCTTCTAAGTGGATTTATAAGATCAAGCATGCTGTAGATGGTAGCATAGAGAAATACAAGGCAAGGTTTGTAACTCGTGGCTACTCCCAGAAAGAGGGAATAGATTATGAAGAGACTTTTGCTCCCGTAGCGAGATACACTTCCATCGAAACAGTACTTGCTCTGGCTGCAGTGATGAAGTGGAAGATACACCAGATGGATGTCAAGACAACTTTCTTGAATGGTGTAGTCGAAGAGGAAGTGTATGTGGAGCAACCACTTGGTTTTGAGACACATGACAGGGAGTCATATGTGTGTAGGTTGAAGAAAGCCTTGTATGGCTTGAAGCAAGCTCTTAGGACTTGGTATGGTAGGATAGATAGATTTCTATCCAGTTTAGGATTTACCAAGAGTAAAGCAGATTCCAACCTTTACTACAAGGTTGAGGAAGGAAATCCTGTGATACTACTACTGTATGTAGATGACCTGTTTGTGACAGGTGAGGATGGGTTGATTTTCGACATGAAGAGGAAGCTTGCTACCGAGTTCGAGATGAAGGACTTGGGGATGATGCACTACTTTCTAGGCATGGAGGTGTCACAGAGTGCAGATGGAATATTCCTTGGATAAGGGAAGTATGCAGTAGAGATCCTGAAGCGATTCAAGATGATGGACTGCAAGGCCATGGCCATACCTATGGCATCGAACCTGAAGCTACTGTGTGATGCTTCATATGAGCCGGTTGATGTCACGATGTATCGTCAGATGATTGGGTCCTTGATGTACCTGAGGAACACGAGACCAGATATTTGCTTTGTGGTGAACACATTGAGCTAGTTCCTGACGGATCCCAAAGGTGTTCACCTGGTTGCTGTAAAGCATATTCTGAGGTACCTAAAGGGTACAGTTGATTATGGGCTCAAGTATGATGTGAATCAAAAGTTTAACTTGGAGGGTTATGTTGATTTAGATTGGGCAGGCAGTGCTGCAGATAGGAAGAGCACTTCGGGGTGCTGCTTCAGTATGGGATCAGTTGTGATCTCTTGGTTTAGCAGGAAGCAGTCGTGTGTAGCACTGAGTACAATCGAAGCATAGTATGTCGCAGCTTGTTCATCTAATTGTGAGGCAGTATGGCTGAGGAAGCTACTATTTGAGTTATTTGATCTCCCGTTGGATGCTACCTGTATCTATTGTGACAACCAGAGTTGTGTGAAGTTGTTAGAGAACCCAGTGTTCCATGACAGTTCGAAGCACATAAAGATCAAATATCACTATATCAGGGATATGGTGTAGAGAGGAGCAGTGAAGCTCCTGTATGTTGCGACAGATGAGCAGATTGCAGATGTGTTGACGAAACCACTAGCCAGAGTGAAGATTGAGTACTTCATAGAGAGGCTTGGTGTTCTTCAGATTGAAGCAGCACCTCGAAGTGCTCTTCCTATCTGCAACATTGTCTACCCAATCTGAATCAACATAACCCTCCAGTTTAAACTTTTGATTCGCATCATACTTGAGCCCATAATCAACCGTACCCTTCAGGTACCTCAGAATATGCATATGCTTTACAACTATCAGGTGAACATGTCTAGGATCTGTCAAAAACTGACTCAAGATGTTCACCACAAAGAAAATATCTGGTCTCATGTTCGTCAGGTACATCAAGGACCCAATCATTTGACGATACACCATGACATCAACTGACTCAGATGAAGCATCACATAATAGCTTTAGGATCGATGCCATAGGTGTGGCCATGGCCTTGCAGTCCATCATCCCGAATCGCTTCAGGATCTCTACTGCATACTTCCCTTATCCAAGGAAGATTCCATATGCACTCTGCCACACATCCATACCTAGAAGGTATGCATCATTCCCAAGTCCTTCATCTCGAACTCGGCAGCAAGCTTCCTCTTCGTGTCGACAAACAATCCATTCAGTGTATCTTCCACTTCATCACTTGCCTTGTATTTCTCTATGCTGCCATTTGCAGCATGCTTGATCTTATAGATCCACTTGGAAGTCACAACAGACTTCCCTTTTGGTCTCGGGACCACATCCCAGACATCATTCTTCATGATCAATTGGTATTCCTCGATCATGGCATTCTTCCATTACTGCATCCCGGATCCTGGGAACTTCAGATTCTTCAATATCTTCAATAGATAGTTTTTCTTGAACTTCGTTGCTAGAACAAATGTTGTACTCCTTCTTTTGTAGGTGTTTGTACACGGTCTTTCCTACAAGTCAAATTCAATTGCATGATTAGAAACTTCTCATAGTTTTCAAAAACACATTCTTATGCATAAAAACATATGTCATACAGTCATGCAATTATCTTAGCCAATGCTTCAATACAACATTTATCCATATCCCGTATTCACACAGTAACTTTCTAGATGCCTTCCATCTCTACGAGAACGTTTGTTAAGAGTGTGCACAACTCCCAACATGTTAGCAAAGAGGTTTCATTCTAGATAAGTAGCAATGGAATGTTGTATAGTAACATAGGCCACTTACCCATTACTTGCATATTAGTAGTATCTTGTTCATTAATGCAACTTTTCTAATATGCATAATACATATCCTAAATCTAGGAACATAAGTATGTACATGACTGGACAACATCATTTAAGTAATCATATATACAAGAAATGACAATTCAAAATACTTATCTTTGTTTGGTTGTAGGGTGCACTCCCTCTCAATCTTTGCTTCCTTGCAGGAACTACTGGAGTGTGCTCCCTCTTGATCTTTGCTTCCTGGATTACCTGTCCTTGAACTTATATCCATCCTGGACCACTATGCATGCTTAAGTGTGCACTAGTGTCATCATTGTGTTATCCTTAGGATCTCATACATAACCATACATACATTAGTATAATCTCAATACTATCAAAACATTATGATTCTAAATAATCTTATCATGTATTGTCATGATCATTTCACACATAGGTAATAAGCGTTAGTATTCAAGGTTTCAGGGAAAACTTCTTTTACTCATGCATATTCTTATATGGCCATAGGACTCTTCTGATTAGTCATATCATTAATCAAAGTAAGAAACATAATATGCATAAACCCTTGATTACTTAAACTTCTAACTTCAAGAATAATCATACAAAAGTATAAGATCCTAACATAAGGTAGGATTCTAACTTGATATAAAAAAACATACCTGGATATCATGTTTGCTAGTTATGTCTAACATACCCAAACAATGTCTTTTTGTTCTCTTCAATGACTTGTGCTTAGTAACCTACATAACCCATAAGTTAACCATTGTAGAACCAAATTATACATACCTCGTAAATAGAGCTTCTATGTGATCCATGAGTCTTTGTCTTCATGTCACCATGGTCATATGTTGATCTAGAAATTGATTTGTCTTTCTTGATGTACCTTTCATGTTAGCGGACAACATCATCCTCATACAACATCATAGTGCATTAGTACAATCATAAGTGTTATAACCCTAATCCATGAATGTCTTCTATCATTCACATGCATTCATACTTTTACTAAGGTGATAAGACAATTCTAAAAACTAATCAAGATTGTACTAACGTCAATAATATGAAGACAAACATATCATAAACTTAATCATGGACAGATTTCAAAAACATACCTGTATCTCCTCAAGTCATACTTGTCGAGATTGCTTGTAGCATTCTTATGTAAGGCCTTAGCCTCATCTCCCTATGGAACTGGAACTTCTTCACTTATGCAGGTGTCCAATTCATTCTCTTCTAGATTAACCCAATCCACTTTGATTTGTTGAGACTGGATCTCGAGCTGGATTAGGGTTTGTCAGAGAAACCCTAAAAATTCAAATTTTGAATTTCAAACTTCTAAATGGATGGAAAGATGTGCCTTATTGAGCTGATCAAGCTGGTATACTTCAATTTTGAAAACTGCAAAATTTGGCCCCTCAAAATTGCCTTTGAAACTTCCGGATCTTCTGAAAAGATCCCGAACTAGGGTTTGATAAAGCTCGGTCCTCTGCCCACCCAAAAGGTTCAATATTGTGTTCTAAAATTTGATTTTTCTGAGGATCTTCCTGCCGTGGTCACAGATTTAAAAAATTCCAACTTTTGTAGAAGCCCTAATTTTCCACCTTTCCGATGAAAATCCCGAAGTAGGGTTTGATCAAGCTCGGCCTTCTCGATATTGGTCTCTAAATTTTGATTTTTATGAGGATCATTTAGCTGTGGACTCCGATTCCAAAAATTCCAACTTTCTCCGAAGCCCTAAATTCCCGCAGTAGTGACAAGCCAAGAATGAAGGTGCTCAGAATCCAATTCTGTTTTGACAGAAATATGCACCTGATTGTTTCTGGTGCATCTCTGAAATTACGGATCCACAGGGTTAGAAACTTTTGCGTGTGGTAGCCTGACCTGTAATCTTTCCAACCCCACAAGTCTGACCTCATTTGGATTCTCTGAGAGAGAGTTATGCCAAGTGTCGCAACGTGACCTGTTTATGGGATAAAACAGGAGAGCGAACTTGTACGGAGTGCCACGTGTCATTGTTTCAACTTCGGCCTCTAAAAAGAGGACCTGTGAAATTATAGTCTGTTCCCTACCTGTCTCTTTTTATGGAATTTCATTTGGATCTTCCTAGCCCAAGTTGTGACCTTTTTTCCTAGGTCACCTGTTTATGACTGAGATCTGGAAGAGGCAGAAACCCTAACTTGTACGGATCATAAATCACAAAGTAAAATGAATGAGATGCTGTTCTTCGGATAAAAGGTACATAGGTATGTTATCTACGACCTGTAGAAGTTTCAGATCCCGAACCTTCGCCAAAATGGATTTATAGCGAAAGTGCCACGATGACTGGTTTTTTCTATATCAAGCCCTAGCTTCCAATTTGTCGCAAGTGCAACAAGTGTCATAAATGACATACCATGCCTTCCTTCAGGATAGATCTGATACCATGTTATTTTTTCATCATTTAATTCAATAGATCTAGGATCTTAACTGAAAGAACAACATGTACAGCATATCAAGCATAAGAGACAAGAGACACAAAACATTTCACCGATGAAAACCAAGAAGGTGAAAAACCCCACAACTTCCTCAGAGATAGAATAAGCACCAATACAAGGATCACCATGATCAAACCCAAGAGATAGATATCTTCAGAAACATGCTCCTCATCCACTTGTGCACACTCCTCCTCTCTCTCACTAATGCGAAGTGAGTGAATAATAGAATGTATCAAATGAGAGAGTCACACTCTCTATTTATACTTTTACTTTCACTTGACCTTTACTCAACTAGGTCGGCCCCAACTTAACCACTTAACATAATACTGACTGGGCCGACCCCTTTAGGGTGGTCTAATAACCCTTTGAACCACATGACTCATACACGGTCGACCCCATCAAGGTGGTCTAATAACCCATCAAGTATAAGTTACGACACTTACGATATAACTTGCGACACTTGCAAGTACACATGACGACACTTCCAATTGGAGGAATAATACATCTCCGTTGGGGATACAATAAGGTACAAATGTAATACATACAATATACAAGTGAATATATTTCGAAGTTACAAATACATCAACACCTGCATGGGATGCAACTTCGCTGAAGTGTCAGCCTCCTTTTCCCTTAATACTTTCAACACTTTCTGCAATTCCTTGGTCTCTGCTAACTTCTGGATCTTTTGCCTTGGCGGCAATTTTTTCATAGCCATTTTCACAGAGTCAAGCTCTTTCTGTCACTGCTGTAGTTCATCCTGTATCTTTTGCAACTCAGGATATTCCTGTAGTGTAGCCCATACTCTGGTGGCTTCTTTGAGCATGTCCTGACATCTCTCCATTTCTGCGGAGATGTTTTCTGTTCACATCTTCAACTCTTTGCTTCTGGATTCTTTGTCATCTAGTGGAGTGCCAGTTTGCTGTTGAGATTCTAAAGTAGCAATATTCTCTTTATAAGCAATCTCCATATCCATCATCTCTGCCTTAATATTGTCCACAGTGACAACAATCTTAAGTATGGTTGCTTCTACCTCAGGTTCCTCTTCGCACTCAGGGATCTTCGCTCATACTGTGGCAATGGTTTCCTTCACCTTTCGGTGCTTCTCTTGCGCACTGACAAGTTCTCTGGTTTTCTGTGCGCATTCTTCCTTCAGCTCTTTGTAGCTCTCCTCTAGATGCAGATGTTGGTTATAAGAGATGATATCTCTATCTCTGATCTCTTCCACAACCTGCATATGCAGATTGTGCAACCCCTCTATAGGTAGCATGCCAACATTAATGTCCAGGTGCTCCAATCGCTTCGCACCTTTAGTGGGTTCATCGCTTGGGAATATGACATTGATTAGCTCCATTTTGACTAAGTGAGGTCTCACTGTCAAGACAAGTGTCCTTCTTTTCCTTTGGCTTGACTCGGCTGACTTGCCTTCAGAGTCGGATTTGCGCACCAAATCCTGTTGAACTTGCTCTATCTTCGCGACCATGCTTTTTAGTTCGGTGAGGTTCTCAATCGGGTTCGCTTGGAGTTTTTCGTTTTTGCTTTCCTTCAGAGCGAGCACCTCTTCTATGTGCTTGTTGACTCACAGTGAGATGCCATCATAATCATCTTCGTGCAACTGCGCATCTGGAGGTATCTTAGTCGCCTTGTGCTTTTTTCTTGGCCCTTTTTCCGGCACTACACTGTCAGGGTCCTTCCTCTTTTGTCCCGTTGTTACCTCAACAATGTCTTTGTGTAACTCTTCTTGGACTGTTTCTTTGGCTTGTGTGCTGGTCATTTCTTCTTCTCCATTTTGCGGATCTCCAGCTTCGCTTTCTTCTAATGTTTTGTTGATCGTCACTGATGAATCAACCTTCCATTCCGACGACCATTCTTCCATAATCAACTCAATTTTTGCTGCGTCTAACTGGTATAACCCTTCAAAGCACTCTGGGTTCTACTTCTCAGCTGTTGGATGAACATATATGAAATGGAGGTCAGCTTTGAATATTAGCCTGAGGATACATACAGTCGTAATCTCCTTGGTAATATGCGGAGTGCGTTGAATCACTTCGCATAACTGCTCATAATAGGTAAACAACTGTTCATTATTAATCCACTGTCTCTCTGGCCTCACGTTTTTTGACATGTTCGCAAACCTGGTTCCTCTGCAATCTCCTATTATGACTGGGACATTCTGCTTGTATAGTGGCTCTTTCCAGCCCACAAATGCGGTCAACACCAGCAACCAACTATAGTGGAAAGGGATCCCACTCTCTTGAGTTTCGTGGACATCGTCCAAGAACTCATTCAACAGATAACTTGACCAAATGTACAAACTTCCATCCTTGACCTTCGCGGGTAAGGAAATTGTAGCGGCCAACACCTCGGTCAATCTGCACTTCCTCAAAAATTTTCCTGCCAGCAGCTGGACTGTGAAGTGCGTAGCTTGGTCCTTGATTCCAGTTGTGATATACCTACGGCTTCCCTTTTGCAAGCCGAATTCTTCCTTCATTCTCTTTGCGAGCTCCTTATCCTTGGTTTTCCCACGAACTCTGCTACGGGATCAACACCTCGCTTACTAATATGGGTGATTCGATAGATTAGGTCGATGTTCATGTCAATCTTGCAGTCTAGCCACAAGTATCCTTGATGCGTGCACGACAGTAAAGTGCGCACAATTGCAGTGAGCTCAGGACTTCGATCAAAGTGCAGGATGCGCAAAAGGTTCAGCAACCTAGACGACACTAATAGCGTAAGCCAATCCTACGCGTGAAGAGTGGATTGCTTTGTGTTTTCATCAACCCTTCGGCACATATACTGGTCGAGATGGAAATAAGGGTACTTTGGTGCCTGAGGGTCCTTCCCCTCCTGCAACAAGTCATGATCCAAAAATTTACAGTCTGGAATTCAGCCTAGCAGATTCTCACGAATGCGCACATGACTTGAGATTGGCGGCAGTGGAATCTCATACTGGGGATTCTTTAGGAGTCGGACAGGCGATGCATCATCTCTTCACGGAGGAATATACTCAAGCATAAGGTGGATTGGCCTGTCACGAGGTGGTTCCAGCGGGCCTGGATTCGGCATTCTCGCAGTCCTCGACTTCTCTGCTTATGTGGTTGGCTGCTTATCCTTTCTCTTCATCTCTGGTGCATGGCGTGGTGAGCTTCTAGATGAGGCACCTATTTCTGGAACGACCTCTTCACGGGCATTTTCATGAATCCCTCAAGCCCGGATTGGTTAAAGTCTCTCAAAATCTCGTCTAGAGTCGACTGCTCAGACATTCACTTGTGTACTGCTCTTCTTCCTCTGACTGGTAAAACTTAGAATTTACGGGTAGTAAAAATTTAAAATCGTGGTAAAGCCGATCAGTATGCGGTCAACCCTATTTATAGGTGCAACAGTACTGAGGCGCACCCAAAAATGACTAACTAGGCATTAAATGCCATGTTCGTTGGCCAAATCTCACTAAGATCTTGGTCCTTTTCTTCATTGAATGCATCTTAAACGAACAAGTATGCCTTAAATGCGGAAACAACTAGTTTCCGAAAATACTGTATAACGGATACTTTTCGACAAAAAAGTTGTAACGATTAGTTTTCCTTAACTTCACTCTCGGTTAGGCAAAATCGGCGAAGTTAAGTGCGCATTTCCTCCTTTTCATTCTGAACTTCGCATCTGAGCTTCCTACTTGTACTTCACATCTCAGCTTGTGACATGCACTTCGCATCATATGTTTTTATTTCATGGAAGTTCACTTTTTACCAAAACTCTGTACAGACTCTATGCTTAATTTTTGGTGTCCAATTTCAACTGTACTTGACACCTAAATTTTTTCTGTTTTGCTGATCAACTAATGTCTGGAGGAGTAGGACTATCCCTGTAGGGTTTTAGTGTGCTTCCATTAATAAGTCCTGGTAGGTTTTCTCCCAGTAATGTGGCTAACTGAACTGCGCCACCATTAGTAACATGTTTGACAACATACGGTCCTAGCCAGTGCATTTTAAATTTTCCTGGAAATTTCATGAATTTACTATCATAGAGGAGGACAATGTCTCCTAACTGGAAGAATTTGTACTTGATGTGCCGATCATGCCATGCTTTTTCTCTGTCTTTCTGCACTTTTTGGTGAAATCCTGCAATTAAGCGATCTTCCTCCAACCCAACTAAGTGTAATAGCCTTTCTTCCATTGTCTCATCATCAACCATGTCTGTGAATACTGCAATTCTCAAACTTGGTACTATGTATTCCATGGGCATGACAGCTTCCTGTCCATATGTTAACCTGAAGGGTGTATGACCTGCCAACTTCTTGCAAGTTGTCCTATATGCCTATAACATTGCTAGTATCCTTAGATCCCAATCATCCATGTTTGTATTGTATACCTTGGTCAGTGCATTTTCCAACACTTTGTTAAAAGCTTCAATAATTCCATTAGCTTGTGGATGATATGGTGTGCTCTTCTGATGGTAGATATGAAATTCCTCGGTCAAGGATTCAATAGTTCTATTCAGGAAATGAGTTCCCTGATTGCTCATTAGGATCTTTGGACATCTGAACCTTGTTAGGATGTGTTCAGAAATGAACCGTGCGATAGTAACTATGCTACAATCCTTCACTAGTTTTGCCTCTGCCCATCTGGTTAGATAATCTGTAGCTGTGATGATATATCTCAAACCAATTCACTTTCCTAGTGGGTTAATAGGTCCCACAAAGTCAATAGCCCACTTATCAAATGCTTACAAGGTCAGTTGTGGCATCAATGACATCTCATCCCCGCGAGATGGCTTTCCTGTTCTTTGGCATACATCGCAATTTCAAAAATGTTCCTTTGAATCCTTGTGTAGCGTAGGCCACCATAGTCCTGCTCTTAAAATTTTCTGCGTAGTATCCTCCTGATACCCCTGAATGTGCTTCAACAAGTACCATCAGTTTCTCATGTTCTAGTACGCATCTACGCAGTACTTCATCTGGTCCTAGCTTGTATAATTGTCCCGCAATTATGGTAAAGTCAACTGCTTTTACCACCAACTATTTCTTCTGTTGCGTAGTAAACTCTGTAGGTGCCAGACCTATAGTAAGAAATTCTACAATATCCTTATAGTAGTCATCTTCTATTTGAATAGCAAATAATTGCTCATCTGGTAAACTATCCTCCAAATTACTAGGTTCTTCGCCTGACTCAATTTTGGAAAGATGGTCAGGTCCTGAATTCAATCTTCCTAGCTTAACAATGATTTCAAAATCATACTCCTGAAAGAGTAATAGCCATATACATATTCTTCCCCCTAACACTTGTTTATTGACCAGGTACTTCAGAGCTGGATGGTCAATAAACATACAGAAATGCAAACCTAGCAGATAGTGTATGAACTTCTGCAATGTGTATACCATAGATAAGCCTTCTCTTTCTGTTGTGGTATAGTTCTTTTCTGCTGAAGATAGCTTTCTGCTTTAAAATGCGATGGGGTGATCGATGCCTCCCTCACCTGGTTGAGCTAAGACAATACCAAGTGCTATAGATGAAGCATCTACATGTACATGAAATGGTTTATTCCAATAAGAAAAAACTAGAATCGACGCTATAACCATTCTCTCTTTCAATGTATCCAATCCTTTTTGACAATATTCAGTCCAAGTGTACTTCGCTTCTTTCTTTAATAATTTTTCCATAGGCGCAGTGATCTGCGCATATCCTTTGATGAACTTCCTATAGTAGTCTATGTGTCCCAATGTAGTTCGTAGTTGTTTCACTGAGTTAGGTGCTGGTAGGTTCACTATAACTGCAATCTTTGTTGGATCAACCATCAGTCCCTGTTTACATACAATGTGGCCCAATAAAATACCATAAGCAACACATAATATGCTCTTCTTGAGATTCAAGGAAATCTAATGTTGTCTACACTTCGCTAACATCATTCTTAAGTTCGCATAATGGTTCTTCAGTAAACCAAATACTGTCCAATCGTCAAAATACACTTCTAAGAATTTATGGATAAAATCCTTAAATGCAACAACAACTACTCTTGAAAAGATAGTAGGCGCATTTTTCAATCCAAATGGCATAACTATATATTGAAATGATCCCCATTCAGTACCAAATGTTGTCTTATGTCTGTCTTCTGTGGCAATGCTGATTTGATGATATCCAGAAAATCCATCAGCGAAGGAGTATGTTTCATTCCCTCCAACATTATCTAGCACTTCATATGTGAATGGAGTAGGAAATGGGTCATGCAGCGAGGCATCCTTTAACTTCCTGAGATCTACGCAGATTCTGATCTCGCCTTTAGATTTCTTGTCCTGGATAACCATGTGACTTACCCATTCTGATTCTTCTACTGGCTCAATAATTCCTATGTCAAGCATCTTATCAAGCTCTGCCTTTACTCTTCCTTTGTATCTTGGATTCAATCTGTGTGGCCTTTGCTTAACAGGATTCACATCTGGCTCGAGAGGTATTTTCATAACTCCCAAGTCACCCAAAATGCCTTTCATTTCATAAAACTTGGTAGGAAATAAATCTTGATATTCATGCAGTAGGTCTGCTATCTGTGCTATTGTTTCTTCATCCGAGTAATCCCCAATAGAAGCAAACTTCGGTTCTTCGGTGGTACCAATATTGAATTTTCTGGTTTTTACGGGATTACTTAGATCTGGAATTTCCAAATCAGGTCCTACTTCACGCTTTCCTTTAGACTCAGGTATGTTTACATCATGCGTATCTTTGTCTTCGTCTTCATCTTCGTCTAATTCAAAGTTGTAATATTCCAGGGCACGTTCCAACTGTATTTCTCAATCTGGTTTTTTATACATAGGTAATGGTGCATCATTAAATACTTTCTCTTTGATGATCTACAAAGCCTCATTAATACTTGGGCAATCATCCTCAAAACTTAAAGTCGCTTGGAAGTTCTTTGTCATGCTGGACCATTCTATATTTCTTATGTGGAGTTTTGAGGCTCCGTGTACTAGTTATTTGGAATTTGCTCAAATGTGTGCACAAACAGATGGACCCACTCTGCTTGCGGTACGTGTGTCCATGCTTTCAAACACAGTTCTATGTGATCTCTAGGATCAATCTGTCCATTTTATTTTACTTGTACAATCTCGGTTTGTTCTTTATATATGATCTGCATCATGTGCTTACATTCTTCCCATGTGTTCAGATTCTGCTTATGCGTAGCCCACCATCTAGCAGGTGTAGCGCGTAACACTGTATCCAAAGCTTCTAACTTATGTTCATCTGAAACTAATATAAGATATTCTTGAAGAAATGTGTGGATATTACCTAACCCATCATAAGTAGGGATTGAGCTTACCTCTATTCCAATCCAGCGCAGTGACTTAGTGAGATTCGCACATCGTCTTGCTGATACTTCATGCATTCAGCTCTGCCAGTTCTCTAGTCCTGCATCTGGTACTGACATGCAAGTATTGTCACATCACCAACTCAATGTTCCATCATCAGTAATTTTAATGTAATCCGCTTGATTTACTTTCATCTTGTAGATGTTATCAAGATCTTGATCTCTGCATTCTTCTCGTACTGGTTCAATATATCTAGGTCCTTGTAGAGGATCCAAGGGTGGGATGAACCAGATATCTGGTCCTTAAAATATCATTTGCTTCTTCTTCAAGTTGATAATCACAAGGTTATCGATTGCCCAATCTATCCCCAATAGTGCAGGATACAAATTTCTATCGTCTATGATCTCAATAACCTTGAAGCCTGCTTTACTTCGCACGTCATCAATGTCAACAAGGACATTAGATAATCTCCGAAAAGGTAAAACCTTTTGTTGAATAGCTAGTCTCAGTTGTATCGGTGACCATGATAACTTCGACTTTCCCATCTATTCCCATGTCTGCTTTGTCAAGACATTCACCTTTGAGCCTAAGTCGAGAATTATCTGGTCCATTTCAAAATCTCCAATCTGTGCACTTAATCTCATTTATTTTCTGGTCCTTCTATGATTCTTGATATGATGAACCACTCTATGTGCTTCATTTACTACATTACGCTGCTCGCAATGACCCAATAGGCTTTGTAATTCTGCTAAGGTATTTTCATGCTTTAACAACTTCATGCATCTCTATAGGAACTGCACAACAGGACTTATCGGTTCTGTTGCAGTCCATGATCCATCATACGAAGTTGGCATATCCATCATAGGCGCTGTTTCACTTCGTAACTAGATTCTTGGGGTTGAAGGTGCTGGACCTTTTAAGGTTTCTCTTGCTTCCATGAAGACTTCTTTTTCTTTGTTAAGGTTGAAAGCATGCATTTTTCCAACCGCTTTTCTTATCCAAGCCCCTTCGATAGGCTTTTGTTTAGCGATGCGGTCCTCATAAGTCGAAGCTTCAGTTCTCTGATCTCTACCTGTCGTAGCTCCACTTCGCGTCACAACATGAATGTTGCGATCTTTATTTTGTTCTTCAGCCGTGATCATCTGTATGTTCTGATTCTGTGCTTTTGGTCTTCTCTCTTGCATTTTGCCTTGCAAAATGGGACATGCCTCAATGACATGGTCGAATGAATTGCAATATTTACAAGTGGTACAAGGATTCTGACAGTCTTTGGCTAAGTGTCCTGGTTGAGCACAGTTATAGCATACAATCTGACCTCTCCCTCATCCTTGGACAGTGTTTCATCCTCTTTCTTTGAATCCACCACGTCATCTGTATCTGCCTTGATCATACTGCACATTTTCATTATTATTCTGCGTTTCTCCTTGAACTATGTAGACATCATGTTTTATTTTTATCATGAGATCATATGCTCTGCATTTGTTATCGTCATGGACAATTGACTTACAAAATGTGCAGTACAGATTCTTTGGTGTTTGCACATACTTCGAGAGTAAGTAATAGTCCTCTGGGTGATGTCCTCTACATCAGAAAATATCACACCATGGTCCTTGCTGTTGATTCAATGGGTTTGGTGCTTCACTAGCGATATAATCTCTAAATACAGGACAATGTTCCTTAGAGTGTCCTTCTCCCTTGCATTTAGTACACCAAACCTCTTCTCGGGTTTCTTTTCCTTTTTTCATGTCTTGCAACTGTAACGTCAAATTTTCTAGATGGGTCTGTACCTGTACCATACCATACCTGCGCTAGTCTCTCCTATAGGTGAAGCCTCTAGTTTCATCACAATTTCTAGGGCCTTTGTTTGCGAAGCAACCTTCTGTTGCATCAGTGGCAATCTAATGTGTGGAAATAACGCAGCTATGAACCACTCCTGGTGTTGTTGAGGTGCTATATAAAAAATTACTTGATTTAACAACGCTTTGAATTTTTGATCAAATTCCCATACTGTCTCATTAGGTTTTTGCTTGATTTCTTTCAGCTCTGTGATACACTACGACTCTGACTTAGGTTTCTTAAACTCTCTGATGAGCGTAGTTCTGATCTCCACTAATGTCCTATTCTGTCCTACAGAGTATTTCATGAGCCATGTTAAAGATCTATCTCTGAATGTGGTAACTTTCTGTGCTTGTCTAATGGCATCATCCTGTACTTGCTTAACGTTCCACATGACTTCATAGAGAGACCAAAGTTGCTACGGGTCTTCTAGATTGGTTCCTTTAAAAATAGGTAGCTTAATGTCGTCTGTCATTTTTCTTCTAGGAGGAACAGTGTTCCGTGATGACTTAGGTATACTACTACTTGGATGATTCTGAGTATTGGATCCTATGGTGTTACTGCTACTCATGTTCTGCGAACTAGTAATATCTCTTTCGTCAACTGGAGGTTTCTACGGAGTAATAGGTTGATATCCAATCGGTCTATGCTCTGTTTCACTATCAGACTCAACCTGATATGAGTGTCTGTCACTTCCTAACTCAGTTTCTAGGAATGCACGAAGTTCGGCTCCATGAGACCTCTTTCTAGTGTTAGGCTTATATCTTTTGCCACTTCGCAAAGTATAAATATTTTCCTCGGTGTCACTATTTGTGTTACTGAACATTACAGACTCAAACCCTAGGAATCTTATTGCATTCTTAAGACACCTTTTTCTGCTAACAACATTTTAATCTATAGACTGAAATTTTTAAGGTACTTACCTCTAAATACTTTGAAGAAGTCTCCTTCTGCTGCATTGTACGACTTCAGAGTGTCCACAACAAATTCTGTAATTTATCCTTCTAGTACGCTATCTAGCCAAAAGTCTACTGCTCTTGAAATTGGGTTATCAACCTCTTTAAGCCTCTGAATCAGCTCTGGAGTCCACACTGTAGGTTCTCCACCCCGAAAACAATTTTTTCGTTCTGCGAGTCTTCATATCCACTCATGTAGCTCGTTACCGAAGAATGCAAAGAAAACTTTGTGCAAGTCAGAAAATAGATATTTTTGTAAGCACTCTTCTGTAGACAAGCGCAGATGTCTGTTTTCTTTCTTCCCAGACTCCTTTTCTGTCTTAGTCACCCAATTCTGTATCTTTGTCCTCTCAGGATTCCCGTTATCAGAGCACATCACCAGTTCAAGCACGACAACAAAACCATTTGTTGGTATTCTTCCTTCTTACCTAGGATGACTCGGGTTCTGCGCAGTTCGAGACCCAACAAAACCCCTTTTCACTGGCCCTTTCGGAAAGAACCTGAGAACAGGCTGAGGTCTCACCTAAGGCGAATTTATGGGGTGGCTACAAAAGCAGGTTTCTGTAACCTTGGCGATGCATGGATATGGACTCAGTCCTTCTAGCGAAGCCACACCTACTTCACATCTACTTCTAATAAAACAACACAAACATGTGATTGCGCACCTTGTAGATACCCACACTACAGACTCCGTTGAATTAGTATTATCTATGAAACTACCCATTCATCACATTCATTATCACTTCGAAGATTCAGTCTATGTGTTCCACCACTTAGCAGACTATTCTCATCAACACACACATGAAAATACATATAAAGCGTAAACATACATGAACATGAAACAATCCCACAGATGCAATCACACAACACAAGTATTTACGTGATTCACCCCCCGGATGGGAGCTACATCCACGGGGACTGTTCTTTATATTAATGGGAAGGGTTAATAGTTCCAGTATGCGCACATAGCTGTAGACTCTTCTCTACAATGGGCCTTTGCGCACACAGCTGTAGACTCTTCTCTACAATGGGCCTTTGTGCACACAGCTGTAGACTCTTCTCTACAATGGGCCTTTGCGCACATAGCTGTAGAGCCTCTTTCTCTCTTGATGCTCTTACAAAACTTAACCAACAATCAATTCCAAAAAGACCAACCCTTCCCTATAAAAAATTGCCCTTTTAATAGATTGTGCCCGAAGGTCACATCTTTACAATAGCTATGGGCCAATTCCCATAGTACCCTTAAACCCCCCAAAACGGCGTGGTTACCCTGCTAACCATGCTTTTCCATAACTTCTCAGCTACTTCACTTGTCCTCAACCATCCTTTGCGCCGTTTCTCTGGCTCTGACTCTCTTCTGACAGTCGTAGTTCTGAATGCATGGCTCTGACTGTATCCTAGTGCGTCCTTTTGCGATGCTCTGCTTCCTTGTCTCCACCGTTGTAGCTGTCAGTCCGTCGTTTCATACAAAACTGCTCCAAATACCCTGGACGTCCTTAGTACTTTGTCTTTACTAAGGCGACATGTCCCTTTCCTCCAACTTCGCGCTGCTCCATACCCTACTCTTGGGATTTGCGGAGTTACTTCTCCCAAAATAGGCCAATACTAGGCCTTGCTTCACTTGTACTTTCTGCCATCAAAACTTGTTGCGCTTGAGCCTCGCTCAACAAAACTGGTCCACTTGGGCCACGCCCAACACAAGCCAAGAAATTTGTAATTCTGATACCATATGAGAAAGTTATGCAAGTTTTCGTGAAACTACTTGATCATCCTCAAAACTTCACTCTTCTTCTCTTGAACTTTTGTCCTTCTCCTCAAGATTTCAAACTTTTCACCTAGAAGTCATGCATTAAAAAAAAGAGACTTAAATGATAATAAAATGAGAAGTTTCAAATCTTATTTATACTCTCCAATATGCCTTAACTTATTTTAGGGCAAACATTTTACTTCTCCTTAAAATTAGGATCTCCATATTTTAAGGGGGACTTCAATGAATCAATCCCAACTTCATGGACTACTTTTAGAATTTTAACATGGAACTTCATCTTTCCTTCTAGATCACTCCAATGCATCATCAAGGGGATTTTGGGACATCTCCTCATCATCATACTTAAGTGGACAACTCTTTATTCCTTTCGGGGTCATGTGGACCCAACACCATAATTTTTGGGGTTATGTGGACCAAATCACCATTACTTTGGGGTTTCTTCATATTTCACACCATCATGGTCTTGTGGACCAATCATTATTGCTTTTGGGGCTACTTCTCATGGTCATATGGACCAATCATCGTAGTCATGTGGACCCAAATCCATTATTTTAGGGGTTTCTTCACACTTCACACCAATATTACTTTGGAGCAACCTTAGGGACTTCTTCAAGGGCTTTCTCTATTTGTGTACAACTCAAAGTGTCTTCCTATGATGACCATGCGTAACCACTACGCCATAAGGGGACCTCTTTGGAGTTATATAAACTTGTCTCATGGATTCTTCTTCAAGAGCTTCTTTAGGGACTTTAAGACTTCTTATTGTCTTATCTTCATGACTTCACAAGACTTCATCAAACATTACTCAAACAACCATCCTCTACTACTACCCCCTCATCATAGTCAATGGTACATCTTCAACATTACTACCACATCATCATTATCACTTTGACATCAATGACAACATCACTCAATATCAATGACATAGATCTCTTGAACCTGTTGACATCAATGGAAACATCACTCAATATCAATGACATAGATCTCTTGAACCTATTGACATCAATGACAACATCACTCAATATCAATGTCATAGATCTCTTGAACCCATTGACATCAATGACAACTTCTTCCAACAAAGGTGACCCAATGATTGTGCTTTCTCTAAATATAAAAAGGGTTGGGGGTGCTCCTGAAATACAAAACCTCCATATGTTGCTTTCTATGTATCATCTGGAAGTGATTCTCTTTAAAAAAACCATGTGTTTAGGTGCTAGGATATTGAGGTTTTTTCCTCCTTTCTCAAAAAATGGAATTTTTGTTCCTCAAATGCCGTTGAATAGTTTAGTGGGTTAATTATTTGTTGGAACTCTAGTTCTCAACCCTTTACAACTTCATTTTTTCTATAGGTATAGTAATAGAGGGTGAAGCCAAGGACCTAGGGAATACCATCAAGATCATCAACCTTTATGGGCCTTATGGGGAAAGACGGTCATTTTGGGATAACATAATGAATCAAGGGTTTTTGATAGGAGACAATTTAATCTTTGGAGGGGATTTAAACATGACCCTTTTAGCTTGAGAGTGTTGAGGTGGATTGGCTAGACTAGACCCTCTTTCTAAGTGCTTTAGCAATCTTTTTTAAGAAGCAAAATTAATAGACATTGAACTAGTTCAGGTAGTTCTGACTTGGAGAAATTGAATGAAAGGTTGAGTAGGTATCTCCAAATGATTGGATCGTTTCTTTGTGGCAGAAAAAATTGTCTAGGAGGCAGACATGTATAGATCTTGGGTCGATATAGAAGGCTCTTCTGATCATTGTCTGATTCTTCTTCAACTTGATAAGGAAGAGAAAAAACAACTCGGTCCTTTCAAGTTTAACCATGCATGGCTTGCCGAGGAGAAGTTCATATTACTTATTAGAATAATCAGAGGATTTTTTATCCTTCTTATGGGGAGAAAACAATGTATTAATTTGCAACAAATTTGAAAAGGGTAAAAAAGTTGGTTCATAATGGAATAAAATGAAAAAGAAGGAAAATTTTGTAGATTTACTGAAAGTTGAAAAGGATTTAAAAGCTTTGTTTGAAATTAATCATGCAAGGACCTTTAATGAGGAGGAATTATTTAAAAAAACACTTGAGGAACATAAGAAGAGATTGTTGGACCTGGAGGAAATAACGTGGAGACTCAAAAGTCGCATGATTTGGTTAGAAGAAGGGGATAACAACACAAATTTCTTTCAGCCATATGCCCATTATAGAAAAATGTGAATAAGATTTGGGAGATTGGTTTTCCCGATGGAAATAAATCTACATTCTTTGAAGCAATAGGAGACGTTGGTAAAGCACATTTTCTGTCTTTGTTTAAGGAACCAGAAGCATCACATATAATTGAACAATTACAAGTAATAAGGCATTTCCCATATTTCTTTGATGAGGCAACGAATGCAAGTTTAGAGGTTGTTGTCACAAAAGAGGAACTGAGTAGAGTGATACATTATTTTAAAAAGGAAAAGAGCCTAGGGCCCAATGGTTGGACCGTTGAATTTTACATTTTGTTTTATGAGTAGTTAGAGGATGAAATACTGAGGGTTGTGGAAGAATCGCATAGAGCTGGGAATGTTTTGCGAGCATTAAATGTTATTTTTATTTCCTTGATACCCAAAACAAATGAGCCAAAATCCTTTGAGGATTTTAGACCAATCTCACCATGCAATCTCATTTACAAAACTATCTTGAAGATCATAGCCAACCAAATTAATGGGTTGTTGTCAAAGTTTATCTCGAGGAATAATTTGGTTTGCTTTTCAACATGCACACACATCATGTAAGAAGATTAGCTCGGGAAGGACTGCATTCAATAAAGACCAAGAAGATCTCTATAATAGTCTTGAAGATTGACCTCTCCAAGGCCTATGACAAGGAAAATTAAAAGTTTATCGGATTGGTTTGATTACAAATATAAATGGGTCTCAACAAAATCAACTGAATCATGAGTTGTATCACCACTAATTATTTTGCAGTGTTAATCAATAGCTCTCTTTACCCTTTCTTTAAATACGCAAGAGGACTCAGACATGGTTGTTCCCTCTCTCCTTTCTTTTTTTATTGATAGCGAAAGGTTTAAGTTGGTTAATTTCTAAAGCAAAGAGGGGAGGGAAAATTAGAGGAGTTAAGGTGGCACTTTATCAAAATATTATACACCTTCTCTTTATAGATGATATACCGCTATTTGGTCATGGCACAATAAGGGAATGGAGGAAGTATAAGGAATCAGTGGACATTCCTTGTCTGGATACAAGAATAAAGGCCAACCTTCAAAAATCTCAGCTATTGTTCAATGAACTTAGTGAAGAGGAAGAACAAAAAATTACACAACTCTTTCCTATACCATAAACTTCTATAGATACTATAATGAAATATTTGGCATCCATTTGAATCCAAATGATTGCATGTTTTTCTATTGGTTACAACTTTGCAATTATACTGAATCCCAAATTTCTTGTCGGTGCCATCGATAGTTATCTCAAGGAGGAAGTTTAATTTCAGTCAAGGTTGTGCTTGAAATTATTATAGTGTCTTGGAATTCTCTAGCACATGTGCCAAAAGGTATTCTGGATAAGATCTGAAGAAAATACTTTAGGTTTATGTGGACTAGTAGAAAGCATTCAAAAGGCATTATACTCATTAAATAGACAAAGGTGGCATGGGAAAAAGACTGTGGAGGATGGGGCATAAAGAATATTTATGTTTTTGGATAGGATTTAGCAACAAAAAATATTTGGAGGCTCCTTTTCACTAAAAGTATTTGGGGAAAGATAGTAAGAGAGAAATACATCAAAGAAATTTTAGTTGAAGATTGGATCTGAACAATGAAAAAACATTTAACATGAGTCGTAATGTCTCTAAAGGACTAATAAAAGTGACGGGTTGCCAAAATGGCAAGAATTATCCGATCTATGTCATGGTTCACAAGGGTTAAGAGCTAGAAATTATATGAAGGAAGTTGTATCAGTAATAAGATCATCTCTTTTTTCATGCATATATAGTTGGGATTAATCTTTGATTTAAATTGTTCATTTAACTATTTAAACTTCCTTATTTGGTGACTAATACAGGAATGCTAATAATTTGACCTTGGTATGTCACTTTTAGACAGGGACTCATGTTCCTGCATGCGGGAGAAGATATTTGGCTCGCCAAAAAAACAAGGGAGTTGGGGATTCGAATCACCTACCAATATACCTCTCTAACAGGTGTCACCACGAATGGGAGAATTGGCTACGCAATCTCAACAACAACTAGATGGCGTGCAATCCTAATGAAGACTCAGTTTGGTTGAAGAAGAGAGATGTTATTGATGAATCATTTTACCTATTTTTGCATTTAAAGGATAGAGTGGGAAAGCCCAAGGGGTTTCCACTCTTGAAAAATTATTATTTTGATAGGCTTGTTAGTGTTTTTAAAGTTCCAAACAATTATTATGTTTCCTCAAGTTTTTGAATAAATGAGAAGGGCGTCTTTTGCATCACTTATCTGAGTAGCCTTTCGATTCCTGTGGTAGCCTTGGGTAGAACCCATCTAGGGGTAATACAAGGATCTCTTGTTCTCGAATTAGATTTAATTTTGTTATTGCTTTATGCAACATTGTAGATGATTACTATTTCATGTATAATTTCTACATGTTCTATGATTTATCCTGTAGGGATGTTTCTTTTCGTTCTCTGTGCATAGATCTGTCTTGCTTATGCTTTTGGTAGTTAAAGTTTATGTTTTCTTAGAGTTGTTTAGTTTATATTCCTGCACCTATTGTTCGATTTAATTAATACCCACCCTTTGCATCTCATGTATTTGCTTGAACTTGGTAGTTACTTTGTTTCTCGCATTTTATATACTTGAGCCACAATAAGGCAATTCTTCATCTTAGCTATTTAGCTAAGATTGGGGAAGTTGGTCGAACACACCACTTTGGGAATTATAAAGAAATAAGTGTTGAATTGAATAATTAGATATTGCATTTATGCACTTTGTAGATAGAGGTTATTTCCGTTTTAAATAGAATGCTTTATGGTTGATGACATTAGATTCCTTTCCTGTTATCAATTTAAGTTTTCATTTATACTACTAGACAAGTTTTTTTCTTTTATAGATGAATATACTTTGTTGAAACTTCTCAAGTTTGTATGAATACCTGGGTTAAAAATTAAAATTAAGGTTAGAAGATACAATATTATTGTTGATACCTTTAGCCCACCACTTTTTGGCGCCGTTGCCGGGGAGGCGTTCAATCTGCAAAAAAATTAGAAAATTAGAAAATCATTAAAAAAAAAATAGTATTCATGCCTTAAGTTAGGGAAAATTTTGGTAGATCTTTACCCAAAAACCCCACTTAGTCTGACCAGGCTCAAGCCATAGAAGATAATGAGAAGAAAATCACAAAATAAGCTCTCACCCTAGTAAATTCAAAAGAAGAATTGATCTCTTTGTCAACCATCTTGTGGACTTGGGGAACCAAGCCACAGATAGAGAAGTTGAACAAGGACACCCAACAGTCAATAACCCCATGGAAGAGGAAGAAAACCAGTAATCTATGAGTTTCCCATCATGGAATCCAATGATGAAGAAGCTAATATCAAAACCATCAATCCTGCCGCCTTACCCAATTTTCATGGTCTTATCTCAAAAGATCCAAACAATTTTTTATTTGAGTTTGAAATATGTAGAAGTTATGATTATATTTTAGATGCAAAAAAACTCAAGCTTTTCCCCTCCAATTTGAAAGACCCATCTCTGAGATGGTTCATGAGTTTGGAAGGAAACAACATCAACATCATTGCATGGGATCAGATGAAGCATATCTTTACTAAAAAATACAGGGATTATTGCAAGGCTAGAGATACTCGGGATGAAATATTTAGGATGTCACAAGGGAAAAATGAATGGCTAGAAGACTATGAGGAAATATTCTAGTTGATTTATAAAAGGACTCATGACTTCACCTTAAATGAAGAATCCCTCAAACTTGTACTCCTTAGGGGGTAAGGGAGGAATTTATGGAAACTCTAAATCTTCTATCTAATGGTGACATCTATTAGTCAAACTAAAATGAGATCAAGCAGATTTTCAAGAATCATTCTAGGTCTACAATTAAAAAAAATTGTAGTAACGGTCTTGCCTTCCAATCATCTAAAACCTCAAACCTCACCCTTAACAAATATGACATAGGGAATATGTTGGATGAGATGAAGACATATATCCTCCATTCCTTGGCAATGTAAATGGATTTTATGCAAGCAAAAATGAAGAAAGAAGAGGTCAAAAGATCTCTTGCTATTTTTTTGTTCTACATGTAGGAAGAAGCACAAGAAGAATGAGTGTCCATTGGACATAATGTAGGTTAATGCCACATCCGTAGAGTGCTATGGAATTTGTTCCAATAGCCATGCTACTGACAATGTCCATTATTATATCCTTTGAAGGCCAGTTTTTATGAGCCAAAGGGAATTATGGAACCTCTGTGCTATGTGAACCCTAGGAGTCCAAGCCCACCAAGACCATTTCAGCAGTCTTATGGACAACAACCTTTTCAACTATCTTCTGGACAACAACCTTTTTAACTATCTTATGGACAAATTTTTTATCCCGCTCCCTTTAACCCATCTGCCGAGTAGATACCAATAGGACAAGTTCCCTCACCTAACCAAACAACATTCTAGTGGAAGAATCCTCAAGGAACATTTGTTCCAAATGAGCAAAATTTTCCACCCGCAGGATAGTGACCAAATCAGGAACAACCTGCCTTGATGTCTCCTCATTATCAAAACCTTGTTTAGCACCCTACTTAACAAGCACCCATGCAACCACAACTACCTGCTCAACCAACCCCAAAACCAAACAATAGATAGGTCCAGCCTGTTTACAATAATGAGGTGGCTAGCTACCTAATCTACTCTCTGAATATGGTGGAGGCTAATGAGTTGAATATGCATTCAGGAGGAACTGTGAAAATTCCTTCTCCACCTATCATTACTGAGCAACATAACAACCTTGTTTTACCTCAAATATTTCACCCTCTTTAGGATTAAGATCCTATGAAATAAGGAAATATAGAGGACTCACCGTCTCCTATCCCTCCATTCCCTCACAGGTTGGAACCTCGAGAGCCAAGCAAAGTTGAAAATCCTCTTCTTGAGGAACTCAAAAACTTGTGTGTCAAAATTCCTCTTCTACAAGCCATAAAGGAAATTCCCATCTACAATTAGTTCATCAAGGAAACTTGTATAAAAAACATGGGAGGAAGAGAAAGGACCCTACTACCATTAATGTAGTAGGACAACTTGTTGACCTCATGTTGGGAAGAGCCGTTAACCCAAAGTATGTTGACCTAGGAATCCTTATGGTTGATGTGCACATTTGTGAGACCTTGATCTAGAACACCTTAATCGATTTATGAGAAAACATCATTGTCATGACTAAAGAAACCATACTGAAAATTAAACCTTCAAGCAATCTTAACACATACCCCAACTATCTTGTAGCAGGCAGGAAACTCTACAGTATGCCCTAAAGGGATTCTGGAAAACATCATTGTCTCCATAGATTCATGGAAATACCCTGATGATTTTACCATCTTACTAAAAGAAAAGCTAATCTCAATGGATACCCTCTTATCATAGGAAGCCCTTAGCTTGCAACTATTGATGCATATATAGGGTGAAGGAAAGGGAACATGACCATTACAAATGGCCCTTCAAAGAATAAATTGAGCCTGTTAACCTCCTGCCAAACCTTATCTGGAAATCGAGAAACCTCTATGGATAGAAGAGGAAGATGACATCAGTAAAACCATTTGCCCTATCCTTAGCATTGATACAACACTATCACATAGGCATCCTCAAGATGATGTGGTATTATCCAACTTCTTCCAAAATTTATACAGTATCCCTTTCTCCTTAGAATATTTTTATCACCTGGCAAGAAGGAGAGACTATTGGAGAGTTCATGGAAGAGCCTGTTTGGCAGAATTTATGCCTCGTAGAGGAAGGAGAGGCTCCCACAAAGACCATTGAAATTGCTCTATGCAAAATCTCAAGATTAGTAACCAATTATCCCCTATCCAAGAAGAAAAATTGATTCAAAACCTTACCAAACATAGTGCGACTTTTGAATGGGACTTTACATATGTGAAGGGTGTACCACCAAATATCCACAAACATCATATTTACATGAATGAAGAATGAGCCAATCCTTGAAAGATATTGTCAAGACATAATTAGAATACTTCTTGATGTTGAATTCATCTATCCTATCTCAGATAGTGTTGGTATAATTTTTCCCTACGGATAAGTCAAAATTCTCTTAACTCTAACTGACTCTAAGGTAAGAACAAAACAAAACAAATGCTACCTTGAAATTCCTGAACTAACTTTCACAACAAGATTACATGCATTCAGAAGAGATGAAAGACATAACTCACCTTTCAATCTGATGTTTGTCCCGCTTCTAGCTCTTGATCCAAAAAGCTCCAATGTAGAACCTGTTGAAATCAAACAAGGAACAAGCATACAAGCTTCCAAATACCTTGAAGTAAAGATTAGATTCAAATCTAGACTAGATACATTCCATGTCAAGAACTTATGCAATACACATGAAATGGGAAAAACAAGACAAGTTATCTTTATTACAAACTTGAAGAATGCTTACAAAGGTTGCTTGATGTCCAAGCCAATCCTCTAGCTCCAAGTGCTTCCTCCTCTAGCTATCTCCACAAGGCTGCAAGATAATAAGTTTGATACCTCTAAGAGTCCTCCCCTTTGCTCATGGAATGCTTCTCTTTTATAGTGTGTGGTAGGGTTAACTGACAAGAGAGAAGGGTGGATCTAAGGAGAGGTAAGTGGATCAGGAGTACTAATCACAGAAAGTGAGTTAGGATCGAATCAGGGACCCTAATCCTCAAAAATATCTCGAAAATCCAAAATCCCACAAGCCATGGCAAAAAGGCTAAAAAAGGTGTACCGCGCCCCCAGATCAGAGCATAACGCGGTAGTACCGCGCGGTAGGGACAGAGCATAGCGCGGTAGTACGGACTACCACGCACTCATAAAGGAGCAAGGCGCGGTAGTTAGGGTAAATAAAGTCTCAGCTGGGTTAATTCTTGACAGGGTGGATTTGCCTTCAAGGATTACTCATCATTTTTCTCTTCTGGGTGTTCTAAACAGTAGGGGAAGTGTCGTCAACTCTTTTTTTGTGGTGAAGATGCAACACTGTGGAATATGGAGGTATAACAGATAGTGAGTGGATGTCACCCTTGGTGATAGTCCCAAAAAGGGGGGGAAAGTGGAGAGTTTGCATAGACTATAGGGAGCTTAACAAGGATACAAGGAAGGACTATTTCCCATTACCTTTCATTGATCAAGTATTAGATACCTTGGAAGGAAATAACTTCTTTTCTTTATTAGATGGTTTTAGCAGATACAACCAAATACAAATCAATCCATAGGACCAGGATAAGACAAATTTTACTTGCCCTTGGGTTACTTTTTCCTATAGACTCCTACCTTTTGATTTGTGCAATGCCTCTGCTACCTTTCAGAGGGAAAACATGAATATTTTTTCTGATTTTATCCACGATGACATGGAAATATATATGAACAATTTCACCCTTTATAGAAATATGTTTGATGAATCCTTAGTGAATCTAGTCAAAGTGTTGAAAATATGTATTGAAATGAGTCTTTGCCTAAGCAATGAAAAATGTGAAATGTTGATGGATGCAGGGATAGTCTTAGGACACCATATCTCCTTGAATTGCATTAAGGTCGATCCCTCCAAAATCAAGATCATTAGTAATTAGCCTACCGCGGCAAAAGAAAAAGGATGTTAGAAGCTTCTTAGGGCATGCTGGATACTATAAGAGGTTCATCAAAGATTTTAACAAGTTAGAAACTCCTATGTTTGTTCTTCTAACAAAAGATGCAGATTTTGCTTGGAAAAATGAATGCCAAGAAGTAGTTGAATGCATCAATGCAAAACTATTGCAAGCACCTATATTACAAGGCCCTAATCGGGAGATTCCATTCCACATTTACTCAGATGCATGTAACAAAGTTTGGGTTCAGTTCTGGGACAACAGAAAGAAATATACTACATCAACAAGAATTTAGTAGGAGCATGATTGAATTATACTATCACAAAAAAGGAATTTTGTGGTATATTCCATCAACATATTTAGGCATTACATCACCGATTACCAGGTATTTGTTCATACCAATCAACCAATAAATCTTTGATTTGAGCCACTTATATGCCATTTTACTTTGCTGTACTAAGTTTCCAGATCTAATTTTTATGCACAATGAGGTTATTATTATGCTAAGACAAGCTTAAAATCCACGCATCTCTCTTATTCATTTTCATATTCAACTTCTATGAGTTTTTCATGCCCAAAACCCCTTCAAAACACCCAAATAATAGAGCTGGAAACTAACACTGAGCTTACTAAGTCTTTAGGCACCTTTATTATCTTAACTGACTGTTTTCTATATGCTGGTTTGTCTTTCACATAAACACATACATCAAACCATCCATCTTTGCGCCGAGAGGCGCTCTACAGTCCAGTATGAGGGAGATCTTGTAACATGTGTGAGTTTGTCGAGTAACAAAATAATACAAAGTAAACAAAAAAGAATAATACAAAGTAAACAAAAAAGAATAATACAAAGTAAAAAATAATAAATATTCTATCGACCATAAACAAAAAAGAATAATACAAAGTAAAAAGTAAATATGAGACTTAAACTAGAGACTTTAGAGCTTAGGATTAGGTGACAAATATTATGTCGGTCATAAACAAAAAAAAATACAAAGTAAAAAGTAAATATGAGACTTAAACTAGAGACTTTACTTTTTACTTTTAATACAAAGTAAAAGGTAAATATGAGATTTTAGAGTGTTTGTCGAGTTTGTCGAGTAACAAAATAATGCAAAGTAAACAAAAAATAATAATACAAAGTAAAAAGTAATAAATATTATGTCGGCCATAAACAAAAAAGAATAATACAAAGTAAAAAGTAAATATGAGACTTAAACTAGAGATTTAGAGCTTAGGATTAGGTGGCTCGAGTATTGCACTCAAGGAGCTATTCAAGGAGAGGTTTGCACCTCAGGAGATTTGATCCCTCTCGATGCTTGATAGAGCCTAGGATTTGGATCTATGCTGGTATATACTCATTTTGGTCACTTTTGCATGCTTAAAGACCCTATTTTTCAAGCAATTCTGATCTCATAATTAGTTTGTATATTGCTTGTTTTCTATGTCAAAGGAGCTATTTTGATTGTGGTTTGTGTTCATTCTTTACTCCTAGATAGAAATCCCCAAGGGTACCAATTTTGACCTTTTACCTAAACTCCTAAAGTAACCTAGGTTCCCTATCCAAAAGTGGTTTTGTTATTACATTTGGAAAGTTGAGGGTTTTCTCTTGGTTAGTACTTGAGAAAGCAGAACTAGGGACACCTCTCATGGCTAGTTTGGGTTTGCTTGAAGTGAACCCAAGAATCTTGAAGAGAGAGTTCCTTGCCCAACATGACACTTTTTGAGGCAAGGCCTTGATCTGTCACAGATGTAGTGGTCAAGCTCTCTGCCATTACAAAGAGATTGCTAGACTTTGTGACAACAAGCCTACCCAAACACATAAATATTATTTAAACCCTACCCTCCAATTTCTTTTTCTTGAGCCACCTTTAATCACTTGACTAGTGTAGTCCCCTCAGTATGTTTCTACCATTCCAAAGAAATCGAAAGCATTTCCTTTGAATCTTATCCATAATACCTTTAGGTACATGATCTAAGGAGAGACAATATACTAGGATGCTTTCCAAGATTAGTCTTCCCTTACTCGACAACCATCGATGGCACCAACAAGAGATTGAGGTTTCAATCTTATTAAAGAACTAAAGCCAATATTCAAACCTATATTCATTTGTTTTCAGTTGAAAGCCCAAATATTTCATATCGTTATTTAAGGGAGCTGAAGTAAGAGGAAAAAGTTGTGTAATTTGATTTTCAACCTTAGCACTTATTTTATTAAATAATAATTGGGATTTTTTAAGATTCACCTCCATCCTTGTTGCTAGGCAATAAGTATCTAAAATTTCCTTACACTTCCTCCAATCCGTTTCTAATTCATCACCAAATAATAATATATCATCTACAAAAAGTAGACGAGTAAGCTTTTGAGAGTTTGCCACCTTGACTCCTCTTGTTGCCCCCTCCCTTTTTGTTGCCAAGATTAATCTGGTTAAACCTTCTGCTATCAGTAGAAACAAGAAATAAGAGAGGGGACAACCTTGTCTTAGACTTCTTGTTGCATTGAAAAAAGGGGAAGGTGAGCCTTTGATTAGCATTGCAAAGGATATTGAGGAAAGGCAACTCATAATCTAATTAATTGTATTGAGTCCCATACCCATTTGAAGAAGGACCGACTTGAGAAACATCCATATCACCTTGTATGCGATAGAGAACCATAGAGAGATTGATCTTCAAACTGCAGCACTAAGCTTCTTAACCTTGATTGTATGTAGGCATTCCTAAGCAGAGCCTACCGCATCATCAGTCTATCTATTGAAAAGGAATTTGAATTGTTCCTTCGAGATAAAATTTGACAACATCCCTTTAATTTAGTTAGTACTGATCTTCAAAATGATTTTGTAAATGAGATTACAAAGTGAAATTGGTATAAAGGCCTTGCAAGAATCAAAATCATTTTTTTTGAATATTCGGGCTATGAAAGTAGCATTGAAGGCCCCGAGAAAAATACCATACCTGTGTGATTCTTTGATAACCCTTAATAATTCAGCTTCCAATGGTTCACAAAAACCAATGTAAAATTCAACAATCCAACCATCTGGTCCTGGATTATTTGCCTTTTAAAAAGAGTGCAACACCCAACTTAGTTAATCATTTGTAATTGCAACCTCCAAACTTGCATTCATTTCTTAATAAATAAAAAAATGGGGAAAAAGCTTGATAATTTGCGACTGTTCAATGATATGAGAGGCCTCAGGTTCCTTGAATAGAGAATGGAAATGTGTTTTACCTACTATTTCTATGGCATCAAAGTATCTTTCGTTATTCCTAGTTGGCAAACCAATCTCCCAAATCATATTCACATTCTTCCTATAATTGACACATTGATGAAAAAACTTAGTATTATTATCCCCTGCTTCTAACCAAATGGCACGATTCTTGAGTCTCCAAGTTAACTTTTCCAAATCCAATAATTTTTTTTTCTAATCCTCGAGTGATTTTAAAGTGTCTAGTCCTTCCTCATTGAAGGTCTATTTTCAAACAGAGTTTTTAAATCAGTTTCGACCTTCAACAATTCCACCTTACTTTCCTTCCTTTTCTTTTTATCCCAATATGCTGCCAAATTCTTTACCCTTTTTGAATTTAATGAAAATTGAAACATTGTTGTTTCAACATAAGAAGGATGAAATAAATCCAATTCTTTTTAATAGATCTGAATTCCTCATTTATGAGCCAAGCATGATTGAATTTGAAAGGCCTAGGGGGGTTTTTGTCTTCTTTGTCAAGCAGGAGAAGAATCAGATAGTGATAGAAAGAACCTCCAAGACCAAACCAAGATATGTATCTGTATGCTTCTCTATAAGTTTTTATGCCACGAGAAAGCAATCTAATCACTTTTATATACTTGCTCTTCCTTTTCTCGAATTTCTCCAAGTTGGGGACTAGTTGAGTTGCTTCAATGCCGATTAATTTCGATTCCTAAAAAATATGTATAATTTTTTTTGAAAGAGGGTGTGGCTTGGACATCTCACCCCAACATTCTCTCGTAGGTCAAGTTCAAGTCCCTTCCTATGATTAAATCATCCCTTGCCAAAAAACATTGATCCTTTAGGTTGTCCCAAAATACTCGTGTCTCTCCATAAGGCCCGTAGAGATTGAAGATTTTGAGATTCCTCCCCAAGTCCTTTGCTCTCCCCTCAATAAGTATAATTATAGGCATAAATAAAGTTGAAAGGGGACTAAAAGTAAGGTTCCAATTGGTTACTGAACCACCAAATTGATCAATTTCATCCAATGCACAAAAGTTCCAATTTTTTAGAAAGGAAGAAAACATTTCAATAGCATGAGAGGGTGAACACATAGTTTCTTGGAAGAGAACCACATCCAGATGATAAACAAATATTAGCATATGGAGGGATAGTCTTATAGGGGCACCCCTCAACCCTTAAATATTAAAAGAAAGTATAATCATTAGGTCAAATTCTTCGAGGGTCTTCTTGCTCCAAGAACCCCTTTGATGGTGAAGTGTTTGCCTTCCTGCATTTCCTTGGAACCTTTGGTTTTGGCCATATAAATGAAATATTTTCTACCGAATTGGGAATGAGTATCCACTAGGGGAACAAATCCCCCTTCCATCGCTCCACTATCCTCTCTCCCAATAATTTTCTTAGACTGGAGCTGGTAAGAGGAGATTGTGGGAGCTCTTGGCTTTAGAAGTTGAAAGATAAAATCACCCATAAGGTTTATAGGCCAATCATCAATTAATATAGGTTCCCAAAAAATGTTTGTAGGGCGAGAAGAAATAGTTTCAGGATCCCTAAGCACCAAAATGATAACCATATCCAAACCACCTATCACTCCTTTGAACTCATTACATAAGCCTATAATAGGTGGAAGGGAAGTAGGAGGCTTACCCAAAGTGGAGGTACAAACTGGAGTAGTAATCATACCTTGATAAGGAGAAAGGCCTATTGAGTTCACATTCTTCTAACAAACCAAGTCATGGGGTAATTGAATTTCTTGAGTAGTCATAGGAACATTTCTTGGATTTCGTTCTCCTTCAAGAAGAAAATCCTCCACCTTATTTTCAATTGTATTTCCGACCATAAAGTCACCTTCAAATGATAGTGATTCCATCTTATTATCAACTACATTTTTATTCATTATATTACTAACATGAACCTTTTTTACCCATAATTTATTTGTAACTTTCCTCAAAATAGGTAAATAGTAGTTGTGCCGAAGATGACCCACTTCTCAACAATTTAAACACCTAAAAGAAGCTTCTAGTAGTCCATGGGTTGTATAAACGAACCAAGGCACCATTTGATCTCCAATCCTTCATGCAGACCCTTACTATGATCTAATTCAACCATGTCCACACGATTATCATAGAATTGTAAAAATTTTGTATCCATAGAAATAAAGTTCAACCAACAAAACAAAGACTTGGGTTTAACCACCTTACCCATGAAATGGCCAACTAGAACCTTAGATGACAAAGACTCAACCTTCTCCATTCCAATGTTGTGTCCAAGTACCATTTTAAATCTTCCCATCCTTGATTTGAGGCATTTATGTTTCCACCGAGATCAATGAGTTGGAATGAGGTTGATCGCCTGCAATGTGGGGATAGTAAGTGGTTCAAAACCCTCTTCCACATTTCCCTTCATTGGACTTGAGGCATGATTTGAATGCTTATTAAAGAGGTAATTAAAATATTCTGGATTAGTTTGCATGTGAATAGTCCTTCTATTAGACAAATCACCATCGATTGGAGTTCAGACATATTGTCTTGCTTCTACCAGCTCGAGCTTGATGTCATTGTTGTATGCCTTTATAAAACACCGAATCTCCAATAAATCCTCATGGGTAGGGAAAATGGATGGAGAGTTATCTAAGTCTTATCCCCCCATATTCTAATTGTTGATCCTTAGAGTCCATCGAGTGTACAAGGCTAGGAAGGATGCTATGAAGAGGGAACCTACAAAAACCCTAACATATGCCCTTGATCCACCTTAATGCAGATCTCCATTCCTCCCAGCTACATATATACATATAAACACACACACACGCATAGGAACACACACACACATAACACACACATGCACATGCACACGTACACACACACACACACACATTATTTTTATTTTTTCCAAGCAACAACCTTGCTTAAAATCCTTTGAGTACCCCTTCATGATTCATGGATCGTAAACGGCGTAAACCATCAACCATGATTACAGAGCCTAACCCCAAGGGGATCAATATAGTTGAATGCATGACCTCCCCAAATTTGGGGGAAGAGATCTCACACCTGGCTCATGGCCACTCGAACTAACCCTTTGGGGTTGTGTGTGTGTGTGTGTGTGTGAATATATAATATAAGGATGTGACCCATTGGGAGGAATGAGGATCTATTCTAGGGTTTCTAAGGGCTGTGTGTGTGTGAATATATAATATAAGGATGTGACCCATTGGGAGGAACGAGGATCTATTCTAGGGTTTCTACAAGTTTCATTTCTTAAGATGTTTTCCCAATTTTGAAGTCTTGATGGACCCTAAAAAACAAATTTTGGATTATGGGGGGGGGGCAGGTCAAATGTGCTCTCCAACAATATTACACACATGCGAGGAGTTATTGGAAATATGGAATTGTACACATGCATACAGTGATGACATGAAGCAAGATCTTGCCACAGCTGGTCTATACTCTTAGTCTCCAGGAGGTGGTGCACTACAAGATGGTAGTAATGCTCACACAAGCACAAGGCCTTGTCCTCACATCAAGGGGCATTTAAAACATGCCTCATATTTTTTGTAGAGTTTTGTGGATTTGGGTTCGAATTCAGCTACCGCCTCCATGACATAGGTGGCTGACCTTATACCGACCCTCAAAACTAGGTGTAAGAAGAAAATGTCTCAAAGCTTAATCAATGATGCTCAAAATTGTACTATGGCATGATATTGGGCTAGAGAAGATAGAAGTTTTGATAACAAGGGGATTATTCATCTGATTTATGGGTAAGGCAATTAAACCCGATTCTATCCTTGAAATTGGTTAAACTTAGAATTGCAAGGGTTGCTTGGATATATTCTTCAATTCCATTTTTTACTAAAAGGATGAATTTGTTTTGGGTTTTGAGCAAAAGAAGACTTGAAACAAGTTCTAGTGAGAAATTGGTTCTGGGGTCCTTCCAATTTAGTTTTAAAGAGATGGTTACTCAATTTTGAACCTTGTTGGAAACCTTTTGTTATACAACATATTTTGGTTATCCTCCTAGGCCTTCCACTGCAACTCTATTCCAATTCATCGCTTAAGGATATTGCAAATACCCATGGGAATTTCATTGCAGTGGATAAAAACCTAATGCAACTCTCAAACAAATGAGTGGTAAGGGTTTTGGTGGAATTAGATCTAAGTAAGGGATTACAAGGAGTGGAGGTCGATTGATGTTTGTGCTATTTTTTTCAACCACTTAACTATTGGAATCTTCCTTCTAGGTGCTCATATTATTGGGAGGTGGGACACCTTTGGCGCGATTATGCTCTTCCTACAAAAATGATGCTACAAAAAAACAATGGGTGCAGAAGACAAGAACAAGTGATTGTGGGGCCAAGCTTGTGATTGGTAGTAAGGCGGTTTTCTTTCCTCGTCAATGTGATATCTAGGACAAAAATTCGGTTGGCATTAATGGGTACTCTCCTTCTCCCAAAGGTGATATGCTAGTTTGAAATGTAGTTGGTAATTGTATGACTCATTTACATTTTGAAGGGGAAAGAATCCCATCATGGAACCCGCATTATGGAAAAGGGAAGCAAACCATTTATGATGTGGCATGGCAAGAGAGCTCAAACTCAGGAGGCCCAACTTCTAATCAATGTATGCTCTCTCCTCTAGGTTTTAATCTCGACTTGGAGAATTCCTCTTCTCATTTTGTCACTAGCTCTTGTAGTGAATCTAAGCATTAAAGGATTGTTTGGACTTGGTCCCCCTTAGGGATTTAAGGTCCCATGAAACCAATATCCCTGGTACCTAAAAGAGGGATAATTTCCCTAGTGATAATGGGCTTACCAACCTTAAGATTGTCCAATTTGATAAAAACCTTGAATCCCATAGTATCCTTGTCCCCCTCTTAACAAGCATGCTCTAAAAAATGTCGAATTGGAGGATAATAGAACGACGGAGGGGGACTTGGGCCTCTAACCGAAACACCTAGCCAGGATGGGATCAAATCCTTCATATCCAAGGCCAAAAATAAATTTTCAAAGGAAATCCAGGAAGGAAAACAACTCACTATCAAGGGGGTTCATAGAGCAGGAAAACCACTAAAGAAGGTTGTTGGAATTCTCACCAATACTGAGAGGGGGCATGAATCAGTATTGAACACTTTTTACCATTTCAAAATTCAAAATGGAACATGTAACATTAACCATTAACAATTCATCATCACATAAAACCATCACATAAAATAATAAATAGTGGACAAGATATTTTTACGTGGAAAACCAAACGGGAGAAAACCACATAATGCTTTTATTATATAATAACAAGATTACATTCATAGGAACCACTAACTTCCAATATTCTCTAGCACCAAATGGAAGGAGGAACCAACCCACTAATTTACAGGATCCAACCTAAAGGAATCTCCAACTCCCTGATTTACCAGCACTGACTGGAAGGAGGCACCAACCTATTGATTTCTCTAGCATTAATAGAAGGAAGCAACGACCCCCTTTGTGATCACCATCTCACACTTTTCAGGCACCGACCTGAAGGAGACTTCAATCTCCTGTCCTTGCCCCATCCTGCCACCTTGATATGAATAAGAATGTCAACATGTCTGTCATTGTCTCTGTGTCCCTGTTCTTGTCACTGCCTCTATCAACTTGTACCTGTATAACTGTCTCTGTCAACCTGTACCTATATCACTATCTCTGTCAACCTATACTTGTATCGTTGTCTCTATAATTTTCACTATCACAATCACTGTCACTATTACTATCACTATCACTATCACTGTCACAATCTCAACATGTACATGCTCTAAATATGTAAGCAACTTCTTCCAAGATAGTCTTCAAAACTACAACAAAACCTTCTTGAATAGAGCCAGAAAGATGCCTCAAAAGAGTGTAATCAAATCCCCAAAACAATCACACATGGAATTAATTTGTTTGCTTCTCCAAACCTTTAACATCATTATCACTTTCAAACCCTAGGTCATTCCAAGAGAGGAACTTTAGATCATGCCAATAACGTCACACTAATCCATGCCGATATCACCATAAACTATGCCAACATAATCACCATGATCGATGCCAAGATCATCACCGTAATCACCATAACAAATCAAGTTCACTATAATCTATGCAAGATCACCACAATATATGCAAGATCACTGCCATAATATATTCCAATAACATCATCATAATCTATGTTATCACCATGATCTATGCCAATATCATCACCATAATATATGCTAATAACATCATCATAAACTATTCCATCACCATAATTTTGCCTTCTGACGAAACATTTTTTGAAGCTATGATAGGCTTGAGACACCCTTGGGAACATTTACACCCTAGGACCTATCTACTTCCTATTATAGACTTGATTGAGATAGGTGAGTTTTTTCCGAGACCCAGTGAGAATGTTGATTGGTCCTCTGTCCCTTCCACTTCACAAGATGTTTTTTCCAAAGGGAATAGGACGAGTACAGCGAGGAGAGGGACACTACCAAATTCTGGGGTGACAGGTAAATACATTTATCATATCACATAGGCTTCTACAAAAGGAAAGAGATCAAGGTTCTTGAAGGCATACCTTATTAACGAAGTTCGATCCTAGCTTTCGCTTGCTCCTTCGATCGATCCTCCACTTGATCTTCTGTTTGACGACCCTGCAATACAATAGATACCTTCCTCAGGGTATCTTGACTGATATAACAATGATGAAATTGAAATACAATTTAGACATCAAATACAATCAAACATTTTATCCAAACAAATATGCAATCCATTAGACATTTGATTGGGACGGGAAGGGCATTTCAACCTTTATTGTCAAAAGCAAATAATCAGTACAATTATACCTGATCATTCAGAGTGCTTGTGCAACCAGATCCTGGGCTCCTGCTCTTCACACTAACTTTGGAATTCCTCCAGTATAACAACCCTTAATGCATAGTTTCTCCTCCCCTCTCTCATCTATCCCCCTTGTATTTATGGGACAAGGTAGGCAGTTTGGATCGAGAGGTAGTTTGTTTGGGAAGTTGCAAAACCAACTTCAACTAATCCCAATTTGTCAAATTAATATATTTTTGATTACTTTTTAAGGTGTATGCTACTTTTCTTAAGTGGAGTAGCATTCAACATGCAACTTCCCTGCTTTACAACCAGCGTTTGCAAGACTTTTTGAGCTGTACGCTACTCTATTGAAGCAAAGTAGAGTATTTTAAGAGGCAAACACTACTTTATTGAAGTGGAGTGGAGTATTTTAGCAGGAAAATGCTACTATGATGCTTATAGGGTAGTGTTTTTCCCAAAAAGTAGGTGAAAAGAGAGTTTTATCAGCTGTGAAGGGGTAAGTCTAGTCCATTCATCATCTAAGGTCATCATGCTCTTCAATCCTAGTTGTCCTTTTGTGTGATCGACAACTAAAGGCGATCACAGACAGAGAAGTGCAGATTTGACCTATAACAGATGCCCCCTAATGTGTGAGGTCAGAGGGAAACGATGGCCGAAATACATTATAATTCCAAGTTAGCGGAGGAGCAAGAAACCGCAAAACCAAGTGACAAAAAGTACCTGAAATAAAGATCAAGGTTAGTGAGAAATTACAATCTTGACATCATATAGATGTGTAGCATGATACAACATGATCTCCGATACATAACTAGGATATGTATATATAGCATGGCCACTGAAATAGAAGCATGGATCCATGTCAGAATGAGAGATCATACCCATAACAACAAACTGGATCTATGTCTCATGGAGAGCCAAAATGAACAAGGCTCACTTTTGCGTAGCTTGGGTGACAACATAATGAGGTAATGCTATCGAAATCCCAAGGTCTTCATCCAAACAACCCAAGGTACAAACCCTAATCATGTGAATAAATGAGCTGAAGTCGAACATGGGGGGTATCGTTTGATTACCGGTAATTGATGTATACTGTTAACAAACGCGAGGGCTTTCACCGTTAATGATAATGGGGCCCAAGGTACCTAGTACGATCCAACAAGTGTGAATAAGTAGACTTGAAGTCGAACACTTGAGGAACCCATCGAATACGAGACATTGATGTATTCTCATTATTCAACAACGAGGGAAACTGCCACTGATGACTACAATCCCCAAGGTACTAACCGAAACTCTAAACTTCATTCCCAGAGCAAAATGAGTTGATGTCGATGGATAGAAGTCCGTTGGAAGGGAGGCCTTAAGGAATGCTCCATCATCCAACACAAGGAACACTCAAATGGTATGAGCTGATGTGGAGTAGGACATGTAACAAGACTGACACTGTTATAGGTCAAACCTACACCTCTCCATCCGTGATCACCTTGAGTCGTTGATCACACAAAAGGACAACTGGGATGGAGGAGCATGTTGACCTTAGATGAGACTTTGACTTACTCCACCTCCTTGCAAACTGACAAAACCCTAAAAAATGTCATTTTGAGACATGACCACTACTCTACTTCTATAGACTAGCGCCTGTACCCTACTCCAGTGTGCAATAGTAGCGCTCAAGCCTTTTGAGCGCTACTCCTCTTCAACAGAGTAGTGCTCAACATTCAAAAAGTGATGAGCGCTAGTTTAAAAACACTATAGTAGCGCCTTGGGCGCTACTCCACTGAGAAATAGTAGCGTACACCTCAAAAGATGATTAAAAAATAATTAATTTCACGAAGAAGATTAGTTGCAGTTGGTTTCCCAACTTCCCCAACTTCCTCCATAACCATCTCTCGACCTGAACTGCTTCCCTTGTCCTATAAATACAAGGAAGAATAAAGAGAGGGGTTAGAGACATGAATGCTATTGAGAAACTTTTAAAGAGAAGCTTGCATTGGAGGAGGTTATGCTGGAAGATATCTAAGCCATAGAAGAGCAGGATCCCAGGATCAGGTTGCAGGAGCATGTGGCAAAGTCAGGTATACTTTGTATCATCAATTTGCATTTGACAATAAAAGGTTGAAGCATCTTTCTTGTACCAAATTAAGTGTTCATTGAAGTTCTATACTTGTTTGGATATGCTTTGGTTAATATTGGATGTTTAAATTGCCTTGTCCATTTCATCATTTTATATTATCCAAGATACGCTGAGAAAGGTACTTGTATTGCAGGTTTATTGAACGGGAGGTTGACTTGAGGATCGAGTGCAAGATCGAATAAGAGATAGGATCGAACGTCATTCGAAAGGTATGTTCTCAAGACCTATAACCTATTTCCTTTCATAAACATCTCTGTAACACAGTTAGTATGCTTACCTGTCATCCCCTTTCAGTTGATAGTATCCGTTTCCTTACTATAGGGTAGTTTTTCCCAACAACAGACTTGCGACTCCGCTGGGGAAAGTTGTGTTTTTTCTCTAGGAAACCTTTCTTGTTTGTCTTCCCAGAACCATTTTAACTCCTTTAATTTGCTGAGAGACCCTGTAGGTACCCCCTGCTTGCTTCTCTCTGCTTCACTCAGTCTTTTTGCATCTTTTCAAAATCAGTTTTTAACTTTTTAAGACCCGAGCGCTACTCTGTTATACATACAGTAGCACCCATACGCTACTCTTCTATACATACAGTAGCGCCCATCTCTTCAGGAGCGCTAGTTTCCCTACTGCATAGTACGGTATATTCCTGTAGCCTTCTGTTGGTTGTTTGGTTGAGTTTTCTTCCCTTTTGGGTGGTTTCCTGACTTTGTTTTAGGTCTCCTTGACTGGTATTTGAGGTTTATAACTTTTCTTTGAGTCTTAGAACCTTTCTTTGAGTCTTTTTTCCATCTTTAGATCCCTTGCTTACTTGTGGAATGTTTGGACTATTTATAACTCTTTTTGAAGACTAGGCTTTGTTCTTTAGTGAGCACTTCTGCTTATTCTTGCCCTGACTGTGTCTTGCTGACTTACAAACTTGTATGCTTTGCATTCACTATTTGTAGCAACATTTGTTTGCTCTTTACCTATCTTATCCTTTGTTTTAGGTTTTGGTCTGTTTTGGAGCCTTTAGGGTGTCTTTTGAACTTGTTGAGTTCCGACTTTACTTGACTTTTTGTCTTTTCCGGTTTCAAGTGTGTTTAAAGTGCTTTAGGTTGATTCATTTCTCAGTCCTTGTGTTAGTAGGGTGGTTGTTAGCTTGCTTGCCTACCATTTGCTTGGCATAGTGGTCTTGTTAGGGTTTGATGCTTTGGGCCAGTCCTCTTGTGTTTGATTCCTAGTTTTGAGTATCTCTCTCCTTCGTTTTCTCCCCACTTTGCTTCCGAGTATGAAGGCTTTTTCTTTTGCAAAAAACCTGTAGGACAAGTCTTTGTTGAGCTAGTGTCTTGACAGCTGTAAGCTTAGGAACCATTTTTAGCCATACTTACACATTGCACATAAGTCTTATTTGCTTTCCATGTTTATAGTTCTTTTTCGTTTATAATAACAGAAAAAGCAAAAATTTGGTAGCTTAGGGTTAGTAAGGCTTATATTTTTTACAAGATAGCATAGATTATTTTGTTTACAATTTCAAAAGAAAACCAAAAAGAAATTTGTTTAGATTTGCTCATTTTTTCAGTTTGGAAAGAACTTTAAATGAAAAAATAAAAGTTTTGTTGTCGAAAGTTAGAATTTATGCACTTTTTCTTTTCTGTTGCAACCACGCCACACAAATGCACTACCTTTTGAGTAATAACAACCCTAATTTTTTTTAATAAAATTAAATAGCAACAATTTTTCTTTTTTAGGGATACACTACACCAACTAGTCTTGGTTAGGATCTTGGGTTTAAATCACCTTAAACCACCCAAGATCACACATTATGCAAAAATTGTAGTTCGACTATCACAGGTAAACCCACTTCATTCAAAGCTTGCCTGGGATCTATGCAGTAGGTCTTGTGAGATCAGATTGTTGGGAATACTCCTCCTATTTTCTGTTTCGAACATATACCAGGATTGGATCGTGTTTGGGGAATCTTTTGACTTTCGGGCTCAGTTACCCTGCCCACGCCTTCTGATTCGACCAGAGACTGTTCCCCCAGGAGTTTTGGGTGTTGTGGTATCCTTAGTATCTGACCATAGGTTCATACACAGGTGACAGTGGAGGGTATATCTGCTGTACCTAGGACAGGCGTGGGAGGAAATCCCTTGCAGGTCTTTGGGAGGGCGGTTGGGTGATTCCAGTGCTTGCACCCTTAGTCATTGTATTGTGGACCCCGGGTAACTGTTCTTCATCCTTCGTTGATCTGTTCTGGGCCCTCATCATCCCAGACTCTTCTCCAGAAGGCATCTTGTTTGCTTGGTTTGCATACTTAGGACTTTTTAGTTGGCATGCTATTTTCCCCCTAGTCTTAGTGGCCACTAGGTTTTCTAGTTTTATTTTTATATATAATCGTGGAGAACCAATAACTTCGTAGATCGAGAAGGTTTCAAAACCTTCCGCCACTACAGAACCATTACCGCCAGCTAGACAACAGTGGGTAAACCCCAGTGTTTCTTTGGAAACCATTCTTGAAATAGAACTTCCTGAGGAAATTTTTACAACGGAAGATCCTGAAATAGAAATTCCTGAGGAACTACCACCTGAAATTGAGTTTCCTAAAGAACAACAAACTGCAACAGAAAACCTTGAAATAGAGGTTCCTGAGGAACCACAACCGGGTACTCCAGATCAACGACATTTTAGTTCAGTTGAGATTGAAGATCTCACTTCTGCGGAGTAAAACACTCCCTTTAATCCTCCTCCGACTAATCCTAAAAATCCGCTTCTGTTACCCGTTGGTTTCTAGCAGCCCGATTACAGTGCATATAATTTCTCACCTAGACATTTTATGACTAATCTGGGAGGTGAACAGGGAGTTCCACAAACTCCCACCATAGCTATGAACACTAACACTGTAAATGCTCCTTTTACTGCTACACCGAGTTCGGCACAGACAACCTCTGTGTCCACTCCATCCTTTAGTTTTAATACTGGCACGTTAGGTATGCCGAGTTCAACAACTATGGCATCTACCTCTACACCTACTTTTGGACCTAGCAGTATAGCAAATTTAGTGCCACCTCCTTTGATTCAGTCGTCATATCATATACCCAGTACTTGGATTTCCACACCCGTTGTAGGGCCAAGTGATTCTGCTACTGTGCCTGTCATGAGTACCATGACTGCACCGTCGACGTCAGCTACCACTGGTTTTAATACCTTTGCAGGTCCCAACATGAATCAAGGTAATATACCTGCAGGTAACGTCCTCTTTTCCTTATTTTCAGGAGGAGGGGGTAACATTTTTAATCAGCAATATGGAGGGGCTAACACCCAGCCACAGTGGACGAACCCACAGAGCACTAACCCACTTTCATATGGGTGGGAGAATTTCAATAATACTTTCGGGTAACAACAGATGGCAGGGGGCAACCCCTACCAACAAGTGGCTGGGGGCAACCCCTATCAGCAGATGGTAGGTGGAAACCCCTATCAGCAGATGGCCGGGGGAAACCCCTACCAGCAGATGGTTGGGGGAAACCCCTACCAGTAAACGACTGTGGGCAACCCCTACCAACAGTTCACGGGTCAAACTATGGGTGGTTCCCCCTTTGCAACCCCAGCCTATCAAATACCGTCTTGCCGGCCTCGTTTACCATTTATGGCAACTTAAAATTTGCCAGATCTTTCCAAGTTGACCAACGATCCAGTGTATCATAACGCTACATGGCCACCAGTTCCTACCAAGTTACCTTCGGACATTCCAAAGTTCGAAGGCAAAACAGGTGAAGATCCTAGTGACCATGTCACTACTTTCCATTTATGGTGCTCCTCGAACTCATTAAATGAAGATTCCATTAGATTGAGACTCTTCCAAAGGAATTTAATCGATGCTGTAGCCAAATGGTACATTGAGTTACCTACAGCTACATTCTTTAATTTTGGGGATCTCATGACTGTCTTTTTGAATCACTTCCAGCTTCCTGTTTGGTATGATGCCGGAACAGACCTTTTGTCTGCATTTAGGCAAAATAAAGCCACTCATTTGTCTGACCACATTCAGGAGTGGCGAAGATGGAAGAGGCTCATTAAAGCCAACATACCTCCATAATTCCTTCTTGAGTGGTATTTGAAATCACTCCTTCCTTACATTTCTAAGGAAGTAGCTACTTCTGGAGTGTCTAACGAGGAATAAGCCATCCTACGGACCCAGCAGTTAGATCTCGTTTACGCACAATCTGGGTTACTGTATGAGATTATACCTGATGCACCGCGATCGAATACCAATCTGAGTAGACCTAAACCTAGACCACATGCTGACAGCATAGTGGGCTCAGTTGACTCTGCAGCTTTCAAAGCATTGACCAAATAGGTTCATGCCTTATCTGTCAACCAGGTTCAGAACAATCAAAAGGGCCCTCGGCAACCCAATAACAAAAAGAAGGGCAAGAAAGGAGAGGGGAACCATCAGAAGCCCCAAAAAGAGAATACCGAGGAGGGTAACAAAGAGAAAAAGAAGGTTAAGTTCCCTTGTAAACTTTGCAAGCAGGATCACCTTACTCACCAATGCCCTCTGCTTGAAGAAGCCCAGAAGCTATTACAAGAAAAGAAGCATGTCGTATTGAAAGATCCATTCCCTAAGGGGCAGAGCTCAGCTTCTGGCACCTCCAACACTGGGGGCACTACACATGCTACAGTTGATCAAACTTTTATTAACATGGTTAATTCGGATGCACTCTTACAAAGGAGAGCCATGAATTATACCCCGGACGCACAGAAAAAGGATAAAGAGATTCCATAATCCTCCACTCCACTCCACATACATGTGGACCCAATGCCCAAGATCCCGAATGTTAAATTTTCAGAATTTACTTCAATCTGATCTAGGATCTTAACTAAGAGAACAACATGTACATCATATCTACAGCATATCAATCATGGACACAATAATGCAAGCACACAAGAGACACAGATATTTACTTGGGGAAAACCATAAAGGTGAAAAACGCCAATAACTTCCTCAGAGATAGATAGAGCAATGATACAACCAACCTTAAGAGATAGACATATCCTAGCAGCAGATCCTCCTCCTCCATAAGTGCGCCACTCCTCCTTGAGTGCATGAGTGAGAAGTGAGTGATCAAATAGAGTGCCTCCCGCACTCTATTTATACTTGACTTGACTTGCCTTTTACCTAACTCATGTAGGCTCGAACTTAACCACATAACATAATGCTGACTGGGCCGACCCCCAATAGGGTGGTCTAATAACCCTTCGACCCACATGGCTGACCGCTAATAGGGTGGTCTAATAACCCTTTGACCCACATGACTTATACAGGGCCAATCCCAACAAGGTGGTCTAATAACCCATCAAGTATAAGTTACGACACTTATAATATAAATGACGACACTTCCGTATAGAGGAATAATAACATCTCTATAGGAATACAATATACATATATGTGAAATACATTCCGAAGTTACATATACATCAACACTCCCTCTTAACTAGGAAGGTATTTCTCAGCACAGTTCTTCCAGCACAAGTCATCTTCTCTGGATCATCGTCACTGGATAATCGTCATCGAGTCATCATCATCGTCACTGCTGCTGCTATCTCAATCAATCTCTGAATCTACTCGTCATAGGAAGTTCTACAGAGCCAGTCCTTTTTCATACTGGATGTAGGCCCACCATCTGCAAGTCTTCATCATCACTGGCCATACTGTGGAATCCTCAGGACTTATTACGTGCATCACAAAACCTGGCTGCAACATCCCAGGCTATTATGAGCACACAGCTCTACCTGTTGGATCTCCCAGGAGCACATTACATGTGACCCATCACAAAACCTGGCTGAAGCATCCCAGGCTGTTACGAGCACGCGGCTCTACCTGTCGGATCTCCCAGGAGCACATTACATGTGATCTCACCACAAAACCTGGCTGAAGCATCCCAGGCTGTTACGAGCACACGGCTCTACCTGTCGGATCTCCCAGGAGCACATTACATGTGGTCCACCACAAAACCTGGCTGAAGCATCTAAGGCCTTTTTCATCCTGTCCAGATCTCCCAGGAGCAAATTACATGTGGTCATGGCAAAACCTGATCCACGACCACAAAGTATCATCTGATACTCATCATACATCATCCTGATGTACACATGATCAACCTGATCATCATCACTGCAACATCCTGCTGCATGTCATCTGGAGAAGCTCGTCATCCACGATCATCCTGATCATACAATGCATCCATCTAATGCACACCAAGTATCCACCTGATACATACATAGATACATGATCCACACAATGTATCCATCGGCATACATGATCTACCTGATCATACAAAGATACATGATCCACACAATGTATTGATCAACATACATGATCTACCTGATCATACAAAGATACATGATCCACACAATGTATCTATCAGCATCCAACATGATGCGTACATATATGAATGATCCAACTGATCATATCCAACATCCAACATGATGCATACATACATAAATGATCCAACTGATCATATCCAGCATCCAACATGATGCGTATACAAAATACATACACATGATCCAACCGATCATATCCAGCATCCAACATGATGCGTACATACATACAAATGATCCAACTGATCATATCTAGCATCCAACATGATGCATACATACATACATAAAAATGATCCAACTGATCATATCCAGCAGAAACCAGAACATCATCCTGATGCTCATCATCCAGCGCTTACATCCATCGCCATGTGAAGGATCCCCCTTCCAACATGCTTGGAATGGCTTCAGCAAATGTGTCCATCACTTCTTCCTCGAAGTGTCCTCGATCTGAAGAACGCCAAGCCTCTCTCTGAAGTACTCGAACTTCACCCTGGCTAGTGGCTTCGTCATCACATCTGCAATCTGCTCGTCTGTCGCAACATACAGGAGCTTCACGGCTCCTCTCTGCACCATATCCCTGATATAGTGATATTTGATCTCTATGTGTTTCGACCTGTCATGAAACACTGGGTTCTCGGACAGCTTCACACAACTCTGGTTATCATAGAAGATACCAGTAGCATCCAACGGGATATCAAATAACTTAGTAGATTCCATAGCCATACTGCCTCACAACTAGCTGAACAGGCTGCAACATACTCTGCCTCAACTGTACTCAGTGCTACGCAGGACTGCTTCCTGCTAAACCAAGAGATCACACCTGATCCCATACTGAAGCAACATCCAGATGTGCTCTTCCTATCTACAGCACTGCCAGCCCAATCTGAATCAACATAACCTTGCAGGTTAATCTCTTGATTCGCTTCATACTTGAGCCCATAATCCACTGTACCCTTCAGGTACCTCAGAACATGCTTTACAGCAATCAGGTGAACACTCCTCGGATCTGTCAGAAAATGACTCAATGTGTTCACAACAAAGAAAATGTCTGGTCTCGTGTTCGTCAGGTACATCAAGGACCCAATCATCTAACGATGCATAGAGACATCAACCGGCTCAGATGAAGCATCACATAGAAGCTTTAGATTCGATGCCATAGGTGTGGCCATGGCCTTGCAATCCATCATCCCAAATCTCTTCAAGATGTCTACTGTGTACTTCCCTTGACCAAGGAAGATCCCACCTGCACTCTGCCACACCTCCATGCCAAAAACAAATAGTGCATCATCCCCAAGTTCTTCATCTCGAACTCGGTAGTAAGCTTCCGCTGCGTGTTGGCAATCAATCTATCTTCACCTGTAACAAACAGGTTATCCGCATACAAAAGTAGTATCACTGGATTGCCTTCCTCAACCTTGTAGTAAAGGTTGGAATCCGATTTACTCTTGGTAAAGCCCGAACTGGATAGAAAGCTGTCTATCCTACCATACCAAGTTCTGCACATATATGAATCCCTATCATGTGTCTCAGAACCAAGTGGCTGCACCACATACACTTCTTCTTCAACTACACCATCCAAGAAAGCTGTCTTGAAATCCATCTGGTGTATCTTCTATCTCAACACTTTTATATTTCTCTATGCTGCCATCTGCAACATGCTTGATCTGATAGTTCCATTTGGAATTCATAACAAACTTCCCTTCACATCTTGGGACTACGTCCCAAACATCATTCTTCATGATCGATGGATCATGGCATTCCATCCCAGATCCCGGGAACTTCAATATCTTCAATATCTTCAATAGATATCTTTGTTGCTGGAACAAATGTTGTAGTTCTTCTTTTGTAGGAGATGGCATATGATCTTTCCTACACAACAAGTTAAATTGCATGATTAGAAAACATCTCATAGTTTTCATAACAAATTCTTACACATAAAGAAATATGTCATACAGTCATGCAATTATCTTAGCCAATGCTTCAATACAACATTTATCCATATCCCGTAACTTTCTAGATGCCTTCCAATCTCTACCAGAACATTGTTAAGAGTGTGCACAACTCCCAACATGTCAGCAAAGAGGTTTCATTCTAGATAAGTAGCAATGGAATGTTGTACAGTTCCATAGGCCACTTACCCATGTATATTAGTAGTATACTGTTCATCAATGCAACTATTCTAATATGCACAATACATATCCTAAGTCTAGGAACGTGAGCATATACATCATTGAACAATTTTATTTAAACAAACAAATATGCAAGAAATGATGATTAAAATACTTATCTTTCTTTGTTCGTTGGGTGGAATCCCTCTGAGTCTTCGCTTCCTTGCAGGAGCTGCTGGAGTCCTAATCTGAAGTAGCTTCTTCTACACCTTTCTATTGTGGAGTGTAGAGAGATGGTCAACTCCCTCTGAATATCTGCATCCTTGCATAAACCACTGTAGTGTACTCCCTCTTGATCTTTGCTTCCTGAATTACCTGTTCTTGAACTCATATTCATCCTTGGTCCCTATGCATGCTTATTAGTATCATGATTGTGATATCCTTGTGAACTCATATAAAATCATACATTCATTAGTATACTATTAAAACACAATAATCTCAAGCATGTATAGTCATGATCATTTCAAACAAAAATAATAAGCATTAGCATTCAAGGTTTATGTAGGATTCTTATGGTTAGTCAAATCATAAGAAACATAACATGTCAAAACCTGTAATTACTCAAACCTATGACTCTTCGGGTTAGTTGAATCATTAATCAAGATAAGAGATATAATATGCATAAAACCTGTGATTATTCAAACCTATGAATTCATGAATAATCATTATCAACAATAGTATAAGATCCTAACACAAGGTAGGATTCTATCTTGATATAGGAAAAACATACCTGGATTAGCATGCTAGCTGGTTATGTCTAACATACTCACATGATAACCTAGACTTGTTCTTCTTCAATGACTTGTGTTAGTAACCTGTATATCTCATTATAAAACCAAGTTATACATACCTCGTAAGTGGATCTTCTATGAGATCCATGACAATGGATGAATCTTTGTCCTCATGTCATCATGATCATATGTTCTTGAAACAGAACATGATTTGTCTTTCTTGGTGTACCTTTCATGTTAGTAGACAACATAGACCTTATCCAACACCATAATACATTAGTACAATCATACCATAAACTTAATCATGAACAAATATCGAAACATACCTCGATGAGTCATACCTGTCGAGATCGCTTGTAATCTTCTTATGTAAGGCCTTAGCCTCATCTCCCTGTGAAACATGAACTTCTTCACTCATGCAGATGATCAATCCATCTTCTTCTAGGATTAACCCAATCCACTTGATTTGCAAGAACTGGACCTAGAGCTGGATATGGGTTTGTCAGAGAAACCCCAAAAATTCAAACTTCCGAAAGGATAGAAATATGCGCCTTGATGAGCTGATCAAGCTAGTATATTTAGAATTTGAAAACTGCAAAGTTTCACTCCTCAATTTTGCCTTTGAAACTTCCGGATTCACTGGACGTGACCCTGAACTGGGGTTTGATGAAGCCCACTCTTATTCCCAATCAAAATGTTTGATCCAAAGCTCTAAGCTTATATTTTTCTGAGGAGCTTCCAGCCGTAGTCACAGATTTCAAAAATTCCCATTTTTACAGAAGCCCTAATTTTCCACTTTTCTGATCAAAGTCCCAAACTAGGGTCTGAACAAGCCCGGACTTCTGCCCAACCAAAAATTCTGATATTGGTCTCTAAATTTCTATTTTGATGAGTAGCATCCAGCCGTGGTCTCCGATTACAAAAATTCCAACTTTCTACGAAGCCCTAAATTCCGGAAGCCATGAATGAAGGTACTCAAAAATAATTCTGTTTTGACAGAAATATGTACCTGATTGTTTCTGGTGTACCTCCAAACTTTTTGATCCACAGGGTCTGAAAAAGTTTCCTGAGATAGCCTGACCGGTTATCTTTCCATCCTGACAGGTCTGACCTTAATTGGATTCTCTGAGAGAGAGTTATGTCAAAGGTCGCAACGTGACCTATTTTGGGATAAAACAGGAGAGCGAACTTGTACGGATTTCCACGTGTCACTGTTTGAGCTTCGGCCTCTAAATTTTTTTATTGAGATAGCTCACCCTGTTATCTTTCCATCCTGATAGGTCTTCCCTCAATTGGACTCTCTGAGAGAGAGTTATGCCAAGTGTCGCAACGTGACCTGTTTATGGGATAATACAGGAGAGCGAACTTGTATGGAGTGCCACGTGTCACTGGTTCAACTTCGGCCTCTGAAAAAGTTTCTTGAGATAGTACAATTTGTGTAATACCTGTCAATTTTTATGAAATTTCATTTGGATATTCCTATCCCAAGTTATGACCTTTTTCCCAAGGTCACCTGATTTTGACTCAGATCTGGAAGAGGCAGAAACCCTATATTGTACAGATCATAAATCCCAAAGTACAACGAATTAGAGGTTTTCCTTTGGACACAAGGTACATGGGGATTTAATATTTGACCTGTAAAGATTTCAGATCCGAAAAATTCGCCAAAACGGATTTATAGCGAAAGTGCTACGATGACTGGTTTTTGCTATATCAAGCCCTAGCATTGTAAGTGCAACAAGTGTCATACATGCCATATCATGCCTTCTTTCAGGCTAGCTCTGATACCATGTTAAACTTTCAGAATTTACTTCAATCTGATCTAGGATCTTAACTAAGAGAACAACATGTGCAACATATCTACATCATATCAATCATGGACACAATAATGCAAGCACACAAGAGACACAAAGATTTACTTGGGGAAAACCATAAAGGTGAAAAACCCCAATAACTTCCTCAGAGATAGATAGAGCAATGATACAACCAACCATAAGAGATAGACATATCCTAGCAGCAGATCCTCCTCCTCCATAAGTGCGCCACTCCTCCTTGAGTGCATGAGTGATAAGTGAGTGATCAAATAGAGTGCCTCCCGCACTCTATTTATACTTGACTTGACTTGCCTTTTACCTAACTCATGTAGGCTCGAACTTAACCACATAACATAATGCTGACTGGGCCGACCCCCAATAGGGTGGTCTAATAACCCTTCGACCCACATGGCCGACCCCCAATAGGGTGGTCTAATAACCCTTTGACCCACATGACTTATACAGGGCTGACCCCAACAAGGTGGTCTAATAACCCATCAAGTATAAGTTAAGACACTTATAATATAAATGACGACACTTCCGTATAGAGGAATAATAACATCTCTATAGGAATACAATATACATATATGTGAAATACATTCCGAAGTTACATATACATCAACACCGAAAGGTGTCTTGAAACGAGCATCGCACAACCCCAACACTCGGGCCGCCTCCAACTACAATGTGGTTGAAGATCTAGCCCAGACCCCTTGTGCCATGTCTACCTTAGAAGTCTTGCAAAGTTGTCCTTTACAACGAAATGCACTTCTGGCAGCTATTGGAAGTATGGAATCCTCTAACATGTATGTGCGATTTGATATGGCTGATATCAAATACCGGTTGCCGTACCACGTTGCTCTTCAGATTGAAGTCGTCGTAGATGAGGGCGCGTCGACGTGCATAATGTCAATTTCCTTTTGGAAAGCTTTGGGTTCCCCCGAGTTAGCCCCTTCTAACACACTACTTATTGCATTTGATGGCAGGACTTTCCGTCCACACGGGGTTTGTCCATCATTTGATGTCACATTGGCCGGTAAGATAGTTGCTGTAGAAGTAGAAGTTCTGGACGCTCCACTTGATTACAACATGTTATTAGGCAGGAGTTGGACATATGCCATGCGAGCTATTGCATCGACATTTTTTCGAGTTGTTGTGTTCCCGTTTGAAGGTAAGGTCGTTACAGTCGATCAGCTTTCTTTCACTCAGAGAAACAACTAGACTTCTTTAGAGACCACAATTCCCTTAGTTGATCAAACCGCCCCGGTTAGTGAGAGTTTAGGAGCAGGGCTTTACGGGTCGTTAATAGGCACTTTTGACCTTCCCTTCCGTATTCTTTTTATGCATTCTGATGTGGGTACTTCTACTGAAACATGCACGGTTGGTTTAAGAACTGATCCTTGGATCCTTCCCACTACGTCGGAACCTTCTGTGCCTCTATCTGTTGCAGAAGTAGCCTATATGGAAGTACAACATGCTGCAATGGAACATATCGTGACTCCTCCAGTCTCTGTTGAGTCAGATATGGACTATGCTCCGGCATGGTCACTGAATTCCACCCACTCGTTCGATTGTTTAGACATGGTTTTTCCATCTGATGAAGCCATCTTAGAAGTCATGATGGGCCTGGACCAACCATGGGAACATATGCATCACAGGTCTTACATGCTTCCAGATCTAGACAGGATTGAGAGAGGGGAATTCCTTATGAGACCTGATGGATTTGTTGATTTGTCATCTTTTCCTTCTACTTCGAGAGCTGTTTATGCTGAGGGAAATATGGCTAATATATCGAGAACAATTCCGATTAACATTTCCACCAAACCCGGGGTCGTGGAAAACATTTTTATTGGCGCAGACTATTCTCCAGAAGAGATCGCTCTGTATACAAAACTTTTCAAAGAATTCCGCAACATTTTTGCCTGGTCATATGAGGAGATGCCAGGCATCGACCCAACCATTGTGGAGCATGTCATCACGACATACCCTAATGCAAAACCTGTGAGACCAAAGCTCCGTCCTGTGAACCCTAGAAGAGCAGCCGCCATCAAGGCGGAGGTTGAAAAGTTGCTTAAAGTCAGTTTCATCTATCCGATTGACATGACAGAATGGGTTTCAAACCCCGTTCCAGTTGATAAGAAGCAAGGTGCCATTAGAGTCTATACTGACTTCCGGGACTTGAACAAAGCTTGTCAGAAAGATAATTATCCTACACAGTTTATCGATAAAATCATAGATGCTTGTGCGGGACATGAGATGTTCTCTTTCATGGACGGATTTTCGGGATACAATCAAATACAAATCAAACCCGAAGATCAGCATAAAATAGCTTTCATTTTCCCGTGGGGGACCTTCACTTACCGGAAGATGCCATTTGGCTTGAAGAATGCTGGAGCTACCTTCCAGCGTGCGATGAATTTCGCTTTTCATGATATCAAACACATAGTAGAACCTTACTTGGATGACCTCCCGGTGCGATATCGAAAGAGACGGGATCATCCAGCTCATCTTAGACAGGTGTTTGAAATATGCAGACAATATAAGATTCGTTTGAATCCTAATAAGTGTGTGTTCTGTGTCAAATCAGGATGTCTATTGGGCTTCATTGTCTCCAGTCGTGGCATAATGGTCGACCCGCTGAAAGTAGAGGCGATTGTAAATTTGCCTCCTCCTCGCACCTCGCGACAACTCCAAAGTATGCAAGGCATGTCTAATTTCTTACGGCGATTCATCATAAACTATGCTAAGATTACCAAAGGTTTTATGAGACTACTCAAACAAGAATCCTACGTTGTGTGGGATGAGGCTGCTCAAGCATCCTTTGAGGCCTTGAAAAAGGCACTTCTTTCAGCACCCTTGTTGAGCCCGCCAGACTACGCAAAAGACTTTCTTTTATATCTGGCAACGTCTCTTAATACAATTGGTATAGTATTAGTTTCAGGAGGACGATATGCTCCAAGAGCTTGTTGTCTACTATCTTTCTCGCGCTTTGATAGCCCCTGAGGTTAAATATTCGCACGTTGAGAAGTTAGCACTTGCCGCGGTCTATGAGGTACACAGGCTTCGCCACTATATACTTTTACGAACTACTACTGTGATAGCTGAAGTCAATCCTTTCTAGTACGTTCTCACCCGACGAATCATCGGTGGGAAATATAATAAATGGATTGTAATCCTACAGGAGTTTGATTTGGTCTTTCAATCGGCCAAGTCGAAGAAATCACTAGTGTTCGCTGAGTTAATCTCAGAATTTCCGAGTGACCAAGGGTACGTTGAGGAAGAATCATCATTCCCAGATGAACATATCTTCCTCATGCCTTCCTCTGACCCATCATACGGGGATATCTTAGTATATCTCCAGACTTTGAGGTGTCCTACTACTTTTTCTCGAGAAGAGCGACGCAAGCTCAAAAGCCATGCGAAGAACTACCTCATCATCTCAGATACTTTGTATCGACGTGGGGTAGATTCCATTTTACGACGTTGCTTAACTCTAGAAGAAGCCAAAGCAGTATTAAATGATGCCCACAGTGGAGCTTGTGGGGGACATCTTTTCGGGTTGGCAACAGCTCAGAAGATACTGCGTGCCGGATATTTTTGGCCCACACTCTTTAAAGATTGTGTGGAAGCTGTGGAATGCTGTCGTCCGTGTCAGTTTTTCACTAAGAAAATGAGGGCACACCCAGCTGCTTTTCATCCTGTGATTACAGCAGGTCCCTTCATAAAATGGGGGGTTGATTACATGACTTGCAATCCAGTTTTGGTTGGAGGGCATCATTACATCATCGTTGCCATTGACTACTTTACCAAGTGGGTGGAGTAATGCCTACTGTCAAGGCAGATGGAGAAACTGCCGCTTATTTTGTGTTTAATCAGATTATTGCACGGTTCGGCATACCTAAAGAGATAGTGACTGATCATGGTAGTCATTTCCAGAATAGCATGATGACCGAGTTGTATATAATGCTTGGTTTTAGACAAGAACATTCGTCTTCATACTATCCACAGGCGAATGGACAAGTCAAAGCAATGAACAAAACTTTAAAGGTTATACTGCAAAGAACTGTTAATGCCAGTCAAAATAACTGGCACATCATGCTGTACTCGGATCTTTGGGCTTACCGAGCTAATGTTAAGACTGCTACCGGATTCTCTCCCTTCAAACTTGTGCATGGGATAGAAGCAGTCGTACCGATTGAATGCGAGATTCCTTCGCTGAAACTAGCCATTCAGTTATTACCGGATACTTCAATACTAGAAGAACGTTTGTTACACTTAGAACATCTAGATGAGCAGCGCCGTGACGCGCTCACAACAAACGAGGTCCATAAAAAATGAGTCAAAGGACAGTATGACAAGTCCATCAGACCTAGGGTTTTCCTTGAAAAAGACTTGGTCCTACTTTGGGATCAAGACAAAGAACCCCTAGGACCTGGCAAGTTCAAGTCCAGGTGGCTCGGGCCTTATATAATTTCCAAAGTACTGAAGAAAGGTGCCTATGAACTGGTAGATTACGAAGGTAATAAGCTGGCCGAGCCTAGAAATGGGCTCTACCTGAAGAAGTACTACGCTTAGGCTGACGTGCTTTTTCTTGTAACATAGCTGTATATTTTTGTAGAGCTAGTTTTCGTTATGCTTGTTAGTTAGTCTTATGTGTGTTTTTCATTTCATGTACTAGATGTCGACCGAACACTTCTTAGGATTTGCTGATGGCGCTAGTCACCACACCTGTCAGTTGGCTGCAGCAGCTTGGGTCATTTACTCACCCGCTGGCCAACTTGTCTCTTCGGGGGGTGTTTGTTTGGGTCCCACCACGAATAATGTGGCCGAATACAGTGCAGTTATAGAACTTCTCCAAGATGCTCTCAGTCATGGGATTTCACATTTGGAGGTAAGACTTGACTCACAACTAATTGTATTTCAGTTAACAGGTGTCTACCAGATTAGAGATCCTGGATTACTACGTCAGTTTCTGCGAGTTAGACTATTGGAAAGACAATTTGATTCTATTATATATGAACACATTCCAAGAAATTTAAATGCATTAGCTGATTCATTAGCAAAATATGTGTTAGACTGGCATTTGTATCATACAATTTCATAAACAGCATTGCGCACATAAAATTTAAACACATACACATGTAAATAACTGATACTATATATAGCCGATACTGTATCAAAAAATATATGAGTTTTGGATCACAAGTCTATCAAGTCATGTCATAAAAGTACAAAACTGGGCACGTTGGCCTCGAAAATATACATAGAATGTATCCCTCTCTTATGGAGAAGGAGGGGCCTCATCATCATCTACTACATTGCGATAACATATGACTAGCCTAGCTATCTTCCGCATCACTCTAAGCCATGCTGGGGGCACCCCAACTACATCTTCTTGCATATCAATAGGTATCTGATCCATCTAGCATGTAGGAACATCATGAGTCAACCAACTCACTTTTCTCTCTATGGTCCCCAACATAGCATCTGCTGCAGTAATATCAGCTGGCCTCACAAAGATGGTAGGATGTCCCTCGGGACAGACAGGCCCAATGTCTGCATATGACACTTGTTTAGCACTTCAAAATTCATTCATAAAAATCAAATACTTGAAAAGTTTGAAAAAATTAAATAATTCTCAAAATTAAACATACCAATAGCTCCCCAGGCTCCACCTGGAGGAAGCGCCAGTTTTGGATCATGGCGGAAATCCAATCCAGCATATGGAAACTGCTTGAAGGTGGGCACTTGCCTCTCCCACCACCCCCAGAAATCATCAGTATGATAATAGTAGTGACTTTCCCCACCACCTTGGTGGAGGAATATGTCACCCCAACGACCTAGTTTAGGATCACGGGGGTTAACCTGAGGTAGAGGCATCCATAAGCTAATAGCAGGCATCCTCTCGAAGAAGAAAGTACACAAAATGCTACCGTACCCAAAATTCTTCATTTTGCCGGATTTGCAACCTGTTAATTGAGCTTTCATGCTCGCCAGTAAACTAGTACACCAATTGTATACATGACCTTGTAAGCATTGTACACCAACATGCATAGAGTGCCTGGAAGCTAGGTGTAGTGAGGCACTACCTGCCACTCGGTTAATCATACTCACTATCACCTTCAAGGGGAGGCCTTCAATAGTAGAAATCAAGATTTGGCTTCCTGATTTCTTAGCTCCAACCACACAATATGTATTCAAGTACTCTTGCACCGACCCTATGCCCACACGTGAAGACCCCTTCAAACTTATTACATCTCCCCTCCATGAGAGACCAGTAATGAAGTAAATGTCATCAACTGTAAGCTCCAAAGTTTGCCCGCGGATGATGAAGGTATTGGTATCCACATCCCAGTACTGAATAAGTCTTCGAAATAATTTGTTTAGGGCCCTCATATTTACGGTTCGGTAAAACTTCAATAAACCGCATCTTCGGAGAGCATGGAGAGTGGCTAGGTCTTGCATGGCCAGCCTATCCATGTCCTCATGTTCTCTCTCCCTCCATTGAAGAACCATCCTGCACAAAAAATGACAATTTTTCAGTCCTCGGTGCTTGTTTTTACATTTTCAGGCTTGAGCGTTACTGTGTACACTACACAGTAACGTGTGGGCGCTACTCTATGTGAGCATAGTAGCGCTCATCTCCTTCACACGCTACTGCTCTTGTTACACAATAGCGCCCACGCACTAAACGTTGTGAGCATTGCATGCAAAGCAGTTTTAGGCTCAAAAATTAAAAACTAAACCATTAAAATGCAAGTGTGGAGGATTCTAACTTACTTGGTGGAAGAAGAATGGTGTTTGGGTGCTTGAATTGATCGCCATGGAGATTTGAAAATGCAAAGTTTGCCCCAAATTTTTTCCCTACAAAAACAAATTGGAAATTGAGTTTTAAAATGAAATTATATATATTGAATTGGATTTTAATTTTTACCCACCATTGTTTAATTCTCTATAGTTTCAAAATGACCTAATTAATAAATTAAAACATACACATGGTGTAATACTAATGTTCACTTATCCGGTTCTCATTTTCCACTAAATTTTTGTAGGATCGATCTCCTAAGATTAAATTTCTCGATGTTAGACCTTGTTAACTAGTTAATAGTTCAAATTCATACATCATTCGAGATTTTTGTCGCGATTACTAAATATTTTGATTGAAGACCTAGTTTTGGTAGATTATGAAGCTATGATCCCAAAAGCTGACTTTTAAGTCATTTTAAGCTCTTGTTTGGACTATTTAAACCTAAACGATATTTTCGAGCAAGATTTTCTTCTTTGAGCACGTTAAAGTAATCGAAGGCTCATCCACTCAGGTATTGAATTACCCCTTTTCCGGGCCTAGGTGGATTAACTACGGAAAATGTATACTCTAGGTATACTTCTGTATGCGCTAGAAGAGTTATTCTTCCTTTGTTTTATACTTTTTCGGGGAGGAGACTAACTGCACGAAAAAGGACCTTTTGGAGCCTCTCTTTAGGGTTTTCAGGCTCTCTAAACATGAAAATACCAAGCGAGCATTCACCTACCTGGGCTCGATGTGAAATCCACGAGAGGGTACATAGAGGACTGTTTAAGTTTTTCAACTCTTTAAACAAGAAAACACCGCCGAGCACAGACCAATCCAGGGTCGATATAAAATCCACGGATAGGTGTAAAGAGGATTGTTTAAGTTTTTCAGACTCTATAAACAGGAAAACACCGGCGAGCATTAATCTGCTTGGGCTCGATACTAAATTCCACGAGCAGATATATGGAGTTATTGTTTAAGTTTTTCAGACTCCTTAAAATTGAAAACATCGGCGAGCAAGAACAGATCTCGGCTCGATATTAAAATCCAGAGATAAGTAATATAGAGTAATCTTCGAACTATGTAAACAATGAAGAAGGTCCTGAGTCTTCCTCCCATGGGCTCATTAAAACTTTTTACATGGTTGGATCTATTGAGTTGTCATTCTTTCTTGGACTCATTAAAACAATAAGAAAGGTATTCTTTTATCTAAAAAGAATAAGGGATGGGAAAGATGTGTCATATCTTCAATGTCAAAGGCAGTTCAGCCAGTTCTATCCTTGAACACAACACCTACTTGAGTCTATCATGTCGATTGGGTTTATTTTTTGACCGTAGGGTGAACCTAATCTTCGAGTTGTTTACTCCCCCGGTTGGTTATTCTTCCAACCATATGGAGGGTCTGATAATGTCTCTTACATTTCAGGCTTATCATTTACCAACTTATGTCAGAAACTGCCCGAGTCACTTTGTGTCGTGCTCACTGTTCAAGGATATACCCTGTGTCGGCCATTCTGCAGTTTACCTTGACCTCATGTGTCGGCCATCCTAGTGTCAGTCTTGTTACATATTACTCCATATCAGCTCATACCAGTTGAGTGTTCCTCGAGTTGGATGATGGAGGATGCCTTAAGGCCTCCCTTCCAACAGACTTCTTCCCATCGACATCAACTCGTTTTACTCTGGGAATGAAGTTTAGAGTTTCGGTTAGTACCTTGGAGATTGCAGTCACCAGTGGCAATTTTCCTCACTATTGAATGTTGAGAATACGTCAATGTCTCTTCTTCGACAGGATCCCCAAGTGTTCAACTCCAAGTCTATCTATTCACACTTGGCGGATCGTACTTGGTACCTTGGGCCCCATTATCATTATCGGTGGAAGCCCTCGTGTTTGTTAATGGTTTACATCAATGACCGGTAATCAAATTATACCCCCCATGTTCGACTATCAGCTCATTTATTCACATGGTTAGGGTTTGTGCCTCGGGTTGTTTTGGATGAAGACCTTGGGATTGTGGATGACATTACCTCATTTTTTTATCACCCAAGTTGCGCAAGACTGAGCCTCACTTATATTCGGCTCTCCATGAGACATAGATCCAGTTTGTTGTTATGGCTATGATCTCTCAGTTTGACATGGATCCACGCTTGTATTCCAAGTGGCCATGCTATATATACATCTCCTTGTTATGTATCGGAGATCATGTTGTATCACACCACACATCTATATGATGTCAAAAATGTAATTGCTCGCTGACCTTGATCTTTGTTTCAGGTGTTCTTGTGACTTGTTTCTACGGTTCCTTGCTCCTCCTCTGGCTTTGGATTATAATGTATTTCGGCCATCGTTACCCTCTGACCTCACACATTAGGGGGTATTTGTTATAGGTCAAACCTGCACCTCTCCATCAGTGATCACCTTGAGCTGTTGATCACACAAAAGGACAACTTGGATGGAGGAGCATGTTGACCTTAGATGAGACTTTGACTTACTCCACCTCCTTGCAAACTGGAAAAACCCTAAAAATGTCATTTTGAGACATGAGCGCTACTCTACTTCAATAGACTAGCGCCTATACCCTACTCCAGTGTGAAATAGTAGCGCTCAAGCCTTATGAGCGCTACTCCTCTTCAATAGAGTAGCGCTCAACATTCAAAAAGTGATGAGCGCTAGTTTAAAAACACAATAGTAGCGCCCTGGGCGCTACTCCACTGATAAATAGTAGCGTACACCTCAAAAGATGATTAAAAAATAATTAATTTCATGAAGGGGATTAGTTGCAGTTGGTTTCCCAACTTCCCCAACTTCCTCCATAACCATCTCTCGACCTGAATTGCTTCCCTTGTCCTATAAATACAAGGAAGAATAAAGAGAGGGGTTAGAGACATGAATGCTATTGAGAGACTTTTAAAGAGAAGCTTGCATTGGAGGAGGTTATGCTAGAAGATATCTAAGCCAGAGAAGAGCAGGAGCCCAGGATCAGGTTGCAAGAGCATGTGGCAAAGTCAGGTATACTTTGTATCATAAATTTGCATTTGACAATAAAAGGTTGAAGCATCTTTCTTGTCCCAAATTAAGTGTTCATTGAAGTTATATACTTGTTTGGATCTGCTTTGGTTAATATTGGATGTTTAAATTGCTTTGTCCATTTCATCATTATATATTATCCAAGATACGTTGAGAAAGGTACTTGTACTGCAGGTTTATTGAATGGGAGGTTGACTTGAGAATCGAGTGCAAGATCGAATAAGAGCTAGGATTGAACGTCATTCGAAAGGTATGTTCTCAAGACCTATAACCTATTTCCTTTCATAAACATCTCTGTAACACAGTTAGTATGCTTACCTGTCATCCCCTTTCAGTTGATAGTATCCATTTCCTTACTATAGGGTAGTTTTTCCCGACAACAGACACTAGGATGGCCGACACATGAAGTTAAGGTAAACTGCAGAATGGCCAACACAGGCCGTATCCTTGAACAGTGAGCACGACACAAAGTGACTTAGGCAGTTTTCAACATGATGGGGAAGTGATATAAGCCTGCAATGTAGGAGACATTAGTAGACCCTCCATATGGTTGGAAGAATAACCAACCAGGGGAGTAAACAACTCAGAGATCAGGTTCATCTTAAGGTCAAAAACTAAACCCAACTGAAATGATAGACTCAAAATAGGTGCTGTGTTCAAGGATAGGACTGACTAAACTGCCTTTGAAATTGCAAGATGTGATATACCCTTCTTATCCCTTATTCTTTTTAGATAAAAGAATACCTTTCTTGTTGTTTTAATGAGTCCAAGAAATAATGAAAACTCAATAGATCCAACCATGTAAAGAGTTTAACAAGCCATGGGAGGAAGACTCATGACCTTCTTCATTGTTTACAGAGTTCGAAGAAGAGATAGAAGATTACTCTATAGTACTGATCTTTGGATTTTAATATCGAGCCGAGATATGTTCTTGCTCACCGGTGTTTTCAATTTTAAGGAGTCTGAAAAACTTAAACAATAACTCCATACACCTACTCGTGGATTTTAATATCAAGCCCAAGTAGGTTAATGCTCGCCGGTGTTTTCCTGTTTATAGAGTTTGAAAAACTTAAACAATCCTCTATTTACTCTCTCATGGATTTCACATCGAGCCCGAGTAGGTGAGTGCTTGCTTGGTGTTTTCATATTTCGAGAGCCTGAAAACCCTAAAGAAGGTTCCAAAAGGTCCTTTTTTCGTAAAGTTAGTCTCCTCCCCCGAAAAAGTGTAAAACGATGGAAGAAGAACTCTTCTAGCCCCGTATGACTAGAGTATTCCTTTTTCGTAAGTAATCTGCAAATGTCCGGAAAAGGGTTAAACTTATACTTAAGAAGATGTCCCTTCAAATCCTTTAACGAGTCTGAAAAGACAACTATACTCGGCAATCTTGTCATATTTAAAGAGTCTAACAAGAGCTTAGAGAGAACTCCATAAGAATATTTTTCGTAAAGTTTTGACGAGTCCGAAAAAGTAAACTTGTGACCTCCTTACTGTTTTTAACGAGCTCAAAGGAGAGATGGAAGAATGCTCGTAGCCTCCTTACTATTTTTAACGAGCTCGAAGTGAAGGAAAAAGAATGCTCATAGCTTCCTTACTGTTTTTAACGAGCTTGAAGGAAAGGTGGAAGATTGCTCAGAGGTGTATCAATGTTCAAATGAATGGCAGACTGCATTATAGACTCTAGGAAAACTTCATCAGAAGGAAGTATATCATCCCAGATAGAACGCATGTCTAAACATTCAGATGGAGTCATCACCTGGTCAATTACCGGGACCCAGTCCCAAGAAGGTAAGCATGAATTCAGAGGCTTCTTCTCAGTAGCAATTGGACTCAAGGAACAATATGCCACTTAATTTGATTGTGACATGATAGTGCCTACTGATGAGGGACGTACTTGGTCTATAGTTGGGTAATAAGAGGGATCAACAAATGTAAGTTGATCGATAGTGATAATGCTTTCATTGTGAGGAAAATACATCACACGAAAGAGCGTAGACACCACAGCCTGCATAGCATATACGTAATCACACCTGAGGATCATATCAAAATCCATCGAGTCTTTTAAAACCATAAAATCAACTAAGACTGTTTTTCCACTCAAAGTAACAGGTACCTGAGGGAGGAATCCCAACGGTTCACTAGGTCTTCTGTCGAAGGTCAATGACCAATTAACAGCTGTAACAAGGTTAGGGAAACCTAAATCTCTCCAAGCATAAGGGGATAAGATACTAATAGAGGCTCCTTCATCTACAACGCATCGATGAACCACATGGTTTCCAATATCAACCTTTATCTAGAAAAGTGTAGCAGAAGGAAGGCGAGGCCCAGTTAGACTATTCCAATGAAAGGAAATGATCCCAGAGCTTGGTAGGGGTTCACTCGGCACAGATGGAGTGCCCCCATTTTCAGAGACATCCGAACTAGTAATGCAGAAGACTTCAGGGACATGTGCATCAGTCTCCAAAGGACTGATGTGATCGATCGAAGATTGCATCGATTCGATCACTTCACTCTCCAAAGGAAGAGTGGGGTTAACCAAAGACTGCATTGGTTCAACCACTTCACTCTCCGAAGGGAGAGTGGGGTTGACCAAAGATTGCATTGGTTCAACCACTTTATCAACCAAAGGTTGATCAGGATGTTGGGAATCCATAGATAGTTTAGGAGCAGAGGATCCTTCAGACATGGACCACACTCTCTGTACCTTTGGAATAGCAGGGCACCGGTGAGTAAGGTGATCTCCCTTACAAAGTTTACAAGGGAACTTTGGCTTGTGTCCTATAAGCTTAGACTCTGTAACAACAACAATACTCTCAGCATGACTAGCATTGGCTGACAGCTTTCCCCCAGCATGACTTGCATTGGTTGGTTGCTTAGAATTAGAAGACTTTTGAACTATGGACCACACTCTTTGCACCTCTGGAATAGCAGGGCATCAGTGAATAAGATGGTCTCCCTCACAAAAATTACAAGGGAACTTAAGCTTCTGTTTATTAGGTTTGTTGACAATGTCAACTTTCTCAGCATGACTTGCAGTGGCTGATTTAGTGTCTCCAGTATGACTCACAGGAACTGGTGACTTGTCATTAATATTACCAGTAGTGATCAATGACGTGTCCTCAACATGAGAAACAGTGGTTGAAGACATGTTTTCAGTATAATTTGCATTGACTGAAAGTTTGCTCCTAGCATGGCCTCCAGAGGCTGGGTAGGTGCCCCCAGCATGACTTCCAGAGGCAAGGTGGCAAGGTTCAGTATGATTTCCAGTGACTGAGCGGGTTCTCCCAACATGACCACCAGAGGCTGGGTAAGTTCCCCCAGCATGATTACCAGAGGCAGGGTGGCTGCCCCCTTGCTTTGGCATCTTCTTCCTATTCTTCCTCTGTCTATTCCTTTTAGACTGTTGGTTACTAGTATTACTACTTTCACCACATGAGGTAGAAGGAGGAGAGGAAGATGTTACTGGCGAAGCGGGAATAGGTTTCTGATGCTCTTGATGTGAAGTGCTTACTTGAGAAGCATCAGGAGCATGCAAGGCATTCGGAGTGGAAAACAACGAAACCAATAGCCCTATAGTGAATCCCAGAAGATTCAAAGTAGCCATTAAGGGAGTACCAATGTTCCCAATGAATGGAAAAGCAAAAGGAGCCCCTTCAACAGGGGTGCCTTGATTGGTGCTCACCAAGATGCTATCCATAGCTTTCGACTTCAACAAACCAGAAAACTCTAAGGCCAACTAAAAAAAAGCAGCACAAAGAGCACACCACTACAAAATCCTAAGTATCCAAAACCAGGCAAACAAGGATGGTGAATACTCTCAATAGAAAGTCTGGGATGATCAGGGCCCAGAACAAGCTAGTAGAGCATTGAAGAACAGTTATACGACGTCCAGTTCAGGTCCTCTGGGTGCAAGTGTTTGAATCACCAAACCGCCCTCCCGAGATTACTGAAAAGGGTTACCTTCCGTATCTGTCCTAGGTACAATGAAAATAGCCTTTCACTGCCACCTGTGTAAGAAGACCTAAAGTCAAGATACTAAGGCTACCATTAACACGAAAGAAGCTCCGGGGGATAGTCGCAGGTCCGACTAGAACGCATGGGTAGGGTAGCTAAGCCTGAAATCCAAAAGGATCCCCGTATGCGAACCTTCGCAAGACCTCGTGCTTAACTCCGGTTTCATTGGAGCTTCCAGAACAACTTTGATGTCAATGGGTTTACCTAAAAACAGTCTCACTATGATTATTGAGTAATGAAAATGGTTTCGGATAGTTAAAGTGTGTTCTAATCCTAAACCCTAGCCTAAGCTAGTTGGTGTAGTGACATCCCTAGAAAGAAAAGTTGCTAATAGATTTTATTAATTATTCTTTTTAAGGGTTGTTCTTTACTCAAAGGTTGCAGTGCATTGTGTGGTGTGGTTGTAACAGAAATGGAAAGTACATACAAGTTAAAAACTTTCACTAAACTTTCTCATTCATTGTTTTCCAAAACTAAAGATAAGCAAACCTAAAACAAGTCTCTTTTTATTTTATTTTCAAATTCAAAACAAAGTAAACTACGCTACCTCGAAATGATCATAAGTCTTACTACTTTAAACTACCAAACTCATTTTTTGCCTTTTCTGATATATGTAAAAGAAAAAGAACTCAAAAATGGAAGCAAGTAAGACCTAAAAGAGAAATGTAAGTAAGGAAAAGCAACTCTAAGGCTCACAACAATCAACTCGATGACTTGACAAAGACTTGTCCTACAAATTTTTTTAAAGGAAAAAACTTTGGGCTTGGAAGACAAAGTGGAAAGAAAAGAAGGATAAAAGACGATTTAAAATGGAAAGGAAAACTTCAAAGGTTGCTCCAAAGCATCAAGAACCCTAAGAAAGCACTAATCCAAGCAAACGCTAGGCAAGCGAACCAAAGATGGCCTTACAACCACAAAGACTCGAATGGAAGCAAACTGAAAGACTTCAACTTACTTGAAACTGAAACTGTCAAAGCAATCAGGAAATGTCTAGACTCAAAAAGCTTTTGAAAACATCCTAAGGACTCCAACTTGGGGTCAAACCCTAAATCAAAGGCCAAGACACTGTCAAAGTGTACTAGTGTTGCAACAAACAATAAATGTCATAAACAAATGTTTGTATATCTGCAACAAGCAACTAGGGTACGAACATGCAGCTATGTCCAACAAGGAACAAAGCATGGTCTTCAAAAAGAGCCACAAACAAACAAGACACCTCAAAAGTACTCAAGCAAGCAGAAGATGACCTAAGGGACTTAGTAGAGGCAAACAAGACTCAACAAAGGCATAAAGACCTCAAGTATCAGTTAAGAAGACAAGGCAAGAGGCTGGAAATCAAACCAAACAAGTGGAAATCAAATCCCAAAAGCAAACAAAGACTTACAGGAAAAAACTCTACTGTGCAGTGTACAAACCTGCATACACTGGGAGGTGTACCCCACTGTGCAGTAGGGAAAGTAGCATTTTTCAATAGGTGTACTCTACTATGCAAGAGGCAAAGTAGCGTTTTTCAGTAGGTGTACGCTACTATGTGCAAGGGATACCAGCGTTCATTCCAGAGCAGGCTTGAAACAATCTATAAAACTTCAAACTGGAATGAGTCAAGCAATGGAAACAGGCTACAGTAACCTATAGAGCCTCTTAGAGGATAAAAAAGATCAAAAAGTACTGGAAGGAAATTCAAATGAGTCTCCTATAACAGAAAACAACCGATCCCGAGTATAGTCGCCAGTCTGTTGCTCGGGAAATCTACCCTATAGCAAGGAGAGGGACACTACCAACTTTTGGGGTGACAGGTAAATACATTTATCATATCACATAGGCTTCTACAAAAGGAAAGAGATCAAGGTTCTTGAAGGCATACCTTATTAACGAAGTTCGATCCTAGCTTTCGCTTGCTCCTTCGATCGATCCTCCACTTGATCTTCCGTTTGATGATCCTGCAATACAATAGATACCTTCCTCAGTGTATCTTGACTAATATAACAATGATGAAATTGAAATACAATTTAGACATCAAATACAATCAAGCATTTAATCCAAACAAATATGCAATCCATTAGACATTTGATTGGGACAGGAAGGGCATTTCAATCTTTATTGTCAAAAGCAAATAATCAATACAATTATACCTGATCATTTAGAGTGCTTGTGAAACCAGATCCTGGGCTCCTACTCTTCACACTAACTTTGGAATTCCTCCAGCATAACAACCCTTAATGCATAGTTTCTCCTCCCCTCTCTCATCTATCCCCCTTGTATTTATGGGACAAGGTAGGCAGTTTGGATCGAGAGGTAGTTTGATTGGGAAGTTGCAAAACCAACTTCAACTAATCCCAATTCGTCAAATTAATATATTTTTGATTACTTTTTAAGGTGTACGCTACTTTTATTAAGTGGAGTAGAGTTCAACATGCAACTTCCCTGCTTTACAACCAGTGTTTGCAAGATTTTTTGAGCTGTACACTACTCTATTGAAGCAGAGTGGAGTATTTTAAGAGGCAAACGCTACTTTATTGAAGTGGAGTAGAGTATTTTAGCAGGAAAACACTACTATGATGCTTATAGGGTAGCGTTTTCCCCCAAAAGTAGGTGAAAAGAGAGTTTTATCAGCTATGAAGGGGTAAGTCTAGTCCATTCATCATCTAAGGTCATCATGCTCTTCAATCCCAGTTTTCCTTTTGTGTGATCGACAACTAAAGGTGATCACAGATGGAGAAGTGTAGATTTGACCTATAACAAAGATCATCACCATAATCTATGAAAGTATCATCATAATCTATGCAAGTTCACAATACTCTATGGAGTATCTTCAACAAGATTCACCAAGAGAGAATCTCTAGTACATGTACAATATTCATACCATTGTCAAGCTAACAAGATGGACTTTAGTCCATGAGAGACATGTATCATCACAAGAGAATCCCATAAGAAAGAACCATACCTTTTAAATAAAACCTCCACCAAAAGAAACTATAGATCATGTTATCACATAGCCCTTACAACAAGCTTTCCAACGAGCCAATAAATTTGTAATTCTGATACCGTATGTGAAAGTAATGCAAGTTTTCGTGAAACTACTTGATCATCCTCAAAACTCCGCTCTTCTTCTCTTGAACTTTTGTCCTTCTCCTCAAGATTTAAAACTTTTCACCTAGAAGTTGTGCATTACAAAAAAGAGACTTTAATGATAATAAAATGAGAAGATTCAAATCTTATTTATACTCTCCAAGATGCCTTAACTTATTTTAGGGCAAAATTTTTACTTCTCCTTAAAATTAGGATCTCCATATTTTAAGGGGGACTTCAATGAATCAATCCCAACTTCATGGACTACTTTTAGAGTTTTAACATGGAACTTCATCTTTCCTTCTAGATCACTCCAATGTATCATCAAGGGGATTTTGGGCCATCTCCTCCTCATCATACTTAAGTGGACAACTCTTTATTCCTTTTGGGGTCATGTGGACCCAACACCATATTTTTTGGATTTTTGTGGACCAAATCACCATTACTTTGGGGTTTCTTCATATTTCACACCATCATGGCCTTGTGGACCAATCCTTATTTCTTTTGGTGCTACTTCTCATGGTCATATGGACCAATCATCCTAGTCATGTGGACCCAACTCCATTATTTTAGGGGTTTCTTCACACTTCACACCAATATTACTTTGGAGAAACCTTAGGGACTTCTTTAAGGGCTTTCTCTATTTGTGTACAACTCAAAGTGTCTTCCTATGACGTCCATGTGTAACCACTATGCCATAAGGGGACCTCTTTGGAGTTATATACATGTAATGTACCTACCCTTGGACCCAGTGCAAGGAAGGGAACTTGATGCCATTCTATGGGGCTTTTCATAAACTCAGCCATATTCATTAGATTCACAGCCATAAAAGAGATGTGTGCAGAGGTAAAACAAATCAACTATGCACAGCGGAATTAAACTATCCACGCACATTACTCATGCATACAACATATCAACAGTCATCAAATTAATACAATGCAGAAGTAAATACATAGACAGAAAAACACTTATCTTTATGATGGAATGGTCCCAAACAACTAGCTATGTCGTTGCAACGTTCCACCCAACCGTAGGTCTCTGCCCAGCCTAGATTATTTCAGCACTTAGAGACCACCCCCGAGCTGGGCATGATTCTCACAAGGAAAAGGGGACATTCACTCATTCACAACCAATCAATCATTTCATCTGAGCCAAGCCAGTCCACAGCTGGGTTTATCAGGCTACATTTGAACCCTGGAGGCTTACACTCAAGCTCAAGCCAAAGCAATGGATTTACCAACAGGATGGCCATGGGTTTGGGCTTTCCCCAAATTGTTTCCACCCAAAACGAATTGTGGGATAGCGAAAAACATTCACAGGGAGGAAAACGTTTTCTCCCCAACTCTCTAAGCATTTAACAGTAAAAACAGTCTCTATGGAACCCCAATTCCATTCCCCTTCTTCCCCATTGATATACAATACAAAAACACCCTTCTCAACTGGGAGAATGAAGGAAAACACATCAAACATGGCTAGAAAACGCCGAGGTAGCTTCAAACTCGTGAGGAAAAGAACCCGGTTCATGGATAATGGCTTTGGGGAGCAATTCATGGGTCTTTTCTTGCCCAAGAAGCAAAACACATTTTTCCATGCATGGTGGCTTGCCCATACTCGAATTTGGACAACCATACCTCCCATTCCCCAAGGCATTAACTACCTCAACCAACTCTTGGGAGAAATCAATGATTGGGTGCAAAAGTCAACATGGGTAGTTGAGGGTTTGATGGGTTCTCTCATTGACACTTGGCTTGACTTGATTGGCTCCAAGGGTTTGAATGTTTTCCTCCCAATTCCTTGTAAAATCATGCCCCCATCTCTTGTTGCATTGCATAGCTAGTTGTGGGTATTTTATTAAAATGCATATTTACATAGTATCTACAATTCCACTGTGCCTGGCTAGCACGTAAACCATATGCATCAATAAATCGATGGTGGGGCCTTAGCCTTGAGCTCCTCACCATGATTTCATAATAATATTACATCATTTATAATTTTAATGCCATGGGGTCAAACTGGGGACGTTACAATACAATTGTCTCATGGATTCTTCTTCAAGAGATTCTTTAGGGACTTCAAGACTTCTTATTGTCTTATCTTCATGACTTCACAAGACTTCATCAAACATTACTTAAACAACCATCCTCTACTACTACCCCCTCATCATCGTCAATGGTACATCTTCAACATTACTGCCACATCATCATTATCACTTTGAAATCAATGAAAACATCACTCAATATCAATGACATAGATCTCTTGAACCTGTTGACATCAATGGCAACGCCACTCAATATCAATGTCATAGATCTCCTGAACCTGTTGACATCAATGACAACTTATTCCAACAAAGGTGACCCAATGATTGTGCTTTCAATACATAGAAAAAGGGTTGGGGGTGCTCTTGAAATACCAAACCTCCATATGTTGCTTTCTATGTATCATCTGGAAGTGATTCTCTTTCAAAAAACCATGTGTTTAGGTGCTTAGGATATTGAGGTTTTTTCCTCCTTTCTAAAAAAAAAGGAATTTTTGTTCCTCAAATGTTGTTGAATAGTTTACTGGGTTAATTATTTGTTGGAACTCTAGTTTTCAACCCTTTACAACTTCATTTTTTCTATAGGTATAGTAATAGAGGGTGATGCCAAGGACCTGGGGAACACCATCAAGATCATCAACCATTATGGGCCTTATGGGGAAAGACATTCGTTTTGGGATAACATAATGAATCAAGGGTTTTTGATAGGAGACAATTTAATATTTGGAGGGGATTTAAACATGACCCTTTTAGCCTGAGAGTGTTGGGGTGGATTGGCTAGACTAGACCCTCTTTCTGAGTGCTTTAGCAATCTTTTTGAAGAAGCAAAATTAATAGACATTGAACTAGTTCAGGTAGTTCTGACTTGGAGAAATCGAATGAAAGGTTGAGTAGGTATATCCAAATGATTGGATCATTTCTTTATGGCAGAAAAATCATCGAGGAGGCAGACATGTATAATTCTTGGGTCGATATAGAAGGCTCTTCTGATCATTGTCTGATTCTTCTTCAACTTGATAAGGAAGAGAAAAAAAAACTTGGGCCTTTCAAGTTTAACCATGCATGGCTTGCCGAGGAGAAGTTAATATTACTTATTAGAATAATCAGAGGCTTTTTTGTATTTCTTATGGGGAGAAAACAATGTATTAATTTGCAACAAATTTGAAAAGGGTAGAATGGAATAAAATGAAAAAGAAGGAAAATTTTGTAGATTTAATGAAAGTTGAAAAGGATATAAAAGCTTTGTTTGAAAGTAATCATGCAAGGACCTTTAATGAGGAGGAATTATTTAAAAAAACACTTGAGGAACATAAGAAGAGATTGTTAGACCTGGAGGAAATAACGTGGAGACCTAAAAGTTGCATGATTTGGCTAGAACAAGGGGATAACAACACAAATTTATTTCATCCATATTCCCAATATAGAAAAATGTGAATAAGATTTGGGAGATTGGTTTTCCCGATGGAAATAAATCTACATTCTTTGAAGCAATAACAGACGTTGGTAAAGCACATTTTATGTCTTTGTTTAAGGAACTAGAAGCATCACATATAATTGAACAATTACATGTAATAAGGAATTTCCCACATTTCTTTGATGAGACAATGAATGCAAGTTTAGAGGTTGTTGTCACAAAAGAGGAACTAAGTAGAGTTCTACATTATTTTAAACAGGAAAAGATCCCAGGGCCCAATGGTTGGACTGTTGAATTTTACATTTTGTTTTATGAGTAGTTAGAGGATGACATACTGAGGGTTGTGGAAGAATCACGCAGATCTGGGAATGTTTTGGGAGCATTAAATGTTATTTTTATTGCCTTGATACCCAAAAAAAAGGAGCCAAAATCCTTTGAGGATTTTTAGACCAATCTCACCATGCAATCTCATTTACAAAACTATCTTGAAGATCATAGCCAACCAAATTAAGGGGTTGTTGTCAAAGTTTATCTCGAGGAATAATTTGGTTTGCTTTTCAACAGACACATACATCATGCAAGAGGTTCAACTCAGGAAGGATTACATTCAATAAAGACCAAGAAGATATCCATAATAGTCTTGAAGATTGACCTCTCCAAGGCCTATGACAAGGAAAATTATAAGTTTATTGAATTGGTTTTATTACATATAGAAATGGGTCTCAACACAATCAACTGAATCATGAGTTGCATCACCACTAATTATTTTGTAGTGTTAATCAATGGCTCTCTTTACCCTTTTTTCAAATACACAAGAGGACTAAGACAAGGTTTCCCTGTAATACCCCATTTTTCCCTTGATGTTTATTGGATTCAATGTAAAGATTGTATATATATGCAGTGTGTGTAATTGCCCTAGTGTGGAGCTCAAGGCCAAGGCCCCAGTAGTGGATGTTATGGATTATTACTTAGGCAAGTATTTGGACAGTTTGATTATTCATGAGCTGTTAAGCCATGAAGAAATGTAAATGAAGTATTTATTATTTATGAATAAAACAACCAAGAAGCTGGATAAGGATGCAACTAATGAGAAGGGGCCACGTGTATCCACTAGGGAGAGGTGAGGGGGTTTTGGGATTGGTTTCCCATGTTGCCACATGTTTGACTGCAAACTTGTTTGAACTCCCTGATGACATTAATGCGGTTGCAGAGGGTGGTTGAGAACCCTGTTGCTGAAGCCGATGGAGTATGGAGCATGCCTCCGATTTCAGATGTTAGGGCATGGCTCTGATTGCTTACCTTGAAAGACACTCAATGTCTAGAGCTCACAGAACCGTTTTGGATTACTCGTTCTAGTGAAGGAAATTCATGCATTCATTTGTTCACCCATCATCCATTCGCGCACTTTCCCTCCATGATCGATCGCCCAACAGAGAGAGCTTGCTCATATGTTCTTGCATACGCAGAGCCATTAGAGCAGTATAACCTGAAGATAACTGTGTTTCCCTGGGTAATAGAAATACCAGAGAGTTGATAGCCATGGAAACCGTGTGTGTGACCCAGTCTGCTGATGACAGAATGTCCATGGCAGAGTGATAGAACTAGTGAGGAAATTGCAAGCTTAAACTGTGCAAAGAAACCGTGAGGACCATAGCTTGGATCGCATAAGATCGAATGTGGAATAGAGCTCGTCTGCAAGCTCGAAGGAGTCCGCCGTTGAATTGTGGAAGAATGTTGGGTTGCTTGATAAACCCAGTGAAGGATGAAGTCTCATAGAACTAGTGACTGGACCTTTCTATACCCATCCTGGAATAGCACTGGAAGGGAAGAGGCCTTGAGGGACTGTGCAACAGAGAAGCGGGTCTTCCTTGTGTTGGATGTGGTAGGTAATGTGGGTTCCAGGTCGACTGAGTGTTGAGATGCCTGCAACTCTATGGTTGAGATCACTGGCTTAGCAACACCTCCCTTGCTGTCCATGTTCGCTTGATAAACCCACTGCCGGTTGGCTTAACATGATCAAATTGTCTGATATGTTTGATAAACCCAATGGTATGCTGGCTTGGCATGATTGTGTTGCTTGGTATGCCTGATAAACCCACTGTAGGTTGGCTTAGCATGAACAACTAGCCTGGTATGTTTGATAAACCCAACTGTATGCTAGATTGGCATGACCCTCCTATTGTTATGCTTGATAAACCCAACTGGAAGTTGGCTTAGCATGACCAGTGTGTCCTTGAATGCTTGATAAACCCACTGTAGGTTGGCTTAGCATGGGTAGGTTCCCTGGAATGCTTGATAAACCCAACTATAGGTTGGCTTATCATTGGGATGGAGCCTTGACTGTGAGAGAACCTGATAGCTCTCCTTAGTGGATACACAACCCAACTCGAGGGTGATATCTCAGCTGAAATAGTACAGGCTGGACAAAGATCTAAGGTTGGGTAGAACGTTGCTCTCACTTAGCCAGTTATGTTAAATGATGATGTTAAATGAACATTGTTATGTTAAATGATGATGTTAAATGAACGTTGTTATGTTAAATGATGATGTTTCAATTGTTATGAGATGGTTGCTTATGTTCAATTGTGAAATTGTAGAATGCATGTTTATATGAATCTGATTGACATAGAGTCATATGCAGACCTGAGTAAAGGGCTGAGTTCAATGTTGCATGAATATCCTTGTATTGCATGAGTTTATTGCATTATAAATCTTGCATGTGATAGATGTATTTGTTAGACCTGATTTTGATGCATTTTACATGTTATGATGTGTATGATTAACTTGGAAATAAGTTGAATGCTTACATATGATCCTTGGGAAGGAGGGGAATTCCCTGTAAGTGTTTCAGAACCCTATGTGGGTCAGGTGGAAGGAAAGTGATGACGGGAAGAAGCCTTAAGTATCTTTTTGGCAGAGTTATGGAATAACTTAAGTGGGAAATTTGATAGGGAAGGAGTGCTCATATGGGGCAGGGATTTCACCATTGGATAGAGCTCTCCAAGAGATTTCCAACGGCACCGACCTTGTCTAATTTGGACCAAGGATGGAGAAGTTATGCATCTCTGAAGTTTGTGTGTAAAGTTGCCATTACAGGGGTATGGTTCCGCATGCCCGCATCTGCAATTGCGGATTGCGGATTGCGGAAGTGACCATTGACGAAATATGAGATTGGGCGCTTCTGCATCCGAAATTGCAGATTGCGGATTGCGGAAAGATAAGATTTCCGGGTATGAGGTTTGGCACTTCCACATTCACAATTGCAGATTGCGGATTGCGGGTTCGTCGTTGCGGATTGCGGATTGTGGATTGCGGAAAGGTAAGCTTTCCGGGTATGAGGTTTGGCACTTCTGCATCCGCAATTGCAGATTGCGGATTGCGGGTTCGCCATTGTGGGTTGCGGATTGCGGGTCCGCCGTTGTGGATTCAAGTCATTCCGATTGTGTGTGTGTATTTAGTCAATTTTGGAAGAAAAAAAAATGTATCTGGGTCTCCTGTGGCCATGGAGGTCAGTGGGGATGTGACCAAGTGGTATCAGAGCTTCATTTGCGACACTAGGAGTTATTTGGGCCGGACCATGCATGATTTGGCATGATTTGTTATGAATTGTTGGTCGAGAGATGCGCCCATGGCATGGTTTTGATGGATTTATTTGATTAATCGATTGTTCAAATGAATAATTCTAGGTTTGAATGGCTATGATAGAGTTTATTTGCATGCTTGTGATATCTAATAGAATGTATCTGATATGCACAGAGATAGCATCAGCTGTAAGACGCATCGTATCACAGTGCAGTGCACAGAAAGGTGTAAGAATGGACACTTTGAATGACGCACAAGGCCCATTTGGACCAGAAGATGATGTGCTGGGTGAGATCGTCCAAGAAGCACATACAGAGGCCAAGTCTGATGGAAGAAGGGAGCAAGTAACGCCCCCAAACTTGGCTGAGACTATGGTAAGATTTAATGAGTGGATGATGAAAGCGCAAGAAGAGAAACATCAACTCAATGCAACCATTTTGCAGAGTCTTACAGACTTACAACAAATGATTAACAATGGTTCTAACCCAAGCCACGAAGGCCGAGAGGAAAGGAATGCAGGAAGTCAGTCTAGGGGCTGTTCTATGAGAAGAACTCCAATCCCTAGAAGGGGTTCTGTGAGCAGAAAGCACATGACGCCCTCCTAAGTTTTCTTCTAGCAGGTCAGATGATTCTAAGGGTTCTTAGGGGAGCCCAAGATGCACTGCCAGCAAGAGTAAGGGAAAAAAGAGGCACAAACATATTCCACAGGGTGAATTTAGGAAGGCAAGACCTCCCACTTTTGATGGTGAAAGAAAAGAAGGTTAAGAAGCGGAGGCATGGTTTCTTGGAATGAAGAAGTACTTCAGAATGCATGAGTATTCAGAGAATGAAAAGGCTAAGATTTCTATTTATAACCTTAGTGGAAGAGGTTCTATTTGGTGGGATCACCCCGTGCAAGTGAAAGGAATCAGTGAAAGAAGAGTCAGCTGGGAAAGGTTTCAAAGATATTTCCAGGAAAAGTACCTAATAGCTAGGTATTATGATAGCAAAAGAAAAGAGTTCAATGAACTCAGACTAGGAAAGAACACCATGGATGAGCATGTCCACAAGTTTCTGGAGCTATTGAGGTATGTGGACTACATCGAGGATGAAAGAGTGAAGATCCAATGCTTCCTTGGTAGTCTACCACAGAGCTACAGAGATAGAATAGAGTTTGTAAACCCACCAAGCTTGAATGGAGCCATTATAATGGCAGAGCATTGCTATGAGCAGGGTAAAGGTAAAGCAGAGGCGCAACCAACATGGAAAAGTAAACCCAAGGGAAGGTTTGATTAGAAGAAAGGTGAATTCAAACCACCATTCAGAAATCAGCCTAGGAGATTTCCACAAGGCCAGCAAGCAAGAAGAGAATTCAAGCCAGTTGTAACAACGGATAGAAAAACAATGGGGCCACTTTAGTGTTGGGGTTGTGGGGAGAACCACATGCTTAGAGATTTCCCAACTGCAAAGAAGAACCCCAGGATATTGCACAATGTTAAAAGAGCAGCTACAGTAGGGGACATGGCAAGATCAACGCCTAGGATTTATGTAGCACTGGATGATCATCAAGCAGACCATCAATCAACAGTAGTGGAGGTTGCAGGTAAGATTGCTGAGCAACCTATTTATGTTTTGATTGATCTAGGGTCTACTCATAGTTATGTATCTCCTAAGGTAGTTGAAAGTTGTTCTCTTGGTAAAGTGAAGCATAATAAGACTTGGCTAGTTCAATTATCCACTGGCACCAAGAGAAAGGTGAGTTATGTAGTGAAGGAGTGTCCTATAGAATTGAATGGACTCCTCACACATGTAGAGTTAAATGTATTACCATTGGGATCATATGATGCATTAATTGGCATGGATTGGTTGGAGAGGCATAGGGACAAATTAGACTATTATGAGAAAGCAGTGGAATGTCTTGATGATGAAGGCCAACCAAGGTTGGTTAAAGGAATTCCAAAGCATGTTTCAATAAGGAAGATTTCAGCTCTGCAATTGAGGAAGTTTTATAAAAAGGGTTGTCAGTTATATGCTGTGCATATATCATATTCAACAGAAGATAAAGGACCTAGGATAAAAGACTTCCAGATATTGCAAGACTTTCAGGATGTGTTTCCAGATGAAGTTCTAGGATTGCCACCCAAGAGAGATATTGACTTTTCCATTAATCTTGTTCCTGGAGCAGCACCCATCTCCAAAGCTCCTTATAGAATGAGCACGCCAGAGTTGGTAGAATTAAAGATGCAGCTGCAGGAATTAATGGACAAGGAATATATCAGACCGAGTGTATCCCCATGGGGTGCAACATTGTTGTTTGTTAAGAAGAGGGATGGAACATTGAGGTTGTGTATTGATTACATGCAGCTCAATAAAGTGACAATTAAGAACAAGTATCCCTTGCCAAGGATTGATGACTTGTTTGATCAAATGAAGGAAGCTAGATTTTTTTCAAAGATTGACTTGAGGTCTGGGTATCATCAAGTGAGGATAAAGGAAGAAGACATTCATAAGACAACCTTCAGGACTAGGTATGGTCATTATGAATTTACAATAGTGCCTTTTGGTCTTACCAATGCGCCTGCTACGTTCATGTGTCTCATGAACAGTGTCTTCAACAAGTACTTGGATAAGTTTGTAATTGTGTTCTTGGATGATATCCTTGTGTATTCAAAGAATGAAGAAGAACACGATGAACATTTGAGAATGGTATTGCAAGTCCTTAGGGAGCACCAGCTGTATGCCAAGCTGAGTAAATGTAACTTCTATCAAGAGAAGGTGCAATATTTGAGTCATATTATATCAGAAGAGGGCATTGCAGTGGACCCAGAGAAGATTGAGGCCATCATGGATTGGTCTACTCCAAGGAATACAGTAGATGTTAGATCTTTTATGGGCCTTTTTGGTTACTACAGGAGGTTCATCGAAGGCTTCTCTAAGATAGCCCATCCAATCACTTCATTTCAAAGGAAGGACATCAAATTCACATGGTCTGAAAAATGCGAAAGAAGTTTCCAGTAGTTAAAGAAGTTGCTTACCAGTGCACCTATTTTGAAGATTGAAGATCCAAGTAAGGATTTTGTGGTATGCACTAATGTGTGCATTGAGGGACTCGGTGGAGTGCTAATGCAAGAAGGTTCAGTAATTTTCTATGAGTCAAGAAAGCTGAAGGAGCATGAGAGGAACTATGCCACCCATGACTTAGAGCTAGCAACCATAGTTCATGCTCTCAAGAGATGGAGGCATTATCTCTTGGGAAGAAGATTTGAGCTGAGAACCGATCATATGAATTTGAAATACTTGGTGACTAGCCAAATATGAATGCAAGGAAAACTAGATGGATGGAGTTTCTTTGTGAGTTCGATTTGGAGGTTAAGCATGTCAAGGGTAAGGAGAATAAGGTTGCTGATGCACTCAATAGGAAATTTCATATTGCAGCAATAAGTAGATGTGAATCAGATTTGAAGGCAAGAATTCTAGAGGCTCAGGATGATGATGAGGTCTACCTTCAGATCAAAGAGAAATTGCAGCATAATGTTATAGAGGAGAAGCATGCAAGATATCAGTTGGGTGAGGATAATGTTCTCATTTATCAGAACACCAGACTGTACATTCCAAATAGTACATGTTTAAAGAAGTTGGTGATGGATGAGATACATCAAAGACCATACTCAGGGAATCTAGGATATCAGAATACTATAACAACAACAAGGAAACAGTACTTTTGGCCTGGTATGAAGAAAGACATAGCTGAGTACATTGCTAGATGTCAGAAGTGTCAACAGGTCAAAGCAGCGCACCAACATCCAGCAGGATTGTTGCAGCCATTTCCCATTCCAGAATGGAAGTGGGAAGTTGTCTCTATGGATTTCATAACTGGGTTTCCAATGACAGTGAAGAAGCATGATTCAATCATGGTGGTGGTGGACAAGCTATCAAAGGTATCTCATTTCATTCTATTCAAGTCCACCCACAAGGCTAATGACATTGCAGAAATCTTCATGAAAGAGATATTCAGATTTCATGGATTACCTAAGGCAATAGTTTCAGACCGTGACACGATGTTCACATCCAATTTTTGGAAAGGATTGTTCCAAGAGTTGGGAACTCAGTTGAAATTTAGCACAGCCTATCATCCTCAAACATATGGTCAGACTGAGAGAGTAAATCAGATCCTTGAAGATATGTTAAGGATGTATGTGATGGATAAGCCATCTAAGCAGGAAAACTATTTGCACTTAGTGGAATTTGCTTACAACAATGGACACCAAGCATCATTGAAGATGAGTCCTTTTGAAGTGTTGTATGGCAAAGGAGGCATAACTCTAGTGAGCTGGGACAACCTAGTGAACAGAGTAGTGCTTGGACCAGAAATGATTGAGGAGATGGATAAGGAGATTGTGAAGATCAGGAAGAATTCGAAGGTAGCATAGGACAGGCAGAAGAGTTATGCATATATGAAAAGAATGCATAAGGAATTTCAGATTGGGGATCAAGTATACTTGAGAGTGAGACCAAGGAAGATTTCCATGAAGTTGGGAAGTTGTGCCAAGTTGGCACCAAGATATTGTGGGCCATTTGAAGTCCTTGATAGGATAGGGCCAGTGGCATATAGGATTGCATTGCCTGCTAACATGAAATATCATAATGTTTTCCATGTATCTTTGCTTAAGAAATATGTATATGATCCTAATCATATCATTGATTGGCATGTGATACAGGTGGAACCCAAGGGAGAGTTATAGGTGGAGCCTACATGCATCCTCAATAGGAAGGTTACCTTGCTCCAGAACCGGGACATAGGGAAGGTAAAGGTGCAATGGAGGTACCTTAGTCTAGAAGAGGCCACGTGGGAACTGGAGGATGCCATGAAAGAGGCATTCCCATTTTTGTTCAGTTTTGAGAACACCGAGGACGGTGTTATTTTAAGGGAGAGGGAGTTGTAATACACCATTTTTCCCTTGATGTTTATTGGCTTCAATGTAAAGACTGTATATATATGTAGCGTGTGTAATTTATCTAGTGTGGAGCTCAAGGCCAAGGCCCCAATAGTGGATGTTATGGATTATTACTTAGGCAAGCATTTGGACAATTTGATTATTCATGGGCTGTTAAGCCATGAAGAAATGTAAATGATGTATTTACTATTTATGAATAAAATAACCAAGAAGCTGGATAAGGAGGAAACTAATGAGAAGGGGCCACGTGTATCCACTAGGGAGAGGTGAGGGGGTTTTGGGATTGGTTTCCCATGTTGCCACATGTTTGACTGTGAACTCGTTTGAACTCCTTGATGAAATTAATGCGGTTGCAGAGGGTGGTTGAGAACCTTGTTGCTGAAGCTGATGGAGTATGGAGCATGCCTCTGATTTCGTATGGCAGGGCATGGCTCTGATTGCTTACACTGAAAGACACTCAACGTCTAGAGCTCGCGGAACCGTTTTGGACTACCCATTCTAGTGAAGGACATTCACACATTCATTCGTTCACCCATCATCCATTCATGCACTTTCCCTCCATGATCGATCGCCCCACAGAGAGAGATTGCTCATACGTTCCTACATACGCAGAGCCATTAGAGTAGTATAACCTGAAGATAACCATGTTTCCCTGGGTAATAGAAATACCAGAGAGTTGATAGCCATGGAAACCATGTGTGTGAACTCAGTCTACCGATGACAGAATGTCCATGGTAGAGTGATAGAACCAGTGAGGAAACTGCAAGATTAAACTTGCAAAGAAACCGTGAGGACTAGAGCTTGGATCGCAGAAGATCGAATGCGGAATAGGGCTCGTCTGTAAGCCGAAAGGAGTCTACCATTGAACTGTGGAAGAAGGTTGGGTTTCTTGATAAACCCAATGAAGGATGAAGTCTCATAGAACTAGTGACTGGACCTTTTTATGCCTATCCTGGAATATCACTAGAAGGGAAGAGGCCTTGAGGTACTGTGCAACAGAGAAGAGGGTCTTCCTTGTGTTGGATGTGGTAGGTAATGTGGGTTCCAGGTCGACTGAGTGTTGAGATGCCTGCAGCTCTGTGGTTGAGCTCACTAGCTTAGAAATGCCTCCCTTGCTATCCCTGTTCACATGATAAACCCACTGCTGGTTGGATTAACATGATCAACTTGTCTGATATGTTTGATAAACCCAACGATATGCTGGCTTGGCATGATTGTGTTGCTTTGTATGCCTGATAAACCCACTGTAGGTTGGATTAGCATGACCATCTATCCTGGTATGTTTGATAAACCCAACTATATGCTGGCTTGGCATGACCCTGCTGTTGGTATGGTTGATAAAACCAACTGGAAGTTGGATTAGCATGACCAGTGTGTCCCTGAATGCTTGATAAACACACTGTAGGTTGTCTTAGCATGGGTAGGTTCCCTGGAATGCTTGATATACCCAACTACAGGTTGGCTTAGCATTGGGATCGAGCCTTGACTGTGAGAGAACCTGATAGCCCTCCTTAGTGGATACACAACCCAACTTAGGGGTGATCTCTCAGCTAAAAGAGTACAGGCTGGACAAAGATCTAAGGTTGGGTAGAACGTTGCTCTCACTTAGCCAGTTGCTTCGGAATTCAAAGATAAGTACTCTTGTTATGTTAAATGATGATGTTTCAATTGTTATGAGATGGTTGCTTATGTTCAATTGTGAAATTGTAGAATGCATGTTTATATGAATCTGATTGACATAGAGTCATGTGCAGACCTGAGTAAAGGGCTGAGTTCATTGTTGCATGAATATCCTTGTATTGCATGAGTTTAATTCATTATAAGTCTTGCATGTGATAAATGTGTTTGTTAGACCTGATTTTGATGCATTTTACATGTTATGCTGTGTATGATTAACTTGGAAATAAGTTGTATGCTTACATCTGATCCTTGGGAAGGAGGGGAATTCCCTGGAAGTGTTTTAGAACCCTATGTGGGTCAAGTGGAAGGAAATTCATGACAGGAAGAATCCTTAAGTCTCTTTTTGGCGGAGTTATGGACATAACTTCAGTGGGAAATTTGATAGGGAAGGAGTGCTAAGATGGGGAAGGGATTTCACTGTTGGATAGAGCTCTCCAAGAGATTTCCAACGGCACCAACCTTGTCTCATTTGGACCAAGGATGGAGAAGTTATGCATCTCTGAACTTTGTGTGTAAAGTTTCCATTACAGGGGTATGGTTCCGCATGCCCGCATCCGCAATTGCGGATTGTGGATTGCGGAAGTGACCATTGACGGAATATGAGATTGGGTGCTTCTGCATCCGCAATTCAGGATTGCGGATTACGGGTCCGTTGTTGCAGATTGTAGATTGCGGAAAGGTAAGCTTTCCAGGTATGAGGTTTGGCACTTCCACATCAGTAATTGCGGATTGTGGGTTCACCGTTGTGGGTTGTGGATTGCGGGTCCGCCGTTGCGGATTGCGGATTGTGGAAAGGTAAGCTTTCCGGGTATGAGTGTTGGCACTTCCGCATCTGCAATTGCGGATTGTGGGTTCACCGTCGCAGGTTGCAGATTGCGGGTCCGCCATTGCGGATTGCGAATTCGTTGTTGCGGGTTGCGGATTGCGGATCCGAGTCATTCCGACTGTGTGTGTGTATTCAATCGATTTTGGAAAAAAAAATGTATCAGGGTATCCCGTGGCCATGGAGGTCAGTGGGGACGTGACATTCCCTCTCTCCTTTCTTGTTTTTATTGATAGAGAAAGGTTTAAGTCAATTAATTTCTAAAGCAAAGAGGGGAGGGAAAATTAGAGGAGTTAAGGTGGCACTTTCTCAAAAGATTATACACCTTCTCTTTATAGATGATATACCGCTATTTGGTCATGGCACAATAAGGGAATGGAGGAAGTATAAGGAATCATTGGACATTCGCTTCCTGGATACAAGAATAAAGGTCAACCTTCAAAAATCTTAGCTATTGTTCAATTAACTTAGTGAAGAGGAAGAACAACAAATTACACAAATCTTTCCTATATCATAAGCTTCTATAGATACTATAATGTAATATTTGGTTTCCATTTGAATCCAAATGATTACATGTTTTTCTATTGGTTAGGAATTTTCAATTAGACTGAATCCCAAATTTCTTGTCGGTGCCATCGATAGTTATCTCATGGAGGAAGAATAATTTCAGTCAAGGTTGTGCTTGAAAGTATTCTAGTGTCTTGGCTTTCTCTAGCACATGTGCCAAATGGAATTCTGGATAAGGTCTGAAGGAAATGCTTTAGGTTTATGTGGACTAGAAGAAAGCATTCAAAATGCATTACACTCATTAAATAAACAAAGGTAGCATGGGAAAAAGACTGTGGAGGATGGGGCATAAAGAATATTTATGTTTTTGGATAGGATTTAGCAACAAAAAATCTTTGGAGGATCCTTTCACTAAAATTCTCCGGGGAAAGATAATAAGAGAGAAATACGTCAAAGAAATTTTAGTTGAAGATTGGATCTGAATAATGAAAAAACCTTTAACATGAGCCCTAATGTCTTGAAAGGACTAATAAAAGTGATGGGTTACCAAAATGGTGAGAATGATCCCATCTATGTCATGGTTCACAAGGGTTAAGAGCTAGAAATTATATGAAGGAAGTTGTATCAGTAATAAGATAATCTCTTTTGTCATGCATATATAGTTGGGATTAATCTTTGATTTAAATTATTCATTTAACTATTTAAACTTCCTTATTTGGTGACTAATACAAGAATGCCAATAATTTGACCTTGGTATGTCACTATTAGACAAGGACTCATGTTCCTGCATGCGGGAGAAGATAGTTGGATTTCCACAACAACAAGGGAGTTGGGGATTTGAATCACCTACCAATATACCTCTCTAACAGGTGTCACCACAAATGGGAGAATCAGCTACGCAATCTCAACAACATCCATATGGTGTGCAATCCTAATGAACACTTAGTTTGGTTGAAGAAGAGAAATGTTATTGATGAATCATTTTACCTATTTTTTCATTTAAAGGATAGAGTGAGAAATCCCCCCAAAATCCCCACTCAGTCTGACCAGGATCAAGCCATAGAAGATAATGAGAAGAAAATCCCAAAATAAAATCTCACCCTAGTAAATTCAAAAGAAGAACTAATGTCTTTGTCAACCATATTGTGGACTTGGGGAACCAAACCACGGATAAAGAAGTTGAACAAGGACACCCAACAGTTAATAACCCCACGGAAGAGGAAGAAAACCAATAATCTATGAGTTTCTAATCATGGAAGCCAATGATGAAGAAGCTAATATCAAAACCATCAATCCTGCTGCCTTACCCAATTTTCATGGTCTTATCTCTGAAGATCCAAACACTTTTTTATTTGAGTTTGAGGTAATATGTAGAAGTTATGATTATATTTTAGATGCCAAAAAACTCAAGCTTTTCCTCTCCAATTTGAAAGACCTATCTCTGAGATGGTTTGTGGGTTTGGAAGGAAACAACATCTCTACATGGGATCGGATGAAGCAAATCTTTACTAAAAAAGACATGGATTATTGCAAGGCTAGAGATACTCGACATGAAATATTTAGGATGTCACAAGGGAAAAATGAATGGCTAGAAGACTATGATGAAAGATTCCGTTTGAGTTATAAAAGGACTCATGACTTCACCTTAAATGAAGAATCCCTCAAACTTGTACTCCTTAGGGGGGTAAGGGAGGAATTTTTGGAAACTCTAAATCTTCTATCTAATGGTGGCATCGATTAGTCAAACTATAATGAGATCAAACAGATTTTCAAGAACCATTCTAGGTCTACAATTAAAAAGAATTGCAGTAACGGTCTTGCCTTCCAATCATCTAAAAACTCAAAACTCACCCTTAACAAATCCGACATAGGGAATTTTTTGGATGAGATGAAGACATATATCCTCCGTTCCTTGGCAATTCAAATGGATTCCATGCAAGCAAAAACGAAGAAAGAAGAGGGTGATAGAGCTCTTGATATATATATTTTTCTACATGCAAGAAGAAGCACAAGAAGAATGAGTGTCCATTGGACATAATGTAGGTTATTTCCACATTTGTAGAGTGCTATGGAATTGTTCCAATAGCCATGCTACTAATAATGTCCATTCTTATATCCTTTGAAGGCCATTTTTTATGAGCCAAAGGGAATTTTGGAACCTCTGTGCTATGTGAACCCTAGGAGATCAAGCCCACCAAGATCTTTTCAACAGTATTATGGACAACAACCTTTTCAACTATCTTATGGACAACAACCTTTTCAACTATCTTATGGACAACAACCTTTTCGACTATCTTATGGACAACAATTTTATCCTGCTCCCTTTAACCCATCTACCAAGTAGATACCAATAGGACAAGTTCCCTCACCTAACCAAACAACATTTCAGTGGCAGAATCCTCAAGGAACATTCGTTCCAAATGAGCACTATTTTCCACCCGCAGTATGGAGACCAAATCGGGAACAACCTGCCTTGATTTCTCCTCATTCTCAAAACCTTGTTTAGCACCCTACTCAGCAAGCACCTATTCCACCACAATTACCTGCTCAACCATCCCCAAACCCAAACAATAGATAGGTCCAGTCTATTTACAATAATGAGGTGGCTAGCTGCCTAATCTACTCTTTGAATATGGTGGAGGCTAATGAATTGAATCCGTGTTCAGGTAGAACTATGAAAATTGCTTCTCCACCTATCATTACCGAGCAACATAACAACCTTGTTTTACCTCAAATATCTCACCCTCTTTAGGAGTAAGATCCTATGAAATAAGTAAATATAGGGGACTCACCATCTCCTACCCCTCCATTCCCTCACAGTTTGGAACCTCGAGAGCCAAGCAAAGCTGAAAATCCTCTTCTTGAGGAACTCAAAAACTTGTGTGTCAAAATTCCTCTTCTACAAGCCATAAAGGAAATTCCCATCTACAATCAGTTCATCAAGGAAACTTATATAAAAAAACGTGGGAGGAAGAGAAAGGACCCTGCTACCATTAATGTAGTAGGACAACTTGATGACCTCACGTTGGGAAGAGCCCTTAATCCAAAGTATGTTGACCTAGGGAGCCTTATGGTTGATGTGTACATTTGTGTGACCTTGATCTAGAACACCTTAATCGATTTATGGGAAAACATCAATGTCATGACTAAAGAAACCATACTGAAAATTAAACCTTCAAGCAATCTTAACACATACCCCAACTATCCTGTAGTAGGCAGGCAACTCTACAGTATGCCCTAAAGGGATTCTGGAAAACATCATTGTGTCCATAGATTCATGGAAATACCCTGATGATTTTATCATCTTACTAAAAGAAAAGCTAATCTCAGTGGATACCCTCTTGTCATAGGAAGGCCTTAGCTTGCAACTACCGATGTATATATAGGGTGCAAGAAAGGGAACATGACCATTACAAATGGCCCTTCAAAGAAGAAATTGAGCCTTTAACCTCCTGCCAAACCTTATCTGGACATTGAGAAACCTCTGTGGATAGAAGAGGAAGATGACATCAGTAAAATCATTTTCCCTATCCATAGCATTGATACAACGCTAACACTTGGGCATCCTCAAGATGATGTGGTATTATCCAACTTCTTCCAAAATTTATACAGTAGCCCTTTCTTTTTAGAATATTTTTATCACCTGGAAAGAAGGAGAGACTATTGGAGAGTTCATGGAAGAGCCTGTGTGGTAGAATTTATGCCTCGTAGAGGAAGGAGAGGCTCCCACAAAGACCATTGAAATTGCTATGGGAAAAAATACCAAGATTAGTAACCAGTTATCCCCTATCCAAGATGAAAAAATGTTTCAAATCGTTACCAAACATAGCGCAACTTTTGAATGGGACTTTACAGATGTGAAGGGTGTACCACCAAATATACACAAACATCATATTTACATAAATGAAGAATGAGCCCATCCTTGAAAGATATCATCAAGACATAATTACAATACTTCTTGATGTTTAATTCATCTATCCTATCTCAGATAGTTAGTGGATGTCACCCTTGGTGATAGTCCCAAAAAGGGAGGGAAAGTGGAGATTTTGCATAGACTAGAGGGAGCTTAACAAGGATACAAGGAAGGACTATTTCCCATTACCTTTCATTGATCAAGTATTAGATACCCTGGCAATAAAACACTTCTTTTCTTTCCTAGATGGTTTTAGCGGATACAACCAAATACAAATCATTCCATAGGACCAGGATAATACAAATTTTACTTTCCCTTGGGGTACTTTTTCCTATAGACTCCTACCTTTTGATTTGTGCAATGCCTATGCCATCTTTCATAGGGAAAACATGAATATTTTCGCTGATTTTATCCATGATGACATGGAAATATATATGAACGATTTCACCCTTTATAGAAATATGTTTGATGAATCCTTAGTGAATATAGAGAAAGTGTTGAAAATTATATGCATTGAAATGAGTCTCTTCCTAAGCAATGAAAAATGTGAAATGTTGATAGATGCAAGGATAGTCTTAGGACACCATATCCCCTCGAATGGCGTTAAGGTCGATCCCTCCAAAATCAATATCATTAGTAATTAGCCTACCCCCACAAAATAAAAAGGATGTTAGAAGTTTCTTAGGTCATGCTGGATACTATAGGAGGTTCATCAAATATTTTATCAAGTTAGCAACTCCTATGTTTGTTCTTCTAACAAAAGCTGCAGATTTTGCTTGGAAAAATGAATGTCAAGAAGTAGTTGAATGCATCAAAGCAAAACTATTTCAAGCACCTATCTTACAAGGCCCCAATTGGGAGATTCCATTCCACATTTAATTAGATGCATGTAACAAAGTTTAGGTTCAGTTCTGGGACAACGAGAAGAAAAGGAGCCATATGCAATATACTACATCAACAAGAATTTAGCAGGAGCATGATTGAACTATACTATCACAAAAAAGAATGTTGTGGTATATGCCATCAACATATTTAGGCATTACATCACCGATTACTAGGTATTTTTTCATACCGATCACTCAACAATGAATTTTTTTAATGAATAAATCCGATGTTAGTAGAAGATATTACTTTTGTAAGAATTTGAGATAACAATACTTGATCAACTTGGAAGACATAATGTAGTGGCAGATTTATTGTCTAGAATAACACATGTTACAGATAAGGATCTTGTAGATGATGCTTTCCCATATGAGCATCTTTTTTTCATGTCAACTCACACTCCTTGGTTTGCTGGTATAGCAGTGTATCTAGCCATAAGTAAATGTCCTTAACATTTCAACTACAAAGAGCAATGCTACATAGTGAGAAAAGTACGACTTTCTCATGGATCTAAGGTTACTTATTCAAACAAGTGTTACACCCAAAATCTACTCATCATCAGATTCAGTGTATACACCCCTGAAGATACCTGGACTAAGTAATCATCCTGGGAGGATTTGCACTTAGTTCTGCAATCTTTTGAGAGGTCGTCGCAGGTTGCTCACTAGCAACATGCGACGTCGCATCTTGCTCCACTGCAGGGTGCGACGAGGTCAATTAATGGGCAAAAATAGCTTATTCGAGATCCTTCTCGAAACTTGCTCATTTAGGGGCTTATCCCTGACCTCTAGGGGAGCTGGTACTCGAACCCTAACTCTTTGGGAGGATCCCCTATCTCTCTCCTACCATCTCTCAACCTATCCTATCCATACCCTATCCACTTAGTCCTATATAAGTGAGGTTCACTCCCATCCCAAAGAGAGGAAGACTATGGTAACTACATGCTGGTGAAATCTCTCTTAGAACACCTCCATTCACCTATTGGAGAACTCATACTTCCTTGGAAGGTTATGGCAATTGGCTTGGTTGGAGAAGGGCTACTGCGTTAAGTCTTGGTTGCAGTTCTATATCTCTATCATGTACTCCTCTATTTGCAGTAATACAAACGCTTTCCACCAATATTGTTCTCGTGTGCAATGATATTGAGTAGTTTACCTGCTTAACTGTTTACTTAGATCGCTTATTGTATAGATGTCTTTTACTGGTTTCTCTTGTTTCTTGTCTTGACATGTCTTGCAACTTGGATCTGACGACCGTGGGATGAGGATCAACATTTGGGAGAAAGGATTGTGTAGTAAAAAGGTAAGACATCTAGTACTTGATCCTTAAGTAGATCTAGGAAATGCACTTGTAGTCTGTTCTATTTGTTCTAGAATCACTTTGAGCTAGGGAGATCCGGCTCGCATCCATTCGAGTGGATTGTCCGATAACAAATCTGGCGACCATACTGGGGAGTGGTGTTTTTCTTGTTTAGTGGTCATTAATTTGAGAGTCATTTTCAGTTGATTTCTTGACACAAGCCTCTTTTATCATCTTTTGCCATTTACTTCATAGGATTGATTTCACTGTCAGATCTTCACGTTGAAGATTCTGATCTTCTTCCTCTGAGTTTATACAACTCATTTTCAATCCTGTTTATGGTTCATTGTTGAGAGATCTGATTCATTTTTGAATCTAGACCTCGCCTGTCGCACCTGGGCAGTGGAAACAGAGCGACACTGTGTCATTCTGAGTCTCTGTTCTTTACCTGGTGGATACTCGTTGCACCCTTTGCATTGGTAAACTGCGACATCGTCGTACTTCCCGTGTGAACAACTTGCTACGTCGCAATGTGTACAAGGGTAGAGTGCACCGATCTGTCAAAATTTGGCATGCAGGCATCCCTTCCCTCATTTGGCAGTTTGAACCTTGGTCTGATGTATGAACTCCCTCTGCACTGCAAGACCCAACCAGAGACCCCATTTATGATTTGTGTGTTGAGAGTTTGGTTTCATTTGGATTGACTTTGGGTTCCGTCTTGGACAAGTTTGAGACAGGTAGTGGTGGATACTCTAGTCTCCTCCACCTTCATCTGTTCACTCTTGCATTCCCTTCTTTCCATCCCTGATCTGATCATTGCATTGGATCAACCTCCAGACCTCATTTACATTTGTTTTGAGCTTTGCTTGCTACTGCTTGATTTTGAGTTAAGTGTGTTTTTCAGATTGGTTGAGTGCTTGTCTTTTCTTGAGTTTTCTGAATACTGAGTGCTGCAAGTAGTGTTTTCTTCTCGGTCATTTAGATCTGAAAGCAGATTTGTTGTCAAATTATTGCTTTGATGCATCCATCAAAAGATTAAAAGTGCTTCTTTCCCATCATTTCTTGAATGTTATTGAAGAAAAATTGTTGTGCATTGGGAAATTCTCGTTTATGTTTTGGAAAGTTGAATGAATGTATGATTTATTGTGCTTTTCTCGAATTCTGAATCGCTCATTTTCTTGAAAGGCTCAAAGCATGCTTCGATTTTTGCAAAATTGATTCCATGTTAAGGAAAGATAGATGCATTTTAAATTCTTATTGCTTTTAGATCATTGAAAGTGAAATTGAAAAACTTGCATATTTCATTTCAGAATCCTCTCTTTTCATCACTTAGGGTCATTTTACTTTGAAAAGGAAAATAAAAGAAAAAGTTGTTTTGATTTGGTTTAGTAGTGTTGTGTACTTTTGCGTTTCGTTGAAAAGGAAAAGAATACTTTCATTGTCAAATTTGTTTGAATTGGGAATTGTGTTGCATTGAGTTTGTTTTGGCAATACCATTGGAAAAATCTTTCTCCTTTCCATAGCTAGAATTCATTGAAAGAAAAGAACATTTCGTGCATGTAGTTAGGGCTTGCATTATGCTTCCGATTATGTACTCACCTCATGCATTCACCTAACTATCCAAGATAAAATTAACGGTAGAACTAGGTAAAATTTTTAGCAACTTGGGTGTAAGTTAGAGACGTGTTCCAATGTTGTTAAGCGTGGCAGCTGTCGTTATTTGCTAGCACTGTATCCTGGGGGTATTGTAGTCTTCCATGTACATCGGTATATTGAGCTCCTTCATGTACCCACCAAGTACCATAATCCGTACTTGGCGTATATCGAAGGGTGCATCACGTACTCGACACGTATATCGGAAGGTCTCTTTCCGAACGGTTTTGCATTAGACAACACCACTACGGATTTGAGCTCCCACGTACCTTGTGTATATCGGGAGACACCATTAGGATACCTGAAACCAACTGAGTTAACCATTTGGCCGTCTTGGCAAAGCAATACACCGAGAACAATACTCGGGGAGATTAGCAAGCACGTACTGTCCAGGTAATTGGGTATGCAGGCAAGGGTACGGTCCTAATCCTCCTTGTCATGTCATATTGTTGGACCCTGTAGTATATCGCGGTTTGCAATGCCTTGATAATCCCGTGAGGTTCCGGACTTTTGAATCCACTTTGTCACATAAGTTTGCTTGTTGCCTTAGTTTGAGTAGGTTTTTTTGGACTACTTTTCTTTTAGCATACCCTTAGGAGAAAATGCTGTTTTAGCCATCCTAGCTGATCATCCTGACACTCTGGTGGAATTTCCCTGGAGAAGGTCCTGTAGGATCTTAAACTTATCACCCGAATATCCCCTTAATCCGGAGGTTATTTCGAGGGTAAGAATGGATCAGCGTAATGCGGTCGCAGTTACTGAAGTGGAAAACCCCACTTTGAATGTTGGAGGACTTTTGTTTCCACAAACTCCTCTAGATTCACCTACCTCTCATCCCTCGCAGGATGAAGGAGCACAAACCCCCGCTTCACAAGACCTTTCTCCCATCATCCTAGGAGAAACTGGATCGTTGAAATGGATAAACCAACCCCATGGAGACCCTACAACAGCTGTTGGTCCCTCAACAGCTTATTGGACATCTTCTACAAACCACCAGTGGCTCATTTTTCCATCTCATGCCCACCTAACTGGACTACTCTAGAGTTCTCTAGGCCTTACTATAGGCCTGAACCCCCGAGATTTTCGACCCCATCCATGAACGTTTGGAACAGTTACGTATTAAAGGTGATGAGCTTCGAAGATAAAGTCTCGAGCAACACTCTGAAGAGTTTCAAAATCGCCATTTCCAAATAAGATTTGACGATGGAGACATCCCAGTTCATCCGATATCTTTCGGATCACCTGAAGCACCCCACCATGTGACCACTAATAAGGGTGCTCAACCCTCGCAAGAGTCCAGTCCCGCACCTCAAGTGAACCAACCGGTGGAAGGACAACAATCCAACACACCTGTCACTACCACGGTTACTTTACCAGTTCCTCCCCCACCTCAGAATTCAAGGGGAGGGTATTCCATTCCCACAGATTATATTATTGGTAATGTTATTACTATGGTAGCTAGTCAACAACCCACGTTGGTTCAACCTGTGAATAGTGGTCAACCTGTTGTGGCTGGGAGGCAACCCCCGTTTCCTAACCAGAACGTAGGCGGTGAAATCCCCAACGGACCTTCCATTGGACTTTCCCAACCCGCTAGACCGTCCACCACGGGATTATATCATGTTGGGGGGCCGTCAAATGTAACTCAACCCTCATGGAGTCAAGCGTATCCAGGTTCTGTTAATCCTGTGCCGGGCCAAGCTAATCCCAGAAACGCACCATACGGGATACCTTATCCCGAAAATCCATACACTATATGGGGGAAACAACCTGTGTTGCAACACGGACCCCAACCGACTATCCCTCAAGTACCACCACCCCCAATCGGTCCTCCCCCACCTCCTGCTGGAGGCGGTAAGACCCCACCTAACATTGGTGGAGGCCCACCTCATTTTTCCTACAATATCCCTCACCCCTCCAGCGGTGGTGGGAATGGTCCACCACCCCCTGCCGACGGAGGCGACGGGGGACCACCCTAGCATGGTGGAGGAGGACATTTTCCTTCGGGTGGTGGAGGTGGTCCACCACCCCCTCCAGGCAGAGGCGGTGGAGGACCTAATTACTATGGTGGTGGCGGTGGTGGTGGAGACCCTCATCCTTCTGGGGGTGGAGGTGGTGGGGGTCCCCATCCTTCTGGTGGTGAAAGTTGTCCACCACCCCCTCCAGGCGGAGGCATTGGTGGGAAACCTTATTAAGGTTATGGACCCCCACCTCCTCCTGGTGGTGGCGGAAGACCTCCACCCCCTCCCGAAGGTGGAGGCGGACCCCCAACTTATTGGAATGGACCACCTTATGGTGGCGAACCTCCTTACGGTCCGGGCGACACACCCCCCTATGGTCAGTTTCATCCTGGTACACCTTACGGTCAGTGTGGTCCTTACATGCCTTATCCGTATTATCAATACGCGTAGCCTAATCCACAACTTCCTTTCTTGGCTACTTGGACCTACCTGACCTATCTCGTTTAATCAATGATCCTATTTACCACGGATCTAACTGGCCACCGATTCCGGTGAAACTTTCGTCTGATATCCCCAAGTTTGACGGCAAGCCGGGTGAAGACCCTAAAAACCACATGATGACATACCACTTATGGTGTTCACCTAATTCCTTAATGGACGATTCAATTTGTCTTAGATTGTTTCAAAGGACTCTCATCGGTTCGACTGCCAAGTGGTACATTGAATTGCCACCGCACTCTTTTCCCGATTTTGGTTCTCTTGCCATGAACTTTTTGACACATTTCCAGTTGTCAATACGGTATGAGACTGGTACCGAGATTTTAACCTCGTTCCATCAGAATATCGCCACTCACATTTCGGATCATATCCACGAGTGGTGAAGGAGACAACGTCCCATTAAAGCTCCCATTCCAGATCAGCTCCTAGCAGACTGGTTCACAAAATCCCTCATCCCTACCATAGCAGGAGACGTTGCTATGCGAGGTGCTTTCACCGAAGAACAAGCCATCATGAGTGCCCATGTGCTAGACTTAGTCTACACTCAATTTGGCACTTTGTTTGATATTCTGCCTGACGCACCCTGTGACGTTAATGACCCTGCGAAACCACATAAGGGGCTCCAAACTGATGGAATCATTGGTTCCCTTAACACCCAGCCTACTGCTAGCACTGTTCGATCATCGAACTCGACTCCGGCTGGCCACAGCACCACCAAGTCCACCGTTCCTGCTGTAACTGAAGAGGTGAATTCTATCCAATCAACTTCATCTCAGAAGTCTGGCGGTAAGAAGAAGAACAGGGGGAAACCCAAAAATTCTTCTGCCCAGCAGGAACCCAAGAGCACTCCTGACAATGCCAAGCAGAAACGGAAACTAAAGTATCCTTGTTTACTGTGTGGAGATGACCATTTCTCCAAAGAGTGTCCCCATAGAGATGAAGTACAAAAGTTTCTTAGGGGTAAACCAACTCCCGTAGTCCTCAACGATCTGTTTCCTACTCAAAACAAGCAGATGATTGTTCAAACCCCCCAAGCCCAGGGGGAACCATCCAATACCGCGCATGTTCTCATGCTGCGTAACGAGACAATCAATTTGAATACTCGCTCGCGATCTTATGAACTGGTCCCTTCGAAGGAACCCACTGGAAGTAATGCTGAAAAAGCTTCCGACTCCTTAACTGATGTCACTGTACCATCAATTTCTCTCACCATTGAGAATCCATCCTTAGACTCGATATTGCGACTGCCCAAGAGTACGATTCGAAAAGCTATTTTCAATCCCAATGCTCGAGTGACAACAAATTACAATATCATAGAGGACTTGGCACAAGCTCCTTGTGCCATGTCAACCCTGGAAGTTTTGCAGAATTGTCCTAATCAACACAAAACTCTCCTTGCAGCCATCGGTGCAGTCGACCCGGATTCCTCGAATACCATCATGTTTCGACTTGACAATCATAAGTCGAGGCTCTCACACCAGCTCGCATTCCAAGTTTCTGCAAACATTGCTGGGAAGATTGTCCATCGTACCCTTTTAGACGAAGGCGCCTCCACTTCTATCATGTTGATCGCCTGTTGGAGAGCCATTGGGTCCCCTGAATTGAATCGTTCTCCTACCACGTTGAAAGCATTCGATGGGCGTGGCTTTCAACCTCATGGGCTCTTACAAGATCTTGCAGTTGAGTTGGGTGGAAAGACCATAACCATTAACGTGGAAGTGGTATCGGCCCCATTAGATTATAATCTCTTGGTTGGTCGCAATTGGTTTTACACCATGCAAGTGGTAGCCTCTTCAGTCTTCCGCATAGTATAATTCCCCCACCAAGGACGAATTGTTACTATCGACCAATTAGATTTTTGTACACCAGACGCCACTACTCATCCTGGTGACCATGTTCCTTCTATTGGATAGATGTCAAAATAGTATGAGAGTGTAGGGGTTGGCCTTTTCAAAGATTCATCTCTCATGGGCGTTTTTCTAGCCGCAGACCCCCCTAATCATGTTGCTACGGTAAACATGATCTCCACAGAGATTTTATCTCACTCTACCGATGCTTGGTTTGTACCGGATGAAGCCACAACACACCTACTTGGAGATATAATGCCTCTTTCACCCGCTGAACGTATTTGAGAGGCTATCCAATCAGCATCGGAGGACCATTTAACCATGGCCTCTCCATCCTGTTCTCTACGATGGACGTCATCTCTACCCAATCTCTTAGTTCAGACTTTTCATTCAGATCATGGAAGTTATGAATGTTGACGACAGTCCGTGGGATGATCTCCACCATAGGTCATCTTTTCTTCCTCCTTTGGAGTACATAGAGGACAACATCCATACCCTCTTTTCACCAGATATCTACCCGTTCCCTCATTCCCCCATTCTTACATGTCTTACAGACACAGAGGGAAACTTGGCCAATATTGAGACAACCATCCTGGTAGACATCTCGGTGAAACTTGGTATAGTGGAACACATTCACATAGGCTAGAAGTGTTCCCCTGAAGAAATAGCTGTCGGCACGACCTTATTCAAGCAATTTCGAGATGTATTTTCTTGGTCCTATGAGGAGATTCCTGGGATAGAACCCGCAATTGTTTCTCACGAAATAAAAACCTATCCCGACATCAAACCTGTACGCCAAAAGTTGCGACCGGTACAACCCCGAAAGACTGCGGCAATTAAGGCAGAAATTGAAAAGCTCTTAAAGGCTAGTTTTATTTATCTTGTCCCATTGACGGATTGGGTCTCAAACGTCATTCCTGTGAACAAAAAGCAGGGCACCATTCGCGTCTGTGTTGATTATCGGGACCTTAACCGGGCTTGTCCAAAAGACAACTACCCGACCCCCTTCATCGACCAGATTATCGACAATTGTGCTGGAAGTGTCATCTTCTCATTTATGGATGCCTTTTTTGGTTACAACCAGATTGAGATCAACCCAGCCGACCAACATAAGACAACTTTCATTTTCCCATGGGGAACGTTTGCATACCGCAAATTCCCTTTTGGCCTTAAAAATGCTAGCGCCACGTTTCAGTAGGCTATGTCGTATGCCTTCCATGATATTAAGGACTTTGTGGAACCTTACCTGGATGATCTCCCTGCTCATTCAAAGCAGTGCAAGTTCCACATTGATCATCTGACGGCCATTTTTCTCAGATGCAGACGGTACAATATCCGTCTGAATCCTCATAATTGTATCTTTTGCGTTGAGTCCGAACGCCCCTTAGGATTTATCATTTCGAAGGATGGGATCTACATTGATCCCTTAAAGGTGGAGGACATCATCAACCTACCACCTCTAACTGATGTGACGGAACTTCAAAGTCTCCAAGGGAAGGCGACTTATTTAAGACGTTTTGTTTGCAATTTCGCGAAGAAGACCCAGGGGTACATGAGACTGCTCAAGAAGGACGTCCCGTTCATTTGGGACGACCAAGCTCAAAAATCCTTCGACAGTATCAAACATGCCATCACTCATGCCCCTGTGCTCCAACCGCCTAATTATTATCAAGATTACATCTTATATCTCACCGCTTCTGCTACCACTATCGCCATGGTTTTGGTACAAGAGGATCAAAACGCCCAGGAACATGTAATATACTATACAAGTAAGGGTCTGGTCGATGCTGAAACTAGATATTCACATGTCGAAAAACTCGCATTCACGGCGGTCATCACTGTCCAGAAGTTCTGACACTACATCTTGCTCCGCACCACCACTATCATCGCTGAATCGAACCCCATGCACCACGTACTGACACGTCAGGTGCTTGGGGGCAAGTATTCGCGCTGGATTGTGATACTGCAAGAATTTGATCTTCTTTTCGAGAAAGCTAAGTCTAAGAAGTCTTTGGTGTTTGCCGAGCTCATTTGCGACCTTCCCCGTCCTGATGCAGAAGTTGAGCACAATGAATCCTTTCCAGATGAATCATTGTTTCTCATCAGTACAACTGATCCGTCGTATGGAGATATCTTGTTGTATCTTCAAACCCAATGCTTCAACCCTCAACTTTCTCGTGACAACCATCGTAAGATACGTCACCATGTGAAGTATTATTTAATCATCAATGATACTTTGTATCGCCATGGCATTGATTTAATTCTTCGACGTTGTCTCACTCATGATGAGGATGAACGCGTTCTGAATGACTGTCACACTGGGGCATGTGGCGGTCACTTCTTTGGGATGGCTACAACCCAGAAGATTTCACGCGCAGGATATTTCTGGCCTGCTATCTTCAAAGATTGTATTGAGGCCATAAAAAAATGTCCTCCTTGCCAACACTTCCACACGAAGAAGCACACTCATCCTGCCCCATTACATCCGATTATTTTCGTTGGCCCATTCACAAAATGGGGCATTGACATTATGCATTGTAGGCCTACCTCGGCCGAGGGGCATAGTTACATCATTGTAGCTGTGGATTACTTCACAAAGTGGGATGAAGCTATGCCTACATACCAGAACGACGACAAAACCGCCGCACTCTTCATGTTCAATCATGTAATAGCGCGGTTCGGAGTTCCCCAGGCAATTGTTACTGATCATGGTTCCCATTTTCAGAACCATATGGTTGATGAATTGAGAGGCAGGTTGGGTTTTCGCCATGAAAATTCAACACCCTACTACCTACAATCCAATGGACAGGTCGAGGCCATTAACAAGGTCTTGAAAACTATGGTCCAAAGGATGGTAGGGACACATAAGTCCAATTGGCACAACATGCTCTTTTCAACTTTATGGGCCTACCGAAATTTCGTCAAAACCGCCACAGGATTCACTCCCTTCCAATTGGTATATGGATTGGAGGCTGTCCTACCTATAGAGTGTGAAATTCCATCTCTACAACTCACTGTCGAACTTCTTCCTAACATTACTGCTGAGGAAGAACATCTCTTGCACTTAGAAAAACTCGACGAGTCCCGCCGAGATGCCGCTCTTGCTAATGAAGCACATAAGAAATGCATCAAAGACCAATAAGACAAGTCCGTTGAACCTCGTATATTTAGCGAGGGTGACCTGGTCCTCACTTATGACTAGAAGCACGACAAACTAGGAGCAGGAAAGTTTGAATCCATGTGGCATGGACCTTACATAGTCAAACATGTTTTGGAGAAGGGAGCTTACGATCTTGAAGACTATGACGGAATCTCTTTGGGTGAACCCCGCAATGGACTTTACCTGAAGAGATACTACGCTTAAATTCATCACGCTTAGACTTTCTTGTATATACTATACATGGCGTATTTTTTGTGTTTTTGTGTGTGTTGTGACGTTTTTGTTTTTGAGTGTCTTTAGATTTTGTTTCCGCTTCTTATCCCATGTTCTATCTGCGTGTGCAGATGGAAACGTGTTATGGATTCGTGGACAGTGCCCGCCGGGATACCCGTAACCTTGCTTCGGCAGCCTGGGTACTATATTCCTCAACAGGTGAGCTCATTAGCTCAGGAGGAAGTTGCCTAGGGTTTGCGACCAACAATGCTGCAGAGTATTAGGCAGTAATCAGAACCCTAACTAATGCCATTTCCTTAGGTATGAACCACATTGTCATCCACATGGATTCTCAATTAGTGGTTTCCCATATGAATCGAGTGTACGCCATCCATGATCCCACCTTACTCCGTCTCTTCAGACGAGTACGTCTCTTGGAAAGGTCATTTGAATTCGTTCAATACCTGCACATTCCACAAGAGTTAAACACAGTTGCTGACTCGATGGCCAACTTCATTTTGGATTGGTACATCACACACACATAATATTCATAATATGTAAAAGCATTCACGACATGTAAATACAATGTATAAAAGCAAACATGTAAACAAGATCACATCACTAATCATTTTTGAAAAACACATAATGTATAAATCGTCGGTAATGTCTGTATATATATATATATATCGCTCAAAAAATAGTGCCGGTACAAAATATGAAGCACGATGGCTTTCAGTGAGTCTCTACAAAAAATCTGAAGCATCATAGCTTTCAGTAGTACAAAATCTGAGGCCTCTGATCTCTCAGTACAAGTATAATAGTGTCATCAGGCATGACGCCTGACCCGTACACCACCCCTAGCACGGACGACACGTTGTCGCTGGGTGAGGAAGCAGTCCATGGTCTGATCCACCTTGCAGAGTAAGGCGTTGAAGCGCATGGATGCTCCAACCCCAAATATATGCATGGGCCTTGGTAGGTCATCAATAGCTGGCTCTGGTACCTCCACGGTTAGCTGGGATAGGTTCCTGTACACCTCCTCCATCTCCTCGATGGAAGCATGAGCACCTGCAGGAACGACTGCCTCCCCGCCTCTGTCTCTCCTCGCCAGAAGGGAGAGACCCACCGACCGTACAGGGCCCACATCTGCACACACATATTACGTACTTGTCAGTACTAAATAAAAAAAATGATATAATATACAAAACTAAAAATACAAGGGTAGTTTTGTTCTCACCTATGTCACCCCATGCTGCACCCTCCGACAGCATCAAGTCGGGATCCTCTCGGAAGTCCGTGCCACTGTATGGAAAGTCCTCGACCATGAGTAACTGGCCTTCTAGACAGCTGAAAAACTCAGGACCAAAGCTAGTGATGGGCCCGCCACCATGACGGGTCATGACCTCAGCCCATCTGAGCATATGGGGATCCCTGGGCTCCCTGGCATCAAGTAGCAACTGCGGACGTAGAAGAGGAATCCGCTCTAAGAGGAATGATACCACGATCGACCCATAACCAAACTGCTTGAGCTCTCCCTGTCGACACTTGGTCAGCTGAGATCGGAGGTTTGCAAGGAGACCCTCGCACTAGTTGAAAACCATGGGGGGCATACAGTCCTCCGCATAAAGCATCTGGGTCTGAGTAGCCGTGTGTGGGGCTTGGCTACCCGCCACTCTAGTAATAGTCAGCAGTATGGTACGTAGTGGGCGGCTCACCACATCCCTGATGAGAATCTTCCCACTAGAAGGCCGAGAAGTAGCGACACAATGCTGCGACACCATATCTTCAATTGTACGGTCACTCGCCCGTGTTCTAGTAAGATGTACAGCCTCCCCTCTTCGGGACAAACTGGTAAGAAAGTAGATATCCTTAATGTCTATCGTGAGGATATGCTCACCAACCAAAAAGTACTATTGGGCCGCATCCCAACTCTGGAGCATGTGTGTCAGCAGTGGGATCTGGGATCTCATCCCCTGAATCTCAAAGAACTTCAGTAACCCACAGTTTCTCAAAGCATCCACGCATTGTGGATCGTTCACAGCTTGTTCATATTCTAGCTCATGTTCTCTCTCTCGCCACTCCAATACCATATTGGCTAGCTGGTAACCTGCTAAGAAGGACGTTTAAACACTGTTAGGTACTGCTTCAACCCTCACAAGTCCATTTTTTTGGATTCTTTTTGATGATTGGATTTTGCAACTCCGTCGTCGCACTGTACGCTTGCGTACAGTGCGATGTCATCGCACCTCATTCATTAGAGGCTTGCGACGACTGGTTCTCATCGTAGGTCCCGAAAGGGCAACTTGCGAGGAGCCGAGGGCGCAAAATCCCCCCATGAACTCATAAAAAAACCCAAAAAATGAACCTAAAATAAAAAAAAACTAATCCATTGGAAAGTTGCTGGATGAAGTTTAGGCCTACCTGATCCAAACGGTTGATGAAATGGCGGATCGTAGCTCCCGGAATTAGCAAAGGAATTTTTGGCTCCAAATCGGTACTTCTCCACCCAAATTGGCAATTGAAACAATGTTTTCTATTTTTGGTCCATTTTTCTATTTATAAATAGAATGGAATATTCCTTTTCAAATATTTTGATGCTCTTGGGACATTTATCATAGTTTTTGACCATTTTTGTCATATTTGAGGTTATTTGACACATTCTCTAGTGTGCAGGAGTTGTAAGTGGTCTTTTGTGCCGTTTCTCATATCATAATAGTCATCACAGGTATGAACACTCCCTTGAACATTTTGTTGTTATTTTTTGCAACGGTTAGTTTGTAATTATTGCGTGATGATGAGTTTACTCTTCATTTGTTCTCGTACTCACAGAACTATGAGAACAAGTACCGAGTTATGATTTATCACTTTTTCGGGCTCGTTAAACTTCCACGGAAAAGGACACCCCCGAAGTCTAATGTTAAGCTCTTTTCAGGCTCTCGAAAAACGAAAAGATTGCCAAGCGAACTTGTTGCATTCACGCTTGTTAAAGTATTTGAATGGTCATCTTCCTGGTGATAGTTTACCCCTTTTTCGGACTAGGAGGTACTAATTAGGAAAAAGGTTTACTCCAGCCAATCATGACTGGAAGAGTCCTCTCCCACGTTGTTTTACCCTTTTTCGGGCGATGAGCCTAACTTTACGAAAAAGGACCGTTGGAGTCTTCTTTATTTCTTTTCAGACTCTCTAAACATGGAATGACGACCGATTTTACCTTCTATGGACTTGTTAAAATTTCGACGTTGAAGGGCCCGTCATGGGACGAACCCCTCCTATCCTAGGTTCGAAAAATATTTGGGATTGGACTCATCTATGAGATGAGATATACCAAGCATCTGGTTACCATCATCAAGCTCGTAAAAAACACTTGAGGCACTCATCATTCATGATGGGGAAAAAGGAAGGTGTTTGTGTTACATACCTTAGTGGCATCACATAGTCGTTCTTGAACATGGCAATCATCTGCATTCGCATACAGCACTTGGGTCATTTGTTTGTCTATGAGTCCCCACTTACTTTCTGAGTCCTGTTACTCCTCTGAGTCATTTGGAGAAAGCTTCCATCATCAGTTGCATTAGAAGTTTGCATCATTCTCATTGTGTCAATACTGCCAAGTCATGCCATGCCCATGTTCAAGAACACGTCTATCATTTGTCATCTGCAGTCAAGTATACCCGTCATCACGTCGGTCTACTCTAAGTCAGTCTTGCATGTTACTGTACCATCCGATCCACTCTACACATCTTGTCGTGTTTTGTGTCGATTGATGGGGGATTCATCATGGCCCTCCTTCGACGGATTCATCCTTGTCGACTTCAAATCATCATCCAAGGATCAAATCTAGAAACCAACCAAGTACCTTGGCCCGGCATGCCTCAATGGTAGGTTACCTTGCTTTCATCATGATTTTACATCATTGAATCTTGATTGAATGATTTCATCTTGCGTTCGACTTCAAATCATTTATTCACGCTTGATGATATGTACTGTGATACCTTGGGAATCATTGACATCAATGGTGATCTCCCTCGCACTTGTTAACGGTTTACATCAATGGCCGGTAATCAAGTGGTTTCTACCATGTTCGACGTCAAGACATTTGTAATCACATGGATAGATTCGTATCATTGCGGGTTCAGCTTGAAGACCCTGGGGAGTCATGTTTTACCCAGGATGTGATGGAGTTTGTATTGAGTCATATTACACGGATCCACTTATGTATTGGTCGTGGCTGTGTTATCATCTCATCATGGATCTATGCTTGTGTCTAGTAGCCATGATTGTGTTCAGTCGGTCATTACTATCATGGATATACAATGTATTGGTCAGAAGCCATGTTGTACTTCATATGAGATTGTCAGTTCAGAGTCAGTTGTACTGCAGCAGTGTCCTTCGTCCGACGAGTCTATTGCCATTACTTCTATCAAAGCACTTCACCTGTCTATCTTCAACAGCTTCATGCTTTGGGGGTCATTTTGTTACACCCAAAATATACTCATCATCAAATTCCGTGTATACACCCCTGAAGATACATGGACTAAGTAATCATCCTAGGAGGATTTGCACTTAGTTCTACAATATTTTGAGAGGTCGTCGCAGGTTGCACACTAACAACATGTGAAATCGCATCTTGCTCCACTACAGGGTGCGACGAGGTCAGTTAATGGGAAAAAATAGATTATTCGAGATCCTTCTCGAAACTTGCTCATTTAGGGGCTTATCCCTGACCTCTAGGGGAGCTGGTAGTCAACCCCTAACTCTTTGGGAGGATCCCCTATCTCTCTCCTACCATCTCTCAACCTATCCTATCCATACCCTATCCACTTAGTCCTCTATAAGTGACGTTCACTCCCATCCCAAAGAGAGGAAGACTATGGTATCTACATGCTGGTGAAATCTCTCTTAGAACACCTCCATTCACCTATTGGAGAACTCATACTTCCTTGGAAGGTTATGGAAATTGGCTTGGTCGGAGAAGGGCTATTGCGTTAAGTCTTGGTTGTAGTTCTATATCTCTATCATGTACTCCTCTATTTGCAGTAATACAAATGGTTTCCACCAATATTGTTCTTGTGTGCAATGATATTGAGTAGTTTACCTGCTGAACTGTTTACTTAGATCGCTTATTGTATAGATGTCTTTTATTGGTTTCTCTTGTTTCTTGTCTTGACAGGTCTTGCAGCTTGGATATGATGACCGTGGGATGAGGATCAACATTCGGGAGAAAGGATTGCGTAGTAAAAAGGTAAGACATCTAGTACTTGATCCTTAAGTAGATCTAGGAAATGCACTTGTAGTCTGTTCTATTTGTTCTAGACTCACTTTGAGCTAGGGAGATCCGGCTCGCGTCCGCTCGAGTGGATTGTCCGATAACAACAAGGATCATATCAGATCCTTAGAAGGTGTATTAGAGAAGATGAGGTTCATGACATCCTTCATGCATGTGACAATGAACCCTGTGGTGGTCACTATGTAGCTAAGAGGACATCATACAATGTTTTGCAAACTGGATGCTATTGGCCAACATTACACAAACATGCAACAATTTATGTTTCAAGTGTGATGAATGTCAAAGAATGGGGAAACCCAAAAAGAAAGAGGAAATGCCTCTTCATCCACAAGTGGTATTGGAATATTTTGAGGAATGGGGACTAGAATTTGTAGGATCCATTGAACCACCTTCAAACCAAAACCATCACATATTGGTTTGTACTAACTATATGAAAAAATGGGTGGAGGTCAAAGCCTTAAGATTAACAAGTGAGGACTCAATATAAAAGTTCTTAAATCAATAAATATTCACAAGATTTGGAGTACCAAGGGAACTAGTCACAGACAAAGGATCACACTTTACTTCACATCTGATTGAATACCTTATGAATCTCAACAAAATAAAGCACTAATAGTTAGCCTACTGTCATCCCAAGAAAATGGCCTGGTGCAAGTAAGAAACAGAGAGAATGAAAATATATTGACAAAGAAAATTTAGATCCATAGAAGAGGTTGGTCCAACAGGCTTCATGAAGCTACATGAGCCTACAATACAACATGGAAGACAACTACTAGCTTCACATTTTATGAGCTAGTATATGGGAAAAAGATATGGTTGCCTATAGAATTTGAGCTGAAAAATTTAAGAAAGGTAGTAGATCTTAATTTGGACCTATCATTGGCACACGAAGAAAGAATAATATAGATTATCCAACTGGATGAAATCAGACAGCAGGCACTCCATCATACGAAGCTGATCCAACAACAAAGAAAAAATTGGCATGACAAGTTCATAAAGTCCAAGGATTATAAAGAACATGATTGGGCATTGCTCTATGAATCCATATTTAAATATTTCAAGGGAAATATTAGAACAAGACAACTAGGACCTTATCAAAGAGAGACAATTTATTGCCTCTGTCAAAATGAGAACCATTGATGAGAACCATGCACCTTTACTAGTCAATGGGCATAGGTTGAAATTGTACAAGAGACCTTTGTTAAGAGAAAAAAATATAGGAGGATTAAAGGAAATAAATATCATTTTATTAGAGGGTAGAAATGCCCTTGTGTTACTCTAACTTTTTCCAGAAGAATAAAAACAAATAAAAAGAAAAATACAAAAAAGTTTTGCAATAAAAAAATTGCCAAGTGAAAACCTCTTTGGGAGTGCTTAGGACAGGTTGTAGATTGAAAATCTCTTTCGAGATAGTTTACAGTATGTAAAATAAAAAAAAATATAGCAATAAAAATTCCTAAGTGAAAAACTCTTTTAGGACACTTAGGACGGGTTGAAAATCTCCTTTGAGATGCTCTATACTGTGTACAATAAAAAGAATAAAAGAATACAAGAAAACATGTTTTTATGCCTAATAATATTTTGCAGTTCTACTTCTTTCTATAGATGCAGTACAACACATCAAATCACTATCAAATCAAGCTTCTTGAAATCGTCGATCCAACAAACAATGAGACTGTTCCAAACAATAACATCAATTTCCATTCCATAATCAACTTCTTTGTAACACACCTAGTGTCACACTAGACTTAATACACAAATTATTATGATTATTATTATTATTTTAAATAAAAAAACATATATGCATAATAGTCACATGCATAATGCATATACACATTCTTATGACAAGTGCATATTAAAATGCATAATAACTATAAGTAAATAACGAAAGCTTAAACTATCTCATAAGGCCCATGAAATCTTATATATTTCCATGTGCTACTTGTCTAGCACATATAATATTTTCACCATTTAATACACATAGTGAATTCTATTAATGTGCATTAATGAACTCGGGTTTGGAAAAAACAACACTTCCAACCCTTCTTATAAATACTTTCCTAAAAACTGCGCATCAAACCTTTTGTGAGAATTGCGAAGTAAAAGCTTTTGCACTAAGACTTGCGCAGTAAAAACTATGCATATAATAACATATCATAAGAACTAGCCTATCTGTCTTAAGAACTGCACACATAAATGGAACAAGGGAATTATAACTTTATTTCCATATCATTATGACCAATATACATTTAAGTTTTCTGCCGAGTAAGAAACAATAAAACACTATAGGAATTGCGCAATAAATCTAAACTTACTGTGCAGTAAGATGCAATAAAACACTATAAGAATTGTGTTCTCTCATGCTTTCACATTGTGATGGTTTGTTGTCCATGATTTCCGGATTCAACGTGTTAAGGAGGGGTATATCGACGTTTCGGACCTGCGATACGCAGTCCATCTTCAGGATAGGTCAGTGGTATAAATTTACCAAGAATTGCCCAAGGTGAATTAATATTATTGTTGTTAGTGAATATTATTAATTTTAATTTTAATTTTGGAGGTTGGTTTGGTTTAATAAATAAAATAAAGGACTTAAGTATAAATGTATTATTAGTTAATTATTAAGATTAATTATTAATTGTCAAAATTTTGATTTTAATTTTAATAATTAAATAGAAATTTGGTTCAATAATTAAAAATAATAATTATTATTAAAAAGGTGCATTCAAAAAAATTATTATTATAAAAATGGTGGTTAATATTTACAATTATTAAAGTATTGACATTAAAATTATTAATTTATTTATTATCATCCTACTATTACTATTAAGTTAATAATTTTTAATTCTTTATTTTTATTTTATTTTATTTTTTAATTTTAGGGAATGGATTATGGAGAAAAATGGCAAAGGATGAGGATATAAGGGCAAAGGTTAAGAGGAAAAGGAAAAAGTTAAGGGGGGTAATGGACGTAAGGAATCTTGTCGGAGGAGGGGAAGCCAAGATTTGTTAAGCTTAAGTCCATTATCCCTATTTAGGCAATTGTTCTCTTTCACTATCTCCATGGCCTCCCTAACACGTCTTTTGATTAAGTGATCTTCCCTAGCTAGGACCTTAGAGTCCTCGATGCATATATGGTGTTTGGTTTTGATAGAATGTTCTGCAAGGGTTGAGGATTTTTCTCGATTGTGGATGATTTCTGATTTGTGCTCCTTCAGTCGAACTTGGAAGGATATCCTAGTCTCACCAATATACTTAAGGCCGCATGAGTAGGGGGTGCTGTAAATGCCTTTTTGTAACATTGGGTCCACATGGTCCTTAACATATTTTAGAAGGATTCTAATGGTGGGGGGAGGTTGGAAGATTGCACCAATATTTTTCTTTTTGAGAATTCTAGCAATTTGTTTTGAGGTTCCTTTTACATATGGAATTATTACTCTATTATCAATATCATCCTTACTTTTCAATTTTTGTTTCATCTCAGCCTCGTGGAAATCATTCTTTACTTGCCATTCTTTCTAGCCTTTATTTTTGAAGCTCTCTATTAGATGTTGTCTTTATTGTTCAATATGTTCGCCATCTGAGATTCTTAAGGCCCTAGTAGCTAAGGTATTGATCACGCCTATTTTTTGGGATGGGTGTTGATGTGACTCAGCATGGAGGTATAACTCATAATTGGTTTCTTTTCAAAAGACTTGGTGGGATAGGGAACCATCATCCCATTTGGAGATGTAGACATCTAAGAAGGGAATGGAACCATTTTCTTCTAATTCCATAGTGAATTGAATGTGTTTTGATTGATTGTTCAAATGTTACACGAATTTTTTCAAGTTCTCCATACCATGTGCCCATTTGACATTTTGTATCATCTATAAACCTAACTCAGAAATCCAGTTTGTGAGGTGAGGACCTAATGGCTAATTGTTCAAATTGTTCCATGTAGAGATTTCCACTACCGGGGAAAGGGGGGATCCCATTGCGACTCCACACGTTGAGTCGCAAGTTGACCACAGGCATAACTCCACTACTTTGGATGTTTGGGGATCTGTCAAGTTTTTAATTACGATTACTGCTTCACCAATAAGGATCATGGTGTATAATGATACCACATTGAGGCATAAATTGTGCAGTAATTCTAGGTAGTAAATTATTTCATAGGAAATATTGGGTGCGCAATAGTTCAACCTATGTTATTTGCATGCAACCCGACAATATTATTCCAACTTAATATAATTTAAAGCACAATAAGAATTGCATAATAAAAACTACATGTGTGGTAAACATACGCAGTAAGATTTATGCCAGGGATAATATTTATACATTAATTGGGATACAATTACAAACATTTCCAATACATGAAATATTATGATAGCTCGTGATTAGTCCAACCCCTACAATTCCAATTCATGTAATTTTACAAATTTAATATCAATCATTATTGGTTTTTGAAATAAGTAAATGAGGCTAAATTTAACTTAACATAACATTTAACTTTTCTTGAACAAGCAAATCAGCCCGTGGTTTGTAAATACCATTCATTACAAGGCATATTAATTAAACCTTAATACATGGTATTTGTTTTCAATTTACCAATTAAGTAAAAATGTTAATTATGTGAATTTCAACGCAATTACCACAAATTACCTTCATGTGGTTTACCAAAACCAATACCATTCATGCTAAGCTTAAATAACAAGCTTTAATAGTTGTTAATTATCTTCTTATGTATTTAATAAACAACAATAGTTCATGATTCAAATATTGCACATAAAATAATCATTTTATAAATATTTCATTTTTCTTAATGAATTGAGATATGCGCAATAAACCATTAATATTTCAATTTAATTATTAAACAATAATAGTTTGAGCACTGTGCAGTAAACAATAAATTTCCCAGTCTTTATTTTCACTAAAGAATTGGTATTCATAAAATTTAGTTTGAACTGGAAAATTAGAAAATATTTACAAGCATAAGGCGAAATTAAAATTCACACCATTTGCATGCACAAGAAATTTAATTAAGCTACACATAAATTTCATTTTTAATCCATATTCAGTAATTTTCAACACATTTCAACCAAGCCATGCATAAATTCCTTCTTTTATTCAAAACCCAGAAACTTAACCAGAAAGAAAATAAATTGCAGAAATAAACTTGTGTCAATTCCAGGTACAAGAATTCAAACAAACAACTCATGAATTTAAAACATGTAATTTTCTTTATCATTAATCAATTAAACTAAATTGAGAAATAAAAATATCATTTCTAGATATTAAAACTTATCTAGAAAATACTGGAAATGGGCAACTGCCTGTGTGTGAGGCACGCTCCACCCAACCATAGGTAATTCTGCTCATTCATCTCTCAATAGAACACCACCCCCAATATGGGACTTGTGAATTCACTAGGATACTCTTCCCTTAACCCAAATTTTCATTCCACAACATGAATCATCACTCAACAATCCTCACAATTCACAGGGATTTAGCACAGGTTAACATGCATCCATGAAGATAAGTCACATTCCATTCCATTCCAACCACACAATTCCCACTCTAGCTTCCTTCCAATTGCACCATAGTGAAAACCCATCACTGCTTAACCAATACACAGGAATTCCACCAAAATGGTTCATGCACAATACCATTTGATTGACCACAACCCAGCAGTTAATCACAGGTTCATTCCATAACAGGAATCATCACTCGGAAATCCTCACAATTCATAGGGATTAAACACAGGTTTACAGGCATCTAGGAAAATAAGTTACGGTCAATTCCATGCCTAACCACACAATTCCCACTATGGCTTCCTTCCAATTGCACCACAATGAAAACTCATCATTGCTTAACCAATACACAACAATTCCACCAGAATGGTTCATGCACAATTCATCATTTCATTGACCACAACCCAACAGTCAATCACAGGCTTAATAATGGTTCAGGGAGAAAATGAGTTTAGCCAATACTGTTCAGAAATTCTTTCAGAGGTTCTGGTTCGCCTCCACCCAATATCAGACAATCCTTTCTCCTTCCCTATTTTCTCATACCTTCCTGCGCACACCCCCTCTTTTCCCCCAGGACTAAGGAATAATTTTTTTTTTCCGTTGCATGTATAAGCCTATGCATGCAATATGAAAAACACATGGGCTCTCCTAGCCACCTTCTAATATATTTTTATATAAAAACATAAAAACACCAAAAACCCACATAATCATAATTATGATTTAAAAATATAAATCTAAAGTCATTTAAATGAGATTATGACTTAGGATAAACTTTTGGAATTTAAGGATACCAACAGGTCATGGCATATCCCCCCCTAGGATTGTTGGGATGGGCCCAAGTGGGTTGGAAAAACATATAAGTATGGAAAAACGCGCATAGTGCGCTGCAGCAGGAAGAAAAGGCAATTTTGATAATTGCGCATTGCGCGTTGCGGTAGGGAGAGAAAGCAGTTTTGGTAAAAGCACATTGCTTGTGGCAGCAGGTGACAGACAATTTTGGGGTTTTGCGCGATAGAAATAGCTAAGGCACGGTCGCGCAGTAGGACGATGTGCATGAGCTATTTTTGGTTCAGAACATGAGTAAAGGTCAGAGAGGGACATGACCTATTTTGGGTAAGGAACAGGTGGACAACAAATGAAAGCGACCTGTTCGAACATGTGGCGGAAAGCAGTTGAGAATCTATGCCACGAGGCCGATGGTGAGAGGTAGGCGGAAGGAGTGGACAGGGACAGGCCATGATGCAGTTGTAACCGTTTTGAGGACTGCGGCTATCAGAAGAGCGTGTGAGCCACGAGTGGCACAGCTGGAGCAGGCTGTTGACAACGACAACTAGGATGGCTGTTAGCCACGCCAGTTTTCAGAACCTTAGGGTTTCGGCCTAATGATTGTAAAGACATGACCTACGGGCATGATCTATAAATAGGCATGATTTTGTATGGGAAAGGGTTGAACTCTGCATTGTGTTAAGTATTGATTATTGTAGAATCTTAAGCTTAGAAAAACCATTGTAAAGGCTCTGCAGCTGAGTTCGTAGAGACCTATCTGAGAGAGAAGAGAGTCTGCAGCTGAGTGCGCAGACTAAGAATAGTTGTACCCTTCCCATTAAGAGCAATATTAACAACCATTCTTGTGGACGTAGCCTCCATCCGGGGGGTGAACCACATTAAATTCTGCATTGTGTGACCACTGTGTGTTTATGATTGTTTAATTGCTTGGTATGAATGTTAATGCTGGAAACTTCTTTTATGTGATTGCTTTTATATGTATTCGCTGCAGTGAATGGGAATAATATGTTAAGTAATGCATGCGTAGAGGAATGTTAAGTATTCAACATGTATGAATCTGTCGATTGGAATGTATGAATCTAGCCATTGGTCAAGTAGTGAACACTGAGTTTAAGCGCAGTGTTGGAGCGCGCAGTAATGTATGTTATTAAACCATCCACAATTTACTAATAAGAAATTGAACGAAATAAAGGGATAAAGAATGCTAAGTAGAGTGGTTAGAATTGGACACCGTGGCAAGGACGCGTAGTCCCATTGATGCACCGAGTCATTGAAGGTTGCTGCGAGGTAAGCTCTTGATAGCTTACTGTCGTAACGCAAAAGTATCCTTTATCGCACAGTCACTGGAGGTGCGAGCACAGTTGCGCGCTGAAGTATCCGACGTGGAATAGAAGGTTTGTGCAGTTATCTATCCGTGCAACTCGCAAGGCGTTGCGCTGCTTATTAGATTTCCCCCCATCGCATCACCCAGTTGTGGAAACTTGATTCCGCAACCACCCCCTCCAGCTTTGCCTCGGGTGAGACCTCAGGCTGCGCGCAGCCTGTTGCCGAAAGGGCCAGTGAATAGGGGTTTTGTTGGTTCCTTGAACCGCGAAGTACCTGGGTCTACATTGGAAACCTCTAACTCAGTCTAGACAGCCAACAAGGACATTCTAACCCCCTTACTATCTCTAGTGAATAAACAAGTCCCCGATCTCTTTAGTGTACTACCTCAGCACAACCAGTTGTGGATTTTATTATTAATATATACAAAATATACATTTGTTCTGCCATACAGGCATTTGCATATCAATATTTACATCATACATATGATCAATTTAGGGGTATAGACTAGGGGTATTACATTATTTAGGTGCAGGATGCATTCTACATGTTTCTACATTAAGTGCAATTTTTGCATGAACGCAACTTGTAGAATTTTTCTACAAACCGGTCTCAATAGCGCCAAAATTCTTCAAAATCAAATATACAATCAAATCTTCATTATTCATCGACACACTTCCAAATGTATCACAACTATAAGTTATCATTGAGGTAAGTTTAGCTTTTAAATGTTTAATTTGGTCATCATTAAATTCTAATGTATGCATGTAAATAGGATGTTGATCTTATCGCCTGATGTTGTCATCATGGCCTAAATTGGGGGGATGAAGTTGATGAGTAGAAAGTCGTGAATCATCAACTGAAGTGACCCAAAATGCATGAAATTGGGTAGCAAAGAGGTAGATAAGTGTTAATATGATAGGCAGTAGCAAAGCATATCATGAGAAGAGAAGGAAGGACACAACAATGAGTAAGGAAGAATTTCACTTAATGCGAACAATGGGTGAAGGTAAGCAAAGACGGGTTCATTTGAACATGTGAAAAGTAGCAATTTTAAAAATGCTCTCTTGCAAATTAAGCAAGGGACTAAGGAAGAAGTCTTCATATGCCCAACTCAGAACACAAAGGAAGCGATAAAAAGAAAAGTTAAAGTTGGGTAATCCTTACATACTATGTTTTTGAAAGAAACTTGATATTTTCTACCAGTTTATTACTACGATCTAGGGGTTTGACAGTAAATTTTAACTCTTCATCCAAGAAAAACATAGTAGAAGAAGAGTCGAAGGGTGGAATTTGTGCATTATTCTCAACTTAGAGAAACAGAGTAAGTGTTCCAATACCGTGATGGGGGGATTCATTAGACATGAGCCTATAAATTATTACAATTTGTATAAAAATACAAAGGTGGTTGAGGCTTTCAAAGAAGTTCGGTGGATGAATTATTTCAAGAAGTTAGATGGGTATAGTGATGAAGTCACTTAGGAATGCGCATTAAACATGAGGAAGGTTAGTGAATTGGAATATGTCACGAAGGTAAAAAGGATCGTTGTTACCCTGAATGAAGATGCCCTAAACAAAATAACATGCCTACCGAAAGGAATGAGGTGGGACAAAAAATATAGGGAGCTTGCTCAGAAGGATAAGAAGAAATTTTTTTAGGTCATATGAGACCTTTGAAGAAACAAAGAAGGGTATCTAAAGGGAGTAACCCTCATAACCCTAGGATGATATTTCTGTCTTTGTAATAAAATACATCACATGTGATGAGAGGTTTAGTATGGTACATGCCTACCATTTTAGTTTCCTACAACTAATGAGGAATCTTCGATGGCATAAACCTAGAGAAAATATTAGTCTTCCTCGGTTCCTACTGAAATATTTAACAACAATGAGTCATAAAGCCCAATCTGGAAATCCCAATTCATTGGCGCATCATTGCCTAATTAAGTAGATAATACGTGATTCCTTGCAAACATACTATGCACCACTTCAATGGCACGAGTTCCTTCATCTAAAGGAGGATGATATTCAGGAATACAAAAAGGACTCACAGATTCCTACAGAGGTTCCCCTCTTGACCATTCCGGTGGAAAGGAAAAGGAAAACAGTCATGGAAGAATCCTTTGTCTCCCCTACGAAGACAATATCCACATCAAGAAAATAAATATGTGTAGGTGAAGGAGACCACAAAGAAAAAGGCCACAATTAACAGTGTTGAATATCTAGAAGATGCATTGATCTATCTATGTACTCCTGGCTCAAACCCTGTTCAACAACCAAACTCTACATCAGACTTGGTTAAAAGGATTAAAAGAAGAACAAGAGAAAAAAGGGAGTAAATAACAAGCTAGCAAGGTAATCAATAATGGTAGTAGATGAAGAATCCATGCAACACCCCCCTATTATGGAAATGCAGGATCTCCCTGCAACAAGAACTACCATAAAGACCTATGAAACAAACAACACTAGGCTATTACAAGAGAAAGAACAAAAAATTTAGCAGTTAATAAAGTTTTTGCAAGAGCAAGAAAAATAAATCCTCCATTGAAAACATATTCCCAAGCACGCTAGGTAGGGAAAAAGACCAGTAACAATGGTTCCTCTACCGAAAAGGAACAAGAAAGCAATTTCATAAAAGCAAAATTCTAGATTCTAAGAATGCAGTAAATTGAGAGAAAAAGATAGTTGGATATTGACAATAACAAATTGAATAGAGAGCTACAAGAGTGTCAAGAGGTTTGGAAATCAAAGCTAGAATAATAGAAGAGTTGGAAGCCATAGTAGAAATTTTTTAGGAAATATAATAGGAACTATTAGAATGCAGGACTCCCTCAAGGGTCTACTCATGATCCTTGAAAGGGTTACATTTTCAAATGATAAGGCATAAGGATCGACTCCCTTATTAGCTTATAACTCCACAATATTTTGTGGACACTTTCCTAGAAAGTAGTGAGGAAGAAAAAGATCAACTCAATGAATTTTACATGCACAATTATATCTTGCCCCATCATTTTATATGGAACCCTAACCTTTATATTGGGGACATGCAACTCAGAGCATTATGTTCATGGATAATGAACGCGAATAAAAGGGTTGTTGAAATGACCAAGTACTAGAGAAAGGAAAGACAACCATTTATGGATAAGGTAGAGGCTACTAGGATTGAAAGGGTGGCCTTGATCTATCGAGAGCTAATCACAGACAACAAATTCGTCCCCATATTGAAGGAGAAGCAGGTTGGACCATTAAAACACTCCACAAGGTTATTTGAAGGAAGTAAGGACAGAGTCATTGTTACAACGTAATTTTCCACCTTGTGAGCATCAACATTCTTTGGCCTTTAGGATCCATTTCACTGACTCAGATTCACTTTATGTCCTTCAGAAACACTTTTTCCCTATTTTTCTTCCTGTACGCTAGCTGTTCCACTTTAGCCAACGTACACGCGAGCTGTTCCACTATAACTTGCGGGTACCAAGTAAAATGGTAAAAATCATTAGAGAATTAATTTTTACTCCCAAAAAGCGGTCTTAGGGTGACCTTTGGCCCTCCGTTTTCCCCGAAACGCCTCGATGTGTCCTTTCACTTACCTTTGGAAGGCTATATATTGAGCTCTTATGGCATATGGAAGGGAGGAGAAAGAGAGAGCAAGATGAATCTAGTGGATTTTTGCCATGACTTGAGTCTACACTCTAGTGGACCGCTTTTTGGGAGTAAAAAGTATTTTTCTAATGATTTTTACCATTTTAATTGGTACCCATGGGCTATAGTGGAACAACTCGCGTGTACGCTGGCTAAAGTGGAACAGCCAGTGTACAGGAAGAAAAATAGGGAAAAAGTGTTTCTGAAGGACATAAAGTGAATCTGAGTCAGTGAAATGGATCCTGAAGGCCAAAGAATGTTGATGCTCACAAGGTGGAAAATTATGTTGTAACAGTCATCAAAGAATCATAGGAAAGGTGGAAGTATCTTCCACCTAGACTGCAAATAGTAGAGATTCACACCCCCTCCAATTTGATGAAGGCAGTTGTTAGCACTGAAATTTACATTTCAAAATTTTTGAGGTTTTGTTGGAATATCTTCAGTTTCGAAAGCGAAACTTTTGGATTTTGGTGAAATGCTCGACATTTGATGCTGCATTGGCTTTGACATTTGTCCAAGCCGTGGTACATTTCCACTAAATATAGTGATTTTTGCATATACTTTTAACTTTTCAGTAAATCAAAGTCTTAATTACTGCTCCTTTGTTGTTGTGTGAATGCTAGAGTGATCCAACCAATTTTTGTTGACATTGTTGCAAATTTTGTGCATACCTCCTCAAGTCCCTCATCTTGCAAATTGCACAATTTGTTTATGAGTTGATGTCTATATTGTGTCATTTTTTTTATCATTTGAAAAATACCAAATTGGTCTCGTGTTACCCTTTTCCAAAGTCAAGTAAATAAAAAATATATTATAAAATCATCTTATATGGTTTATTTGGAAAACAAAATAAAAAATATTGGGTCTTTACACCATTGAGTTTTATCACTAGCTTGTTGGGCTCAGCCCAAGTTAAGGCATTTTTGTGCAATACAGTTTTGGAGCTGCGAAGTTACAGCGCATCGCAACAAGGTAAGAATAACCGCACGACGAAGATACAACGTCGCGAAGTGCCAGTTCCGCGAAGATCCGACATGGCAGAGTTTTGGACGGAAAATGATATAAATTTCGATGAGATTGATCAATGGTCTATTTTGGTTAAGATAATCTGTGATTCCCAGCAGGCGGGTAAGGAGTGACGAAGAAGGAAAGCGACCACTCACATGAGAAAAGGCAACACTACGTGAATCGACCGCATGAAGCTGTTAGAGAAGGAACGACAAGATGAAAGCGACCCGTCGACATGCGCTCGACAGGGGGACTGAAAGCAGCGTGACCACACATAGAAGGATGGCCACGACGATGAGTCACTATCAGAGCCTAACAGTCTTGGTTAGCGGGGTAACCACACCAGTTTTGGGGAACCTTAGGGTTTTTGAGCCCATCATGAATGTAAAGATGTGACCTAAGGGAACGATCTATAAAAGGGCATAGTTTGTAAGGGAAAGGGTTGAATCTCTAATATTCATAGTGTTTATTGTTGAATATTGATATCTGTTGACAGACTGAGTGTAAAAAGGATCTGTAGTTGTGTGCGCAGAGACCTACTGAAGAGAGAAGACAGTTTGCAGCTGAGTGCACAAACTGGAACTGTTGTACCCTTCCCATTGATAATATAACAACAGTTCCTGTGGACGTAGCTCCCATCTTGGGGGTGAACCACATTAAATCCTTGTGTATACGATTGGATATGTGTTTGCATCTGTGTATTTGCTTTGATAAATAGTTAAATTCTTGTTTATAACTGCATGCATCTTCACTTTTGTATGTATTCGCCATAAAGATAAAGGATGAGAATAATATGTTAAGTTTTGAACATGTATGCCTCATATGTGAATGTGCAAGTATTTCTAAGTAAGACGAATGCATAAGTTGACTGGGTAAACACTCAAGCCAGCAAAGTCTGTATAGTGTGATTCCCTGAAGCGCAGCACCAGAACTGCGATGTTACAGTGTAGTTCATCATGTTGTAAAGTTTGCAAGGTTTACAGTCTATATGCTTGTTCAATGCCTAAGTTTGCATTAATTTAAGTCCATCGAAGTTGTGCAACTACTGAAGAGGAAGCACAGTCCTAAGTTGCGTTGCCCTGTTGTTAAGCAATCACTCCGCATCGCACAGTCCTTGGATGTGTGATAGCACAAGCCTTAACCGCGAAGCAGGTGAACTTCGCGCAGTCCACCATTCTGTTGAAGCACGCATCACCCGGTTGTGGAAAATTGATTCTACAACCTCCCCATAACTTTGCCTCGGGTGAGACCCCAGTCTGCTCGCAGACTGTTGCCGAAAGGGCCGGTGAAAAGGGGTTTTGTTGGTTCCCTGAACCGCGCAGAACCTGGGTCTATCAAGTGAACTTAAAGAACATATAAAGAGCCAACAAATGGTTCTGTTTCCGCGCTTAAGTTGGTGATGAGCACCAAAAATTGGAATCCTGAGAAAATAGAAATATGGAATTGGGTGGACAAGACAGAAAGGGATTTTTCCAGAAAAGAGAATAGACATCCGCGTCTCTCATAGGAAGAGTGGTTGCAAAGACACCTGTGGGCAGACATTTACAAAATTTTCTTCGTATCTTTTGGAAATGAGTTGTACGAATGGTTATTGAGACTCGTAGAGAGAAAGAACTGCTCCCAAGAAGGAGTACTTACCGAGTTGAACCCAGAGCTCATTCAGAGGCTTAAAGCAGTAGCTAGCCCACTCGCACGAGTAGTCTACTTTTGGCTTGACAGTATACTACAAGGCTTTGTTATAGAGTTCGTTGTGGACACCTTGAAGTCCTACAGTGCAACAGAAGCAGAGTTCTTCAAAGGATTCAGAGGTAAGTATCTAAACAATTTGAGTTTACACATCAAAATTCTTTTAGCTGAGAAAGGAGTTTTAAGAATGCAGTAAGATACATAGTTGTTTTGAGTATGTAATGGTCGATAATACTTACAGTGATACATAAGAAGATATTCATATCTTAAAAAGTGGTAAAAGATATAAGGTTAGTACAGAAAAGAACATGAACTCTGCATAGAAACTGAGTTCCAAGTTGAGACTGATAGCTACACAACACCTCCGTCCGCTACCTATCGGCCCATTACTCCTCAGAACCCTCCAGTTGCCAATACTGTGCCGCCTATTCCACATAATCCGCCAGTTTAGAACCCTCTAGTTGTCAACACTGCGCCTCCTATTCCACATAATCTACCAGTTTAGAACCCTCTAGTTGTCAACACTGCGCCTCCTAACCTTCAGAACGCCAGTACTAGTAACACCGTAGGAGTGAGTACTCAGAATATTTAGGCTCAGAACATTCCGTGCAGTAACATCCCTAACACCGCACAGACCATTGCACAAAACACTGCACCGAGAAGGAGAATGACTGACGATATTAAACTGCTGATATTCAAAGGAAAGGGTCTAGAAGACCCTGAGCAACATTGGTTCCTGTTTGAAGCCGTATGGAACATCAAGCAAGTCCAATATGATGCTGTTAAGAAGGAACAACTCATCACTACACTCAGGGATAGAACCTTAAACTAGTTTATGAAGTATTATGTTGGACAAAATACAACTCTTGTGGATATCAAGGCTTCCCTATTAAGAGAATTCAAAAAACCGAAGTCTGAATCCCAATGTATAACAGAACTAAAGGAGATTAAGCAAAAAACCAATGAAATAGTCTGGGAATTTGACCAGAAGTTTAAAACATTGTTAGATCAAGTCAGTTTTGACATAGCACCGCAGCAACACCAAGAGTGGTTCATAGCTATGCTATTGCCCCATATCATATTGCCGCTGATGCAATAGAAGGTGGCTTCACAGGAAGAATCCCTGGAGATCGCGATGAAGCTAGAAGCTTCGCCAATAGGAGTAACAAGACAAGGCATGGTCCAAATTCAGAATTAGTTAGCAACACTAATGCTACAGCTACAAGACATCAAAAAAGGAAAAGAAACCAGAGAAGAAGTCTGGTGTACAAGATGCAAGGGAGAGGGACACCCGAAAGAACGCTATCCCCTATTTCAAGAGTACCTTGACAATGGAGCATCGAATCCACTGAATCAGCCGCACGGGCCATGGTGTGAGATTTGTCGAACAAGAGGACATCGGATTGAAGATTGTTATTTAATCCAGAAATATGTGAGAACACCTAAGAATTTTTATTGCAATTTCTGCAAATCAGTTGGCCATGATGATTCTAGTTGTCAAGCATATGAGATGATGATAGAAAGGAAGCACATTGTTTACAGAGTCCAAGAAGAAACACTGCAACACCATGATAACGCGCAGTATGACCAATATAGAGGCCGTGGTGGATTCCGAGGAAGAGGAAGAAACACAGGACAAGTACAAGGAAGAGGAAGAGGTTAGATGATCTGTTATAACTGCGCTCAGCCTGGCCATATTTCTAGAGACTGTACAAATCCTTGCACTACATGTAAATATTTCTACCATGTTATTGAGGCATGCACAATATTGCAAGAAAGCAGACAAGAAGTACAGAACCAAAATGTTCAGATGATAGCAGCAGAGAAAAGAGATCCAAACGTCAATGCTTTGACCTGAAGTGGCACTGTGATAGGAAGAGATAAAGAACCAGAAGCTTTGACTTCTGGCGAACAACACACTAATCAGACACCTACTGATGGGGTCTGGATTAAAAAATCCACTGGGAAAGCACCTACTTTCAATCTAGAAAGAAACAAGCATGTATTCGCAGAAGCAAGGGAAACTTTCAAAGAACTAGCACTTGTAAGTCCAAGAATCAAGTTGCGAAGTGAGACTTCACCGATAAAAGATATGCCAGCCTCATATGACCATACACGAACTGCGAAAGACGCCACAAGTTTTGTCGCGCAATTTTTACAGAGCTGCCTGAAGATATTAAAGCATGAGAACGCCTTAGAAGAATTACAGAGCCTGTTAAGTCATTATGAGAAGTACAACCTAGCCAACGAAGCAAATAGAGTGGTTCACCATATCAAGGGCCACGAAAGAAATGGAAGAGAAATGCGACTGAACACGCAGATTGGAGACTTTGAAATGGATGAGATCATCCTTGATTTAGGTTCAAAAGTAAATGTCTTGATTAAGCAGACATGGGAACAGATGGGGAAACCAAAGTTGTCATGGTCACCCATACAGTTGAGACTAGCGAACAAGCAGAAAGTCATACCATTCAGGAGATTAGCGAATGTTCTTGTGGACATCGATGGAGTGCGAAGTCATGCAGACTTCGAGGTTATTGAAATTGTAGATGACAGTCAACCTTATCCTACACTACTGGGGAGAGATTGGGCAATGGATAACCTCACGATCATCGACTTGAAGAAAAAACAGATGATATTTGAAGGGACAGATATCAGGGTCATCGTGCCCTTGGACCCTTTACAAGGACTGAGATACACTGAACCGATCAGAGAAGAATGTAGAGCTCATGATCTAGATCGCATTTATAAGATGACAGCAAACCACGCCGACTACATCAATCCTATAGCCAATGGAACGCTTAGTTGGCGCTGCGACAATTCTTGCGTATCAGACTCCGATGTAGGATTGGAGAAATGGCAAAGCAGAATGCATGAAGTGTTTGCAAGAAGATGTGCGCAACTCACAAGATCACTGTGCTGGATTGGAACAGAGGTAAGTCCAATTCCCACTTTTGATGGTTTAACTAGTGTCTATACCTTTTTGCAAGAGTATACTGTATCAATTTCAGCTGAACATCGGATACCAGCATTGGATATAACACTACGCGATACACCTATCAGATGGTGGGGCATGAATAAGGATACTTTGATCACATGGTAACAGTGCAAGCATATGATGCAAATCAGATTCGCAGAGAAAGTTGCACTGATAATAGAAAAGTATAATGGACAAATAGATCCGAGGGATCACATAGAGACTTGTTCACAAGCATGGATATAAAGACCATAGACAGAATGGGTCCATCTGTTTGTGCACACACTAGAACAGATTCCAAAGAATTGGTACACAGACGCAGAGTTTCGCAGAGGAACAACAGATTGGTCTGTCTTGACTGTGAACTTCGAGAGAACCTTCATCTTTGAAGATGACTGTATAAGCATAAATGAGGCTCTATAGATCATCAAGGAAAGGATATTTAAAGAATAATTCCCAAGTACAAACGAGGCATTAGAGGCCATCAAAGACAAGATATTTGAAGACGTCAAGGTACCTCTGAACCTACAACTAGAATGGGCAAGAACGAGAGAACATGCCCTTGAATGCTATAACCTCTCTGCAAATGAAGAAGATGCAGAGGAAAGTGATGAGGAGGATCCACACAATGTTAATACACCTGAATCAGAAGGAGCACACGATGTAGAGGGACGGCCATTAGAAATTCTGGATATGAGTGGCCCGGTCAAGATGAAAAAAGTTAATATTGGCACAAGCGAAGAGCCAAAATTCGCATCTATTGGGGACTACTGGGATGATGAAACGGTCGCGTAGATAGAAGACCTTCTACACTGTTATACCTCAATATTACACACTAAACCCTAGTGTCGCATACTTACACCAAGTGACCCAAACGACACTTCCCCTTAATGGTCATTATACATTACTGGTACCCTCCTTGGTCTCATCTGGACACCCAGGAGTGAAGTCTATTACCTGAATACCGAAGACAACATCTTACCTGCCACATGTCACCCAATTTGACCCAATCTGCACTAATTATCATGCTTTGCACATCTGTTGGGGCACGACAATTAGGGTTGACGTGCTATGCTCCGACCCTGGGGCGTGGCAATGCCGCATTATGCTCAGACCCAGGGGCGCGACAATCCTATTTTAGCCTTTTTATCCATGGATATTGGATATCATATTTAGAGAGATTTTCTTGGGATTACCAAATTTGATTCAATCCCAACCCCTCTCTTTGTTTAGTAGGCCTGGTCCACTAAACACTCATTAGATCCATTTTACTCTCCTTTTGGTTAACCCTTCCAAACACTATAAAGGAGAGGCCTTCCATGGGCCAAAGGGAGGACTTTTTGGCCATCCAACCTATGATCTTGAGACTTTTGCAGAGATAGCTAGAGGAAGGACTTGGAGTTGAAAGTTGGCTTGGACATCAAGCAACCATTGTAAGCATCTTCAAGTTGTAATAAAATTAACTTGTCTTGTTTCCCAATTCATGTGTGTTGATTGTGTTTCAATTTCATGATTTGTATCTAGCTAGATTTGGATTCTAACTTGTGATTCAGAGATCTTGGAGAATTGTATATGCTTGTGCATTGTCTGATATTAATAGGTTCATCGTGAGGACTTCGGTATCTGAATGACGAGCAAAACAAACGTCAAGAGTGAAAGGTGAGTTACTTTCTCTCATTCTCTTCAATACAGAAACTATGAAATGCTTGTTTAATCTAGGATTCAAGATCGCATTTGTTTCATTTTTGTCTTAGTATAGAGTCAGTCTATCTTGCTTTATCCTATGAGGGCTTCTTCTTACCCGTAGGAAGAAATATCTACAACAAAAACTGGCGACTCCGTTGGTTTGAACCCCTTTTGTTTTGAGTTCTTTTACTTTCATCCATCTTTGATTGTGAATTTTCTCTTCTCTCAAACAAGTTGCGAAAGTTGGTCTCTTTGACCTTCATTCACTTTCCTCCCCTCTGCATCAGACCTCTGTCAATGATCAGTGAGTCCTATGGGTTGGAAAACCCTTGAAAAGTCAACAACGTTTCTCAAGTTCCCGCCCTTGTCCTCTTTCTGAGAATTATTGCACCCCTACCATTTCTTACAGAGCGATAATTACCAGTTTATCGCTACCCACACTCTTTTTAGGATGCGATAATTCATAATTATCGCACCTGGGATGATTACAGACACGCGATAATCTTTGCAAAAAGGATTTTTTCTCTGTTTGCTTGGTTACTTTTGGTCAATTTTTGACTTCTCTGCTTTTGGTTGTTGCTCTGATATTTATCAGACCTTTGTAACCTGTCTAGCTGTAGTACAGTGCTTGCATTTCATTTTTTGAAGTTTTGTAGACACTTTGGACATCTTTGGGTTTGTGGTCATTGTCATTATCATACCCACTTACTCATTACCTGTTTCCTCTTGTCTACATACCTTATCACTTTTCAATAAGTTTCAAGTCTGTTGTGGTTTGATTTTATTTGTTTCGAGCTTGAATTTCTTGAGTTAGTGGCACCATACTCATATTGATCACCTCCTCATTATTCTTGCATTGGCTTGGTCCTTTCATGATAATCAAGTTTTGCTACTGTTTTCCTTTCCTTGATTATATGCTTTTCAAGACTACATTGTTCTTATAGCAATAACTTTCCATTCTTGTTATCAAAATCAATATTGAAAGATTTTTTGGAACATTGTCTTGTTTTTGTCGAAAAGATCAAATTTATAATTTTGCATATTAGGAAGTGAATCACTTATCATTGTTTGTCACATAATTTTACTCATTTTTGAAGTGCCATTAGTTGTAGATCAGTTTCATTTTGAAAGTAGTTTTCATTATTTTGGCCTATTAAAAAAGAAAACAAAAAGTTTGTTTTTGGGGTGGTTTTTTCATTTCTTTTGAAAAAGTTCATGCATTGTGATCAAAGAACTCCCCCTTTACTTGAGCTAGATTTCATCGAACAAAAAGGCTCATTTCGACTCATCTTCATTTGCATGGTTTGAGTCGTCATAACACCACAAGTTTCACTTCCATTACCCAATTGAGTAATACAACCATTAAAATTTACACTCCCTAACTCAACACACTATAACCTCACTTGAGGAGAAAAATAATTTGTTAGTTAGGTAGGACACCGGGGATAGGCATCCAATAATTCCCCCTTGTCATTTTCATTTGAGACATAGTTGTTGTCCTCTAGGGTGCTAAAATCCTCTAGTTATTATTGACACGGTCATTGACCAGTTTGTGGAGAGGGCCTCCCATTTTTTCGGGGGTAAGTTGCGAGGATTGGTTCCGGATGGACTTTGTGGAATACCTCACTCCACTTAGCTCCTAAGGCATATTGATCCATTGTCTTCCTTGTACTCTACCGTATAGGTGATACAGGGGTGATAAGGAATAAGTGCTAGTATCCTTCTCCGACGTGCCATGAATGAGGTAGCTTAGTGACTTTTCTTCTAGGGTTCTTTGCATAGGATCCCTTTCGATAGAGGGATATCCTTCCATTATTGGTCTCTCATTTTGTATTGTTCGACTTGGATTTCATCACCTTACGAATGATACAACTTGTTGAGGTCTCCAGCTATTAGTTAAGAGGTTTTGCATGCTATTTCATCTTCTTAGAGGGTCATTTTTCCTTTTTAGTGTTGCTTGTTGGCATTATGGCCACCTTTGTTTCAGCTCGCTTACTGTGACGCCGATCTCAATATGGTTTTTTGAGCTTGCTTTTTTGTCCTGTGAGCCTTGCCTTTTTCTAGCTCCTCTTTAGCACACTCCGCTGCATTAGGGTTTTTGAGTTCTTTTCTAAGAGACTACCCCCGGAACTTGTATTCCCATCATTATGGATGATCAACAACGATCATGAAGGAATCAAGGACGAAGCCCTGAACCACCACCACCACCACGGACTTTTGGTCCGCCTACATCACGTATTCCTGCCCCTGCCAGCCGCGGGGCTGGTCGGGGGAATGTTCCACCACCTATCCATACTACATCTTCAGTTCCTTCTGTACCTATAACTCACATCATTGTCTCAGAACCGCTTACAGTCCCTGAAACCAGTAATACACCTGAGATTCTGGCTGTCCCACAACCCACTGTCATTCTAGAAATTTTTCTTATAGTGGACAACACATTAGCTGCCGAAGTTAGTACTGCACATGATGCTATACCAAAGGTCATCATCCTCCCGGAGGCTAGCACTACCCCGCCAACAGACACTTTCTACGATGTTCCTAAGGGATCTGTTGGAACTATTGAAGGATCTGACGAAGACACGCCCGAGTTGATTCGAGTCCCAGACGGATACGTTGAAATTATTGAAGAAACTGAACTACCTACCACACCGTTTCAACCTGAGTTTGACTTTTTTACATCCCAGGCGGAACCTCCGCCTGCCACCACTACACTCATGAAACAGGTTCTTCTAGGAATATACCATTCACCGTGTCCCTCCCCGATCTCCCCTTAGGACAAGATATTATGGCGTCTATCCAATCCAGTATGGTTAGTCTGGCTAATTATCCTCTAGCATCATAACAATTCAGGCGTGATACGGAGCAAATGCTCTCATAAGCTTCCTAATACCCCCTGCCACCCGTCCTCCTGGTTACTGAGCTCCCCATATTCCGTCTAGCACAGAGTTTCAACACTCTTATGCTGACAGATCCGGACCCTCATATTTCACTATATCCAACCTCTTTCTGGACCCCGATCAGACAGCTCACATTTTTGACCCCTCCTCCACCTTATGTGATACAAATCCGGGCCCAGCCCTCGATGATCTTCATACTTTTCAAGTCCCCATGGATGTGACTCCCGATACCCCTCGGTTAAATTCCCCACACTTGTTGTTGCACAATATGTTCGGCATACATTCAGGGGACACACCCCTTATGAGGGATAACCCAATGTTCTCACCGTCTCCACTTGAAAGGTATGGAAGACCCCCCCAAAAAATCGGCACCTTTGGTGCTATGGGCCAATCGACACTACCCCACCTTGCTAGCATCAAAAGAACTTCTACCCGTACTGTTAGATCATCTACTTCGACCGAAGGTACACCTTCAGACACCATTTACACCATCTCTGGAGGACAACCATCTACTGAAACCTTTGATCCCAATAACCAACCCCCTCCGAGTGGACAATCGAACCCACCCAGAAGAGGACAACCATCTCTTGGGAACATTGGCCCCAATAACCAACCTCCTCCAAGAGTACCATCCAATCTATCTGCTGGAGGGAAACCCCTTGGTACCATTCAAAGCGGGGCCACTCAACAAACACCTCCTTCTTTTCCATTGGCTCAACAAGGCCCTTCATTTGGAGGAATACCACTTGTTAACGCCCCCACTGGTAACATTCAACAACCCTCTCAATCAGCACCATCTGCTCAGTTGGGCACGTATAATTCACCTGGCAGCGGAAAAAATCATGTCGGTATCCCAACCGGACCCCATTTTCAACATCCCTCGTCAGGCACTCTTCCTTCTCGGGGATCCCAAATCCCATAGAGTGGGGGATACTCTTTGTTCAGAAACTGGCATCAAGCTGGGGGGAAACCTACTCAACCTTTCATTCCCCCCAACTTGAAATCCAACATTCCTTATCCTTCAGCCGCGAATACTCCTGGAACCCACCTCTTCAGCCTCCACCTCTTCATCAAGGTGGAACCAATATTCCATGGACACCAATATTTCAAGCATCCCCTAACCCTGGTATAGGAAATACTCCACCCAATCAAGGTGTTGGAAACATTCTCAGGATGCAACAATCCCAGGGAACTATACCCCAACTAGGAACAAGAAACATTCCTGGGACACAACAACCCCAGGCTACTATACTCATTATCCCTACTCAGCAGAACATTCAACAACCGGCTACTAATGTGATTCCGAATCAGACGATTAATCCCATGATTTCGAACACACAACGGGTTAACCAGATGGTCTACTATCCTTAGAACTTCCAACAATATCTCGTGGGAAATATGTATGGGTACAATACGCAACATTATGCTGTGCAGGGTCCTACGAGCATCCCTACACCATACAATTACTACTCATACCCACAACCCAATCACCAACTTCCCTTTTTGGCCACGCTAGACTTGCCCAATTTGTCCAGGCTTATTAACGATCCTATATGGCATGAACCACATTGGCCACCCATCCCAGCCAAACTACCATCGAAAATTCCCAAGTTCGATGCCAAACCCAGGGAATACCCCAAGAACCATGTAATGACCTTCCATCTTTGGTGTTCTTCAAACTCATTGATGGACGATTCCATTCGGTTACGGCTCTTCCAGTGTACGCTCATCGGTATGGCAGCAAAATGGTACATCGAGCCGCCACAACACTACTTTCACGATTTCAATACCTTGGCCATGCAGTTTCTGACACATTTCCTGCTCCCCATCTGGTACGAGACTGGAATAGACCAATTGACCTCATTACATCAAACCACTTCCACACATATCTCGGATCATATTCATGAGTGGCGTCAATGCCGTAGGTTAATTAAGGCACCCATTCTGGACCAACTACTCACTAATTGGTTCATGAAGTCATTTCTACCTCCCATCGCCAGGGATATTGCTATGGGCGGACCTGTCATGGAGGAACAAGCAATTTCTCACGCTCAGTATATGGATTTGGTATATACCCAATCCGAAACTTTATACGAACTTATTCCCCATGCCTCCCGCACCACTAATGATCCAACCAAGCCCACTACTGAACCCCCAATTGACGGTATCGTTGTTTCAGTTAAGGCTCAGCCTACCGCCAAACCGAGTGGGCGGAAAACTATTGCTACCCCCTCTCCACCCCAGGATGCTCCCAAAACTTCTACCTCTCCTTTTACTTCCTCCAAGGTGAACGCGGTTCAATCCATGTCACAACAATCTGGGGGAAAGAAGAAGAATAACTGTGGAAAATCCAAGAAACCATCTAACCAACAGGAGAACCCCAAGCCGCAACCAACCAACAACGATCCCAAACCACGCTGGAAAGCAAAGTTCCCTTGCCTAATTTGCCAGGAATATCACTACACATGAGACTGTCCTTACAAGGATGGAGTCAACAAATTTGTTAAAGGATCCTCCCGCCCGACAATGTTAACCGATCCTTTCCCCCATCAGCAGCAACAAATGGTTACTCACGATCCCCTGCAAGGGGGAAATATGAACAACCCACCCCGTGGAGAAACATTTGTAAATCGCGAAGTTTTGATGATGAGTAACGAAGAGATTCATATATCCACTCGAGCAAGGACATACGATACCCCTCCAAGTTTAAACAAACCGGAGACAGCCAACGGAAAGTCCCCTTCTAAAGATCCTTCGATCATCCCTCCCCACAATGGTCATCTCCATATTGAGAGACCTGTCACAAACACGTTTCTACGCCCACCCAAGGGAACCATCCAAAAGGCGACATTTAATCCTAACGCGCGAGCAACCCAAAATTACAATATTGTTGAGGACCTAGCTCAAGAACTATGCGTGATGTCGACTCTCGAGGTTCTCCAACACTGCCCCACACAACACAGGACCTTACTTTCAGCACTGGGGGCAGTGGACCCAGATACTTCTAACACGATTATGTTTAACTTGGAGTATTTTAAACCTAGGCTTTCTCACTAGTTAGCCTTCTAGATCCAAACAAAGATCCGTGGAAACAACATTCATTGCAATGTATTAGATAATGGTGCTTCCACGTCGATCATGTCCTTGAATGGTTGGAGAGCCATAGGCTCACCTGAAGTTACACCTTCTCCCACTACTCTCAAAGCGTTTGACGGACATGGTTTTCAGCCATACAGACTCATTCCTGCGATTGGCGTTGAACTAGGGGGAAAGACAGTATCTATACACATCGAAGTCGTAGATGCACCATAATATTATAATCTTCTACACGGCCGGAATTGGTTCTACGCCATGACCGTAATTGCATCTTCCGTCTTTCGACTAGTACAATTTCCTCACCAAGGAAAAATTGTCACTATAGATCAGTTAGACTTCTGTACTCCAGACATTCATTCGAACTCTGCCCACAATGTTCCATCTATGGGTCAATCTCAGTACCGTTTTGAAGATGTTGGTGTTGGTTTATGAAGGATTCCTCCCTCATCGGAGTATTCCCGGAGCTCAGATCCCCTATCCATGCCATCAACATGATATCGTCAAGTATCACCCCATCCAATGGATCTGCTGATTCGTGGGTGATACCGGGTCCTATAGAGTTTGAAACCTATGGCAATTCCATGCCTTTAAATAGGAAACTCGCAACTTATCAGGCGATCCAGTTAGCCACAAATTGGGTCGATCCTACCACACATCACACCGTGGCACAGATCTCGTCTCATGCTGGCTCATTGTCACCACCTATCGATCCTCTCACACTGATTTTTCCTTTCGACGAATCAATCATGGATGTTATGTGCATCGATGAACCACCCTAGGAAGATTACCATCATCGGTCTTCTTTCCCTACTATCTAGGTGATCGAGCAAGACACCAAATCCAGTAGTTCACTTGAAATTGTTAAACCCAAGTTTCCCACTTCATTCGACGATATATTCTCCGGAGGAAACTTGGCTAACATCATGGCAACTACTCCTATTAACATTTCAGTGAAACCTGGTATTGTGGAAAATATTCACATAGGCAAGACATGTACTCCCACTGAGGTGGAGTTCTATTCCTTTTCCAAATGGGGCATCGATTTCACGCATTGTAATCCCACTTTAGCTGGGGGGCATAGCTATGTCATAGTAGCTGTTGATTATTTCACAACATGGGCTGAAGCGATGCCTACTTTTGCGGAAGACGGTAAAACAACAACGCAATTCATATTCAACCACATCATAGCTAGGTTCAGAGTTCCGTAGTCTATTGTGACCGATCACGGTTTCCACTTTAGGAACCATATGATTGAAGAATTGAGTGCCAAGTTGGGTTTTCGTCATGAAAACTCAACCCCATACTACCCATAGGCCAACGGCCAAGTTAAAGCCATAAACAAAGTTTTGAAGCACATGATTCAGTGCATTGTGGGTACTCACAAGTCCAATTGGCACTTAGCTCTCTTTTCAGCATTATGGGCCGACCGAACCTTAGTGAAAAGCGCTACCGGTTCACACCATTTCAATTGGTGTATGGCTTGGAAGCCATTTTACCGATTGAATGTGAAATTCCGTCACTGAAAATAGCCGTAGAGCTACTTCCCAATACAAATTCTAAGGAGGAACGATTTTTGTATCTAGCCAAGCTAGATGAAACCCACCGCGATGCTGATTTAGCTAAGGAATCCCATAAGAAATGCGTCAAAGCACATTATGACAAATCCGTTCAACCTCGGATTTTCAACGAAGGCGACCTCGTACTCACATACGACCAAATTCATGACAAACTAGGAAAATGAAAGCTAGAGTCGATGTGGTATGGTCCCTTCATTACAAAGTGTGTATTGGAAAAAGGAGCTTACGACCTCGTCTAATGTGATGGTACACCCTTGGCATGGCCTTGCAATGGGCTATACCTAAAACGTTTCTACGCGTAGGTTTATCCTGCGCGAGACATCTTGTACATAATGTACTTAGCTTGTTTTTGGTTATTTCTTTTGTGTGTGTGTGCATGGATTTTATTTCATGTATCCTCATTTACCCCCAATTGTGCTTCTATGTGCAGATGTCTACCTACTATGGATTCACGGATGGTGCTATCCGACACACCCGAAACCTTGCTTCCGCAGCATGGGTTATCTATTCTCCTGCTGGCGAGTTGGTATCCTCCAGAGGCACTTGCTTGGGCCTCGCAACCAACAACATTGCAGAGTACCATGCCGTCATCGGACTCTTAATTGAAGTTGCTTCCCTTGGAATCTACTCCTTATCAGTCTTTCTAGACTCCCAACTCATGGTGTCCCATCTAAACAGTGTCTACACTGTTCGCGATCCTATATTACTTCACTTATTTAGAAGGGTACGCCTCTTGGAATGATATTTTGATTACATTTCATATCAACATATACCAAGAGAGTTCAATTTTGTAGCTGACTCATTGGCTAACTACATTTTGGATTGGCATCTAGCTCATACATAAAAAAATACATCATAAATCAAACACACAAGCCACTGTAAATGAATAAATCATAGAAATAAGTCCACATGTCTATAATCGCATATAAAAGTGTTTTTCTGAATACATATGATAAAGTTGTGTCTAAAGACAAAATTTGGGATTCCATCCCATACAAAATTTGGCCCTATCGCCTACATATCGTGTACATGTCGCAAAAAGAATATAATACTGTCTAAGGAGACTAATCGTGCTCCTCGCACTGCTCATGGTAGCATACCATAGCTCTAGCCACCCTATGGAGGATTTGGCCGATGCGCCTAGGCACACCCACAGTATGCCGTTGGAGATGGAGAGGGACGTCGTCTATCCTCATAGCAGGAACTCCAAAGGTCAAACCCTCAAGATTCCAATCTACATCACGGATACCTCCTGCTTCTTCTTCATCCTCCTCTTCCTCCTCAGTAGCGGCCTGATGCTAGACCCCACCTCGGCACAGCGGTGAGTAGCCCGCTGGTCTCCTTGGTCCATGATTTGCGACATGCACATGTACATACATTAGATCTTTTTACACATTAAAAAAACACTAAAAATTATATATATTTAAAAAATTTAAAAACAAATTGGTGAAGGTCATATACTTGAGTTGTCCCAGTCCTCATCATTGGGAAATGCCAAGTCAATTCCCTCTCGGAAATCCACCCCTGCATAGGGGTAGTCCTAAATCATGACGATCTGCTCCTTGAGCCACGAGAAGAAATACCCACTGAAGGCTAATACTTGTGGTCCCTCGAGCCGTCCTGCGTAGTCACTCCATCGACCCATCTGAGGCTCGGTCATAGGGCAGATAGGCATGGATATCTGTGGACGCAGCAATGGAACCCTCTCCAAAAAGAAGGTGACTAAGATGCTCCCATACCCAAATTGGTGAGTATCTCCATTTCTGCACTTGGTTACTTGTTCCTTGAGGTTGGATAACACCCCCTCACACCAGTTGAACAAAGTCGGTGCCATGCACTCCACGGCAACAGTCATCTGTCCTCGAGTTGCCTGGTGAGGACTCACACTACTCGCTACTCATGTTATGGTAAACAATACAGTTCTCAGAGGAAGCTCTATCACATCCTTGATGGCCACTTTCCCACTTTTCTTTGAAGAACCCTGTCGGTAATAACGAACAATAAAGTCATTCGTACATTCTTCTGAGGCCCTGTGCCGTGTCAAGTTCGCACGAGCTCCTCTCTTAGAGAGGCCAGGGAGAAATTAAATATCCTCGAGCTCAATCTCGAGAGTATGCTCTTCGATTCAGAAATATTGAATATCACTATCCCACAATTGTATTATGTGAGTCAATAGTTTTCCTTGTTTTCGGATGTCCTTGGTCTTAAAGAATTTGAGCAACCTGTTATTGGTACAACATCCCCCCCTTAGATTTTTTGAAAAAATATTGGGGCCCCTCCTCTGTTTTTTGAAAAAGGAAAATCTGCCCAAGGTTATCCGGACATCATAAATATTTCCTTAGCTTTCCCCTAAAAGGAATCTCAACTTGCCTTAAACTTTTCGAGTTGTGTTTTTTGCCTAAGTAAAACTCAGGATTTAGGGCCGCAACGGCGGAAACTTTGAGCTAATTTTTCCACCACGGCGGAAGAGTTAGTTCAAGCCTTCCGAAACGCGGAGATAAAAGGCTAAGTCAAACCCGCGGTGGAAAATTTACCTTAAAGTCTCCGAAAGGGCGAAACTTCTGATCAAGCAGGCCCACGGCGGAATGAATTCATCAAGTCTCTCCGCAACAGCGGAAGCTTTCATCTAAATCTTCCACAAGCATTGAAACACATCAACAAGTTTTTGCGGAAAGGCTTGTCTATCTCTTCCGCACTATCAAACGTTGGCACATTTTCGGAAGAACTTGGCTAACTTTCTCGTGAAAGCGGACAAGATCACATAAGTTTGTCGCGGCACACTATTCCTCCGCGGAAGCATTCGGTCAATTCTCCTGCAATGGTGGGAAAAAATTGACTCTTTTTTCCGCTGAGGCGGAAGCCTTAACCTAACCTCTCCGATTTTGACGGTTGTATTTATTAAAAGGGGGATTGATTTGACCCATCCGTACACACCTTAAATCCCGTTTTGATGACTTACAACCACCATACTAAATGCTCACACGTACCATTTTGAATTTATAGGGTGTAAACCCCATTAACATCCCGTTGTCACTTGTCACCCGGAGTTTCTTCTCGTTCCTGTTGAAATTTACGAGCAGTGCCCCAGGCTCGCGAGCTCTGCAACAGACGTAGGCACTTCCAGGTTAGTATCTTCATGAACCCTATGTTGTGGTATGCTGCCTGTGTAAAAGACATGATTTGTCGTCCTTTTCTAAACCATCCTGTGTGCACTCGACTCAAAATTTGAAGCTTTAAGCATCGACGTAAAATCTCTTACCCATTGAATCTAAGGTTATTTAGGAAGCATGTAATGCCAATGCAAATGGCGTGGGAATCCAATAGAAAGTATTGAAGCTTTAGGACTCATAATCACGATTCCTTAAGAAGAGACCCTTACTATCTTTGTTCCTTTCTACATACCATTGATAAGAGACAGGACCAATTTCTACATGGCATGCAGAGGGTAATCGACCACTTTGCTTGCTTCATTTAGAGCTCTTAATTCAGAAGCAGAAAGACCTTATATACAGCAGGCGGAACCAGGACCTACAACTTCAAGGCGCCCATTACTTAATTATTAGAAGAACCAGCAACGTGCCTCCTCTCATAATAAAGAAACCACCCGTTAGACCAACCCTGCCCATTCTTGCACCAAGTTATAAGCTTTTTCGCAATCGCCAAGTCCGTGCCTTGCCACGCTTTCAGGCCGTTTGTGCCTTGTCTTGTGTTATAAGAACGTAGAAAGTCTAGGCTCACCTCGTGATCATTAGTTCATGGTTGCAATATCAAACGACAGAGGTAACTGAATTTAAATTAGGGCATCTGAAACAATTGTTTTGTTTTAGAAAAGAGAACAGTAATCAAACAGAAGTTAGCATTTAGATCTCATCATTATCAAAGAGACACTAGTTTGGGTTGATAATATCATGTCATACATGCTTATTCATGTTTAATTGTTGAACAGGATATTCAAAATGGCTAAAGGTGGCAAGAGAAAATCGAAGGCAGTCGACGAAAGCACAAGAATAGAAACAACGTTCCAGGATACCAAGTGCACTACAGGCGTGCCTCTAGAAGTAAACTGGGGAGATGTCTACCACATGATAAGAGATCAGGACTTCCCTGAGGCTCTTCTTGAGGAGGAATGTTTATATCAGAACATCCAAAACTCCTGTATATCCAAGGTGACCACATGTCCAGAACTTTTCCCGTGCTCAGAAGTAACTGGGTGGGTGTTGCAACATGCGAACACCGAGACAAGAGTCATAGCAGATAGCACGGGAAAGGCCTTTGCTTCGTTTCACTCGTCTTATATCTCAACGGCCTACAAATTACCCAAAGCACAGTAACGGCTTGATGATGCATGGTTGGAAGGGATCCAGATGGATAATCCGGACATGGCAAGAAGGTTGTTAATTGCAGGCAAGCAAATCAGAAGAAAAGACAGTGAGGAGTATGAGGTTTAGAATCTGAGGCCTCCTTTCAAACTGATCACTCTCATGTTAAGCAGAATCTTCGAGAGACCCTATGGGACGATGTTTATGCTACAATGGGTCCCCATCATCCACTATGTAGCCTTCAAAGGGACAATCTTCAACTGGGTTGATATCATCTCAGACAGTCTGTCATCAGCTATAACAATGGCACAAGAAGGGTTAGTGGAGAGGAAGGAAAATTTTTATATGGCTTCAGACCTCAGAGATTGTATCGTGGAAAAATGTCTCTTTCCCAAGTTGGGATGCATGTGGAACTCGGCAGAGGGCTCAGTGTTCATTGCCTACAAAATCTTCTGGGCTCAAAATTACAAGAGGGATTACAAGCTCATTTGCGAGGAGTTCATCATGCCTCTTTATTAATTAATATTTAATGAAGAACCCAACTGCCTATCTGAGAACGCCATGGAAGCTTTGGAGAAGTATGGTGATTTCTATTTTTCTCCAGAAGGTACCTACATAAGGATATACGGAGGTTCCAAAGCCCCGTATATTCTACAAAGATACGCTACGGATTATATAGTCCACAAGGAGATGGAACGGCAGGTATTCATTGATGGAATGGGTAATACCCTGTATAAGGCCAAGAAAGCTACTTTTCGGCCCTTACCCTTCCATGTCGGGGCCTACAAGTTTTCAGGAATTGCAACCGTGAAAGAGTTTGTTGCAGAGTTGAGGAGCTTTCATTTTGGAGAAAGGATTTTTCACAGGAATGATTGACAGGGCAAAATTGCTCAACATTGCAAAGAACTCTCCACTCCCTGTGAGTATGCCAACTTTTATGATCCACAAGAGGAAGCATATAGGGGGATCAACAATATGACCGAGCTACAGATTTTCCAAATGGGCAAACAAGGGGCTAGCTCGATCTCTAATGTTGTAGGGAAAATAGGTTCACAAAGAGAAAAGGATACCGTAGAGACTGCCAAGGCTTTCTCGAAAGAAGAACAAGGGCTTCTAGAACAAGCAAAGAAAATTGAAGAAGATAAACGCACAGAAGAAGAAAAATTGAAAATCCAAGCGGCCAAAGCTGAGGCAAGGAGGAAAGAAGAAGAAGAGAGAATTAGATTGGAAATAATCGCGAAGCAAGAACAACATGATACATTAAGAAGGGAGTAGGAGGAAGAGGCACAAAAGAAAGAGGAGGAAGAAAAGAAGTCCCAAGAGGATATTGATCCCAAAAGCCCAGACCTGCAAAATTTAGATATGGGTTCCCCCATAAGAGATTTCCCCATTGTCCCTTTTACACCCTACAAAGGCAGTACAGTTTCTAATTGGGAAAATTTCGCTTATAACAAGAAAAGGAAAACCATTGTCAAAGAAACAGGCTCCAAATTGAAAAGACCTTTTTGACCAGACATCATCACTACACACGAGACTACGGTCATGCGGAACACATAAGAGGCTGCTAAACTCTTGGCATCCATCTCCGTAGCCATGGTTACAGTAACTGTAGACAATGTCAACCTACTAGGGGATAAATTGAGTGAAGAAAAGGAGAAAGCGCGTCAGCTGCAGGAAGCTTTAGTCAAAGAGAAGAACTATACAAATTTGAAGATCGAGAGGAATGATGCTCTCACATCTCAGAAGGAAGAGTTAAAAGAAATTTTCCAACAACTGGAAGTTGACAGGAGGGCCTTGGCAATACAAGTAAGGATGTTGGAGAAAGAAAAGGGTGATCTTGAAAGAAAAAATCTGAGGCTTGAATCAGAGAAGTTTGACAACATTCAAGAGATCGTCGACCTGAAAGAACACATTGAAAAGTTACAAGAAGGCAATGAATTGTTAGAACAACAATTAAAGCTAGAAAACAGCAAAATGGGAGACATTAGCCCCTTCCACGAGCAAGCCTGTCAAATAATGAGAGAGACCTATGGCATACAAGAACTTCTATCAGAGGAAATATACAAGCTAAAAGCAATAATGGCCCAGGTCAAGGAAATCAATGTCGAAGCCACTCGGGTAAGGAAGAAGCACACACGCATCAGGGGAGAGATTAAAAAAACACATTGAATGGAGGGAAGGGAGGTCAGAGTTCCCGACAAATCTTCCCCTTAAGTCTGTTGTTGAGTACAGGGAAGATATACGCACCCTAGATTATTCTAAGGATTGCGGAGTAAAGTTGGCCACTGTGACCTTAGCTACTTATGAGAGGTGCAAGAATTTGTATTCCCAAATACGAGCCACACAGGAAAGTTGTCAGATAGCCATGCCTCAAAATTTAGAAGAATTCCTGGATAAAGAAAAACGTTTATCTAAGCTAAGTGAAGAACTCAAGGCAGAAAATGAATATGTGCAGAAGCTAGATGTCTTAACTTCAGAAGACCTGCACCAATTTATCAACGAAGCAGCTATTCATAAGCACCACCTAGAGGAAAGTATCAGGGGCACAATGGAATAAATAACTGTTTTAACAGAAGAACTCACCAAGCAGAGAGTGTCCCTCAAATTTATGATTCCCATGGTTGGAATAAATATAGTAAAAGAAACAAATCAGTGGGGAAATTATATTGCAGAAGTAGATAGGGCATTGGCAGCCAGTCAAGTTCCCACATCAGAAAGTGGCCCAGCTGTTGCAGTAATGATGGAAGAATCCCTAGCGGTCCCAGAAGCGCCTAAGTCTCCCAAAGCGCCAGCTCAGGGATAACTTACATTCGCCAATGTGTCTCTTGGGTTGATAGTTTATGCATATACCTTTGTAATATTAAAATGACTTGTGCTCCCGTTTTTTGTAAAGTTATTTGAGATATTCCTATTTTTGTAATGTCAACACTACAAGACAAATTAGAGGAACAGAAACGGTTAGGGTATAGGTGGCAAATCTTGGCACATTTTGTAAAGCTATATAAAGCTGATTAGAGGAAGGTAGAAAGGGAATTTTGGCAGGCAAAAGGTTTTCTGTCCTGTAAATGAACTATTTCTGCTACATGAATAAGAAAAATCGATTTGGCCTGTGGAAGCCGACACAACACTTTGCTTGGAGTCTTGTTGGATAATTGTTGAACTATTTTTGCGTTTTCATTCATTTCTTGTGAGATCTTTCCTGGCTCTTATGAATTAATTCTTTGCTATGAATGGTTTCACTTTCTCTGCAAAATTTCTGTGTTAAATGGGTGATTGAATGCTTGTATTTATCTGGGCTATCTTGGATAATCTTTATTTCTGCTGTAAATGCTCCTTCCAATTTAATAGCTATCTGTGGAATTATTGGGTGTGTTTTCAGTTTATCACCCATTCTTTACATCTGCTCCTTATAAGGATAGGATCATTTAGATTTAAATTAGATTAGCATAGATTTGTTTACCACATGCATTTAATTTAGGGCACATGCATATCATAATAAATACAAAAAATACATAACCGGTGGATCGGGCCACAACTAGTAAAACAAACAAATCTTTAAAACTCACGGTAGCCGGAACCGTTAACCAGACGGATTCCCCACAACAAACAGTGGGCGATCTAGTTGGGATTGCTTACTGGGGAGAATCCCTTGCTGATTGATGCAGCGATATTCGAGGCATCAACAATTTTTGGTGCTAGAAGGGGGGCCACCAGTGCATGGCTAGCAGAAGAGATTCTTTTGTTGGTAAAAATTCCACTGAAAACCCATATGAAACAGTCATCCCAGAATTTCCAGATCTGGAATCAAGAAATCAAGAAGATCCTAATCCTGAAACAGAACAGTCAGAAATTGTGTATGCTGTCCCTTTTGAAGAAGTAAATCAATTCCGGAGACATACTCGCTTGTACGTGAGAAGTATTGGAGGACTAACCACAGTTCCTCTATTACCCAGAAACATAGCTCCTCGAAAAAATCCTCAGTGTACAAGGGATTCCGTTCTTGTTCAAAGTCTAGAAGAATTATTAGATTTATCTCTAGAAGAGATCACTGAACCTTTTGACGAAGTTAGACCAGAGACCCCTACGAATCTAGAACAACAGCACACTCCGAGGCATACCCCTCTTAACTCACCACCACATACACCACCACACTCTCCCCCGAGATTCATGGCCGTACCCGCATGGAGAGCCAGAGGAGCATTAAATGTAGTCATACCATTCCATGATTTGCCCAAAAACTCGGAAAAGGTTTTGCCTAAGTATGATCCTAGCAAAGGAATTTCTGCCGAAGACCACCTTAAAAGTTTTTATCTAGCTCTAAATATTTTAAATTTGGAGCACGAAGATGTGGTTTGTCGTCTCTTTCCTTACACTTTCGAGCCCAAAGTATCTTCCTGGTACTTTAGTTTGCAAGCCAGTTCGATAACAAGTTGGGAAGATTTTGAGAAATGTTTTCTTAAAAAATATGGCAATCAGAAAACTGTAGCTACTCTCATGAAAGAATTATTGTCTATGAGAATGGAAAAGAATGAGAAAGTTCAAGAGTTTAACCAAAGATTCACAACGTTGTTAAATAATTTCAGTGATGCAACAAAGCCCGCTGAGGAATGCTTAGTAGAATATTATACAACAGCTCTTAAATCCCCGCTTGCAATGTTCGTCAAGAGAACAAAACAACCTACCCTGACAGAAAATTTTGAAGAAGCCAAGAAGGTAGAAGAAGAACATGATAACATCGCGAAACATGCTTTAGATATAGAGGGTAAACCGACATATGTTAAGAAACCTTTTTTGTTAACCAGGGATAAGGAAGAACCTGCACCAGATTTAGAAAATGTCATAAAAATGATGTAGAAACTCTCCAATAAGATTGTAGATCTAGAAAAGGATAAAGCAATGAATTCTTCGAGACCTCTTTTCAAACCTTTCTATAAAAATAAAGAAGACAATGGACAGCCAACCCCACCAGTAAATAATTCTTCCGTACTAAATATGAATGAAATAGGGATGGACCACTTCTGCACTTTTCACCAAGAACAACACTCAGAAAAAAGTTGTCCACAGTGGATCAACTCGATGAGCTTAGTAATGAACCAAATGTTAGATGCACAAATGCCCTAGCAAACGAGCCCCCAGCAGGAACAAATTCTTGATAGTGAAGAACCAGCTCCCGTTACTACGATGATCCTTTGGGATTGGACTCCTGCCCAAGAACTGTCTTGTGAAGAGCTCGTAGACGAAGTACAAACAACATCTGTTAACATCACTACCAGGAGTAAAGGCCCAGTGATTGAACCAACAATAGAATCACCTAAGGCAGGGTCTAACCAAATACTGAGGCAGCACATAACTGTCATTCCACCCCAACCCAAGACAAGCCCGGTGGTTTCTCCTACGATAACTAAAGAACCAAACTCAGAAAAAATTAAACAACCACCAGCTTCTTTAAGCAAAATAGAAAATCAATCGAAGACTTTGAAGGGATGTGACATGAGCTATGCTATAATCGAGGATATTAAAAAAATGAAAGCAAATGTTTCCATTTTTTATATGTGTAGCTTACCGCAACAGAGGAGGAAATTGATGGAAACCTTAGATCCACAAACAAGTGTATCAGTAGAAAACAATGATGAGAACCCAGAAATTAAAGAAGCAAGTATTGGTGGAAAATCAAAATCTCAAACTCTTCCTTTTCTCTTAACTTTTGAGATTTTTAATCACAATGTGAATAATTTTTTAGTAGAATCAGGTGCTAGTTCAAATGTCATTCCATTGTCAATTTGCAAAAATATCAATGGACAATCGATCCCCTCCCCATCTCAAATCATTCAATTAGATAGGACCGTTGTCAAGGTTATTAGTGAACTAAAGTATGTACTTATTAGGTTGTCGTCCGATCCTAGAGTATGTCAATTCATTGATATAATGGTGGTTGATATCCCTGAGGCATATGGTCTAATTTTGAGTAGGGATTGGTCTACGAAACTCAATGGATATTTTGCAACAGATTGGTCTCATCTGTGGCTGCCCCATCATAATCGCCATAATCAGATCAAGATATTAAGGGAGCCACACGTGAAACAAAATGTTACTAAGTTAGAAGGAAAAAATGAAGCTGTGGCTTTTTCCTCTTCAGTTTTAGGAAATTACTTCTTGGAAATTGAACCTGGGAACTACAAATCAGAAGAAGTTAGCCATTTTTCAGACAAATAGCCCGATCTCCTTCAGTTTTCACGGGATGATGATATTGATTGTAATATAGTAGACTTAGTCACTAATTTAGACAGAAATCAAACTAACCTAGTTAAAGAAGACAATATCTTTTGGACTCTCTATTTTGACAGCTCCAAAAATTAGGAAGGATCTGGAGTCGGTTGCATTTTAATTGATCCTGATAGAAACAAACATTTTTTTATCATGTAGGTTATAATTTGAATGTACTAATAACACCGCAGAATACGAAGCTCTCATTCAAGGTTTGAGGAAAGCCATTGGTCTTAATGTTAGATTTCTGAAAGTCTTTGGTGATTCTGAAATTGTTCTTAGGCAAATAAGAAATACAATCCATTGTCTTTCACCACATTTAAAAGGTTATCAAGCAGAAATTTGGAATTTAATTTCATGTTTTGATGCTTTTAACATCAATTTTGTCCCAAGATTGAAAAACGTTGCAGCTGATCTGTTAGCTACTTCCGCTTCTAGATTAGTACCCACTAATAATAGATGTTCCATTGAATTAATTTTCAGGCCTTCTGTTCTGGACAACATCACAAATTTCAAAGTATTTGATGACGATTATCAGATTATTAGTTTCTTAACCGATGAAGATGCCTTTCAGGAAGCCATCATAGAGGAAGAAGAGCATAACTCAAATCTACAAGATAAAGATGCAGTGAAAGGAAACTTCATGCCCAAGGGAGTAAGAACTCTAGAGGCGTTGTTCGATTTACAAAGAAAATTCAGAAAACCTGTGAATGCCAAAACCCACAGCCCAGCCATGCAATACGAATTAATAAACTTGGGCACATAAGCTAAACCAAAGTATGTTAATCTTGGAAAATGTTGTTCTCCGGAAGAAAGAAGTAGATTCATAAAAATTTTCCAGCAATACAAAGATGTGTTCGCTTGGACCTATGACGATCTAAAGACATATGACACCTGCATCATTCAACACGTAATACCTATGAAGGAAGGTGTCAAACCTTTTCAGAAATAGCTAAGGAGGATGCACCCGACACTTGAGCCTCTAATACAAAAGGAGTTAAAATAATTGTTGGAGGCCAAGATTATTTTTAAAGTACGACATTCTGAATGGGTGGCTAATCTAGTCCCCATGCGGAAGAAATCAGGAGAAATCAGGCTGTGTGTAGATTTTTGGAACTTAAACAGAGCTTCCGATAAAGACAACTATTCGGTGCCCCCAATGGAACATATATTACAGATGGTATCAGGATCAGAACTCTTTTCCCTATTAGATGGTTTTTCTAGTTACAACCAAGTGCTAGTAGCAAAGAAAGACCGACTTAAAACCACTTTTCGCACAAAGTGGGGAACTTTCGCATACCGGAGAATGCCTTTTGGCTTGATTAATGCAGGAGCTACTTTTTAGCGAGCCATGGACATTGCTTTCCAAGGACTGGGCGGTCAATGTGTAGTAGTGTACTTGGATTATGTGACAGTCTTTTCAAAGAAGAGAGAAGACCACGTTTCTCACCTAAAGCAAATCTTTGATCGCTGTAGGAAGTACGACATCTCTCTAAACCCTACGAAAATCCTTTTTGCTGTTCTCGAGGGAAAGCTTCTTGGTCATATCATTTGCAAGGAAGGAATCTCAATAGATCAAGAAAGGATTTAGGTTATCGATAAGATTCCCATGCCCCATAGCAAGAAGTCTATGCAATCATTCATGGGCACCATAAATTTTGTCCGAAGTTTCATGCCGAACTTCGCCCAAGTCGTTAAACCTTTGCAACAAATGGTTACATACTTGGAGAAGGTTGCATTCAAATAAATTAAAGCTGCTATAGCCAAGGCACCCTCTTTAAGAAGTCTAGATTTTGATAAAGATTTAATAATGTATACATTCGCTTCTGATGACTCTCTTGTAGCTGTGCTTACTCAGAAGACGGAATCAGGAGATGAATACCCAATTTATTTTATGAGCACTGGTCTGCAAGGTGCTGAATTGAAATACCCTGTGGTAGATAAACAAGCATATGTAGTTTTTAAAGCAGTAAAGCAGTTCAGGCCATATATTCTGAAAAATATGACTAAAGTCATAGTCCCTCATCCCGCTGTCAGGTCTCTTTTCGTCCAAAAGGAATTGGGAGAAAGGAGAGGGAATTGGGTCACTACTCTCCAGGAGTACGACTTAGAATTCAAGCCAGCTAGCATCATTAAAGGTCAAGGCCTATGCAAGCTACTCACTCAAGGCCAAACTGACGAAGAGCTAGATTGGAGGAATGAAGCCGAGCTGAATGTGATAGACGTATGTCCAATTTTTACGGCCGCAGAGTCTTGGTACAGAGACCTAGTACATTACTTGCATTCGGGTTACTTACCAGAACATTGGAGTTCGAAGCAAAGGAGAGCCCTCCGTCTTAAATCAATGGCTTATCATATCATTGAAGGAGTACTTTTTAGGAAAAATTATGATTGCATCTATCTCAGGTGTTTAGAAAAGGAAGATGCTATTAACGTGGTCAAAGAACTACATGATGGACCTGCTGGAGGACATTATTCTGGGGACACTACAGCCCACAAAATCCTAAGAGAAGGTTATTATTGGCCTACTGTCTTCAGGGATTCCCATGCCTATGGCAGAAATTGTGATGTATGCCAAAGAAGCACTGGAAAGCTACCTAAAGAAGCAGGTCCCTTGCAGCCAGTTATCATCACTGAACCTTTTGAGCAATGAGGTATAGATATAATTGGAGAAATAAACCCTGACTCTTTGCTATAGCATCGATACATTTTGACCGCTACAGATTATTTCACAAGATGGGCCGAAGCTATTCCCCTTCGGAAAGCTAACGAAGATATGGTCATCAAATTTTTGGAAGAGAACATCATAACCAGGTTTGGAGTTCCAATTTCTCTAGTTTTTGACAATGCACCTTATTTTTCATCAATAAAAATTAATGAATTCACATATGAAAGAGGAATTAAGTTACATTACTCAGCCAATTACTAACCTCAGGGAAATGGTTTAGCTGAATCGACCAATAAAAACCTCATCCGAATCTTGAAAAAGACCGTGATCGAAAACCAAAGAAGCTGGCACATAGCCCTACCTCACGCCCTATGGGCAGACAGGGTAACGCCCAAGAACGCCTTAGGAGCTTCCCCTTTCAACCTGGTCTATGGAAAAGAAGCCATTCTCCCTCCGAATATATTACTCCCATCCTTGAAGTTGGCCCAATCCTCCCGAGGTTCTAGTAGTCAAGCCCTACAGTCCAGGATTGATACCCTGTTGAAATTAGAAGAGTCACAGGAAAAGGCCAAGGAACGTTTTCATCATCATCAAGACATAGTCAAACGATGGTTTGATAAATGAAAATCCGTGAAGAGAATTTTCAAAGTTGGAGACTTGGTCCTCAAATGGGACCACAAACATGACAGTAAGGGAATGCACATAAAGTTTCAACACCTATGGCTTGTCCCTTATCAAATTTCTGAAAAACTTGGTCCATCAACCTATAAAGTGAAAGATTTACAAGGAGAGAAACTAAACCTCCCTCTCAATGGCATTGCCCTAAAACAATACTTTGCGTAATTCCTGAAATTTTTTCTTGTACATAAATAAAACTCCGTTTCTCTATTTTTGTTTTGCCTTTTCTTTTCTTTTGCTTTGATTACCTTTGGTTTACTAGTCAGTCAGATCTTTTTCTTTTATTTGTTTCGTTTTCCCTTTTGATTTGGTTCTGTACTTGAAATAAAGCCAAATTCAATTCATGGTGTAGCTGAAGGAGTGAGACTCCAGAAAACTCAGAAGGATGGTCATGAGAAGCCCACTAACAGAGGAAATACATATTTGTAACTTCGCCTTCACTGATTGGTTTCCTAGAATGCAGTGATCCTTTTTCCCGATTGGTCAAAACAACCCCTGTCAAATAGCGAAGATCCAACATTTCCTTTTAACTATCTTAGGGCCCATTCACCCTAACATTAGTAGCTGTCTCAAGAAGTTGGCCATGGCAGGACCCATGGAGAGGAAGTAGGTCTCATAGATACATGGCATTTAAAATGATCCCATGCTGCAAGTAAAGCCAAAAGGCATATATCAAAGAGTATGGTTTCCAGAAATTCTCGCCTCAATTAAAGCATGGTGGAGAAAATAAAAGAAACTCAAGGAAGCTGTCTAACAAACCAGCCCCAACAAGGTTCTTCTCTGTCTGTGAATCATGAAATCAAATCTTCTGTTCACACAAAAGGACATTTTGGATTGAATAACTTACATCGAAACTATGAAAATAGGAGAAACTTATTTCTGGAAAACTCAAAGCGGCTAAAAGTCGGAAATTAAGGAAACATCTAAAATGATGTAAAAGCATGGGAATGCGGAACAAACAAATGTCCCTGTGAGATTCTGTCACAATCCTGTGGAGTCCTATACTTTTTAACTTCTGAAAGATAGTTGTCTTTTAAAAAAAAATCCCACAAATCGGCCCTTAGAGAATTTCAAAGAAATTTGAGTCAAAGCTGCCTTCTCCTTTTATCGCCATCACAATAAGAGTGATCGATGCATTCTTCAAAACTGAACTGCAGAGACATCTGGTTGCACATGTGATTAGCACTTTGAAATTTTCCTGACTTCCAGATGAGTTTGCTTAAGAGATCTGTGTTCGCCAGCGAATCACCATTTGTTGTTGGTACAACATCCCCCCCTTAGATTTTTTGAAAAAATATTGGGGCCCCTCCTCTGTTTTTTGAAAAAGGAAAATTTGCCCAAGGTTATCCGAACATCATAAATCTTTCCTTAGCTTTCCCCTAAAATGAATCTCAACTTTCCTTAAACTTTTCGAGTTGTGTTTTTTGCCTAAGTAAAACTCAGGATTTCGGGCCGCAACGGCAGAAAATTTGAGCTAATTTTGCCACCACGGCGGAAGAGTTAGTTCAAGCCTTCTGAAACACGGAGATAAAAGGCTAAGTCAAACCCGCGGCAAAAAAGTTACCTTAAAGTCTCCGAAAGGGTGAAACTTCTGATCAAGCAGGCCCACGGAAGAACGAATTCATCAAGTCTCTCCGCAACAGTGGAAAGGCTCGTCTATCTCTTCCGCACTATCAAACGTTGGCACATTTTCGGAAGAACTTGGCTAACTTTCCCGTTAAAGCGGACGAGCTCACATAAGTTTTCCGTGACACACTATTCCTCCGCAGAAGCATTTGGTCAATTCTCCCGCAACCGTGGGCAAAACTTGACTCTTTTTTCTGCTGAGGCAGAAGCCTTAACCTAACCTCTCCGATTTTGACGGTCGTATTTATTAAAAGGGGGATTGATTTGACCCATCCGTACACACCTTAAATCCCGTTTTGATGACTTACAACCACCATACTAAATGCTCGCACGTACCGTTTTGAATTTATAGGGTGTAAACCTCGTTAACATCCTGTTGTCACTTGTCACTCGGAGTTTCTTCCCGTTTCTGTTGAAAGTTACGAGTAGCGCCCCAGGCTTGTGAGCTCTGCAACAGACGTAGGCACTTCCAGGTTAGTATCTTCATGAACCCTATGTTGTGGTATTCGGCTTGTGTAAAAGACATGATCCATTGTCCTTTTCTAAACCATCCTGTGTGCACCTGACTCAAACTTTAAATCTTTAAGCATCGACGTAAAAGCTCTTACCCATTGAATCTAAGGTTTTTTAGGAAGCATGTAATGCCGATGCAAATGGTGTACGGATATGATAGAAAGTAATGAAGCTTTAGGACTCATAATCACGATTCCTTAAGAAGAGACCCTTACTATCTTTGTTCCTTTCTACATACCATTGATAAGAGACATGACCAATTTCTACGCGGAATGCAGAGGGTAATCGACCACTTTGCTTGCTACATTTAGAGCTCTTAATTCAGAAGCAGAAAGACCTTATATACAACAGGCGAAACCAGGCCCTACAACCTCAAGGCGCCCACTACTTAATTGTTAGAAGAACCAACAACGTGCCTCCTCTCGTAATAAATAAACCACCCATTAGACCAACCCTGCCCATTCTCGCACCAAGTTATAAGCTTTTTTGCAACCGTCGAGTCTGCGCCTTGCCACACTTTCAAGCCGATTGTGCCTTGTCTTGTGTTATAAGAACGTAGAAATCCCAGGCTCACCTCGTGATCATTAGTTCATGGTTGCAATATCAAACGGCAGAGGTAACTGAATTTAAATTAGGGCATCTGAAACAATTGTTTTGTTTTAGAAAAGAGAACAGTAATCAAACATAAGTTAGCATTTAGATCTCATCATTGTCAAAGAGACACTAGTTTGGGTTGATAAAATCATGTCATACATGCGTATTCATGTTTAATTGTTGAACATGATTTTCAAAATGGCTAAAGGTGGCAAGAGAAAATCGAAGGCAGTCGACGAAAGCACAAGAATAGAAACAACGTTCCAGGATACCAAGTGCACTACAGGCGTGCCTCCAGAAGTAAACTGGGGAGATGTCTACCGCATGATAAGAGATCAGGACTTCCCTAAGGCTCTTCTTGAGGAGGAATGTTTATATCAGAACATCCGGAACTCCTGTATATCCAAGGTGGCCACACTTCCAGAACTTTTCCTATGCTCAGAAGTAATTGGATGGGTGTTGCAACATGTGAATACCGAGACAAGAGTCATAGTAGATAGCATGGGAAAGGCCTTTGCTTCATTTCACTCGTCTTATATCTCAACGGCCTACAAATTACCCAAAGCACAGCAGCGGCTTGATGATGCATGGTTGGAAGGGATCCAGATGGATAATCTAGACATGGAAAAAAGGTTGTTAATTGCAAGCAAGGAAATCAGAAGAAAAGATAGTGAGGAGTATGAGGTTCAGAATCTGAGGCCTCCTTTAAGACTGATCGCTCTCATGTTAAGAAGAATCTTCGGGAGACCCTATGGGACGATGTTTATGCTACAATGGGTCCCCATCATCCACTATGTATTCTTCAAAGGGACAATCTTCAACTGGGCTGATATCATCTCAGACAGTCTGTCATCAGCTATAACAATGGCACAAGAAGGGTTAGTGGAGAGGAAGGAAGAATTTTATCTGGCTTCCTACCTCATAGATTGTATCGTGGAAAAATGTCTCTTTCCCAAGTTGGGATGCATGTGGAACTCGGCAGAGGGCTCAGTGTTCATTGCCTACAAAATATTTTGGGCTCAAAATTACAAGAGGGATTACAAGCTCATTTGCGAGGAGTTCATTATACCTCTTTATTAATTAATATTTAATGAAGAACCCAACTGCCTGTCTGAGAACGCCATGGAAGCTTTGGAGAAATATGGTGATTTCTATTTTTCTCCAGAAGGTACCTACATAAGAATGTACGGAGGTTCCAAAGCCTCGTATATTCTACAAAGATACGCTACGGATTATATAGTCCACAAGGAGATGGTAAGGCAGGTATTCATTGATGGAATGGGTAATACCCTGTATAAGGCCAAGAAAGCTACTTTTCCTCCCTTACCCTTCCATGTCGGGGCCTATAAGTTTTCAGGAATTGCAACCGTGAAAGAGTTTGTTGCAGAGTTGAGGAGCTTTCCTTTTGGAGAAAGGATTTTTCACAGGAATGATCGACAGGGAAAAATTGCTCAACATTGCAAAGAACTCTCCACTCCCTGTGAGTATGCCAACTTTTATGATCCACAAGAGGAAACATATAGGGGGATCAACAAGCTCGTAAAACATGTAAGATCGGACTCATATAGGAGATGAGCTATACCGAGCATATGTTATCCTCTTCAAGCTCGTAAAACAACAAATAGGTACTCGTCCATCATGTCGGGGGAAAATTGGAAATGAGTCAAGTTTATCTTGTTCGAAGCTTGTTAGTCGTCACCTTTGAACATGGCATGCGTCTGTCCCTTGTCTCCTTTTGGGTATTTATCTGTTCTTGCTGAGTTATGGTCATCATCTCGAGTTGTCTCTTTGGCCATGATCCTACTCATCGTGTATTTATTCTCTGCTATCTATAATCTCTGCTGCCAGGTTCTGCTTCATGCCATTATATGTTCAAAGGGTTTGCGTTTCTCTAAGTCATCTACTATGTCAAGTCTTCCGTTGTGTCAGTACATGTTATTTTGTTCCATTGCTACATACTATCTCTCGTTCCGATTTTGTGTTGATGATGTGGTAATCATTATGGCCCACCTTCGACGAGTCTATTCCTATCGATTCCAAATCACTATCCAGGAATTAGGCTTAGGAGTCAACCATCAGTACCTGCATGCCTCAATGGCAGGTTTCCTCGTGTTCGACAGTAGGTTTCCATCATTGACCTCTGATCGAATAATCTCACGAGTGCTCGACATCAACTCATCTATTCGCATTTCGTTGAGATGTACTACAGATACCTTGGGGATCATTGTCATCATTGGTGATTTCCCTCGCATTTGTTAACGGTTCACATCATTGAACGGTAATCAAATGGTTTCTACCATGTTCGACTTCAACACCTTGTAATCACATGGCTAGATTCATATCGTTTGGGATCAGGTAGAAGACCCTGGACACCTTTTTATATATTGATTACATCCAGGCTACGATGGCGATTCTCTGATCAGGTTTCAACCTAGTCATTACGTTGAAGACCTCACTCTTGTATTGTCACATAGATCCACTTATGTATTGGTCGTGGCTGTGTCATTATTGTCTCATGGATCTACAATTGTTCACAGTAGCCATGATTTGTCTACAGTCTATATCATCTCAGTACTCATGGATCTGCAATGTATTGGTCGGCATCCATGCTTTGAGTCAATTGTTTTCGAGCATGGGAATTCCCACCTCGGTGGTATATTTGACATTTTGTTTCTGTTTCATCTCCTCATTGTTCCCCTCGATGCTATCTTCGTAAAGTATTTGTAAAGTCTTTCGGCCATCAGTCTCTTTTGACCTCACCCTTTAGGGGGCATCTGTTATACCTCAATATTACACACTAAACCCTAGTGTCGCATACTTACACCAAGTGACCCAAATGACACTTCCCCTTAATGGTCATTATACATTACTGGTACCCTCCTTGGTCTCATCTGGACACCCAGGAGTGAAGTCTATTACCTGAATACCGAAGACAACATCTTCCTTGCCACGTGTCACCCAATCTGACCCAATATGAACTAATTATCGTGCTTTGCACATCTGTTGGGGTGCGACAATTAGGGTTGCCGCACTATGCTCCGACCCTGGGGTGCGACAATGCCGCGTTATGCTCAGACCCAGGGGCACAACAATCCTGTTTTATCCTTTTTCTCTATGGGTCTTGGATCTCATCTTTCGAGAGATTTTCTTGGGATTACCAACTTTGATTCGATCCCAACCCCTCTCTCTGTTTAGTAGGCCCGATCCACTAAACACTCATTAGATCCATTTTACTCTCCTTTTGGTTAACCCTTCCAAACACTATAAAGGAGAGGCCTTTCATGGGCTAAAGGGAGGACTTTTGGGGCATCCAACCTATGATCTTGAGACTTTTACAGAGATAGATAGAGGAAGGACTTGGAGCTGAAAGTTGGCTTGGACATAAAGCAACCATTGTAAGCATCTTCAAGTTGTAATAAAGTTAACTTGTCTTGTTTCCCAATTCATGTGTGTTGATTGTGTTTCAATTTCATGATTTGTATCTAGCTAGATTTGGATTCTAACTTGTGATTCAAAGATCTTGGAGAATTGTATATGCTTGTGCGTTATCTAATCTTAACAGGCTCATCACAAGGACTTCGGGATCTGAATGACGAGCGGAACAAACATCAAGAGTGAAAGGTGAGTTACTTTCTCTCATGCTCTTCAATACATAAACTCTAAAATGCTTGTTTAATCTAGGATTCAAGATCGCATTTGTTTCATTTTTGTCTTAGCATAGAGTCAGTCTATCTTGCTTTATCGTAAGAGGGCTTCTTCTTACCCGTAGGAATAAATATCTACAACATACACGAGTATCAGGATTTGTTTCCAGCGAAGTTCTCCGAAATGAAAGGAATTTTGGGCGACTTGGGAGTCATCAAGAGACCTCTCAAACCAGGTGTGAATCCCATCAAGCAGATGCCTTATAGATTGAATCCCATATACAAAGAATGAGTCAATGCAGAACTCGACAAGATGCTTGATGTGGGAATCATTGAGCCAGTGGAAGAATCCGAGTGGATAATCCCTATGGTTATCCAGGACAAAAAGACCAAAGGAGAAATCAGAATCTGTGTGGACCTCAGGAAGCTGAATGATGCTTCGCTACATGACCCATTTCCTACTCCATTTACAGATGAAGTACTAGACAACGTGGGAGGAAATGAGGCCTATTCTTTCACTGATGGATTTTCTGGTTACCATCAAATCAGAATTGATGAAGCAGATAGGCATAAGACCACATTTGCTACTGAATGGGGATCATATCAGTATATAGTGATGCCATTTGGTTTGAAGAATGCACTAGCTATATTTTCCATAGTTGTGGTGGTCGCCTTCAAGGATTTTATCCATAAGTTCTTAGAATTCTATTTTGACGATTGGACTGTCTTTGGTTTATTGAAGAACCATTATGAAAACCTAAGAATGATGTTAGCTAAGTGTAGGCAACATCAAATCTCCTTGAATTTGAAGAAATGTATTTTCTGTGTACCCTATGGTATACTACTGGGACACATTGTGTGCAAGCAAGGTTTGATGGTTGATCCTGCGAAGATCGCAGTGATTGTGAATTTACCTGCACCTAACTCAGTAAAGAAACTTCGCACAACATTGGGACATACCGGATATTACAGGAAATTCATCAAGGATTATGCGCAGATAACCGTGCCAATGGAGAAACTTCTGAAGAAGGAAACACAGTTCATCTGGAACGTAGACTGCGAGACGGGACTAGACACATTAAAGGAGGAAATGGTAATTGCACCGATCCTTGTTTTTCCATATTGGAACAAGAAATTTTACGTACATGTTGATGCTTCATCTATAGCATTGGACATTATGCTTGCTCAACCAGGTGAAGGGGGAATTGATCACCCCAATGCGTTTTCAAGCAGAAAGATATCTGTAGCTGAAAAGAACTACACAACCACAGAAAGAGAGGGCTTATCTATGGTTTACGCACTCCATAAATTCCGGCACTATTTTCTGGGTGCACATTTCTCCATGTACACTGACCATTCAAATTTAAAGTATCTGGTCAATAAGCCAGTGTTAGGGGGGAGAATATGCAAATGGTTGTTACTTTTCCAGGAATATGACTTTGAGATTATTGTTAAGCCAGGCAGACTGAACCTAGGACCTAACCATCTCTCAAGGATTGAGTCAGGTGAAGAACCAACTAATCTTGAAGACAATCTGCCTAATGCACAGTTATTTTCCATACAGATCGCAGACAACTATTACAAAGACATTGCCGAATTTTTGACTACGCGATTGGCACCCAAATAATTTACTACACAGCAGAAGAAGCAACTAGTATTCAAAGCAGCAGAATTCACTATCATAGCAGGACAACTATACAAGTTGGGACCAGATGAAGTGCTGCGTAGATGCGTGTTAGAGCATGAGAATCCATTTATATTGGCCGAGGCACATTCAGGTGTCTCTGGAGGTCACTACGCAGGAAGAGCTACTACGCAGAAGATATTAAGAGAAGAGATATGGTGGCCTACAATCCAAAAAGGTTCAAAGGAGCATTGCCAGAGTTGCGATGTATGCCAAAGGACTGGAAAGCCATCGCGCAGAGACGAAATGCCATTAAGACCACAAATGACACTACAAGCATTTGAAAAATGGGCTATTGATTTCGTGGGACCTATCAACCCACCGAGAAAAAGAACCCGTGCAAGATACATTATCACCGCGACTGATTATGTCACCATATGGGAAGAAGCTAAAACAGTGAAGGACTATAGCATAGTTACTGCCGTGCAGTTCATCTTCAGGAACATCATTACCAAATTTGGATGCCCGAAAAATTCTAATGAGTGATTAAGGGACTCACTTTTTGAACAAAACTATTGAAGCCCTTACTGAATAGTTCCACATCTACCATCAGAGGAGTACACCGTACCACCATAAGCTAATGGCACTGTTGAGGCTTTCAACAAGGTGTTGGAAAATGCGCTCACTAAAGTATGCAACACAAACATAGATGATTGGGATATGTGCATTCCAGCTGTCTTATGGGCTTACAGAACAACTTGCAAGAAGTTGACTGGACATACACCTTTCAGGTTGACATATGGACAAGAAGTTGTGATGCCTATGGAGTATATTGTACCAAGCTTGAGAATCGCTGCATCCATGGACAGGGTAGATGAAGAGACATTGCAAGAGAGGCTTCTACAGTTGGTTGGTTTGGAAGAAGATCGCTTCATTGCAGGCTTTCACCAGCAAGTGCAGAAGGACAGAGAAAAAGCATGGCATGATCGCCATATCAAGCACAAAATCTTTCAGTTAGCCACGTTAGCCGAAGACAACTTACCAGGACTAGTTAATGGAAGTATACTAAAACCCTATAGGGATAGTACTACTTCGCAGAATCCTCAATGATAAGAAAAGCAGGAAACTTCTAAGTGTCAAGTACAGTTGAAATTGGGCATTAGATATTGAGTAGTCTGTACACAGTTTTGGTCCGATACACGAAGATCGATGGAAAGGATACATCTACCACGCAGAACTAGTAGAAAGTGAAGCTGTGCAAAGAAAAAAAAAAGAAGAAGAAAAGAAAACAAAAGAAAAATGAAAGGAAAAGCACGTAGTTGCGAAGTTCAAAAGGAAGCTACGCAAATCAAAAGAAACAGGACGAACGCGAAGACTGGTATGAAAAAAAAAGTTGCGAAGGACACAGTTGTGAAGCTAACCGCAACTTATAAAGAATTCGCTACCAATATAGATCAACAAGGAGAAGAGCAGCCCAATGACCCTATGTCAAGTGGCTCGGGGACGAGCCACATGTAAGTCTTAGGGGCCTGTTGGGATCAACCCAAGTTAAGGATTTTTTGTGCAATACCGTTTTGGAGCTGCAAAGTTACAGTGCAACGCAGCAAGGTAAGAATAACCGCGCGATGAAGATTCATCATCGCAAAGTTCCAGTTCTGCGAAGATTCAGCATGGCAGAGTTTTGGACGGAAAACGGTATAAATTCCGGTGAGACCGATCGGTGGTCTATTTTGGTTAAGATACTCCATGATTCCCAGCAGGCAGGTAAGGAGAGGCGAAGAAGGAAAGCGACTAGTTGCACGAGAAAAGGTAGCACTACGTGAACTGACCGCATGAATTCGTTAGAGAAGGAATGACGGGATGAAAGAGACCCGTCGACATGTGCTCGACAGAGGGGTTGAAAGCGACGTGACCACGCGCAGAAGGATGGCCACGATGACAAGTTGCTATCAGAGCCTAACAGTTTTGGTTAGCGGGGTAACCGCACCAGTTTTGGGGAACCTTAGGGTTTTCGAGCCCATCATGAATGTAAATATGTGACCTAAGGGCACGGTCTGTAAAAGGGCATAGTTTGTAAGGGAAAGGGTTGAATCTCTAATATTCATAGTGTTTATTGTTGAATATTGATGTCTGTTGAGAGACTGCGTGTAAAAAGGCTCTGCTGTTGTGTGTGCAGAGGCCTACTGAAGAGAGAAGAGAGTCTGCAGTTGAGTGCGCAGACTGGAACTGTTGTACCCTTCCCAGTGATAATATAACAACAGTTCCTATGGACGTAGCTCCCATCCTGGGGGTGAACCACATTAAATCCTTGTGTATGCGATTGGATATGTGTTTGCATCTGGGTATTTGCTTTGATGAATGGTTAAATTCTTGTTTATAACTGAATGTATATTCACTTTTGTATGTATTTGCCATAAAGATAAAGGATGGGAGTAATATGTTAAGTGCTAAACATGTATGCCTCATATGTGAATGTGCAAGTATTTCTAAGTAAGATGAATGCATAAGTTGACTGGGTAAACACTTAAGCTAGTGAAGTCTGTATAGTGCGATTCCCTGAAGCGCATCACCAAAAGTGCGATGTTACATTGTAGTTCATCATGTTGTAAAGTTTGCAAGGTTTACAATCTATATGCTTGTTGAATGCCTAAGTTTGCATTAAGTTAAGTCCATCGAAGTTGTGCGACTACTGAAGAGGAAGCACAATCCTCAATTGCGTTGCCCTGTTGCTAAGAAGTCACTCTGCATCGCGTAGTGCTTGGATGCGCAATAGCACAAGCCTTAATCGTGAAGCAGGTGAACTTCTCACAGTACACCATTTTGTTGAAGCGCGCTTCACCCAGTTGTGGAATGTTGATTCTGCAACCTCCCCATAACTTCGCCTCGGGAGAGACCTTAGTCTGCTCGCAGATTGTTGCCGAAAGGGCCGATGAAAATGGGTTTGTTGGTTTCCTGAACCGTACAGAACCGGGGTCTATCAAGTGAACTTAAAGAACATATAAAGAGCCAGCATAGCTCAATATCCAAGCCATGACCAAGTTTTAGTGTCAAATAAAACCCCAAGTTTCAAGTCATAATCCGAGCTTTCACCTCATCAACTAAATGTCGAGTCAATGATGCAAGCACCAAAGAGAGCACCAACGGGGATGGCCATGTGTCATAAGTCAAGCACAATGCATTGGAGGGTCGTATAATCATCAATGTATATAAAATGAAGCAATTGTTCTTACCATGCCAATGTGAGATTATTCCTCACAATGCAAAATAAAAAATGTTGAAATCGCAAATACCACAACATCACCCTCTCTCAAGTGCACATATGGAATGCAGAGAAAACTTTCCTGGATTTCGTAATGACATCAGAGGACCTTATTTGATGGATAGGATGTGGTGATGAGTAAAAATTTAGGGTGTTGAACTGTTTCATGAAGATATATAATGAGCACAGTATTCCCGCATCATTCTACGTTCCAAAAGGGAAAAGTTATACCCTTTGGATCCATGGATGCATCCTTTGAAGCCAGTGGATATTTGAATTTTTTTTTGTAGTGTCCCCATTTTGATCCTTAGGGTTTATTGGCTTCAATGCAAAATATTGTATACATATAATGTGTGTTTTCCCTAGTGTGGAGCTCAAGGCCAAGGCCCCACTAGAGGATGTTCAGGTTTTAGTTAAAAGGAAAGTATTTGGTATTTTGGTAACCATCTGCTAGTAAGCCATGGAAGATGTAAATGGTACCATGTAAATAAAAATACCAAGGGTTGGCTATGGAACACAACTAAATGAGGGGGCTATGTGTATCCACTAGGGAGTGGTGAGGGGGTTGTGGGATTGAACCTTAGGCTTCCATTTGTCACCTTGAGAACCCATATGACTATCCTAGCTACCATTGAATGCTACTGTAAGGAGGTGGGTGAGGATCACTATTCATGAGGTCGATGGAGTATGGGACTGCCCTGAAATATGTAAGGCAGGGTATGGGACTCTGTCTTGCTTGCCCCATAAGACACTCTACCTCGTGGAGGATGTATTCCTCATCCCCAGACCTTGGTTGATCACACAGGCATCAATTGAACCCTTACGAACCTCATTCATCACGCATCATAGAGCGAGTAGGGAAGAAGGAATAAAATCACGAATCTGTGTAAGCTCGAATTCGCAGAGTCGAATGTCCACACAAACACTATGTAGGAAGAAAACCACAGATTAGACCCTAGGGATAAGTTACAGAACATGATTAGCTTGGAGAACCCATGAGAGCACCTGAATCTGATGGCAGAAGATCGAGTTGCGGGATAGAGCTTCGGCCGCAACTCTGAGAAGGTTTCAGTTGGAATAACAGAGAAGAAGGTTAGACAGAGGTTGGATATGCTTGATAACCCAACTTTATGTTGGCATAGCATTAGGGTGGAGCACTGACTATGAGTGAGCCCATTTATCCCTCCTTAGTGGATACATAGCCCCAGCTCGGGGGTGGTCTTTGAGATTTGAAATAATACAGGCTGGGCAAAGACCTATGGTTGGGTTGGAATGTTTCAAACCATAGCCATTTTGCTTGGATGTTCAAGGAGAAAGATAAGTGTTCCTGTGTTAATATTATACCCATTCCATGTGTTTTTATCCTTGCAATGGTTAACTAGTAATGACTGTTATTGATGGCAGATGGGTGTGTGAATAAGGTCTCATTTCACTGTGTGCTAATATGGCTAACTTCTGATGTGTGTGTTAATTACCTTGTTCTTTCACCTTTACATTATTTATATTATGTTAGTATTCATAGGTATCTAGGCTTGAGGAATGGGACTAAGCCTCTGCATGCTTTCATCAATCTTCCTGGGAGGAATATGTGCATGTATTCCATTCTATGTGTGTGTACAAGGTTTCATCCCCCTGTGTTCCTTGATGTATGAATTCTGCATATGGGAACGACTTATTATGTTGCTGCATGTTTATATTTTCATTGGTGTAATGTCCCTAGATTGTTCATTGATGAATTAGGGATAAGTCTGGTAAATATGAAGGACACTCCATCCAGGACCTGGTAAAAGAAGGGGAACCCCTGTGGACTGGGTGAAGGAGAGAAGACATGGCAGAAGTGGAGTAGAGCTTCTAGAGGGTGGTGAAAGAGATAACGATCGGGTTTAAGGCCATCTTTGGAGTGGGATGAGTGCAGGAACAAAGTCCTTAGAAGTGGATGAAGATTAGGTAGCTGCATAGAGCTCTCCAAGAGCTTTCCAATGGTACCATAATTTCCCTATTTGGCTTAAGGATGAGGAAGTTATAAGCCTGAGAGGTTTGCAGTTGTAGGGGGTGTGGCTCCGCATTTCCGAATCCCCTAATGTGGTTGTGGAGGCTAGGGACAAACCTTAGATTTGCGTGTATAGACTTCTGCCTTTCTGCACCCACAAAGCGGAATTCGAATTGCATAATTTAGAAGGGGAAATCTTCCGGGAAAGTGAATTTGGCTTCCGCATTTCGAAATATCGCAATGCAGATTGCAGATTGCGGAGGTGAAGTTTTCCCTGGGCAGTGGTTGGAGGTTTCCGCATTTCCGAATCCCACAATACGGATTGCGGAAGGGGTTTGTTGTTTTTTTTTTTTTTTTTTTTTTTTTTTTTTTTTTTTTTTTTTTTTTTTTTTTTTTTTTTTTTTTTTTTTCGGAGTCGTGATTTGGGATTCCGCATTTCTGAATCCCGCAATGCAGATTGCGAATTGCGGAGGTGAAGTTTTCCAGGGTGGTGATTTGTGGCTTCCACATTTTCGAATCCCGCAACATGGATTGCAGATTGTGGATTGCGGAATTGCAGATTGCAGATCAAAGGCCATTGCGGTTGTGTGTAAAAATGGATGGATTGGAAGAAAAAAAATGTATCAGGATGCCTCCCATCGCCTCTGAAGGACACGAAGGCGACCGGGGACGTGTCAGAGTGGTATCAGAGCCCAAGTTACAGCACTGGGGTTGCTTGGGACAAAGCTAGAAGTCTACAGGCGTGTTAGAGCTATGGAAGAACATAGATCGGGACCAACGACCGTGTAGTATTTCAACTGGGTGCAACCCGACAGCCAACAGAGACAGTCTAATTAGCATAGAGAGGCTGATTTGGTTCCAGCTGGGCATCTAGCCCTCTGCTTGGCTTCCACATGGATAATTGTAGTGATCAAGGAGAGCTACAGAAGGCTGACAAAGTCATACAATTGGACCAGCTATGACATGAACGAGGAAATCCCATGCTTGATAAGGGATTGGAAAGGGGGAACTCCTTAACCCTGCCATGTTCTTGTATTTATGTTTTGTGAGCTTTATATACATAAAATTAGGGCATGAGAATGCCAAAGATGCAAGTGATTAAATAGTTGAAGTACATATGCACTAGTGAGCATGCTACTAGGTATTTCATAGTGCATGAGGTGATGTTTATTGCATGCATATGAGGTTGCATGTTGGTAAAACTAGTGATGTTTTGCATATGCAGTGAGCTACTTAGAACAATTAGGGTGGTTAATAATCATTATTGGTGTTGGTATGGGTTGTAGGACCAAAGACAACAGAAGCATGGCTAAAATGTACATGATGTTGTTGCATGTGACCTTCAACCCTATGAGAAAGGTTAGTGCAACAAATCTGTGATCATGAGGATTGATGGAAGGACTGTGTAGTCCATGGTAAGAGGCTAGATCGATGAGGTAACACCAAAGATGCTAATGGGAGCCATGCAGGTATGTTTTCTTTGTGCAAATGGTACAAGTGTTGAAAGGGAATTGGGTAAGAATCCCTTGAGCCATGTTTACTAATTGTAAAATGGTATGCATGTAAGATGAATGCATTCATATGACAGTAGATCATGCCATGTGTATGGTGGTATGGGTTGAAAAGCAAGCAAGTGAGGACATATGGTCCTATTGTGGTATTGCTTTAGTGATACACAAGCCACCCATGAATTCCCTATTGGTGTTAAATTAAGATGAAACATCTTTTCCAACAACCAAGGAGTGAGAAAACTCATGATGTGTTGTTGAGTGGAGAAGGAAGCCATCAAATGGACAACCAAATGATTAGGGAGAGGGTTGGGCATGGCGTTGGAGCATTGGCCATAATTTCCAACTTACCATGGTAGGAAACTTGTGTAGGCACAAGGATGTTCTTGATCAATGTTGTAGTGCATTGGGTGCATTAAGTAAATGTACATTAAAAGATCTTGTAAATATTGTGGTTATGTATTGAGTAAAGGCATATAAAAAGAAAAGTTTTTGTAAGTGTTGTAAATGTGCATGCATGAGTGTGGGTGCACATGTTGGGATTCATTGCATGAATGCATGGTTGTGGTGTATGTTCTAACGCAAATTAAATAATGGATGAGAAGATGAATTGATGATAATACTGGAATAATTTCATGAGCTGCTATGAATACAGGAGAAAGATTATATAGAGGTAGTCACAATGAGTGGGCTACCAGAATGCTCTATGGAAGGACAAAGTTGCATATAAGATATGGCTGGGAAGTAATGGGCATTTAAATTTTAAGTTGGTTGCATAGATGATGTGATTGTACCTTGCAATTTTAGTATGAAGTAAATGTGTTTTGGTGATATTGAAATGTTAACAGCTGAAAGTGCTTGAATTATTAGGTGTTATAATTCTGAAAATCACTTCAGTGATTGTGGCATCGATGAAAATGTTATGTGCTTGAACAAAAAAAAACTTGCAAAGTGTTTGGATGATTTAAGTTGCAGATTTCAGGTGGATTGTCCTGGACAAGGCCATGTGGGTAAGTCCATCTTAGAGGCTGGGATCTACCATGCAAAAGGAGCCAAACAATATGAGCATAGACTCATGGTCAAACAAATCTAATTTCTGTAGTAGACAGAAATGCAAATTCATGCTGAATTGAATTAATTTATTAATGCCATTGAATGATTATGGAAAACAGATTTGAATTTGATTATTAAGTGTTCCTGGCTGTTTGGCTTGTATAGAACTATGTCATGAGGACATGTTGTAAATGGTTGTTTGGGTATGGCAACATGCATAAAACCCTCATGAAAAGAGTGGTGCCACTTACAAGAGGCCAAACAACATGAGGATGTTCCAGCTGAACTTCATGTTGATAGACAATGTAGATAAGTGTTCTGTAACCCTAGCTGAAAGGGACACATGTCTAGTTACTAGAGTTCCTTTGCATAGCATGCTTCTATTTTATTTCTATTACTTCAGGCCGCTTAAGTATGATTAGGGCCTACATGGCTCACATTGAAAAGGGGTGCACACCTTTCTGGTGCTGGGTTATGATAGGGTTGTCAATATTGACTACACCCTAACGGAATGGACGCATTCCTGGTGTTTCAATGTTTGATAGTGAATGTTATGAAATATGTTTACAATTTTGGAGTAGGGATATTGATGAGCTTGCTTATCCATCTTGTGTTGTGAGCTTAAACAGATGCAAATGGTGCTGCACACTAAAGAGAAAAGTGAACAAGGGTTGTTATATGATTGATAAACCCAATCGGTGTACTAGCTTGGCATTGGTTGTTTGGATGTTGCGGTGGTCTTGAAGAAGGGTTGTTGTATGTCTGTTAAAACTAGTCGGTGTACTGGCTTAACATTGGTTGTTTGGATGTTGTGGTGGTCTTGAAGAAGGGTGGTTGTATGCCTATTAAACCCAGTTGGTGTATTGGATTGGCATGGGTTGCTTGGATTTTGTGGTGGTCTTGAAGAAGGGTGGTTGTATGCTTGATAAACCCAGTCGGAGCACTGGCTTAACATATTGGTTGATGGAATGACTGATAAACCCATTCAGTGTGCTGGCTTGGAAATGGTTGTTGTATGCTTGATAAAACCAAAAGAAGGATTGACTTAGCATATTGATTGGTGAAATGCTTGATAAAACCAGTCAGAGGACTGGCTCATCATATTGGATAATGCAATGCCTGATAAACCTAGTTGGAGTGCTGGCTTGGCATTTTCTATTTGAATATTTTGGAGCAGCATTTGTGTTGGCCAAGCATTCATTCCAAAGGTGATCCAAGGCTTGTAAAGTAAAGAAGGAACCCGTGGAATAGCGAAGAAATGTCCAATGCATATAAGTATTTAATTTTCATCTATTTCTTATTCTGAATAATGATTTTTTTTTCATGTACAAGTCTTATAATAACCAAGCTGATACACTGTTGTTTCTTTGTTGGAAACCAAGGTCATTGCAAGAAGCAAGAACGAGGAAGTCATCCTAAGGATGCATGTGGACATGTGATTGTCGTAGAAAGCTCATCATGACCAACAATGGGAAGATGGTGCTAGTGGACTTGTGTGGGTCCTAGCAGCCAAAGGTTATGTGGGTAGACCATGGGGAGGGGTTCCCTAGTTGAGAGGCCCTGGACAGACCTCAAACACTAAGTTTCATAGCCAAAACAAGAAAGGGAAAGTCAAGCATTCACATTGAAGTGAAAGAGGCTAAAGGCATGGAACCACATAGGTGGTGTAGCTCCAGATTGGAACAAGACTAAGAGGGGGAAACTCTTACTCTTCTCTTTCCTTTTTACTGATACATATTAGAAACAAAAGATTGTGAATGCATGTTATGACTGGAAGTGATTGTGTTTATTGCTTGAAATAAATTATGAATGCTGAAATAGTAAAATTCTTGTGAAAGGATGAACATGAATGGGTTCATGTGTATGTTGGGCAAGCATGAGATTTCCATGTCAATTGGGCAATAATTAACTGATTTTAATATTTATATTATGCTTGACCTAACAGAATTTGCAATGATGAATTTCACAGGTGAGAAATTGAAATCAGTTGGTTGCAGCTATTGCAAGACCAATTGACCATGGCAGTAGACCAAAAGCTACTAGATTTGGTTGAGAATCTTCTTCAAACAATTGAAAAAACCCAAGAAAATATTGGAGAGATGCTCAAGCTAGAAGCAACAAAATGAGCTGAACCACAAGGTTTTGCAGGGCTCTATTAGTCTGCAAAAGGAGGTAAAAAGCATTCTAAAAACAATCAGCAGTGGAAAGGTCAGTGGATCAATGAAGAGGCATTCATCCAATCGGTCCACTAAGAAACGTTCCAAGTGGGAAGACTCAAAGGAAATTGAGCAGGCAAAGAAAAAGAAACCACTAGGATGTTGGGAATGTGGAGGAAATCATTAGCTTCGCAACTGTCCAACAAGGAACAACAAGAGAGATAGCAGCCATGAAGTTTTTAGACTTTCAAATCAGTTGGAAAATCAAAGCCAACTGGAGCAGCTTGTGGAAGCCAAAGGACTTGGTCCTGAAAGTTGAAAGTAAAAGGGTAAAATGCAGGGCAGACCTGCAACACTTTTGTAATTTTGGGCATGTGAAGACTGCATATATATTCCTAAGTATTGGAACACCGAGGATGGTGTTATTTGAAGGGGAGGGGAATTGTAATGTCCCCATTTTGATCCTTAGGGTTTATTGGCTTCAATGTAAAATATTGTATACATGTAATGTGTGTTTTCCCTAGTGTGGAGCTCAAGGCAAAGGTCCCAATAGAGGATGTTCAGTTTTAGTTAAAAGGCAAGTATTTGGTATTTTGGTAACCATGTGCTAGTAAGCCATGGAAGATGTAAATGGTACCATGTAAATAAAAATACCAAGGGATGGCTATGGAATGCAACTAAATGAGGGGGCTATGTGTATCCACTAGGGAGTGGTGAGATCGTTGTGGGATTGAACCCTAGGCTGCCATTTGTCACCTTGAGAATCCCTTTGACTGTCCTAGCTGCCATTGAATGCTACTGTAAGGAGGTGGGTGAGGAGCACTATTCATGAGGTCGATGGAGTATGGGACTGCCTTGAAATTCGCAAGGAAAGGTATGGGAATCTGTCTTGCTTGCCCCATAAGCCACTCTACCTCATGGAGGACGTATTCCTCATGCCCAGACCTTTGTTGATCACACAGGCATCAGTTGAACCCTTACGAACCTCATTCATCACGCATCATAGAGCGAGCAGGGAAGAAGGAAGAAAATCATGAATCTGTGTAAGATTGAATTCGTAGAGTCGAAATTCCATAGAAACCTTGCGTAGAAAGCAAACCGATGGAGAAAACCATGGATCAGAACCTAGGGATAAGTTACAAAGTGTGATTAGCTTAGAGAACCTATGAGAGCACCTAGATCTAATAGCAGAAGATCGAGTTGTGGGACAAAGCTTCGGCCGCAACTCTAAGAAGGTTTCAGTTGGAATAACAAAGAAGAAGGTTAGATAGAGGTTGGATATGCTTGATAACCCAACTGTATGTTGGCTTAGCATTAGGGTGGAGCCCTAATTGTGAGAGAGCCCATTTATCCCTTCTCAGTGGATACATAGCCCCAACTCGGGTGTGGTCTCTGAGAGTTGAAATAATACAAGTTGGGAAGAGACCTATGGTTGGGTTGGAACGTTGCAGTCCATAGCTAGTTTGCTTGGAGGTTCAAGGAGAAAGATAAGTGTTCCTGTGTTAAGATTATACCCACTCCATGTGTTTTAATCCTTGAAATGGTTTACTAGTAATGACTGTTATTGATGGCAGATGGGTGTGTGAATAAGGTCTCATTTCACTGTGTGCTAATATGGCTAACTTCTGCTGTGTGTGTTAATGATCTTGTTCTTTCACCTTTACATTCTTTATATTATGTTAGTATTCATAGGTATCTAGGATTTAGGAATGGGAATAAGCCTATGCATGCTTTCATCAATTTTCCTGGGAGGAATATGTGCATGTATTCCATTCTATGTGTGTGTATAAGGTTTCATCCCCTTGTGTTCCTTGATGTATGAATTTTGCATATGGGAATGACTTATTATGTTGTTGCATGCTTGTATTTTCATTAGTGTAATGTCCCTAGATTGTTCATTGATGAATTACGGCTAAGTTTGGTAAATGTGCAGGACACTCTAGCCAGGACTTGGAAAAAGAAGGGGCACCCTTGTGGACCAGGTGAAGGAGAGAAGACATGGAAGATGTTATACCTCAATATTACACTTGTCAACCCATTGTTGCATCTTTGTACCAAATACCATAGACGACACTTTCCCCTATTGATAAACAACCAGAACAGAAGACTATTGACTGAACACTAAAGACAAACCTTTTTCTATCTTCTGTCAACCCCACTTGGTCCTATTTACAAGTACTACCATGCTCTGCACATCCACTGAGGTGCGGTAGTCCGTACTACCGCGTTTTTCTCCTCCTCTGGGGTGAGATACTATCGCGTTCTGCTCAGACTTAGGGGCGTGGTAGTCCAGTTATAGCCTTTTTTCCATAGACTTTGGGATCTCAAACCCTCGAGATATTTTGTTGGGATTGCTGCCTTTGATTCGATCCCAACCCCCTCTCTGTTTAGCTGGCCTGATCCACTAAACACTCCATAGATCCACACTTCTCTCTTGTTTTTTAACCTTCCCACATGCTATAAAAGAGAGGCCTTCTATGAGCTAAGGGAGGACTTTTGGGGGCATCAAACCTATGATCATAAACCTTTTGTGGAGATAGATAGAGCTAGAAGCACTTGGAGTTGGAGGATTGGCTTGGACATCAAGCAACCTTTGTAAGCACTTGTCAAGCTTCTTAATAATATAACTTGCCTTGTTTTATATCTATATAGATTTGGAATTTAAATTGTGATTCAGAAGTATTGGAAGACTGCGTGTGCTTGTATGTTGTATTGTCTTAACAGGTCTATCGCGAAGACTTCATGATCAAAATTACAAGCAGGAAAAATGCCAGAATGGAGGTGAGTTACTTTCTCTCTTTCTCTCCAATGTAAAGACTCTGAAATACTAGTTCAATCCAGGATCCAAGATTACATTTGTTTCATTTTTGTCTTAGCTTAGAGCTAGCTTAATCTACTTTATCCTAAGGGAATTTCTCTTTATCCATAGGGAGAAATATCTGCAACAAAAACTGGCGACTTCACTGGTTTGAACCCTGTTTGATTGAGTTCTTTCACTTTTAGTCATCGTTGATTGTGATTTTTTTCTCTTCCTTCAAAACAGTAGTAGATTTTGGTCTTTATTGACCTCCATTCACCCCCCTTCCCTCTGCATTAGCTCTCTACTTCTGATCATTGAGTCCTATGGGTCCGCACACCCTTGAAAAGTCCAGAACTTTTCTTAAAGTAGCGCCCTCTCCATCCTTTTCAGCAGTATCGTGCCCCATAACTACCTACAGAGCGGTAGTACCACACCCTCCACACTATCTAGAACGCGGTAGTGTATCAGTACCGCACCTGGGGTTATGGAAAGCACGCAGTAGTCTTTGTATTTTTTTTTATCTTACCCTGTTTGGTTCCTACAAGTCATTTTTTGACCTTCTCTGCCTTGGGTTGATTTCCCTGTTGCTCCTTAACAACCTGCAAATCGCTTAGCTACAACATTGAACTTCCACTTCATTGTGTAAATCCTTGTAGACAACTCCAAAACTTTGGTTTCATAGTCAATTATCATCATATTTCCCAATTGCGCCTTGCCTACATACTCTATCAATGTTTAGCCAGTTGCAGGTCTCTTTGGTTTGTTTGTAGTTTTGTTTTGAGCTTGAATTCTTTGAGTTAGTGGCATCATTTGCATTTTGATCACCCCTTCATCCTTTTTGCATTAGCTTGATCCTTTCAGTATAATCAAGTTGTTGTCACCATTTTCTTTCCCTTGATTATGTACTTTTTAAGATCACATCGTTCTTACAAATATTATCTTTTCCATTACTACTAGCAAAATCATATTGGAAATTATCTTTTGAGAACATTGTTTTTCTTTTAGTTGAAAAGATCCAGTCATACTTTTGCACATTAGGAAGGGAACCAGTCATCTCTGTTTGCCACATAAATTCTCATTCTGAAGCATCATTGTTGTAGATTAGTTACAATTGAAATTAGTGTTTATTTCTGTAACATCCTGAAAATACCAATTTTTTTTTTTTTTTATAATAGCAATAATTGTCATGGTTATTTAATGGGAACATATAATTTAATTTGAATTCTTAACTAAGATAATTAATGATGATGACACGTCATATATCTCAAATAAATAAGATATAATTGTAATTGATGCTTTAGATTTAAGTGGGTGTTAATCTCCTTAACGACAAATCTTTTATGATTATGTATACAAGTACAGTTTACGGTTTTACTTAAGGTCTTGAAAGTGATTACTTGCTATACTATTGTGATGTTCTTGATGAAGTGCTGACGGTTTGTTTGTATGATGATGAAGGGGTCCTACGAGGTACCCTGTAGTTTACTTAGCTACATTTAGCTAAGGCATTTGAATCTCGTTTCCATGTGCAGACCGCAGGTAAGAAATCCTATAAGATAGCATATGTTAAGAGTACTTGTGTTTTTCAATTCATCGTCAATGTAATATTAGGATGCTAAGTACTTCCTTGCGACACCAGTTACTGTAGGTATGGATGCATGGTTCTAATCCTAGTTTAAAGTACTGTCTTACGAAGCTCTTCAATGTTATCATTCCATGTTGTCCAAAAGTTCTGTTATGATGCTATGCTTATTGTCATAAGACTACTGTCATTAATATTAAAACATCGATACTACTATCTATTAGGTATGCTATCATGAAGCTTGTAGAATAATAATTACACCTTCGAACTATCATCATACTTAGTGTCTATAGGTCGTAGACTACTCTATGTCATGTATTTATCATTTCAATACACATACAAAACTATAGAATGAAATAGATATATCTTATAGTTACTATTTATTTACATATTGCATGGACATGTTATTCAATTATTTCAATGCCTAATTTTAAACTTGAAACTATATAAAATATACACTACATATTACAATGTAATATGATATGGTTTTTAATATACAATGATATGATAAATAATAGCAATGTTATGCTTTTCGATATGCAATCCTAGCTATACTTTTAACACTATAGGATATTATCCTATGCAGACCATGAATACGATCTAAACAACCTTAGAAGGTTATGGCTTAAGCAGTAGTTTGAACTATGCTGTATGTATTAGCTCTTATCCTACGTGTTATTAACATATGTTAATGTATTCACCAAAGTCTTGATATTGAAGTGATGAATTGACGGGTAATAAATTTTCAGCTGCAGGTTGACAGGGTTATGATCATGTATTAAAAGTTCTAACCAAACTCCATAGTGGATAGTGTTGTTGTCAACCCACATAGCCCATCCACGTGAACTTTGATTTATAACATTGCTTGGAATCCTAGCTAGACATGGCTATTATAACGCCTCTCTTCCGAGCTGTACATGGTAATGATCACTAGCATGCATTGTTGGCAACATTGTGATTGTTTGTAATTAATGAGGTATTAATGCGAGGTTGCTCGGCTTTCAACGTAGCATTGTTGGCACCTTTCTTACCCATTGATCACACCGGATCTTGATCGTTGATTTGTGTAACCCTAACCTTGTTGTATGTAGTGGTAGCAAGTTTCTCAGGCTTTCATTGTTATGTTGAGTTGAGGCCGACAGGCTGCCAAAATGTAGGGTTGAAGGAAAATCCCTTCTAGGGTTTCGATTCTGTGACCTGTGAGATGTAGTTTTATTTTATAGTTGCAGACTTAGCTCCTTGCCATAGAGCCACGATACAGTAATGCGAAATGTGGTTTCTGTTAGCTGTTGAGAGTGGTTTTGTATTGGGGTTTGGATTTTCTTTCTGAAATCGTCTTCAGGGTTTTGAAATTGCGGTTACTGATGTTGCTACTAGACTTTGTTGTTCTTTTGCTGGTGTGGTGTGCCAATGACCCGAGCTTCAATTAGAAGGTAATGTTTATGATAATAAAAAAATACTATTTTGCTTAATTGTTTTCTTGTATCTTCTTATTTTTAACCCCTCGATGTGTAACCTTGCAGGTACCCTCTTTGTTGGAAGTCTTCTATGCAATGGTTTTGGGAAAGGAAAGCTACTACCACTTCCTTATAAGATCCATTGTTTCTTGCAAAGCGTCGTAGGTTCCTTTGATGTGTTTTTCTATGTGTCGAGAGTTGGAAACCTCCGGCTTGTATTAGTGATGGCTGCAAAGAAGTTTAAGCTTGTTTTGTTTTGATATTATACTGTAAAAGGTTGATCCTCAGTCTTGTATTTGATGCTTGGCTAAGTAATGTTTTTGCTATAGAGTTGGAACCGATTTGAGTTGGTCTTTATATTGTGAGTTGTTAAGTTCAAGGTAAAACCCTGTGGAGTTTCGTGGTTCCACGGTCTCGGTTTATTGTTAAAATGTCGAGGGTAACTCTATGTATTATTTGGAACCTTGTAAGGTCGTAATGCATTTCTCTGTTATATGTTTGAATGGAAATCTAGAACCGAGGGTTCTTTTTGCACTTGTAAACTATGGTTCGTTTTCTTTTCAATGGAAAGTTAAATAATAGTTGACTGTGTGAAAGCTGGTTACGGTGATGCCAAGCAACAATAGTTGTCTTAAGCCGAAATTTATAATTTGCATGACTTAAAAACTGAATGTCTGTGTTTTGTTCTCGTTGTTGATAATATTAGTTGGAAATAGATGAAAAAAGTTGACTGTTAAAAGATGTCGAAACGGATATACCTCCATATTCTAGTTTTGTTTTTACGAAGGATACTCTACTTGTAACTTACGATTTCTATCGGGCTTGTGCTGGGATTTGTACCCAAGACTAAATCCTTGCAATCATAATTTCGATAATGTATATGTGTAATGCTAGGGGTTGTGAGCTAATGTTTAGACATGAATATGTAATCGTGCCTTCGGCTAACTGTTAGATAATTCTTAGATAGTAAACTTACCATATATAAAAGATAGTATGGTTCTAAAAAGTGATGACTAGGGTTTAATAAGTCATAAATGTTATCAATCTTTGAATAATGTCTACAGTTTGTCGTAGAAGACTTGAGAGAAAATATGACGTGTGTATACAGAATAAGGGTTTGTAGTGTATTAGGTTTTGATACTACTGTAATAAATATTCGATACTTGAAATCAAACAGGAAATCAATGAAGAAATAAAATATGTATAAGGACAAGAAATCTATATAGTGATTAGTTCTTGCAACTGCTATAATCCTTGGGTCCACATGGTCAACACCATTAGGAATTGAATGAATGGAGGGGTAGGGCAGGGGATGGAGCTCTGCAACCTAGGGTTTTGAGCCGATCCGAGTTGATCTCGGCGGCCAGAGCTCTATCCCTGGTCAGACTCCTTCTGAGCTCACTGTATTGGTCGACGGCGAGGGAAGCATTCCTGTGGCGGCGGCAGCGGGTGCAGAGGGGTGACATTCTTGGCATTGTGGTGAGGCGGTTCAGCTGTGGGGAGCGGCCAACAGTCCATCGGTGGATCTACAACGGCTTTTTCTACGGCTTGCAACACCTTCGAAGGTCGTCGGGACCTGCCTGCTTCTGCGGAGCCGTGTTGAGGCTTCTGTTTTCTTGGAGGCCGGTGGGTCATCGACCCAGCTCACAGCTAACGGTGCAGCGCTTATCCACCACGAGCTGGTCATAAATCCATTGTCGGCGGGCTTGGCTATCAAGGGTTTGCGATCTTGGAAGACATGGATCCATGGAGGTTTCCCTCACAGGCTTCGACCTGCAGAATCGGATCCTTCAATGGCGACGAGGTTCAGTATCCCGGGCCAAGGTATTGACCTCCAGAAGCAGCTACGGCCCTACATGCAAGGCATGTTTTCCTCTTCCCGGTATGACCTGGATTCATAGCGGCAAATCATGGTGAGAGGGAAAATAATGTTCTCGAGGGTTCCAAGAAGGAGCATGTGAAAAATTATCCAAGATAACAGAGATTTCAAATCAAAAGAGACGTTACAGCGATGTTATTGTGGGTTTGAAATACAAAGGAAACCCTGCTTACTTCTCTGGAGAAATGAGTCCGAGATCTCGCCATCTCTCTATGGCTGGGCCTGCGTGGTTTTGCTTTCAGGCATTGATGGAGTGATGGATATTTCTGAGTATGGAGAGAGGGCGGCGCCTTTGCGCGGCGACCCATTGGGTCTGCACGATCCAGTGGCGGCGGCGGCGGATTCAGGGACCAGATCTGAAACCGGTGGCCCCAATTTCACCATTGTTCATGATATATTTGTTCTACTTCTTGTGGCAACATTATCTGGGTTTTTCTTTCTTTTGGTTCAGCTCATTATAAGCTGTTTTTTCTGCTTATATGGGACAGAAATATGTGAAAATGTAGGGATCCTTGTTGATCTTACTACATCTGCAATATGTAATTTTAATCATCTTTTTGAAATAAAATTACGGACTTTTTCCAAGGAAAAAAAAAACTGCTATAATCCTTGGAAATACTATTACTTGGAAATCATGAAATGTTTAATTTTAATTGCATTTGCTTGCTATCTTAAATGAATAGAGTCAAGAGAAAAATATATGATATACAAAAAATAGGCTATGTTTTCTTTCATGTATTAACAAAAGAATTCTATATTACTGTGGATGCTATACAGTAATTTTTACTATGTTTAAATATAGGACAGAGTTGTAAACATAACACTTACTGAAATCATTTATCCAATCAATGGCAATCTTCCTATCTCTCATCTATCATTAATTTGTTTCTCTATACTAGAGTACTATGCAGAGAAAAACATGGGGAAAAATATAGATATGGTTATCTAATCAAATAATTCACAAGCTTTATCATTCAGAATCAAACATAGATCAAAACATAAAATAAATTCTTTCACATAACAGAGTTTGAATAAGTAGAAGCATTAAACTATAAACAAAGTAGGAACAACGAAACCTGGTTAACTGTAGGGAAACACACAACCCAAGGAACCTGTTCCACCCAACCAATTCCTGAAGACAGCCAAGTTACTTGCCTTAGGACCCCCGAGCCTGTTCACTGAACCACCAGGAGGAAGAAACTTAGAAGCTTAGAACCTCAACTTGCAGTAGCAATAGTTATCCAGTCTTAAAGACTTAGCAGTCAAAGGGACCTGCACCAGCACCTCTGGTTCTCCTTCTCAGAATAATTTGCAGACTTACAGTTGCACTCTCAAATAGCCTCCCTATTCGAATCTCTCAGTGATCACCTGATGCACTTGAGGAATATTTCTGCAGAAAATATTGTAAGAGCTGCCTGCTCAATTTGAATTTGCCTTATGTAGGCTGCCTAGGCCTTTTAGTGGTTAACTAGTCATTTAATGAGCTTCCTGCTCACTCCCACCACCTGGGGGTTAATTCCACATTTTTAGGGGTAGTTGTTCCATAACCAATAGCTAGTGGTGAAGTGCAATTGCTGCCATCTGTCCCATGCCTTCTAACAGCTTCCATTCCTCCTAGTGGGTCAGTGAACACTCATTTAACAGTTCCCTTGGTTGTTTGTCTCCTACTTTAATTTATTAAATAATAATAATCAGTAATTACATTCATCCTTGACCAAACTTGGTCATAATTACAAAACTTTGTAATTAAAATTTAACATAAAGTATTTTGCCAATAAAATAATATTTTCAGAATTTGGGTAGGTGACAATTTCAGTTTGGCTTATTTGAAAAAGAAACAAAAAATTGTTTGAAGTGGTTTTCTTTGCATTCCTTTGAAAAATTCATGCATTATGATCGAATAACTCTTTCCTTACTCTAGCTAGATTTCATTGAATAAAAGGCTCATTTCGGTTCATTCTCATTTGCATGGTTTGGGTCGTCACAACATCACCAAGTTTCACGTCCATATACCCGATTGAGTAATAAAACCACTAAAATTTACACCCCCTAACTCAACACATCATAACCTCACTTGAGTAGAAAAAGAACTTGTTAGTTAGGTAGGACACCGGGGATAGGCATCCAAATAATTCTCTCTTGTCATTTTCATCTGAAACATAGTTGTTGTCCTTTAGGGTACCAAAATCCTCTAGTATTTGTTGACACGGTCATACACCAGTTTGTGGAGGGGTCTCCTGTTGTTTCATGGGTTAAACCACCATGAGATCGAGAATCAGACGAACTCTGTGGAATACCGCACTCCACTTAGCCCTAAGGCAACATCGATCATTGTCTTCCTTGTATTCTCCGGCCAACATACTGGTGATACAAGGGTGATAAGGAAGAAGCGCCAAAAACCTTTTCCAACGTGTCATGAACGAGGTAGCTTAGTAACTTTTCTACTAGGGCTCTTTTACCCAGGATCCCTTTCGGTAGGGGGATATCCTTTCATTATTGGTCTTTCATTTTGTATTGTTCGGCTTGGATTTCATCACCTTGCGAAGGATACAACTTGTCGAGGTCTCCAGCTCTTAGTTAGGAGGTTTTGCTTGCTATTTCATCTTCTTAAAGGGTCTTTTTTCTTTCTAGTGATTGCTTGTTGGCATTCTGGCCATGTTTGTTTCAGCTCGCTTATTGTGACGCCGGTCCTAGTATAGTTTTTAGAGCTTTCTTTTTTGGCCTATGAGCCTTGCCTTTTTCTAGCTCCTCTTTTGCACATTCGGCTGCAACAAGGTTTTTGAGTTCTTTTTTACAAAACTATCCCCGGAACTTGTATTCTTACCATTATTTCCGAACAACGGAGATCACGGAGAATACAGGGACGAAGCCCACCACCACCACCATGGACCTTCGGTCCATCTACATCACGTATTCCCTCCCCCGTCGGCCACGGTGCTGGTCGAGGGAATGTTCCACCACCCATTCTCACTACATCTTCAGTTCCACCTGTAACTGTAACTCACAGCACGGTCTCAGAACCTCTTGCAGTTTCTGAAATCAGTAACACACCTGAGACTCTGGCTGTCACTCAATCCACTGATATTCCAGAGATACCTATCACAGTGGACAACACCATAGCTGCTAAAGTTAGTACTGCACATGACACTAGACCGGAGGCGATCTCCCTCCTAGATGTTAGCACTACCCTCCCAACAGACACCTTCTATGATGTTCCTGAAGGATCTGTTGGAAACATCGAAGGATCTGATGAAGACATGTCTGAGCTGATTTCAGTCCCGGATTGATACGTTGAAATTATTGAAGAAACCAAACTACCTAACACACCTTTTGAACCTGAGTTTGATTCTCTCACTTCCCCAGCGGAACCTCTGCCTGCCACCACTATACCGTCAAGTGTTCACACTTAGGAAACCGGTTCTTCTAGTAACATACCATTTACCATATCCCTCCCTGATCTCCCCTCAGGACACAAAATCATGGCGTCAATCCAATCTAGCATGGTTAGTCTTGCTAACTCCCCCTTAGCGTCGGAACAGTTCAAACGTGATACAGAGCAAATGCTCTCAACGGATTCTCGATATCCCCCTGCCACCCGTCCTCCTGGTTACCAAGCCCCCAACGTTCCGTCCAGCACAGAGTTTCATCACTCCTATGCTGACGGCTCTGGACCTTCATATTTTGCTTCACCTCATGCATTTTCGAATCTCGAACTAGGGACAGCTCGCATTTTCAACCCCACACGGGATACAAATCCGAGCCCAGCACCCGATGTTCCTCCTATCTTTCAAGACACCATGGATGTGACTCCTGATACCCCTCGGTTAAACTCCCCCCATTTATTACCATCCAATATGTTCGGTGTATCTTCAAGGAACACACCACTTATGAGAGATAACCCAGTTTTCTCTCCAACCCCGCTTGTAACGTATGGAAGACCCCCTCAACAAATCGACACCTTTGGCGCCATTGACCAGTCGACACTATCTCACCTTTCTAGTGTCAGACGAACATCAAGTCATACCGCTGGATCATCCATGTTGACCGGAGGTTCATCTTCGACCACAATCTACACCATTTCAGGAGGTGGACAACTGACTATTGGAACCACTAATCCCAACAACCAACCCCCTCCCATAGGACCATCCAATCCACCTGCTGGAGGGCAACCCCTTGGTACCATTCAAAGCGGGGCGATTCAACCAACACCTCCATCCTTCCAATCGGCTCAACAAGGCCCTTTACTTGGAGGATTCCCACTCGTTAACACCCCCACTGGGACCATTCAATAACCCCCTCAACCAACAACTTTTGATCAGTTAGGCATGTATAATACACCTGGCAGCAGACAACCTTATGCTGGTATTCCAACCGGACCTCATCCTCCACATCCCTTGTTAGGCATGCTTCCTTCTTGGGGATCTCAAATCCCACAGAACGGGGGATACTCGTTGTTCAAAAACTGGAAACAAGCTGGGGGGAAACCTCTCATTTCCCCCAACTTGAACTCCGGTTTTCCCTACCCTTCGGCCGCAACTACTCCATGGAACCCATCCCTACAACCTCCACCTCTTTATCAAGGTGGAACCCATATTCCATGGACGCCATTCTTGCAGCCACCCCCTAAACTTGGTATGGGAAATCCTCCACCCACTCAAGGCAGTGGTAACATTCTTGGGACCCAAAAACCCTAGGGAACCATACCCCAACAGGGAGCAACAAATATTCCTGGGACACAACAACCCCAGGTTACGGTACCCACCATTCCCACTCAGCAGAACGTCCAACAATCGGTTACCATTGTGATTCCCAGTCAGACAATAAATCCCATGACTTCGAACACACAACCGGTTAACTAGATGGTCTACTACCCCCAAAACTTCCAGCAGTACCCTGCGGGAAACATGTATGGGTACAACACGCAGTAGTATGCTGTGCAGGGCCCCTTAGGCATCCCTGCGCCATACAATTACTACTCATACCCACAACCCAATCGTCAACTTCCTTTCTTGGCTACGCTAGACTTACCTGATTTGTCGAGGCTCATCAACGATCCTATATGGCATGAACCTCATTGGCCACCCATCCTAGCCAAACTCCCATCGGACATTCCTAAGTTTGATGCCAAGCCCGGGGAAGAGCCTAAGAACCATGTGATGACCTTCCATCTTTGGTGTTCAGCCAACTCATTGATGGACGACTCCATTCGGTTATGGCTCTTCCAGTGCACGCTTACCGGTACCGTGACAAAATGGTATATCGAGCTGCCTCAACACTCCTTTCACGACTTTAATACCTTGGCTATGCAGTTTTTGACTCACTTCCAGCTCCCCATCCGGTACGAGACTGGAACAGAACTGTTAACCTCACTATGTCAAACCACTTCTACGCACATCTTGGACCACATCCATGAGCGGCGTCAATGCCGTAGGTTAATTAAGGCACCCATTCCGGACCAGTTACTCGCTAATTGGTTCACGAAGTCATTCTTTCCTCCCATCACTAGGGATATTGCCATGCATGGGCCGGTCACAGAGGAACAAGTCATTTCTTCTACTCAGTATATGGATTTGGTATATACCCAATCCAGAACTCTACACGAGCTTCTTCCCCATGCCACCTGCATTACTACTGATCCAACTAAGCCTGCCACTGAACCCCCTATCGACGACATCGTCGGTTCAGGCAAGGCCCATCCTGCTACTAAATCGATGGGTCAGCACGCTCCTGCTTCCCCCGCTCCACCCCAGGTTGTTTCAAAAGCTTCTACTTCTCCTGCTCTCTCCTCTGAGGTGAACGTAGTTCAATCTACGTCACAACCATCCGGAGGAAAGAAGAAGAACAATCGTGGAAAGTTCAAGAAACCTTCTAACCAACAGGAGAACCCCAAGCCACAACCCACTCACAACGACCCCAAACCACGTCGGAAAGCAAAGTTTCCCTGCCTCATTTTCCAAGAGGATCACTATACATGTGACTGTCCCTACATGGACGAAGTCAATAAATTTGTCAAAGGATCCTCCCGCCCAGCAGTGTTAACCGATCCTTTCCCACAGCAGCAACAACGAATGGTTTCCCACGATCCCCTGCAAGGGGGCAATCCGAACAACCCACCTCGCGGAGAGACATCCACAAATCATGAAATACTGATGATGAGTAATGAAGAGATTCATATTACCACTCATTCGAAGACGTACAACAACCCCCCAGGTTCAAACAAACAACCAGAGACAACCAATGGCAAGTCTCCTGTTGAAGATCCTCCTCTAATACCTCCCCCCAACGGTCATCTCCATATCGAGAGACCGCCTACAGACACAGTGCTACGCCCACCCAAGGGCACCATCCGAAAGGTGACATTCAATCCTAATGCGCGAGCTGCCCAAAATTACAACATTGTTGAAGACTTAGCTCAAGCACCATGTGCAATGTCGACCCTCGAGGTTCTCCAACACTGCCCTACGCAGCGCAGAACCTTACTTTCAGCACTGGGGGCAGTAGACCCGGACACTTCAAACACCATCATGTTTAACTTGGAGTATGTCAAACCTCGACTTTCCCATCAGTTAGCCTTCCAGTTTCATACAAAAATCCGTGGAAATAGCATCCATCGCACTGTCTTAGACAAGGGTGCTTCCACATCGATTATGTCTTTGAATTGTTGGAGAGCCTTAGGTTCACCCGAAGTCGAAACTTCTCCTACTACTCTCAGAGCATTTGACGGACATGGTTTTCATCCCTACGGACTCATTCCTACGATTGGTGTTGAACTAGGGGGAAAAACAGTATCTATACACATCGAAGTCATAGATGCGCCATTAGATTACAATCTTCTACTTGGCCGGAATTGGTTCTACGCCTTGACTGCCATAGCATCTACTGTCTTTCGACTCGTACAATTTCCTCATGAAGGGAAGATTGTCACCATAGACCAATTAGATTATTATATCCCAAACTCTCATTCGAACTCCGCCAACACTGTCCCATTATTGGATCAACCCCGGTACTGTTTTCAAGACGTTGGCATTGGTCTTATGAAGGATTCCTCCCTTATCGAAGTTTTCCTAGAGCTCGGATCTCCCGTACAGCCCGTACACATGATATCATCAAGTATCACCCCATTCAATGATTCTTGGGTGATACCGATTCCTACTGAGATTAAAAACTACGGCAACTCCATGCCGTTAAATAAAAACATAGTAGCATATGAGGCGATCCAGTCATCCATCGATTGGGTCGATCCTACTACCCATCACATAGTGGCACATCTCTCATCTGAGGCTAGTTCACCCTCACCTCTTATCGATCCTCTCACATTGATTTTTCCTACTGACGAATCAATAATGGAGGTTATGTGCAGTAATGAACCACCCTGGGGAGATTTCCATCATCGGTCTTCTTTCCCCACTATCAGACAGTTGAGCCAGATACTAAACCCAACACTTTACTCGGGATGGTTAAAACCAAGTTTCCCACTTCATTCGACGAAATCTTTTCCGAAGGAAACTTGGCCAGTCTCATGGAAACCACTCCCATCGACATTTCAATGAAGCCTGGTGTCATGGAAAACATTCATATTGGCAAGACTTATACTCCCACCGAAATGGAGTTCTACAGTGCCTACTTTAAAACATTCTACGATGTTTTTGCTTGGAGTTATGAAGAGATGCTAGGAATAGATCCTTCTATCGTGGTCCACGAGATTCCAACCTTTCTTGGCGCCCGACTAGTTCAGCAGAAACTCTGACCCGTCCACCCCCATAAGGCAGCCGCTATCAAAGCCAAAGTCAAAAAAAATTTGCGTGCTGGTTTTATCTATCCTGTCCCGCTAACAGAATGGGTATCTAATATCATTCCCGTAGCCAAGAAACAGGGTACGATTAGAGTCTGTGTCGATTACCGTGACTTGAACAAAGCTTGTCCAAAGGACAACTACCCAACTCCATTCATCGACCAGATCATTGATAACTGCGCTGAGAGTGTCATCTTTTCATTTATGGATGGCTTTTCTGGCTATAATCAGATTGAGATACTCCCCGCGGACCATCATAAAACAGCCTTTATCTGGGGGAATCTTTGCATATCAAAAGTTACCATTTGGCCTAAAAAATGTCGGGGCAACTTTCCAACGGGCGATGTCATACGCATTTCACGATATCAAACATATTGCAGAACCATATCTTAATGACCTTCCCGCTCATTCTCAAAATCGGGAAGATCATCCTGATCACTTAGGCACCGTCTTTGTAAGGTGCCGCCGCTACAATATTTGTTTGAACCCGCATAAATGCATTTTTTGTGTTGAAGCCGAAATTTTTTTGGGATTCATAATCTCCAAAGACAGTATACGATTGGACCCCGCGAAGGTGGAAGCTATCATTAGCCTTGCCTTCCCCCACGAACATACCATAACTTCAAAGTTTGCAAGGGAACGCAAACTTTCCATGCCGTTTCATATGCAATTTCGCGGAGATAACAAAGGCTACATGAGGCTTCTAAAGAAGAACACCCCCTTCTTTTGGGATGACGAAGCCCAATGCTCCTTTAATAATCTAAAGGCAGCCTTAACTAAAGATCTTGTGATTCAACCCCCCAATTACACATGGGATTACATTCTATATCTTGCAGCTTCGACTTCCACCATTGGCATGGTGTTAGTCCAAGAAGACATCAATGGCATAGAACATGTAGTGTATTATCTTAGTAAGAGTCTCATTGACTCCGAAACTCGCTACTCACATGTTGAAAAGCTGGCTCTGGCTACAGTCTTCGCTGTCCAGAGGTTCCGTCACTACATTCTGCTCCGCGAAACCACTATCATAGCGGATTTCAATCCTATGTACTACATCCTCACACGTCAAGTGCTCGGGGGCAAATATTCCCTTTGGATTGTTATACTACAAGAGTTTGACTTGGAATTTACCAAAGCCAAATCCAAGAAATCTTTGGTCTTTGCAGAGTTGATTTGTAATTTTCCCTGTGCTACTGAGCAACCTGAGCCCATCGATTTTCTTCCCGATGAATCGTTGTTCCTCATCAACACGTTTGATCCATGGTACGGGGATATTCTACTATATCTCCAAACCCAGTGTTTTTGCCCCGACCTCAACCGCGATGAACGTCGACATATTCGACATCACGCCAAGTACTACCTTATAATTAATGATACCCTTTACCGTCGTGGTGTTGATACCGTTCTTCGACATTGTTTAACTTTAGACGAGGTTGAACACGTTCTTAATGACTGCCATGCTGGAGCATGTGGTGGTCATCTCTTTGGGATGGCTACAGCCCAGAAGATACTACAAGCGGGATATTTCTGGCCCTTGATTTTCAAGGACTACATTGAAACGATCAAGAAATGTCCACCCTACTAATTCTTCCATAGTAAGAAACGCTCGCATCCCGCTCCACTTCATCCTGTAGTTACCGTCGGCCCCTTTTCCAAATGGGATATAGATTTCATGCACTGTAAGCCTACTTCAGCCGGGGGGCATAGCTATGTCATAGTAGCTGTGGATTATTTCACCAAATGGGCTGAAGCGATGCCTACTTATGCTGAGGACGGTAAAACAGCTGCACAGTTCAACAATCCATTGTGACCGACCATGGCTCCCACTTCAGGAACCATATGATTGAAGAATTGAGCACCAAGTAGGGTTTTCGTCATGAAAACTCCACCCCATACTACCCACAGGCCAATGGCCAAGTCAAAGCCATCAACAAGGTTTTGAAATGCATGATTCAACGCATGGTGGGTACCCATAAGTCCAATTGGCACTCCGCTCTCTTTTCGATGTTATGGGCATACCGAACCTTAGTAAAAAGTGCTACCGGGTTCACACCATTCCAACTGGTGTATGGCCTGGAATTCATTTTATCAATTGAATGTGAAATCCCGTCACTCAAGATAGCCATAGAGCTACTTCCCAATACCACTTCCGAAGAGGAACGGTTTCTATACCTAGCCAAGCTAGATGAAACTCGCCGAGACGCTACTTTAGCCAATGAAGCCCATAAAAAATGCATCAAAGCACAGTACGACAAATCCGTTCCACCTCGGATTTTCAATGAAGATGACCTCGTACTTACATATGACCAGATGCATGACAAACTTGGAAAAGGAAAGCTAGAGTCTATGTGGTACGGCCCCTTCATTGTAAAACGTGTATTGGAGAAAGGAGCCTGCGAATTGGTCGACTGTGACGGCACACCGTTGGCACGGCCCTGCAACGGGCTGTACCTAAAACGATTCTACGCGTAGGTTTATCCTGCGCGAGATATTTGTTGTACATAATGTACTTAGTTGGTTTTCATTTTCTTCTTTTGTGTGTGTATGCATGGATCTTATCTCATATATCCCTATTTACCTTGACTTGTGCTTCTATGCGTAAATGTATGTCTACTATGGATTCGATGATGGTGCGAGCTGACACACCCGGAATCTCGCTTCCGCAGCTTGGGTAATCTATTATCCTACTAGCGAGTTGGTATCTTCAAGAGGCACTTGCTTGGGCCCCGCAACCAACAATATTGCAGAGTACCACGCAGTCATTGGACTCTTAACCAAGGTTGCTTCCCTTGGAATCGACTCCTTGTTAGTCTTTTTAGACTCCCAACTCGTGGTGTCCCATTTGAACCGCATCTACTCTATCCGTGATCCTATTTTGCTTCGCTTATTTCGAAGGGTATGCCTATTGGAACGATCTTTTAATTATATTTCATATCAACACATACCAAGAGAATTCAATTGTGTAGCTGACTCATTAGCTAACTACATTTTGGATTGGCATCTAGCCCATACATAAAAAGAGCATCATAAAATAAACACGCAAGTCATTGTAAATAGATAAGTCATAGAAATAGGTCCATATATATATATCATCGCATATGAAAGTGTTTTTCTAAATACATAAAGTTTGTGTTTAAAAAACAAAATTTGGGATCTAATCCCATATAAAAAAAAAATTGGCTCTCAAAGCCTACATATCGTGTACATGCCACAAAAAGATAAAGTACTACTATCTAAGGAAATCTAGGAGATTTATCACGAGCCTCCTCAGATTTTGCATTCCGTTGATGGTAGCAAACTATACCTCTAGGCACACCCACAGTATGCTGCTGAAGGTCCAGAGGAACATCATCCATCCTCATAGTTGGGACTTCGAGAGTCAAACCCTGTAGGTTTCGCTCTATATCACGGACCCCTCCTGCTTCTTCCACTTACTCTTCCTCTTCTTCCTCCCCCGAAGCAACCCGGTACTCAATACCGCCTCGGAGTAACGACGAATAGCCAGCGGGTCTCCTTGGTCCACGATTTGCGACATGCACATGTACATACATTAGGTCTTTTCACACATTCCAAAAACAACTAAAAATTACATATTAAAAAAAAATTGAAAATTCATTAATGAAGGTCATACCTGAGTCATCCCAATCCTCATTGTCGGGCAATGCCAAGTCAATATCCTCGCAGAAGTCCACCCTTGCATAGGGGTAGTCCTCGATCATCACGATCTGCTCCTCGAGCCATGAGAAGAAGTCCTCGCCAAAGGCTAAACGTTGTGGCCCCCCGAGTCACCCTGCATACTCACTCCATCGACCCATCCTCGGTTCGGTGACTGGGCCGATAGGCATGGTCAGCTGCGGATGCAACAATGGCACCCTCTCTAGAAAGAAGGTGACCAAAATGCGCCCATAACCATATTGGCAGTTCTCCCCATTCCTACGCTTGGTTATTTGCTCCTTGAGGTTGGATAGTACCCCTTCGCACCAGTTGAACAGTGTTGGTGCTAAACACTCCAAGGAAAGATTCATTTGTGTACAAGATGCCTGATGAGGACTCGTGCTACCCGCCACACGGGTGATGGTAAACAACATAGTTCTCATTGGAAGATCTAGAACATCCTTAATGACCACTTTCCCGCTTTTCTTCCCGGAACCTTGACGACAGTAACGAGCGATCAAGACATCGGTGCTCGTTTTTGAAGCCTTGAACCCTGTTAAGTTCACTCGGGCCCCTCTCTTTGAGAGACCAGTGAGAAAATAGATATCCTCGAACTCAATCTCGAGGGTATGCTCCCTAATTCGAAAAGGTTGAATGTCGGGGTCCTACATTTGTATGATGTGAGTGAGAAGTTTAGCTTGCTTGCGGATGCCTTTGGTCTTGAAGAATTTTAATAACCCGCAGTTCCGCAATTCAGTTAGGGTATTTTGATCATTTTCAGCCAATAGATCATCATTCTCATGCTCCCTCTCTTTCTAGTCGACCATTTTGCTTCAAACAAGGTATAAACTCCTGCAAAAATTCCAAAGAAACGTTCATGAGCAAAATGGTAGCTTGATCTCGGTCTAAAAATGAAGAAAACCAATTTATTTTTATCCTCTTGCCACCACTACCACGCCTGGAGTCCAGCTGAGCGCACGGTAGAGGGTACTACCACGCCCCGTGTGGACCCATAGAGCGGTAGTACCGCGCTTCCCGACACAGCGAGACCGCGGTAGTTATAGAGGCAAAAAAAGCCCCATAGGGCTTCCTAAAAAACTGGAAAATCTTAACTGAAATCAAGTTTTTAAGTCATAAATTGAAAGAGAAGCTTGAAAGCTCTTACCTGGCGCAGACAGATGTCGAAATGATGCCTCAAATCTCCAGATATGGACACTTGAAGTTTCTCCCTTCGATGGATGAATTTCCTCTATGAGCAAAATAGCCAACGTGAAATGGTAACTTTTCATTTTTACTCATTGCTTTTATAAGTCACATATTCATTTTTGCTCATTATTTTATCTTTTTTAGGTCAAAACTCTTTTTCACATTACTAATGCCTTTTTGAGGTTTCACAAATCTTTTTGACAGGATCTTCCTAAGCTGTTCACACTGGCGTTTTCCTACTTACTGACCTTCATTAGAGCCAACTTTATCTTTTTCGTGCTCTGGATTAAAACCTGAAAAAGATTCCAAGCGCCTTCCACACCCGTGTCGTGCTTGTCAAACTCAAGAAAACGGTGTCGAGCTTAGTCAACTTTACTCGTGCTCGTAAACTGATGAGGAAAGTATTATTTCAGTTTTATTTTATTCTTTTTTCGGACCGAAATGATTTAAATTTACGAAAAAGACCTTCAGAGTTCTCTTTAAGCTCTTTTCAGACTCCCTTGTTTCGAAAAGATTGCCAAGTGCACTTGTCTCTTTCACACTTGTAAAAGTATTTGAAAGGTCGTCTATTCAGTGATAGGTTACTCCTTTTTCGGCCCATCTAGACTAATTACGAGAAAGGTATACCTCAGTCAACTTTTTGACTAGGAGAGTTCTCTTGGGAATTGTTTTACACTTTTTCGGGACTAAGAGACTAAATTTACGAAAAAGTACATCCTGGAGCCTTCTTTAAGTTTTTCAGGCTCTCTAAATAAGAAAAACTGCCGAGTTTTCCTTCCTTGGACTCGTTAAAATTTAATATCGAAGGACCCACTTTGGGACGAACCCCTCATTTCTTAGGTTCATAAAACATGTGAGATCGGACTCATCTATGAGATGAGCTATACCGAGCATCTGTTATCCTCCTCAAGCTCGTAAAACAACAAAGAGCATCTGTTATTCAGAGGTATTGGAAGACTGCGTGTACTTGTATGTTGTATTGTCTTAACAGGTCTATTGCGAAGACTTCGGGATCAAAATTACAAGCAGAACAAACGCCAGAATGGAGGTGAGTTACTTTCTCTCTTTCTCTCCAATGTAAAGACTCTGAAATACTAGTTCAATCCAGGATCCAAGATTACATTTGTTTCATTTTTGTCTTAGCTTAGAGCAAGCTTAATCTACTTTATCCTAAGGGAATTTCTCTTTATCCGTAGGGAGAAATATCTGCAACAGCAGAAGTTGAGTAGAGCTTCTAGAGAGTGGTGAAAGAGGTAAAGATGGGGTTTAAGGCCATCTTTGGAGTGGGATGAGGGCAGGAACAAAGTCCTCAGAAGTAGATGAAGATCAGGTAGCTGCATAGAGCTCTCCAAGAGATTTCCAACAGTACCAGAATTGCCCTATTTGGATTAAGGATGAGGAAGTTATACCATTGGTCAATTCATGAAAAATAGCTTGAAGAATAACCACAACTCTTTACAATGGCAAAGCGATCAACAATATACGGCTCACAGCTTGTCACAAAGGATTATCAATGATTTTACCCTGCAGTTAGCTGAATTTCAGTCTTTTTCTTATGGCGAGATGCAAAGTTTTCACTTATCAAATACAATCTCCAAGACAAGAGAGCTCCAAATAGAAACAATTCCGTCATTTTTCTGTGGAGGAGAGAAGATGGATAATTTTACTCAACAACGTTTTCTCTTTGTAAATGTGTACAAGCTCGCATAATAAATTGGCACATTGCTGATTTGGAAATTCAAGATTACATCCTGTATAGTGGTAATCCAACAAAGTTCTGGGAGTCATCATTTTCATACATATTTGATATATCTTGAGTCTGCAATTTCATTAACAGTAGCATGCGTTCATTGTTTCAGAAGAATTGATATTTCAAAGCATGATTTGTTTTGGTTGTTGTGGAATTTGTGAGTTTTGTTCTCTAATATATGAATTCTTTGCCATATTATTTTAGTGGGTAGTTGGGGTGATACTGGTAGAGCTCTTCACTGTGCATCCTTTCTTCCGCCAGTTAATTTTTTAGTTCTTATTTTTCAAGTTATCCCTTAAGCAATTGATTTGATTGCGTGTCTATATTCTTGGGACCTTCAGAAGCCATCATATGTTGTAATCCTAAACTGCTGTTAGTGTGAGGATTATTTCCAGAATTACAACTACTAAGAAGTAAGGTACATAGGGTCTTTCGAGTATGTGCATGTATTGAGGAAAACAATGGTATTCAAATATGATGATAGTAGTGAAGGATATCGAATGCATAAACAAGAGAATAAGAAAAGTGACAGAGCACTAGTCAACAAAGGATATGAATAAGTTAGAATCGAGATCTTCAAAGAACACCTTTCTTCAAGTTTATATTTGGTCAAATAAATCAAGTGGTTGCAAATTGTCAGGCACAACACTAGCAATAAAAAACAAACTCCATATTTAAAGGAGAAGAATGAGCAAACGGCTGAATAGTCATCTCCAACATTCTAAGATATGAAGACACCGAATGTATTGGTGGCAGGATATTTTTTCCAACACTTGGCAGACAAAAGATCGATCCATCAGCTCCAGATCTCTTGCAAGTTGGTTTGAATTATAATTAGAGATAAACTTTAACTCCTAAAATTAGTGATATCTTTAATGGTAATTTCATATAAAGTCTTCGATTTTCATTGAAAAGAGGAGGGGTTTTCAGCTCTTAGACTAGTGAGAAAGTATTTGGGGGCAGAGCCTATATGTTTTATTGTAAGCCTTTGGGCAGTTATCTGTATAATTTTTATCAGAGAATTCATGTTGTTAGCTTCATTAGTCTGTACTTTCTCATCTACCATTGGTTTCCTATGTTTACTTTCAACTCTTATTTGAATGAATCTGTAGGCTGCTTTCTTGCTATGAAGTATCAGAATTCCTGAAGTGGTTTAAAATATTCTGTTTCATGCCCGGGCTTTGTATTTCATTCAAATGCTGTGTTGAGCTTTGTATTTCATTAAAATGCTGTGTACATACTGTTGAAGAAAGTATTTCTCGTTCAGTATGATTTATGCATCATATGAATGAGTTATTTTCAATCTGAAATACTCATTCGTCCTGTTATGTTTTCTCATTACCTTCCTATGTAATTGTCTAATGATGCCCAATGGATTTGATCACCAATCTATAGCTGTTTTCGATCCAATTACTTGCTTTTTCATCTTTCTTGGTCTAGTCTTCCTGATCCATCATCCCAAACAATCAATATTACAATTGAGGTGCCTAAACTCTATGTTGTGGCAGTCCAATGCATAATTTAATACTAACATCTTCTAGCGCCGTTGCTGGGGAACGGAGGAACAAAGACATATTTCCCCGGGCTATATCATAATGAATATAACTAGTTTTTGAGGGTGAACAAGGACTAGTGAGATAACCTAACTGCAATCATTCACCTGGCGGCTCCATGTTGAATAATTTTCTGGTGATTCCATTGTTGATTCCTCTGGATCTAAATGGCAGGCTCAGTTGTTGTTGTTGCTGCTTCAAGATATGCATATTTGCATTTTAAAGATATTCCTAGTTTTCCTAATCCACTGCATGATAATAAAGAATATCAAGCGAGGTGCCCAAAATTTAATGGAAATAACTTGATTCCTCTGGATCTAAATGGCAGGCTCAGTTGTTGTTGTTGCTGCTTCAAGATATGCATATTTGGATTTTAAAGATATTCCCGGTTTTCCTAATCCACTGCATGATAATAAAGAATATCAAGAGAGGTGTCCAATGGAAATAACTTGAGTGAAGCAGAAAATCATCTCTCGAAATTTCAATATTTTGCTGATTGTCTTGAGATTGCACACGATATTGTATACCTGAGAATGTTTTATGATTCACTAGAGGGGAATTGCAGAATTTGGGTTAATAGTTTGCCTCCTAAGTCTATAGATTCAATTACAGGTTTTGAGGGATTTATTCATAGTTACTTACGTAGAGAAGGCAGAATTTGTGGCAGATCCTATTCTTCCTGTATCTTCAATAGAAAAAGAAAGAGTAGAAAAGTCTCAAGATTTTTCTTACCCAATTAACATTGTAGATTCCAACAAACAACAATATGAAGATTCCAACAAACAACAATATGAAGATATGTGTGAGATCTTGAATGAAGAATTAAATAAACATATCTTAAAAATAAAAATAGATTCCAACAAACAACTATTGATATGTGTGAGATCTTGAATGAAGAATTAAATAAACATATCTTAAAAATAAAAAAGTTATTTCCAGATAATTGTGAACAATTTGCTTTTCTGGAAGCAATGAGGTCAGAGTTTACCCAAAGGCAGTTCACTTATGTAGAATAGGAAGTAGAGTTATTGAATGAAAGCATGGATTATTATTATTTTTATGATCCAGTAGTTGCTTATTTGGAGTTTTTATCAGCTCAAGTTATGGATTTTTCTCCAGTTGCAAGTATGGGCTTTAGATTTATGATGAGTTGCACATAAATCCTTCAATTTTTATTTCAATGAAGCATATTCAAGGAGTTCAACTGTTAAGCCAATTTTTAGCCTGGTTGCATTGGAAGCATGACTTCACATGAGTAGAAGGTTTCCGCTAATTAGAATAGAAAGATGTATATAAATAAACTCTACAACAGAGCATGTGTTCTACTCTAGTTTTTCATTAATAGAGAAGTTGTTCTTAGATATGATTTGGCTTTTTAGTGTGAATTTGGTTTACAACCTAGCAATGCTAGTTCAGTCGACAGTGTGCTTTTCAGTTGGTTCAGTTTTTAATAATAATCGAAGGTTGTCTTAGGGAATGATGTCTTCCTTCAACTTGCAAAGACAGTTATGGTTTGTTTTTAGCATGTTCAAAGTGAGCAAAATTAGTTATAGCTTTGGTTTGTATTGAGTGGTTGAATATAGTTTGTATAATAAGTTTTGTATATGAAAACGGATAAGGCACATGGTTTGTAAGTTCTTGGAGCCTGGAAGTCTTCATCCCCAATTGGAGCAAGATGTTAACATTGAAATTTACATTTTAAAATTTGTAAGGTTAAAAAGATTTTTAGTTCTGGCAGCGAAACTTTTGGCTTTTGGTGAAATGCTCAACATTTGATGCTGCATTGGCTTTGATGTTTGTATGTGCCGTGGGTACATTTCCACTAAATACACTGAGTTTTGCATATGCTTTTACCTTTTCAGTAAATCAAAGTCTTAATTACTACTTTGTTGTCGTGTGAATGCCAGAGTGATCTAGCCAATTGAGATTGTCGCAAATTTTATGCATACCTCCTCAAGTCCCTCGTCTTGCAAATGGCACAATTTGTTTATGATTTGATGTCTATCTTGTGACCTTTTTTTTTGGTTTTCATTTGAAAAATACCAAATTGGTCTCGTGTTACCGTTTGCCAAAGTTAAGTAAATAAAATATATATTATAAAATCATCTTAAATGGTTTATCAATATCCAAGCCAAATCATCTATATGGGTTTATTTGGCAAATAATATAAAAAATATTGGGTCTCTACACCATTGAGTTCTATCACTAGCTCATTCTCCAAGCCACAACCAAGTTTTAGTGTCAAATCAAACTCCAAGTTTCAAGTCATAAGTCGAGCTTTCACCTCATCAACTAAATGTCGAGTCGACCATGCAAAGCACCAAAGAGAGCACCAACGGGGATGCCCATGCGTCATAAGTCATGCACAATGAGTTGGAGGGTCGTCTAATCGACGGTGTATATAAAATGCAGAAAACTTTCCTGGATTTCCTAATGACATCAGAGGACCTTATTTGATGGATAGGATGTGGCGACAAGCAAAGCGTTGGGGTGTTGTGGAGATATATAATGAGCAGGGTATTCCCGCATCATTCTACGTTCCAGAAGGGAAAAGTTATACCCTTTGGATCCATGCATGCATCCTTTGAAGCCAGTGGATCTTCGAAAAAGTTTCAGCTTCTGCTTGGCCTTTTGATAAAAGTAGCAGATGAAGTGTCTCGACTTGCATTTCTTCCAGACATATGAGGACCAGTCACCATTGGTCAATTCATGACAAATAGCTTGAAGAATAACCACAACTCTTTACAATGGCAAAGTGATCAACAATATATGGCCCACAGCTTGTCACGAAGGATTATCAATGATTTTACCCTGCAGTCGGCTGAACTTCAGTCTTCTTCTTATGGTGAGATGCAAAGTTTTCACTTATCAAATACAATCTCCAAGACAAGATATCTCCAAATAGAAACAACTCCGTCATTTTCTGTAGAGGAGAGAAGATGGAGAATTTTACTCAATAATGTTTTCTCTTTGTAAATGTGTACAAGCTCGCATAATAAATTGGCACATTGTTGATTTGGAAATTCAAGATTACATTCCTTATAGTGGTGATCCAACAGAATTCTGGGAGTCATCATTTTCATACATATTTGATATATCTCGAGTTTGCAATTTCATTAACGGTGGCAGGCGTTCATTGTTTCAGAAGGATTGATATTTCAAAGCATGATTTGTTTTGGTCGTTGTGGAATTTGTTGGTATTGTTCTCTAATGTATGAATTCTTTGCCACATTATTTTAGTGGGCAGTTGGGGCAATACTGATAGAGCTCTTCACTTTGCATCCTTTCTTCCGCTAGTTAATTTTTTAGTTCTTATTTCTCAAGTTAGCCCTTAAGCAATTGATTTGATTGCGTGTCTATCTTCTTGGGACCTTCAGAAGCCATCATATGATGTAATCCTAATCTGATGTTAGCGTGAGGATTATTTCCAGAATTACAATTACTAAGAAATAAGGCACATAGAGTCTTTCGAGTATGTGCATGTATTAGAGCAAAACAATGGTATTCGAATCCGATGACAGTAGTGAAGGATATCAAATGCATAAACACGAGAATAAGACACGTGATAGAGCACCAATCAGCAAAGGATATGGATAAGTTAGAATCGAGATCTTCAAAGCACACCTATTTTCAAGTTTATTTTTGGTCAAAGAAATCAAGTGGCTGCAAATTGTCAGGCACATCATCAACAATACAAACTCCATATTTCAAGGAGAAGAATGAGCAAACATCTGAATAGTCATCTCCAACATTCTAAGATATGAAGACAACAAATGTAGTGGTGGCAGGGTATTTTTCCCCACACTTGGAAGACATAGGATCGATCCATCAGCTCCAGATCTCTTGCAAGTTGGCTCGAATTATAATTAGAGATAAACTGTAACTCCTAAAATTATTGATAGCTTTAATTTCATATAAAGTCTTTGATTTTCAATGTAAAGAGAAGGGGGTTTTCAGCTCTTAAAACTGAGAGAAATTATTTGGGGGCTTAGTCTATATGTTTTATTTGTAAGCCATTGGGAAGTTGTCTGTATATTTTTTTATCAGAGAATTCATGTTGTCAGCTTCATTAGTCTGTACTTTCTCATGTACCGTTGGTTTCCTATGTTTATTTTCAACTCTTATTTGAATGAATTTGTAGGATGTTTTCCCGCTATGAAGTATGATAATTCCTGAAGTGGTTTAATATATTCTGTTTCATTCCTGGGCTTTGTATTTCATTCAAATGCTGTGTACATAATGTTGAAGAAAGTATTTCTCTTTCAGTATGATTTATGCATCTGATGAATGAGTTATTTTCAGTCTGAAATACACCTTCCTTTTTTTATGTCTTCTCATTTCCTTCCTATCTAATTGTCTAATGATGATGACTCCAGGCCCAATGGCTTTGATCACCGATCTATATCTATTTTCGATCCAATTACCTGCCTTTTCAGCTTTCTTGGTCTAGTCTGCCCGATCCATCATCCCAAACAATCAATATGACAATTGAGGTCCCTACACTCTGCGTTGTTGCAGTCCAGTGCAGACTCAGACTTTAGGACTAACAACAGTATTCAGATCCCAGCTGTACATATTGAATGTAGATAAGATGAAGCTCGAGTGGATTGGCCTTAGGCTCAATCCAGATAAGATGAAGCTCGAGTGGATTGGCCTTAGGCTCAATCCACCCTTGCTTTTAACCATCCTTGCTATAAAGGAATGTAATGAAAAGAGAAAAGCAGAAGCATGGGGAGAAGTGGAGCTTTGATTCCATTCTTTTACAGCTGTAAAGGAATGGAATGAAAAGACAAAAGCAATATATTTATTCCATTCCTCCTCCAAATGACCTTGAAGATTCAATTCCTCCCCTAATTTCCAATTTTGAAACCAATCCCCAAGCTCTTTAGGTACCAACAATCTGCAAGCTTTGTGTATTCCTAAACATTGAGAGTTATTTTTAATTCATTGAACAATATAAAATTTCAGGTACACCCAACCCATGGATCTTTCCCTAATTTCAATCTGTCAACCCTACCCATTGGGCCATGTTATCCACCTACCCAGAATTGGGAAGGATTTTTTGTGGGGCTAAAGGTATAAACAATAATACTGTATCTTCTAACCTTAACTTTAATTGTCAACCCAGGGATTTGTACAATCTTAAAAGGGTTCAACAAAGTATATGCATCTACAAAAAGGAAATTTTTTTGTAGTATAAATGAAAACTTAAACTGATAACATGAAAGGAATATAATGTCATCAACCATATAGTATTCTATTCAAAACATAAATGACTTCTATCTACAAAGTGCAGAAATGCATGATCTAACTATTCAATTCAACACCTATTTCTTTATCATTCCCAATATGGTGAGTTGGACCAGCTTTTCTAATCTTAGCTAGATAACTAAGATAAAAAACTGGCACTCTTGAGAACGATTGAACATTCTTGGTGAATATCTTTAGCAGTGTCATCTGGAAAATCCTTGATCGTTTCTTCAACGTAGCAGATTATGTTTTCCATTTGAATATTCCTTGGTGCCACGACATAGTTGAGTCCTTTCTGTAGAAGTTCCTTGGCATCCTTATCAAGATCTGTCTCTGCAAAATTGACCACGTAGTTATTTAACGCAGAACGATGTTGCTTCTTGATGAGGCGATCAAACTTTAGGGATTGGATGCTTGAAGTTTTGGAGAAGGCCCGTTCTGCTTTAAGTGCTGTGCCAACTTCGATGTCTATCCAAAGATCGATGCGTATTTTCTTTGCAAGGGACAGGTGCAAGTCAAATGCATTTTTTGAGAGAGTGTCAAGCTCCCGCCTCGTGCGTTTAATTTCACCTCTGATCAGCGAGAGGATAAGACTCATGAATGCATGCGAATGTCTCTCCATCAGCCTGTGTGTGATCTGAGCAAAGCACGAAATAATGTTGTTGTCACGACATTTCTTCAGGAAGGCGAGATTAGCTGTACGGCACGCGATTTTATCCCTCAAGTTTTCGAAGAGCCGAATATCCTGTTGCACATCCCTTCCATGGAGGGCCGACTTATCTTTATGAAGTTACATTAGCAGTATCAACTATATATATATCTTCCATAAATGCTAATGTAAAAATCGTGAGCCTGGCTCTCCTGAAGATGGACTCCTATTTAGGTTTTGAAACGTCTAGACTTTCTTCTTCACCAATGCAGTATCCTCTTAACATTGATTTTATCTGTGTAAAAATCAAGAATCATACTATGAATTCGTTAAGTTGATGTAATAGTTCATTGTTCTTAAGTGATCATTCAGAGGGAAAAAGAGTTTGCAACTGAGTGCACAGACTGGAACTATTTCATTAATTTTTTTTATGAGTGTGGATTGTTGAAAATGTTAAATAAAAACTATAATAAATTTTTGTTCCATTTTCAAACTGTCGTAGTTGAATGCAATCCAAAAACATTGCAGAAACCCTAAATGCCCCATAAAACCTTCTGGAATGGGCATTCAAAATGTGAATTGCAGAGCAGATGAAAAGAAGTATAATTGTTGATATTGTGTAAGTCCAATTAGATAATTGGATCAAAAGAAATTAAGAATCAATTAATTATTAGAATAGCTATGCATCCGATTTTCATACCACTATTTGTATAACAATTCCTCATGCACCGTGTTCGATTTTCATATCACTATTTGTATAATAATTCCTCACAACTACTTGGATTGATATCCAGGCCAGTTTTTATCCACCATACTGTAGTGGAAAGTGCAGTAGGTGGGTATTTTTTGAATAGTTTTCTGAGCAGTAACCTCAACTTCGGTCCTTACGGATGATTGGGGTCGGTCGTTCGAAGGCTGCAACGCACCGGAGTAAATTTGGGCTGCTCATGGATCTTGGTGCATGTGAAAACCTCATGAGCTATCGAGTATGGAATGATTAGTATCTTTGATCATATTTCACCAGCAGTGCCATAATGACCTAGCTCATGAGAACAACCGTGCCTTCTCCTAATCGGTCGATCTACCCGATAGACATAATTAATAAAATTCCTGAAATGCTCTTCTTATACATAATTCAATTTCAACATTTGGTACAAGCAAAGCAAAGCATTTACAATATGATACATACAATATCCCATCACATATAAGGATTTACTATATATATTTATATGATTTTAGAGTGATAAAACTAAGCATCATATGAAACATCATAAATTACGGGAATGGATTTTAAGAATTGTGTTCTTATGTCTCTTTATTTATTTAATTATAATCGAATTCTAATTAAAACTTTAACAAAGTTTCCTTTTCACAACCTTCCATATATATATATATATATAAATAATATTATTAAAATATTAAAATAATTATTATTCAAAATTAACTTTTTTATTTATTTATTAATTTTTTTAAATTCAAAGTTTACATATTTAAATAACCATTCTTTTTTTAAACTTAATTTATCCATTTAATTCAAAATTTATATATTTAATAATCACTGCATTTTTAATTCAATTCTCTTTGACGTGATGATATATTCCTCGTGAATAAATAAGAGGATAGGATTTATTGAGGCTTTAGCCACATGTAAAAGGATCCTCTACAAGATTTAAAGAGTTCTTAGAAACTCTAATTTGGGTGTGTCTATAAATCATATGATGAGTTGGGTCACATACTATATCGGAAATTGATAGATTTCAAATCATACAATAAGGAAGGTAGAAGGTTGTGACGATTGCATAGAACCAATCCAATCACTAGATTGATGATGGTATCTCCACGTTAACTTTATAGTGGGCATACTTCAAGGAGTATTCAAGATCATTCTAATAAGCCTCGTGGAGAGGTTACATTATCAAAGGTTGATTGCCTAACCCTTTTTTTCAATCTATTTTTAAAGAGACCAATTTGGTGATTCACTAGACATATGAAATTTGAATTTCAAATTTAGTAGTAGTTTGGTTACACTAAAGGATTTTTCACTTCTGATGCGTAGGAGCTCAAACAACTTTTAAATGAACTTCTGGTTACATAATTTTTAAGGTGGATTCCCATAAATTAGGGATCCTTTCTACTCTTACCAAAGAAGCCGTGTTTTGATGGCTAAGGGCATTGCACCACACTTTTTGTACAATAAGCTTGGAGATGCGTTTTATCTCATTTGAAGCAGTATGATTTCCTTGGTCCAAAAACACACAAATGTAGAATAATTGCAATTTTTTTTCGTCAGATAAATTTTCCATTTTACACTCGTGATGAGGCTTAATAGAGATTCCAACTTGTTTATTAAGTATAGTCGCCACATTCTGGTTATTTCAGGTCTGCAAATGCAAGCCAAGATGTTCCAAAACATCTTGCTCCGACACAACGTCTATAACAAGTAGACAACATTTATTTTCTAAATGTGTATGAATGATGTCTCCAAGATTGTCCTTTGGTAGGAGTGATAGATCCTCTTAACTAATTGTAAGTTTAATTCCCTTAAACTTATTGCCGGATTGCTGGGTAAGACTTTCTCCATTCAAGTTCTATCATAACTTATTAAAATTAAAGTTAGGTTTGTATTCACTTTTTAATAATTCTAAGCTCCAATAAGAATGTAAAAGAGACAAACATACTGCTTGGATCTATCTTAGTTTAAGAGAAATATATAATTAAAGAAAACCTCTTGGTTGGATATTTTATGTATATTTCTAATAAAATCCTAACCATGCACGACAAACAATCCATTCATATTAAACCTGGATTTTAACATGTACATCAATAAATCTAAGGTTGTTCTTCACGCTATGTGCATCCATCTAAACCTTCCTATCATGTCACCTTTGTATAGTTTCCACAACATTTTAGTGGCATATATGAACATGATATTAATAGCACCAAGATAAGCTTTACTTTTGACGTAAGTTTTTTCTATCTTCACAATTGAAAAAAAAGATGCACTCTTTACAACTGAAATACTAGACATTGAAAATTGTAATGCACACTCCAGGTTGAACCTACCTAGATCACTATTTCTTTCAAATTCAATCCTCTTCAAAATAATATTTTTAAATAACCACTCACACATCTTAAGTTAGTATAAAGAATATAATTTCATAAAAAAATTCGTATAAACAATATAATTTCATAAGCTTTGATCTATTTGGGATAGAAAATATAATTATTTACTTTACTGGCTAGAATCTACTAGATCTTTGATGTAGAATAAAAAGTTATAACATATTACATTTAGTTTTGAGAAAGTAATTTTAAAATATAAACTACTATGTTGGAGTTCATCTACAAACTGATAAAAACTGCCTATATTGGATCCCAACCTAATTTATAATTAACCTTTTCATTTCCCATTTGTTTTTCTTTTTACGCACTTTCACACCTTTTAAAGCAAATGTTAATTATTTAGCAAAAGACGCATGAAGAGGTGGTACTGCATGTAGATTTGCTACCAGGTTGTTCAAATATTGCACCACTTCCCAAAGAATCATATACAAAAATATTGGTTCACTCAAAATGGGGTTGTCGAAATATTGTATGGATCCTTCAACCTTTCAGTCCAATAAAAACTAAAAGCAATATCTTATGCTAAAAGTTGAACAGTTTGTATTGTATATTTTGAATTTCAAAAACTAAAACAATGATTATTTATTTTATATATTTACGCCGATAGGAGTTTTATTTCAACATTGGGGTGGATGCTGGGTTGCTGATTTTTTATTTGAAGAAAAAATAAATGCTCAGATTTGAAACATAACCGAATATTCTTAGTCGCGTTCATGATCAGAGCATTGAGATTTAATGAAATAACTCATGCCCATGTTTAAATCCAATCGCCAATAATGATTTTTAAAAAAATAGGGTTATTAAGAGTGTCTCAGCCTTCCACTTCTATTATTCCAAGTGTTTCAGCCCTCCCGCGTCTGTTTAAATCGAATAGTCAGTAACGAATTTTACAAAAATGATGGTTATTCCAAGTGTAAAGGCCCTCACGCTTATGTTATTAAAAGAAATAGGGTTATTCCAAGTGTCCCAGGGTTATTAAAAGAAATAGGGTTATTTCAATAGACAACCTTCCCATCCGTGGCAGTTACAAACAATTTTTGGAAATGTTTAAAAAAAAATTGGTTTTTCCAAGTTCCACCATAGGTTATGGAGCATTAGATGAATGCAGACAACCTCATTGTCGTGGGGATTTACATGAATGCCCTCAACCTCATTATATCTGTATTCGCCTGAGCTCAGGTGCAATCATGGAACAATCTTAATCTTTGTCTCGCAGGGATCTTGGGGCGCCACTCCATTCACAAGCCTCCCAGCGGACCGATGATCTAATCCAACAACATTAAATTGTAACTATTGAACTAGGGCGCCGAATCTTGCAAACAGAGCACACCAATGATCAGTTGCGCAGGGAAAATCAGGAGCTACGGTGCACACCCGACAGTTTATGTGGCCAAACCTCAAAGAAGAAGATGCGCATAGATTGGAGACTGCAGACTGGATATCTGGTATAAATGGAGACTGCACTCCCGATATTGGAGAATGCATGCTCGAAATTTGGTATAACTTTTAAGATCTTGGATTTATTAAATCACATAATCAATTTTTTAATATTATTAAGGAACTCCAAATATGTATGTAGACGAGGATAAATGAATTATGCACACCTGGATTGGCTCATCAAACTAAGTGCAGGTTGGCTAGAATGGTCAGGAGACTTTGCTTTGATTACGCTGTATTATGGCGACTATATGAATTCGGGACCAGGGGCAGGAACTGCAGGGAGAGTTCAATGGACTGGCTATCACGCCATGAACATTTCTGATGCTCAAAATTTCACAATGGTTAACTTCATCACTGGTGATGCTTAAATCCAGGTTGTTCCCTTCAATGCAGGATTAGATTAAAACAACAGTGACAAGTGGTATTCGTGGAAGGATGAAAACAAGTTCAGAGACTGGGACACTGTAGATTTTGTTGTGTATTCGCATCATTTACATAATTGTTATTTGCGTCTCCATTCATTCTTTTATTAATTTACTCTAGCATTCGATTGTAATGCAAGAGTAAGTAATCTAGATTATAGCCTTTGCTAGGGCAAAAATTCAAGTATATACAACAGTTTCTCTTGCCTGAGACCTCACGACAAACTGAATGGAAACAACACTCGTCCAAAAATCGATGGAAAAATATTTTAACCTTTCGATAAAGTTTAGTGAAGTCGAATGTTCATCCAAAATCCATGGAAAAATATTAATAACCTTTCGATAAAGTTTGGTGAAATCGAATGTTATGCACTGCTCGACACTTTTACTAAACTAACTTTCAATTTTTAGTAAGTAGCAATTTAAAATAAAATCGACTCTCTTGTTTTCGGCACAGGGGCTTCACTAGGGGGCCAATATAATATCACGTTCGTTCATATTGGGGGTATTAAATAAATATGAAAACCCAAAAATTATATTGCTTATATATTAAGGGGAAAATGGTTTTTTTATTCAATATAGTAATACACTAATATGTTGGGTCTTATTTATAGGAGCGGGCTCACAAATATCCATGAAATGGCGAGCAAGGTTGAGGGGCTTACCAGTACGCAAGGTTGAGGGGCTTACCCACGGCTTACCAGTGCGCAGGGTTGAGGGGCTTACCCATGGCTTCCCATGGTTTACCAGTACGCAAGGTTGAGGGGCTTACCCACGGCTTACCAGTACGTAGGGTTGAGGGGCTTACCCACGGCTTCTCACGGCTTACCGGTACACATGGTTGAGGGGCTTACCCATGGCTTCCCATGACTTACCAGTACGCAGGGATGAGGGGCTTACCCACGGCTTACCAGTATGCAGGGTTGAGGGGCTTGAGGAGTGGTGGAGGCGTGCTGCTTCCTCCTAAGACATCTCATTGACCACAACCGAAAAGATCGAAGAGAGGATTGCAGCATCGATTGAGCATCGGTATTTTCTGTGTCTTTTCTTATTGAAATTTTATGTAGGTTTCTAGCAGTGTTGGCTATGGCATCTTCTACTTTGTGGGCAAGTGACGAAAGTAGAAGGTGAGTAGAAGAATCAAATAGATTATGGTGGTGAGTTTCTGGATTTCGGTTTGATTCAAAGTTTGACATATATTTTTCTACAAAATACTTCTTTGAGTTGATGTGATTAATAATTCTTTTATTTGTTGTCATGGTTCAAAACCAACCAGGCCTGATGAGGTTGACAGAGTATTTAGCCGTTTAGTAGGGTTTTATGCTGATGATATTTCGGGTTAATTCATTCAGATAGGAAGGGAGGGAGGGGGTGAGTTGGGGTTGATTCTAGTCTTATTGACCCTCACATGAAAAGCTTAGCAGAGGTGGAACCATAGACATCTTTAATGGCGAATGCATGTAACCTATCGGTCAGAGCGTTGGGCAATTCTTTGGTGTTCTCGATCATGGTTTTTTTTTGTATCCTTAGGTTTTTTTGTCTAGAACCCTCTTTTAACCTTCTTGGATAGAATTAATTTCAGAAATGGAGGGCGTAGGAACACAGTCTGTTTGTAGTTTTGTTCTTCATTTTGAAATATATCAACATAGAAGCATTTCTCATCTGGCCGTGTACTGAAGATTGAAATATGAATAGGAAGAAACCATTAAATAAACATTTCCTTTCCTTCCTTCCGAAAACAAGGATTTCTCCATTCTAGGTTTCTCTGTCATAGGAGTTTAAAAGGATTTGAAATAGTAAGGTTGGCTTAGCCGATAAATATCATGAATCAAATTTCTTTGAGGCCCAACAACATGTGCTCCCATCTCTTTGTGTGTGCCAATGGTTAATTGCAATAAATGGAACTCTTCAAGCTTTTCCCTCTGAAAAATGTCTACAAACTGTCCCAGAGCTTGTGCAACAAGCCATCTGCTCAATCCTCCATCCTTCTCCATTTTTTTCCTAAGAATCAATGCTCTTTTAGCTTGATCTCCAAGTCCATCCTTATTATGTAATTGGTTGGAGGGGGACCAAAATATCTAGTTTCTCCAATTGCAGTTTTGCATCCAAAAGTTCCTTCATTGATCCTCAAACGCATGCCAGCAGAGGAGATTGTTGATCAGCCATGCACTTACCTTGATGAGTTCCAAGCATTGTTGATTTTATGACCTGTTGATGACCTCTGTTGAAATTTTATATGCTCCAACAAGCTATCACTTGGTACATGTTAGAATGGAGTGAGATTAACAGGCTTTGTTGATGCTTGATCACATGCATCAGTGCTCTTAACAACCTCAGCTTCCTCACTATTGTGATGACTATTTTTCAAACCAAGTGATGTGACATTTTCAATTGGAATTAATTGGTCCCCCATTCTTTCATCTTCTGTAGGTTTTTGCTGAGTCTCAAACTCAATGTTGGTTGCATTTTCCATCAAAGTCTCTCTCTTTTTGGCATTTATTATGTGCTGAACATTCAACATAATTTTGTTTGTTCTGAATTGTTTGTGAAATTTTCCCATCAGGAACTTGTACACCCTCTTGTGGCATTACCTTACAATCAACATCCATGATTGGAACGGTCTCTCCATCCCCCGAATCTGGTACTTCGTGGGTACTTCACCTTAGTGATCAGTTAGTTGGGTTATTGGCTTTAGAGATAGCTCATGCAACTACCTTCTAAGAAACTTCAGGATTGTTTTTTTTTTTCCCATAGCCATTGATTTTCCCTGCCCTAATTTCACCTTTAATATTTCCTTCCTTATGTTTCTACGAGCATTCTTGGTATGAATAGTATATTTTCCTAAAACAATATTTCTAGGAAAGCACATCTTACATAAGCTTCAAGCAGTAGGTAAAGCTAGTTAAAGTGTCAATATCATGATTCCCCTAGCACCTAGATTAATTGGTGGGTGGGGTAATTGGGGACTTTGGGAAAATTTGACATATTACTTGAAGTGATTCCTTCTTTATAGAGTTATAGGTGTAGGACTTTACCTATATTTAATACCCAACGCAAAATCGTAACTCATAATTGTTCCCCCTAGCTACCAATCATGAAGTGGTATGTTTAGTGGCGCCTCCTTGGTTTTCCAATAACTGATTGCAAGCAGGAAGTGCTTGCAGTACTCCACTCATATAGTAGATCTTAGTCTCAACTCATTTTGACATTTCCTTACTTCACGAGGGAAATTGCACCTTAGATGATTGATTCTCAAAAGATTATTATAGTTGTTCCTTACACTTTTATTAGTTAGTACTGGGCCCTTATTCTCCCAAGTTGATCTTTGGAAGGCCCTCTTTCTAGCTCCCCACTAATCATATTTAGGGTCTTAACTACCCTTGACCAATTTCAGGGAGAGCAAGTTTGTTGCTTGTTGTTTTATATTTTTAGGAGAATACTCTTTGGTGATTTTTGTCTAGTTGGCCTTAGGTTTAATTGTTTGTTCTTTTGTAATTTTTTTATTTAAACCTAAAATTCAAAGTGGCCGACCCATCACCCCATCGATATAGGAGGAAATGGGGCTCTCCTCCCAACATCACATAACTATCTCTATTATGACAATAGAGAGACCTATTTGGAATTCTCCATAGTGAATTAGAAGACAAGACCTACATTGTTCTACATAGCCCAACTAGAGAAGACTTTGATCACTCTGGGTCCAATTACATAACGTATAAGGATGAATTTTTGTGAGGTCTTAACACACACACACTGTGATAACAAAAGAGGTTTATCCTTCTCCTGTCTTAGAATATTTTGGTCCTCTGGAGATTGAAAACATTGAACATAATTCTTTGGCCATTTTTAATCCTTCTTTGACAAATCCAGAGGACCCTATGCTCGTCTAGGTAGGTGGATTTCTACCCAAAGATGCTTTTGATTTTCTACTTTATTTTACATATGGGATGTCTAGTGTTGGTAGTTCATTTAGTACAATGGGACGTAACCTTGCTATTCTTAGTGTTTCTATTGGGGCCATTCCATCATGGGTGGCAAAGAGGACCAAATAAAAACCCCTTCGAAGGGATCTGAGGTGTAGTCACCTCAAGATCTATCAGCCCCCTATCTCTTCAACGCCATTAAATGTGCAGTGAAATCTCCATCCTCTAATCTTCCTTAGTGTTTATATAATAGAATTGTAAATCTAAGTGTTGAGATAGCAAAATTCTAGTGTTAGAAGTGCTTTTGAGTTTGGGTTAATGGTTAGCCTATTTAGTGGGTAAGTGAATTAATGAGACAATGGTTATGGTATTAGTGGGTTATTGAATTATTGGATTAGTGTAACAAAATTGTTACCGGGTTAGTGTGCTAGTGGGTTAGAATGTGAATTGTCATTGGATCAAAAAATTAGTGGTTAATGTGCTGGTAGGTTAATATGTTAGTATAAATTGTTAGTGAACCATCGGTCGGTGATTTCTAAATTAGTGAGTGAACTAGTGGATTAAATCATTATTGACAACTTTAATAACTTAGTGGATTATTTAATGATGAATTAAGAATTATTGGTTTAATACAAAATGATTACTTAAACTTTGTAAATTTTTAAACTAAGGAAGAATAAGTGCTTAGATAATTAGTTATTGAAATTCTTATTAAGGATTTCAGAAATAATATTAATAAATTAAATATTAGTGAATTAAAAATATCTTAGTTTATTAATAATGTAGTCGCTTACAATCACCTTAACCCATTCTTAAATGAAGACTCTTTATCTTCCAACTCATTATTAAATGTATTATTTTTCTCTTCCAGATTAAACTTGAAATCCATGGAAGAGAGTAGACTCCATTAAAATATGATAAACAAAAAATTTAGCAAAAAGCAAACATGTGATTCATATAGATCATTCATGTGCTTTATGTGATAGGTAATTGGATAGTTGTTCTCTCAATATTTCAGCATTTGCACCCGCAAATTGATAGAGTTGATGCTTGTAGCCCGAATCATGATGATGAGACAAGGGAACATCACCATACAAATTTTCACCTCAATCAATGATGATGTTATGCAACATACAGCACACATGGATTATTCTAAGCAGCCAATGTTTTAGTTAAACACAGTAGCAAACTCTATGTCACTTGTAGAGAAAAGGAAGTTCATCGTTCTTTCAACTTGTTGGGTCTAAATCATAAGTTCTCTTACAACTTTGTAAATAACTGAGAATGATTTGTGCATGTTCTTTTTGTGATTTGGTGTGAGTTTAACTTACAAGTACTTAGACAGATTTGTACTTTTCAAAGTTGAAGTTTTGCATAGTGATGGGCACATAAGGGATCAATGTCTTTGCAAACATTTCCTAGTTTTGAGCATTGTAACTGAAAATTCTGCATTTTGTTGCCATGTGTGCCATTGAAAATGTAGCATACGAAGATGCATAGGTACTTTTGGATAGGGAAATTTTGTGGGCTAATTATCGTTATAAGACTCTTGAACATTAGCCTATTGCCATTCCCATTTTTTATTAGACGACCTCTTCAACATTTGAAAAATATTGGTATTTAATAGGTTACCTTTCAAGTTTCTATGAAGAAAATCAAGTCTTGTTAAAGGTAAAGGATCTTTCTATATGTACACACAAATTTCCTTGATTTCCTATTGGAAGGGTGAATATCAAGGACCTCAAAATCTCAAAGAAACTTATGTGGATGCTTGTGCCATGTAACTTGTTAAATTCTTTATAGGGACTTGGAGCTCATTTGTAGCTCTAGTGTTCTACAGTATCATGTTATGTATGTTGCTTTCTCCACTTTTTAAAGTTAAAAATTGCATTAATACGAAAACATCTTGATATGAACTATGTTCAATGTTCATTCTTTGACTTTTTCATGTGCTCATTGCTTAATGTATTATTATATGTTGAAGATGCTATAAATATTAAATATTGGTTATTTGGATTATGTATGTTGTTGATTTTTTGTATCTATATATATTTAGAAAAAGATATTTTGTTGAATCTTTAATCCCAAAATTTGGATATCAGTCACCACCATCCCTGATTCATGTAACATGGGGCCAAATAGGCATGTTTTTTCTGGGAGTGCAAATAATTTTTACTTCGTTGTCAATCTGGTCAATCTGTGCTAAGTGGAATGGAAGTACATCTATTGTATTCCTTGCTTTAATTTAGAAGAATTACGAGCAAGCCTAAAATATCATAGATGAATTTGATGGCTGCCATGTATTGATTTACCAGATTCTGGGAGGCCTTTGTCATTTTAGCTTTAGGTTTTTGTTTGGCTGTAGAGTTTAATATCAGTTTTGGCTTGGATTATTCAATATTTGGTAGGGTTTCCCTGTAAAACTGTAATCTAATATTCTCGGTTTATAATTTGTCTTTGAATCCTTTCTTTTTATTCCCTCTTCAAAATGAGTAAATTGTTTGGAGATGAATTATTTGTGGCCTCTAAATGTGCTACAAATATTTGCCCCATGCAAAATTGTTGAGGGGTTAAATGATGAAATTTCCAAGAGCATATACAAATAACAAAATAACTATAAAATTCACTTTTATTTAGGTGAGCTTATTTATCTTTATGCGTTTGTGCTGCTCTGATTTCTGTAAACTCCATGGATTTGATAAAATAATAAGGGTCCTTGAGCTGAGTTATAGGATCAACCCTCTCCTTGTATCTGTATCTGTGGGAATACTGTCTCTATGGTTTCTGTACTGTATCCTTGTTTTTATGCCAAAGTGTTTATATTAATGTATACAAAGTATATGCAAGGGCTAGTCTGCTATTCAGGATTACAAAATCAGAGTTGTCCTACTGTGGGTGCTAGACTGTTCTAAACAAAGGACTTCCTATTGTCAAGGAGCATACAAAAAGTGGTACAACCAACCTATAAAACAACACATAATGAATAACATATAGGATTGTAAATGTAGACAATGCTTGATTACAAAACCAGAGTTGCTCTACCATGGAGGCCAGAGTGCTCTAAACAAAGGAATACCTATTGTCGACCCACATACAAAAAGTGGTGCATCCAATCTCATTAAACGATACAGGTCTGCAAACATAGACAGTGCTTGAAAATAAATTTGATGTTTTCCTGGGGAGTATGTGCCTGTGCTCTTCTTCCACTGTGGGGTTGACATCTCACTCAGACTTAGTTGCAGCAACTGCGTGCCTGTGCTCTTCTTCCACTGTGGGGTTGACTGTGACATCTCACTCAGACTTAGTTGCAGCAGCTGCGATTTGTAACGCTGTTTTCCATGCTTTTCAAGTCCTCATGAATCTTTTGAGACAAACTCTCTGGAATTTTTTCCCAATGGCCTTGTAATCATGTTTTCTGTATTGGAAGTGGAAATAAAGATGAAGTGGACCCAATCATAGATCATTTAAAGATGAAATGGAATGTTAGTGATTCATGGTTTTTCATGGTCACCGGGATCTCCCAGTCTCAGATGCAATAGTTTTGGACCAGAAATGACTTAACAACAATTAACAATAATTAAATTGAGAACTTTTTTGAGTATAATTCAACATCGGTAAATATTCTAAACCCATAAAAAATTTAATGATTAGGAGCATCATTTGAAGGGAGAATTTCTATGTTTTTTTATCTCTTGTTTTGATCACCTTTTGATCTTCTGCAGGTACGTTGAAGTTGACTCTTCAGTTTGGGGAGGGCTATTTGAATAAGCCATTGAAAATACATTTTGTTTCAAGGTGTTTCATCCTGATAGTAATATTTCTTCATCCTTTTTAGAGATTTGAATTGAAAGTGCATACCTTGCTTCCTAGCTCTTTGTTTTATTAATGAACTAATATGCATGTGTAAATTTGAATTACTTCTTTTTTTTTTTTCGTTTATTTATGGATGCACTCACCTCATTTCGTAGCCATATTATATCCAAATTTTTGAAAAAATTGTTATAATTTTATTCATTTCTTAACCAACTAAAGAGTACACATGGATGGAAATGCAGATGGATCCAAGTGATGTTGAGAACTTTGCAATTTTTATTGGTGAAGAGAATTGTGTCCTTGGCTCAGTTCAGTGTCAAAAAGGTTGTACATATGTTGATATCCGTTGTGAAATTGTGGATGATGAAATCATCGAATATCCTTTTGATTTTATTGGCACAATTGGACATCCTTTAAATACAAAGCAAGAGCAAAAAATGAAACCTACAACAACAAATATAGGCATTAAGAGGAAAGTAGACACAATGGTTGTTGAATCATTGCAACCACATGTAATGGAAGGAACGCCAATATCTAAAAACATTGAAGGGAATGTGGAGGAACCTATGCATAAACAACCAAGAGTTGATCATGTGTTCGAGTCAGTGGAACAAGTTGAAGTGGTTGATCATGTGTCCGAGTCAGCGGAACACCTTGTAGTGGTTCATCCTAATGTATTGGCATCTTGGGAAAGGAAAGTGAATAGTTTAATGGAAGAGTTTGTCAAGGAGAAGCTAACACTCAAGGTATATTCAGAAAATGGAAAACCTAATATAAAGATCCGTTGTGAAATTTGTGGCATTGATTATGGAACGGGGGAAATATCCTTGGTAGCGCGAATGGTTCGTAACTTCAAAAACAATCATATGAAAACAAGATCCCATCAACGTCACATTTCAATGTTGGGAATTAATGAAATTCCTTCATGTAACAGAGCAAAGCAGACAACCGTGGCTAGAGATCGACTTGAGATTGATAAAGCAATCAAAATTCTAGATGATTTCAACCATACGCAAGAGCCTAATTTGTTCACGGTGGTGGAAGCAACACTTGCAAACTACGAGGACAAGAAAAAAGTAAGAGTGGAATGTACACAATGCAATAGATGGTTCTCTTTGGTGCCGACAAGTGGCAATATTGTCAGTTCTCTAAATGAACACATGAAATCAAGGAAGCACACTACTACTACAGATGAGGCTTCACATGATACAGTTGTGTTGAGGAGTGGAACAATTGGGAGACCGAAGAATCCTACCAATGTTAAGTCCCAACAAAGTTTGACTAAGTTCTTGATCCCATCAATACCATCACCATTACATGGGGTTTCTACAAGTTCACATGCTTCTACTTCAGGTGTGTTAATTACCCAAGTTTTAATTTAATTTGAATTTGAATTTTCACATTACTTTATTTGTTATTACTTGTTAGTAGCAGTTCGTAGATAATTTTCTAATGTGTTTTTTCATCTTATTCTAGGACAATTGCCTTCCCCAATATTACTATGTTGGGGGTATTGGTATCCCTATCTTGATAGAAGAGGGGAGAGATTGGACACAAAGGTTCTAATGGATGATCAACATGGTGGAAAATTGTGGGCCATAGAGAAACATACCAAGAGAACACTATGTTATTATGGTGTTGAATGCCGTATTAATGGTACATACAAACATATTCATTGGAAGAGGGTTTCTAAAACAGAAATCCATTTTGATTCATTGACATGCAATCTTTGTAAGTTGATACCTGATTGTGATGACTTTCGGATGCGTTTATATTGCGAATCAAGGAGCAACATCAAAAGACATGGGAGAGATACAGGGAAAGGGAGAAGGTTGGACCATTTTTTGACTCAAACTGAACTCAAAATTGTTGCAAGCGATGCAAATGCTACATATAGATTAACAATGCGATCTCTTTTGTGGGAGAGGAAAAAGGTTTCTACACTGTCTATTAGAACGAGGTCTCTAAGGGAAAAGTTGTTCAAATCTGCAGGAAGGAACGACGTGTTCATGTTTTGAAAGGATGTGTGTGAGGCTCATATGCAAGGAAAATTACAAGGTAAAGATGCAGTTTGGGAATTTGTTCAAGATATATTTTACAACCTAGTTAATTCAAAGTCAGGGAGAAGATATAGTGCATTGTAATGCCCGCCCACGTTTGGTTCACTCAATGAACTTGTTGCATAGCACGATCGTTCGCGTGATATTAAAGAATACCCCTAATTTCAATAAATATTGGAAAATGCATCCTAAAATTGTATTGTTGAACCCCCCTCCCAATATGCCTTTCCAATTAAGAAAACCCCTAGTTTCACTAGATATTGTAGGTATCCATTTTTATCAACCCATTTTTAACACCCCCTTTATATCATATTATCAAGTTGTAACAAACAGGAGCCCTGCCACATCTTAGTATAAGCAAACACGATGCTAAATAAAATAATAGTATAATTATAACAATGATCCCACTAGGATTGCAGGGGTGACCGATCAATTTGTAGCATTGGAGAGTGGAACACCCAAAGAAATAAAGTACCAGGGAAGGCAAAATGCATAAAACAAAACCTAGTCAAGGGATCAACATATTAACAAAGAATGTAAAAGACTGATAGTCTAATTGTTAGTGCAATGCTTAGAAAATATGATAATTGCAAATGTTTCACACCACAACCTACCAATCTACCAATTTTATATCATGTAATACAAATATAGCCATAGATAACTCATGTTTTCTATATGCTTAATAAATTAATCTCCATAAAAATGCAAAATTGAAACCTTTTTGTGGAAGGATGCCCCTACCTTCCTATAAAAAAAACATCATTGTCGATGTTTGAACCCAAATGAACATAGAAAAATTCCTTTTACTTTTCAATAACACCATATGATCATGTGCATAGCTTGGATTTGGGTCATTCACAAGATCCAATGAATTGCCTCCACTTCCTCTACATTTATTCTTGCAATCACGGGAATTAACAACATTTAGTTACCTTTTCTTGGGTTATATCTAGATAGGGGAAAATATCTATTGTTAGGTTTCAAGCATGCAATAGTTATAAAGATACACAAATAGTGAAACTTATATGATACCATTTCATGGTAACGATAACACATAGGGTATCTAAATAAGGATTTAGATTTTCACCTATGTTCATGTTAATTCCAATATAATATTAAAACAAATGCCTTGCATATAAGAATTGAAATTACAATTATGAATGTGCCAAATATAACTCAATCTAACAACTATTCCTAACTGGAAATGTGAAAAAATTAAAGAAGAATGCAAAAAGTTGAAATAAATAATTAGTCAAGAAACATCGATCAAACTTTTCTTGGTTCCAGTGAGCCAAGAAAGATTGATCTTAAATTACAGAACAGTTTCTCTTAAAATGCCAGCATAGCAATTAATTCATCAAATTACAGAAGTAAAATACTTCATCCCCGCACAGAAAACTATAGTTTAAATACTTATCAATTATTCTTACCTTACTAATTATTTATGAATTGTAACAATTGTTTTAGACCATCTAGCATCTTGAATATTTCATAATATTTCTTTCTTCGATATCTTTGAATTTTCTTTTCAACAATTATAAAAATAAATCTGTTCCTTTCCGAGAGTCATTATAAGCTTTGAAAGCAGAGTTACAGTATTTACATGCAAAGACATTGCAGAACAATATTATATAAATCTTAGTATTTATTTTTATTTCATAAAATTTTCTAGTATTTGTTTTCTATCACTTTTTAAACCAAAGGTGAAGTTTGAATCCTTGTTCAAATCCCATTATTCTTACAATTTCACTTCAAAACCCTAGGTTGACTCTCGACTTTTCATTACAACTATTTTAAACATTATTGATAGAAGACACGCAGGCAGTACTTGAGCTTCAAAACCCATATCTTCTACATATCAAACCGAGCAAGAAGTAATTCAAGTTATGCTCACACAGGAACAAGGTTTCAACCCTGTAAATACTTTTTTTTTTTTTACATTGTAATTTCATTTACGACTTTGGAAACAATACTTTGTCACTAAAACTTTAAGGACTATTTATTAAATTACTTTTCTGACAGTTCAAATCGAAATCTTCAAAACCTCCATTCTTATTTATTTCCAGAATCTAACTACAGAAGTTCATTTCTTTAGATTGAGCGTCAAACTACAGTATTCGCAACAACTTTAACAGTACCGAATACAAAAAAAAGAACAATGCAACATTTCTTTTCTTCTGTAACTAAAAACCAGTATTATAATACCGATTCAAATGACTTTCAATCCTTTAAAGCGAAGCTTGCAAGTTGTACTATGGCGAAGATGCCATTGTAAAATATTTTTAGTTTACAATGCAGGCTTGAAGCCTCGGCAACATAAAAACTCAGTCTAAAAATTATCATTGCTTACGGATTAACCTAACTCTTTTACTGAGCAGAAAGTTTTAACTTTCGACGAGTCCAGGGTTATGGATGAACCCGAGACTTACCAGGACGGTGGAGTCCTCGACGTTCATTTGTCCAGCAAGCTTGGATGTTAGACCTTTGATTGACCCTGCAAGTGAAACATACATCTAAATAAATTAGAATGAATCAAAATAAAGGATTTATGAAAACTCAAATTTCAATGATGGAACATAGAGACATATTACCTTGAGTGGAAAGGCCAAAGATCCAACCCCAGCACTGTAAAAATAGACGTTCACCTTGAAATAGAAACCACACCAAGGTCGTGGTATCAACTACTGAGCATTCACTTACAGGTCTGCAAAACACCATTAAAATAACGCAGAGGTCGCGGGTTCCAAACTCCAAGCAAACTTGCTAACCCTAAGTTTTAGCAGCGTGTCGGCCTCACACTCTAACTCCAAAATGTGAAAGTGAAGACTGAGAAACCCTCTAGCATTAATTACAACGAGAATTTAGGGTTTATCATTCAATGACCCAGATCTATTCTGATCGACGAGCGAGAAGGTGACAGCCTGATGCTTTGAGAATCGGGCAACCATAACATAAATACCTCATTTATTGTAACAACTACGACAATGCCAACGCTACATGCCAAGGAGTCAATCCCATGTACAATTCGGAGGAGAGCTGCTTGTTCACTATGCATAGTTCGATTTCATGAGTCACATTTTAACCAGGCTTCACGTGGTTTGACAACATGGATAGACAGCATTACACTCCACTACAGAGTTGGTTCAGAACCATTAATGTTTGGACGAGACACCATCAACCTGTCAGATCGATGCAGCAGCGACATTAATAACCGTCACTTCCTTACCAGTGTCGTATTTAATGCTTGGTGTAATTTCGTTCATTATCAATACATAGAGTAAGGTCAGGATTGCATTGTATATCGCTTCATCGCTATGGTATTAACCATCGAATGCATGATTACATAAATCAAAAGTTTGTATTGGTAATAATCGCATGCATATAAGATTTAGATAGTTAGAACTTAGGTTAAAAAATAGTATCGGTACATTGTAATATTATTACAATAAACCATATAAAAGTTGTTTATTATAATAATGCACCAATATCACATTAGAATGGTTCACCCTATAGTTAAAAAGGGTCCACACTTATATTGCATTATGTTCTTAAATAAAATATGATTTTGACTTTATAAATATCAAGACTATATCCATATATATATAAATTATAAATGGAGAAAGTAGAAGCTACCATAGTTATCTTAAATAAAATACCAAGCATTGAAATAGGAAGTGAAACTTGATGTTATAATAAAGGAATAAAGTTCAAATTGAATTTGTCCATCAATCGTTTCACCTGGTAGTAAAAGGTTTCATGAATTGGAAAATATTGGCAGAATCATATTAGCAATTCATTCTTCAAATCTAGTAATTAATCTTAAGATTTTTAAGCATATATATTTCTACCAAGATAATGTACTTTTGAACCCTGTTTAAATATTATTAACTTCTGCAACTTGTATTTTTTTTCGAAATAATACATTTAGAACTTGGATAGAATTCCATACCTGAAACAAGGAGGTACTTATAATTTCTTTAACCAAATAAGACGACTAATTGGAAAATATAAATACTTTTAAACATTGTTTTGTCATTGTTATCCTTACCTATGAATATTCGCAAGAAGGACAGGTACAAATGCTTTAGCTAATTAGCTAAGTAAGTCTCGGGGCACCTCGCAGGAACCCTTTCATCACCATCCCGAAATTAAAATTGTCAGTACCTTGTCAAGGAGAACTCTGTCTTATATTGTTTTGAAATTTCAGTTATTACAACTACAAACAAATTAGTGTCGTAATCATTTTTATGGAGGTAAGACACATCACTGTCTTAAAGCATCATTAGTTAAAAGGACATAGTAGTTAAATTGTTATATACATTAATGAATTTATTATTTAATATTGCCTTAACAAGCATTTATTACTTCCGCAATCACAATTTTAACATTTAATGCTGGTATAATTTTTTTTTTTAAATTTATGAAATTATCGGGATGTTACATTGCTCAAGGACAATAATCCAAAGAGACTTCCATCGATATTATCATTGGTACACTATTATCAAATTTATTCAAAACTTAGGATCATAAGCAATATCAAATAAAAATGGAAGGTCCTTAAGTCTTAGGTGGGTATGAATTGAGCCCATGATTTGGACGTATGAATCCATCCCACGATTTGGAGGTTATTCCTCAACACTCCCAAATAAAATAACCCCCAATATTTATATTACTATGTCAAATAAAAAAAAACCCCTTGACCCCTTAATACGGGGCAATATATTTTTGAGGTTTTTAAGAGTATTCAACCCCCCAATATGAATGGACGTGATATGATATTGCCTCACTAGTGAACCCCCCGTGTGCCCGCCTCGGCACCTATGATTGACTAGACTATTTTGAGACTTATGATTGTTTGGACTATTTTTAAGACTCATCACTGATTTGACTATTGAGGGCACTAGATTGAGGTGACCCAGTTTATAAAACTTAGATCATGGATTTTGCTTTGAAAAATTATTATATTGAATGAAAATGATAAATGCTTGATTGACTGAGATATATTGATGAATATTGAAAATGCTTGAAATGAAAATGATGAATGCTTGATTTACTGAGATGTACTGATGAATATTGAAAATGTTTGAAATGAAAATGATGAATGCTCGATTGACTGAGATATATTGATGAATATTGAAAATGCTTGAAATGAAAATGATGAATGTTTGGTTGACTGAGACATATAGATGAATGTTGAAAAAGCTGGAAATGAAAAATGATGAATAGTTGATACACTCGACTGACTGAGATAAAAGAATGGTTAGTATGCTCGACTGACTGAGATACTGAAGTGAATGATGAAAATGTTTATAGTGCAACGATACTAATGTGCATTTAAGTGTGTGTGCAGTGGCAGGTAAGACGAATTACCGACTGACCCACAAGCGGATTTATAGGGGTTGTAAGAATGAAAAGAACGCATAGGGGTACGACGACAGACTGTTGACCCCGAAATAGCAATCCATGCACGGGTAGGAAGCCGTTTCATCTCACCCTGGGAAGCATGTGCCGTACGGGAGAGGCCATAATGATTTGGTCGCGTACGATGAGTTGAGGGGCGCACGATAGGGAGGACCTTATCCCTCAGCAACCCTTAGTCTCCAAGAAGCATGGTTGGAAGGTCGAGGTAAAGATTCCCGATCGCTACGCAGTGCTCCCCATAAAAAGAATAAAATGGAACTATTGGAAGGACCCGTCGAAGAGGTTCCTAGACAAGAACGGAATAAAAGTTACCCAATGAAAATATACAAATTGAAATTACACTAAAGGGATGCATTGATTTATCTTGAAGAAAAACTTTAATTTTAAATAAAAGAAATATCTTAACTCTTTTATTTTAATTTTATTTAATTTTATAAAAGGAGAAAATTTAATTTAAGTGGAATTCTATTAAAAAGGGATATCCTTGGAAATATCTTAATTCCTTTAATTTAAATTCTATTTTGAAAAAGAAGCTTTTAACTTTATTTATTTTGAAAAAGAAATTTTAAATCTTAATCATTTTTGAAAAGAAGTTTTTAATTTTATTTATTTTGAAAAAGAAGTTTCAATTTTACTTATTTTAAAAAATGAAGAAAACTTAAAGTAAAATAGAATTATATATATATATATATATATGAGAGACAAATAAGAAAAAAATTGAACTTAGATATTTTTGTTATTAAAGAAAAGAAATAAAATCAGAAAATATCTTTTTGAATAAATATTTTTTTATTTTAAAAATAAGAAGAAAGGAAAATAAATAAATTAGAAATACTTAGAATAAGATATAAAAAAAGAGAATCTAGACTGCTATAATTTAGGAATTGACTGCACGTTCGCAATAGAAACACTCACCTTGCATTAATTTAGGAATTGATTCCATGTTCGGAATAGAAACACTCACCTTGCATTAATTTAAGAATTGAGTGCACACTCAAAATAGGGGGGAAATAATTGTAATTTAAAAGGGAATAATTAATAAAATCTGAAAGAGGAAATGAATGAGCATCACATAAACTTTTGTGATAAATAGAGGGAGGGGAAGGAGAAAAGTCTCTTGCTCTCGAGTGTCCGAAATCGAGAATTGTCCTATGGTTCTTGTGAGTTGGGCGTGACTTGACCAAGGATTGGGAGATCCCATCGGAAAGTCTTGGCTTGCGTATTCTACGACCCCATTAGCTTGGGGGTTTGGGGCGAAGCACAGTAGCCCCGATACGGTAGGGAGGTCAACCGAGGGGCTGTTGGTATCTTCGTCGAGGAGGGAGCTAGGCAGTTGAGACAACCGCTGCTGTAACTATTTACTTGACCTCAACTCAACCGCCGAATCAAGTAAATGTTTTGTTAGTTAGTGTTTTCTGCATTGAAATTGATATAATATTAGTCATTTGCAAAAAAAAAAATTATATATATGATATATATGGACGAATCAATCTGACTTACGGTACTTAACCCTGTAATCTCTGTTCTAGATCGGATCAAAAATATTTTAGCATAGATTTTTAAAGGTGGTCTGGAATAAGCCTGTTCTGAGTTAGTATTTTCTGTTTCAAAGGATTTTACATTATGAATTCCAAATTGCTCTGAGTTTAGCATTTTTATTTCAAAAACCGGTCATTACGGTTGATTCATATTTTTTTTTGAAATGTTAAACTTGGCGGTGACCTGGTTTCGCTGTCTAAATCGATGGTTGTAGTCGACCCATTTTTTTTAAAAACCCTGGACCAACGTATCCCTTCCATTAACTCCAAGCTGGAATAGATCTGGGTATTAAACTCTGTAATACATTTCAAAATCATTGACGATCGAGTTTTTCTTTTCAAAACCCTCCGCGTCGATCCTATTTCGGATTGACGATCCTTACACACAGAGAAGGGGATTTCGATTTGAATCCTCTGCCTATGATTTCATTTTAGATTGGTGTTCCCAAGATTACGTCATAACTCGATTTTGGCTAGGCATTTTAGTTCCATATCCGAATGTGTTAATCCATTTCTATTCTCTCTCATTAGAGGAAATTTGGATGAAAAATGGGCCTTTTAACCCTAAAGTACAATTTCGTGTCATCACATATTAGCTAATCAAAATGCTTTAAAATTCAAACAAGGTGCATGTAAAAAAATTGGAGGGAAAAAATAAAAGCTACCTTTTTGGATCGTTTTTTCAACTTATCTCCATGTAGGTTTTCTCAAATTTCAAGCGGGAGGACTCGTTGGATGCATAATTAAATTATGCATCCAAAGAGTACCCATGTTGCATACTTTTAACAACATCCACACCATAAAAAACCGAAAATACATTAAAAACGTGTTTTCTCTCACTAGAAACACGTTTTTTTGTTTTATTTTCAATTTTTCATGGTGTGGATGTTGTTAAAAGTATGCAACATGGGTACTCATTGGATGCATAATTTAATTATGCATCCAACGAGTCCTTCCCCCCTTGAAATTTGAGTAAACCTACACAGAGATAAGTTGAAAATACGATCCAAAAAGTAGTTTTTTTACGCTCTCTCTACTATTGTTTTATTATTTTCCTTAGGAGACCCATTTTTTACCTAAATTTCCTCTAATGTTACATTAAAATCCCTCTCTCTTTCTACTTACTCCTTCGAAGCAACCAATCAATGTTTTCAGGATATGATAATTCCAAATTGTATTGTTTTGATCTATCCATGAAATTATAATTTCTGTTTATCTCCATACCTGAGTATGATTTGGGCATTAGAATCTAAACCCTGAAATGGAATTATCATTCGTTCGATGTATCGAATTAAGCTTTACAAATTGACCTTAGAATTTTGATGATAGGATTTTAATTGACTCTTATAGGATTTTAGTTGACTCTTAAAGAGCTCTAAATTTCCAATGACACCGCTTAGCACCTCATTCCTTTTCTTTCAAATTTTCTGTGGCAAATTTCAAGACCCATGGCTTATCCAGGTTGAATTAGGAGTTATAAATTGTTTAATAAATGAATCTAAGTTCAACTTCCAACGCATGGCGCATTTCCAGGTTCATAGAAATCGTGGACCTTTGCATTTGATCTCTCCGTATGCTTTCCAAATACGCTTCATTTTCATAATGGTTCATAAGGTCGAATCCGATAACCCGTAGATGTTCTCATTTTTTTTAATTAACTGCCTCTTGAATTTCGGTGTACCCATACGAATCCAACTTGGCAATTTTCAGGAAACCTGCGAATCTCTGTCTCTTTTGAATACTGGCCTGCACCTAATCCTCTTCCTTGCTTGGGAGCTTCACTTCTGTTCAGCCTACGTCCTAGACTCATCCTCCCTGACAAACGTTTTACCCACGCTTGGGATCTGAAAACGCCGCACCAGCTATTAACTATGGAAACCTCCTGTAAGATAACTTTATTTAATGTATTGATCACTTGAGAGGGTGGATATCTTTCACTGTCAAGAGCATTAACCGTGCGACCCGACAATCACTCCCAAACCGCCTTAATGGTCGTCCTTCCAGTTGCATGCGAGCTCGTCTATTCTTAAACCTCTTAGTTAACCTTATTGTTTGGCATATAAACTCTGGAAGTTTAGAAACATCAATGGAATCCAATTTGTGACACATGTAATTAATATTTATTTGGGTATGAAAGAAATAGATGATTATGTTTAGCGTTCATTTTGTTTGGAAGCTAATTAAAATTTGCGAAAAATTATATGTATCTTGGTATAAATAAATAAATGATTTATGGGAGCATTGAGAGCTGACATGGATTTACATTATGTGAAAGTTATAGATAGAATTCGAGATAATATTCATTTGTATGTTGTTATCGATAAGTGTCACCAATGGCCAATTGTGATATTATAATTCTATCTATTATTTATAATCCATAGAGTTAGAACGAATTGATAGTATGAATTATAAGGTATGAAATTATTTCGATTATTCATTTCATAGAGCTGAAACAAGGAATAAGGTTAGAATGCAACATTTGAAATTGTATTATTTCTACTTGGTATTTATAATCCATAAGAATTATAGTGAAGTACTAATTGAATTATAATGGTTGAAGTTATAGCAATTATTCATTTCTTAGAGTTAGAATGAAATGAAGGGATCCAAATAGAATATTGTATTTATGACAATTTATTAACTCATAGAATTGAAATGACTCAATAGAATTGAGATGAAATTTTACATTTAGGTCAATTTTTGCATTTATAGAAATTGAAATGAAATAATAGATTGGAAATGTGATGTTGGTACTAAGTCAAGTGGTATTTCATGAAGATGTATATTGGTAACCTAATGTTGTATTCATGTCAAGTTTCTTATGGGAAGAGTCCCAATTTACTGAACTTTAGAATTCTAATCGCACTTCCTTTATTATAGAATTATGATGTATTCTTATTTGGACATAATTAGAGATTACATTACTTTTAAAGGAGTACTCATAGTTGAGACCACAATCACATTTCAAGATAAATTTACATTACACCTTATATGCTTAAAGGTAGGAATAAAATAACTATTATACATTATTAATATGCACATGGTTAGAAATTAATTGATATTTTAAGATCCCTTGTTTAAAGTTTCAAAAAAAAAAAAAATTCACTTACTCAACTTGACGGTCCTTACATTTGGTATCAGAACATGGCCGAACTTAGTTCGGACCAAGGCTCTTCCTCAAGATTTTGTTAATATGTTTGAATTAACAAATTTTATTTTTGTTGGACGAATCAGAATTTGCCATGGATAGAAGAACCCGCAGTGGGAGGACAGGGAGAGGACGAGGACGGGCAGCACGCCCACCAACCCCTCCTGTCGCCGCACCACCTAGAGCCGAAGAGACTGTTAACCTACCTGTCGGTGAAGTGATGGATATGATGAGAAAATTCCAGAGAATGTCGGACGCACTGATGCACCGACTGGACTGCCAGGACAACTGACCCGTAGTCCCTGCGATTGAACCGCAAATTCCACCACCAGCTAACCTTCATAGAGAGTTGGAAAAAGTGATATTCCCAGAGTTTTGGGGCTCCACTGAAGGAGCCGCGACTGAAGCATGGTTAGAGAACATGGCGATGTGCTTTGATTTGAGGGATTGCACCTCGAACCTGAAGGTACAGATAGCGATCCTGCAGCTAAACGGAGAATCCCTACTTTGGTGGAAGACCTTGAAACCTCAACCGGGGGTTGAAAGCAACGAAGTGTCTTGGGAGTTGTTTGAGGAGCATTTACGTAAGCACTACATGTCTGAAGAGTTAATTGAGAGGAAGCTCAATGAATTCAATGCTCTCCGTCAGGGAGGAAGGACGGTACAGGAATATGAAATCAGGTTTATGGAACTTCTAAGGTATGCACCTCACATCTCGACAGAGAAACTAAAGGTGAATAAGTATGTGTACGGGATGAATGGAAACATCCGCGACAAGGTTCACATTCTCACTCCACCGACCCTACATGATGCTGTTCAGAAGGCATTAATTGTCGAAGAGGAATTGATGAGCGGAGGCTCATCCAGGCAGAATTTTACCAATCGGACTTGAGTAGGACCACCGACTAATCCACCGAGGGTAAACTTCGGGAAACGAAGTAATGTCGGAGGACCTATGCATGGGAAACCTGTTAGAGACAAGAGAGTGTCGTACAAGTCTCCTCCCAAGAGGGACAACGCGAGATCATTCGGGAAACTAGCACAGCCGGGGCCATGCACTAGTCATGCACCCACTGGAAGAACAAGAAAGGGACCAAAGGAAGGATGTTGGGGTGGTGGTGGCCCGCACTATCAGAGTGACTGCCCTCAGCAGCAGTCAGGACCGAGACAGGGACAGAGACCACCCCAGACTACTGCATCAAATCTGGGATGGGCACATCGTATACATGAACAAGGACAAGGACAAGGCTGACATCGCCGACCATCCTTTATTTGTGGAATACAGGGATGTATTTCCTGAAGCCTTACCCGGATTACCACCTCCGAGAGAACTAGACTTCACCATAGAACTAAACCGGGGACTGAAGCAATCGCGAGAGCCCCTTACAAAATGTCTGTGTTGAAACTGAAGGAACTACAGATACAGTTGCAAGAACTCTTGGATCTAGGGCTGATTAGACCAAGTGTTTCCCCGTGGGGAGAACTAGTGCTCTTTGTTAAAAAGAAGGATGGGTCGTGGCGACTTTGCATTGAATATCGCCAGTTGAACAAAGCTACTGTGAGGAACCAGTATCCCTTGCCTAGGATCGACGACCTGTTCGATCAGATGAAAGGCGCCACAATCTTTTCAAAGATTGATTTACGATCAGGCTATCACCAGTTGCGAATCTGGGAAGCTAATATTCCCAAAACTGCTTTTAAGACGCGGTTTGGACACTACGAGTTCATAGTGGTACCTTTTGGGATAACCAATGCACCTAGTGTATTCATGAACCTAATGAACGACATATTCCTCCAGTATCTGGACAAGTTCATACAGGTATTTCTTGATGATATCCTCATCTACTCAAGGACACCATAGGAACATGAAGAACACATAGATGCGTCAATGCATTTGAGAAATTGAAGGAATTGTTAACAACGACACCAATTTTGAAGGTACCGAACATGGAGGAGGACTTACTGGTATGCACTGATGCATTGAAGGATGGAGTCGGATGTGTACTAATGCAGGGAGGTAGAGTGATTGCCTACTCATCCCGAAGACTCAGGCCACATGAGGAAAACTATGTGACACATGATATGGAACTGACTGCAGTGATGCATGCTTTAAGCCTTTGGCGACATTATTTGGTGGGAAGGAAGTTTGAACTTAAGACAGATCACCTTGGATTGCAGTATATCTCCACTCAGAATGATCTGAATGCTCGACAGAGGAGATGGTCCGAACAACTGAGTATGACTTCGACATCTCCTATGTGAAGGGGACCCTGAACAAGGTGGTAGATGCGCTTAGCCATAGATCCGCATCTTCTCAGTAATTTCGATGCAGACCAACTTGAGGGAAAAGGTGCTTATACTTCAACAGGAAGATAACTGGTACAAGGAGGTAAAGGCCAAACTAGAGCAGGAACTGATGGAATTACCCAAGTATAAGGGTTATTCAATGGAAGGTGATGGGTTGCTACAATACAACAACTGTATTTATGTGCCAGAGAACAATGAGCCTAGGAATCTGATCCTAGAAGAAGCTCATCAAGCTGTCTATAGCGCACATCTGGGAGTGAAAAAGATGTATGCTGATCTTTATTCTTTATTCTTCTGGCATGGCATGAAGAAAGACATGGTACAATTTTTCGCCAGATGCATGGAGTGTCAGCTAGTCAAAACAGAACATAGGCACCCCGCCGGACTACTTCAGCCTCACGCCATTCTTGAATCAAAGTGGGAGATCATCTCCATGGACTTTATTGTGGGGTTACCATTGACCCGTAAGAGGCATGATGCCATTTTTGTGGTAGTAGACACTCTCACGAAGAGTGCACATTTCATCCCCATCAAAAACACTTATCATGCACCAGAGATTGCTAGAGTATTCGTTGATGAGATAGTACGACTGCATGGAGTGCCGCGGAAGATAATATCTGATCGGGGATCAGTATTTACTGGTAGATTTTGGACAAGCTTCTAGGAAGCTATGGGAACGTGACTCAACTTTAGCACTGCATACCATCTTGAGACAGATGGGCAGACTGAGAGAGTAAACCAGATAATGGAGGACATGCTGAGAATGTATGTGAAGGATCAGTAGACCCGTTGGGAGGAATGCTTACCTCTAGTAGAGTTCTCTTATAACAACAGCTATCAAAGTTATATACAGATGGCACCATTCGAGTTTTTGTATGGCCGACCATGTCAGACACCCTTGAGTTGGGATAGACTTGAGGATAGGACCCTGCTTGGGCCCGAGGTGATTCAGGAGATGGAGGAATAGATAGCAACCATCCGTGCTCGACAGAATGACGCACATGATCGACATAAGAGTTATGCTGATGCGCATAGGCTTGACCAAGAGTATCAGGTTGGAGATCGAGTCTTTTTGCGGGTGAGACCGCAAAAGAGTACTATCATATTTGGTAAAGGGATGAAGCTATCTCCTAGGTTCGTGGGACCCTTCAAAGTTTTGGAGCGGATAGGACTGATTTCCTACCGTCTTGCACTACCATCATCACTACATAGGATGCATAATGTTTTTCATGTATCAACACTTAGGCATTATATTTCAGATTCTACACATATCATTGACATGAGTAACCTACAGGTAACGAACGAAGGGGCTGTGATGGCAGAGCCGATATGCATATTGGACCATCGAACACGGCAGCTTAGGCACCGTGTGATTGATTAGGTCAAAGTTCAGTGTGATAGCTATAGTCCCAGTTCTGCGACCTGGGAGGACGCATCCGAGATGTGTCAGGATTTTCCTTTTTTGTTTTGAACTTCAGGACAAAGTTTTAATAAGAGGGGGTGTGTGTAATACTCGCCTCAACACCTATGATTGACTAGGCTATTTTGAGACTTATGATTGTTTGGACTATTTTTGAGACTCATGACTGATTTGACTATTGAGGGCACTATATTGAGGTGACCCGGTTTATAAAACTTAGATCATGGATTTTGCTTTGAAAAATTATTATATGAAATGAAAATGATAAATGATTGATTGACTAAGATATACTGATGAATATTGAAAATGCTTGAAATGAAAATGATGAATGCTTGATTTACTGAGATGTACCGATGAATATTGAAAATGTTTGAAATGAAAATGATGAATACTCGATTGACTGAGATATACTGATGAATATTGAAAATGCTTAAAATGAAAATGATGAATGTTTGGTTGACAGAGACATATAGATGAATGTTGAAAAAGATGGAAATGAAAAATGATGAATAGTTGATACACTCGATTGAATGAGATCAAACAATGATTAGTATGCTCGACTGACTGAGATACTGAATTGAATGATGAAAATGTTTATAGTGCAGCGCTACTAATGTGCGTTTAAGTGTGTGTGCAGTGGCAAGTAAGACGAATTACCGACTGTCCCACAAACGAATTTATAGGGGTCGTAAGAACGGAAAGAACGCATAGGGGTACGATGACAGACTGTCGACTCGAAATAGCAATCCACGAACGGGTAAGAAGCCGTTTCAGCTCACCCAGGGAAGCGTGTACTGTACAGGCGAGGCCATAACGATTTGGTTGCGTACAATGAGTTGAGGGGCACGCAATAGGGAGGACCTTATCCCTCATCAGCCCTTAGTCTCCAAGAAGCGTGGTTGGAAGGTCGAGGTAAAGATTCTCGATCGCTACGCAGTGCTCCCCATAAAAAGAATAAAATGGAACTGTCGGAAGGACCCGCCGAAGAGGTGCCTAGACAAGAACGGAAAAAAAAGTTACCCAATGAAAATATACAAATTGAAATTACACTAAAGGGATGCATTGATTTATCTTGAAGAAAAACTTTAATTTTAAATAAAAGAAATATCTTAACTCTTTTATTTTAATTTTATTTAATTTTGTAAAAGGAGAAAATTTAATTTAAGTGGAATTCTAATTAAAAAGGGATATCCTTGGAAATATCTTAATTCCTTTAATTTAAATTCTATTTTGAAAAAGAAGCTTTTAACTTTATTTATTTTGAAAAAGAAATTTTAAACCTTATTCATTTTTGAAAAGAAGTTTTTAATTTTATTTATTTTGAAAAAGAAGTTTCAATTTTACTTATTTTAAAAAATGAAGAAAACTTAAAGTAAAATAGAATTATATATATATATATATATATATATATAGAGGAGATAGATAAGAAAAATATTGAACTTGGATATTTTTGTTATTGAAGAAAAGAAATAAAATCAAAAAATATCTTTTTGAATAATTATTCTTCTATTTTAAAAATAAGAAGAAAGGAAAAGAAATAAATTAGAAATACTTAGAATAAGATATAAGAAAAGAGAATCTAACAACTATAATTTATGAATTGAGTGCACGCTCGGAATAGAAACACTCACCTTGCATTAATTTAGGAATTGACTCCACGCTCGGAATAGAAACACTCACCTTGCATTAATTTAAGAATTGAGTGCACACTCAAAATAGGGGGAAATAATTGTAATTTAAAAGGAAATAATTAATAAAATCTGAAAGGGGAAATGAATGAGCGGCACATAAACTTTTGTGATAAATAGAGGGAGCGGAAGGAGAAAAGTCTCTTGCTCCCGAGTGTCTGGAATCGAGAATTGTCCTATGGTTCTTGTGAGTTGGGCGTGACTTGATCGGGGATTCAAAGATCCCATCGGAAAGTCTTGGCTTGCGTGTTCTACGACCCCATTAGCTCAGGGGTTCGGGGCGAAGCAGAGTAGCCCCGATACGGTAGGGAGGTCAACCAAGGGGATGTTGGTATCTTCGTCAAGGAGGGAGCTCGGAAGTTGAGACAACCGCTGCTGCAACTATTTACTTGACCTCAACTCGACCGCCGAATCAGGTAAATGTTTTGTTAGTTAGTGTTTTCTGCATTGAAATTGATATAATATTAGTCATTTGCAATTTTTTTTTTTATATATATGATATATATGGCTGAATCAATCTGACTTACAATACTTAACCCTGTAATATCTGTTCTAGATCGGATCGAAAATATTTTAGCATAGATTATTAAAGGTGGTCTGGAATAAGCCTCTTCCGAGTTAGTATTTTCTGTTTCAAAGGATTTTACATTATGAATTCCAGATTGCTCTGAGTTTAGTATTTTTCTTTGAGGAACCGGTCATTGCGGTTGATTCATATTTTTTTTGAAATGTTAAACTTGGCGGTGACCTGGTTTCGCTGTCTAAATCGATGGTTGTAGTTGACCCATTTAAAAAAAAAACCCTGGACCAGTGTATCCCTTCCATTAACTCCAAGCTATAATAGATCTCGGTATTAAACTTTGTAATACATTTCAAAATCATTGACGGTTGAGTTTTTCTTTTCAAAACCCTCCGCGTCGATCCTATTTCGGATTGACGATCCTTACACACATAGAAGGGATTTCGATTTGAATCCTCTGCATATGATTTCATCTTAGATTGGTGTTCCCAAGATTGCGTCATAGCTCGATTTTGGCTGGGCATTCTAGTTCCATATACGAATGTGTTAATCCATTTCTTTTCTCTCTTTACATTAAAATCCCTCTCTCTTTCTGCTTACTCCTTCGAAGCAACCAATCAACGTTTTCGGGATATGATAATTCCAAATTGTATTTTTCTGTTTTGTCCATGAAATTATAATTTATGTTTATCTCCAGACCTAAGTATGATTTGGGCATTAGAATCTAAACCCTGAAATGGAATTATCATTCGGTTCACTGTATTGAATTAAGCTTTACGAATTCACCCCGGAATATTGATGATAGGATTTTAATTGACTCTTATAGGATTTTAGTTGACTCTTAAAGAGCTCTGAATTTCTAATGACGCCGCTTAGCACCTCATTCCTTTTCTTTCAAATTTTCTGTGGCAAATTTCGAGACCCATGGCTTCTCCCAGGTTGAATTAGTAGTTATAAATTGTTTAATAAATGAATCTAAGTTCAACTTCCAACGCATGGCGCATTTCCAGGTTCATGGAAATCGTGGACATCTGCATTTGATCTCTCTATATGCTTTCCAAATATGCTTCATTTCCATAATGGTTCATAAGGTCGAATCCAACAACCCGTAGATGTTCTCTTTTTTTTAATTAACTTCCTCTTGAATTTCGGTGTACCCATACGAATCCAACTTGGCAATTTTCAGGAAACCTGCGAATCTCTGTCTCTTTTGAATACTGGCCTGCGCCTAATCCTCTTCCTTGCTTGGGAGCTTCACTTCTGTTCAACCTACATCCCGGACTCATCCTCCCTGACAAACATTTAACCCACGCCTGGGCTCTGAAAACACTGCACCAGCTATTAACTGTGGCAACCTCCTGTAAGATAACTTTTTTTAATGTATTGATCGCTTGACATGGTGGATATCTTTCACTGTCAGGAGCGTTAACCGTGCGACCGGACAGTCACTACCAAACCGCCTTAATGGGCGGCTTCCAGTTGCATGTGAGCTTGTCTATTCTTAAACCTCTTAGTTAACCTTATTGTTTGGCATATAACTCTGGAAGTTTAGAAACATCAATGGAATCCAATTTGTGACACATGTAATTAATATTTATTTGGGTATGAAAGAAATAGATGATTATGTTAAGCGTTCATTTTGTTTGGAAGCTAATTAAAATTTGCGATAAATTATATGTATTTTGGTATAAATAAATAAATGATTTATGGGAGCATTGAGAGCTGACATGGATATACATTATGTGAAAGTTATAGATAGAATTCGAAATAATATTCATTTGTATGTTGTTATCGATAAGTGTCACCGATGGCCAATTGCGATATTATAATTCTATCTATTATATATAATCCGTAGAGTTAGAACGAATTGATAGTATGAATTATAAGGTATTAAATTATTTCGATTATTCATTTCATAGAGTTGAAACAAGGAATAAGGTTAGAATGCAACATTTGAAATTGTATTATTTCTACTTGGTATTTATAATCCATAAGAATTATAGTGAAGTACTTATTGAATTATAATGGTTGAAGTTATAGCAATTATTCATTTCTTAGAGTTAGAATGAAATGAAGGGATCCAAATAGAATATTGTATTTATGACAATTTATCAACTCATAGAATTGAAATGACTCAATAGAATTGAGATGAAATTTTACATTTAGGTTAATTTTTGCATTTATAGAAATTGAAATGCAATAATAGATTGGAAATGTGATGTTGGTACTAAGTCAAGTGGTATTTCATGAAGATGTATATTGGTAACCTAATGTTGTATTCATGTCAAATTTCTTATGGGAAGAGTCCCAATTTACTGAACTTTAGAATTCTAATCGCACTTCCTTTATTATAGAATTATGATGTATTCTTGTTTGGACATAATTAGAGATTACATTACTTTTAAAGGAGTACTCATAGTTGAGACCACAATCACATTTCAAGATAAATTTACATTACACCTTATATGTGTAAAGGTAGGAATAAAACAACTATTATACATTATTAATATGCACATGGTTAGAAATTAATTGATATTTTAAGATCCCTTGTTTAAAGTTTCAAAAATAAAAATAAAAAATCACTTACTCAACTTGACAGTCCTTACATGCATCCACTAAATCCATTTATGAGATGATTAAGTTATGGGGAGGTCCTAGATTACATAGCTTTATTAGCTTGAATCTGGATGGCCCTTCAATATCTACGACTTTAAGGCAAGTTAAAAAATCATTGATATATATCCGAGGGGAGAAGGAGTACATTTTTGAGGCAATCGGAAAAGTGTATGCTTCTTATAAAGCCAAACATGGTATAGAGGGCCCAATTCCAGTATGCCTTGCTGAAGAAGAAACTGTTGTGAAAAAATATGTTAGGTGGGTAGCAAAAAGTGATACATTGGTGGGTTTTTGTGGTAAGAAAGAAGAACATAAGTGTCAATCACATTTCTTGGTGACAGTTGGTGAGGGCACTGTAGGCTATGAGATTATTACAGATGTCTTCAAGAATTGTGTGATTGGCCATTATGCACATGTTTTTATTGCAAACTCTTTACATGAGAAGATTCCTCATTTGGTTGTGGTTGTTCATCCAACGTGTAACAGATTTGATGCAAATTTTGTCCATCGACAATGGGAAAAAATAGAAGACCTGTGGAAGAAACACGTGGAACATTTTTTAGGTCCTATTATTGGTCATTCCTTAGATGGGGATAGTAGGAGAAGAATGCTTATGTTGAAGGATTATTACTCAATGACAAGCATGGGATATCAAATTCCCTGGGAAGGGTGGAGGCTATCTGGGTTGTATGATGGATTTAAAGTAACAAGACTTCATGATCGGGATTACATCCACAATGGAAAAAATCTAGTGAATCCTTTGTTTAGTGGTCGACGAGATTTGATTGTTGGAGAAGAGTTGATTAGTTTTAACCATGTCAGAATGGTTTATAACACTTTTAAAGTGGATGACCACAAGCTTAAAATTGAGGATATAGAGAGGATTGATCTCCAAAACTAGGGTTCAACACAACACATTGCTTCAAGGCATGTCCAGAGGTGCTTGAAGGAAATGAGAAGTACAAGTGGAGGGACATAGAGGACATCGGGTACATAGACCTATCTAGCAATCGTTGCTGACTATATTGATATTTTTTTGTCTCCTAGTTTGACTCTTTGGGAAAGTGTGTGAAATTCTTCAAGGGTCCATCATTTCTTCACGTTTTGGCTATGATGGGTCAGAGAACAAGCAAATACTAATGTCAACATTAATTTCATTAGCAAAGAGGCATATCAAGATGTGAAAATTTCTTGCCACTTTGCGATTTTGTTGATGAGATTATTTCATGATCAATACCCTAACTTGCCATGTGCATTGCACCTGATTGGGTTAGATGTATGCGAGAACTTCTTTAGCAAAGTCGGTGGCATGGTCGGAGTAGAGAGGGAATATGATTTCACTGAATTACTTCATGTTATTGGAACCCTTAATAGAGTGGCTGAAGAAGAATCGAATCCCCAAGGGCTCCGTTTCAATAAATCTCATAAGAAACAAATGAGTATCTGGAATAAATTGCATCAACAAACAGTAGAGGAAGGTGACGTCTTGTCAGAATATGATTCAATATCCATTGATGATAAAATTATAGAATCTCTCAAGATAGGATTGGAGGATGCACAACGAATTTTACTAGGTCTTGGCATGCAACCAAAAAGACACACATAATATTCTTGGTGGTTTAAACCATGGATAGAGGATCACAATTATTCAACATTCGAAGCTGTGGATGAAGTAGTTGATAATTCTCCACCGGGTCATTCCACATCCATATTCCAATCTTCATCTTTTATGGTACTCAATGATAGTGAATTGCAAACGATGGAAAGTGAGTGGAGGCACGAGTTGGATAGAATTTTAGATTTCGTTGATGAGAATGTAAACATAACTACCAAACCAGTGGTGGAGATCGATGGAAAGGACATGTACAAATCTTGTTTGGTTAGTCAATTGAATGGAAATCCAACATTATCGAAAGATAGATTGACTAAAGTGAGGAATGGAGTATACTTCAGGAGAGATGAGAGGGCCCCCAAAAAGGGTATTGCAATTGGTTTTTGTGAAAATCCTCACAGCAGATCTAAGAGCTGATGTATACCTCACAAGAAAGAATTTAGGAATAAGATTAAGAGTGGTCAATGCAGTAAAATGAGCAACAGAATAATAATACAGTAGAACTCGGATAGAAGCAAAATAACTTCACATACACTGATTCATTAATCACAAATGGAAAAATAAATAATACAATGCATGAGGATTTGAATGCTAAGGTGGAAATTTGAATTAGCCTTCATGGAGTGATCAAAAGATCACTGGAGTGTCATCGGAGCACAACTGGAAGTCTCCATCATCATTAGTGGAGTAATCAATCCTCAAGTAACTGCCAACTATCAGTCAAACTGAGTCTAACTGACTGTGGTAGGTGTAACTGGCGCTAACTGAATGAAGGAGGCTCAGTGGAGGGTGCATGAGGAGCTAACTTGAGTCAGAACGGGTAGTCTAGTCTCACTGGAGGTCTATCAGAGTGATACAGTCAGTTAAGAGTCAGTCTAGCCTTAAATCAAGGAAAGAATTGAAGATAACTGAAGTACAACTAAATGGTAGGTGAGAGAGGGTGCATGAGATGCATGAACTGCATGCAGGGCACACTAAGCAACTGGAGGGATGAAATTGATCAGTGAGAAGCTCCCAGGGGCTAGGTGTTGGGACTGATGACTGGGATGCATGCAGAAATGCATGCAAGACTGAAACTACAAATAATGAAAATGATGGTAGGACTAGGATGGAGTATAGGAATATCCTAACAACCCCTCTAATCCATCCTGGGCCCTGGTAACTGAGACCAAAGGTCACCCAATATAATGAATAATAATAACAGTCAATAAACCGAGGAAATGGGGAAAAACCTCATGGGAAAAATACCCCCCCTCAAAATAGACTGTAAGGAACACACAAAAATAAATGCTCCAAACTCAAGCAGATGTGATGCTTGGTCATATGTATGGACATATCTTCTTCTTGGGAAGAAGTGGATCATGCTCAGAAAGCATGTGCTTGTACTTTCTCTTCAAATCAAATGTGATGAGAACAAATCCAAAAGTATGAGGATGATCCTTGAACCTGTGATTCGAATCAATTGAGGTAGGATCAAATCTATGAATGTGCAGATAGTCTTTTGTCTTCTCCTTCGAACCATCATGGGTGAGATTATGCTCAAAAGAACCATCAAATATCAGTGATTGCTTGGAATCCAAATCAGATCCAAGACTTGAATCATGGTTGCTTAAGATCTCCTTTGAACCATTAGAGGTGAGATATAAACTAGTAAATGCATGAGAAATTATCCCAAGTGAATGGCAATGGCCATCATCTTCAAAAACCTTCTGAGAGCATGAAATAATGATCTTACAATAGTAAATAAGAGGTGAGTGATCAAGGAGAGCGAATGCATTACCTCTAATGGATCATTTTACCTTTGAAACATTCATGAGATCATGATGCAAACCAAAAGATTCTGGTGCAAGAGAGGATTTAGGAACCTCTGCAATTTCTAGAGTGTGAGCTGGCACAGAATTCGAAATAGAAGAAATTTGGAGCATGCGTGTAGAATCTGCAAGTTCTTATTCTTTGTGGACAACTTCAATATGAGATATGTTTGATATTGATTCATGATCAATGAGATCATCAAGGAGGGCGAATGCATCACTTTGCTTTCTCTCGAAAGGGTTTGGACCAATTCCTTCATTCTGCTTGACAAATATTACATCCAGTTGGGCCCATAGCTCTATTGGAGATTCGACAGAATCAATGAAGTGGTGAATCATGTAATGAGGAAAAGAAAACATCATTGTTGCATAGACATTGTCACCTTTATTTAACCAGTCAATCTCTTCTTTAGAGGATTCGAACTCTCTTTCAAAACAATAATCAAAGAGATCATGGCTCTTCAAATATGCTAACATTTTTGGTTTCCATTCATCATAGTTTAAAGGAGAAAGAGGATGAATTTCTTCTAAATACATGGAAGCTGTAGAAGACCTGCAAAAACAATAGAAAAGTCTGCAACTGTTACTGCTGCAAAAGTGCAAAAACTGTTGCAACTGCTGCACTCAAAATATTGATAATAACCTGCAAAAAACTCTCAGGAATGGAGATAAAAAATAATCTCAACATGCTTTGATACCATGTGAAAATCCTCATAGCAGATCTAAGAGATGATGTATACCTCACAAGAAAGAATTTAGGAATAATATTAAGAGTGGTCAATGCAGTAAAATGAGCAACAGAATAATAATACAGTAGAACTCAGATAGAAGCAAAATAACTTCACACACACTAATTCATTAATCACAAATGGACAAATAAATAATACAATGCATGAGGATTTGAATGCCAAGATGGCAATTCGAATTAGCCTTCATGGAGTGATCAAAAGATCACTGGAGTGTCATCGGAGCACAACTAGAAGTCTTCATCATCATTAGTGGAGTCATCAATGCTCAAGTAACTGTCAACTATCAGTCAAACTGAGTCAAACTGAGTGTGGTAGGTGTAACTGAGTGTAACTGGCACTAACTGAATGAAGGAGGCTCAGTGGAGGGCGCATGAGGAGCTAACTGGAGTCAGAACGGGAATTCTAGTCTCACTGGAGGTCTATCAGAGTGATACAGTCAGTTGAGAGTCAGTCTAGCCTTAAATCAAGGAAAGAATTGAAGATAACTGAAGTACAACTGAATGGTAGGTGAGAGAGGGCGCATGAGATGCATGAACTGCATGCAGGGCGCACTAATCAACTGGAGGGCTGAAATTGATTAGTGAGAAGCTCCCAGGGGCTAGCTAACTGGGGCTAGGTGCTGGGACTGATGACTGGGATGCATGCATGCATGTTTCATGCAAGAATGAAACTACAAATAATGAAAATGCTGGTAGGACTAGGATGGAGTATAGGAATATCCTAACAGTTTTGGAATTGGATTAGATTGTACAGTGTTGTTTGAGAGCGAGTCTATAGCTGTAGCTGAACGTACTAAAAGAAAAGGTGTATCTCAAAGTACAAAGCACGATGTTTCTTGTGGGACTCGGTACATTGGAAGAGTTCAAAGAATAATAAAGAAGGATGGTAATAGGGTGTTTGATTACCACAATGACATTGATATTTTGGATAGGCCTGAAGGTGTTGAGCTTCAATGTTGTTGGTACAATAAAATAAAGGGGCAACGCATGTACAAGTATGATTCGACAGATCATCTATTCATACAACTTGAATCTATTATAGCAATGACAAACCTATCATACAATATCAAGAATGACATATACAAGTTAGAAGAAAGTGACCACATAATTTATGTGGATTTCATAAAAAATTTAAATATGGTGAAGTTTTCAAAACATTCTAATTTCTCTTATCTTTTCTACTACTATCTTATAACATATTTATAAAGTATTTTTTTTTGTACTATCACTGATTTGTTTGTATCAATTTCATACTCATTTTAATTTCTCTTATCTTCAGGTGCGGTGAATGGTTCAGATGTCGAATGATTGGGATAACTCAATGTGAAGTTATCGATCGTCAAATATTTCTTTATGCGTTCTTGAAGCATGGTTCTTGAGGGTTCTTGAACTCTTGGCTAGTTCAACAATTATGTTTAATATTACTTTTAAAAGGATGAAACAAGTTTTTGTTTGTCAAATTTTGGTGTCCATGCCCATGTTAGAGTTTTCATATACTTTCTTTTGCTACTTCAATACTTAAATGGAATATTACTTGATGTGTGTTTCTTGAAATGTGTTTTCTAAATGTTTTCTTAAATGGAATATCAACAGTAGTAAATAACATATGTACATATAAATAACAACATAAGTAGTAAATATCAGCAGTAGTAAATATCATCCAGGATTGATGATCACCAGGCCTGCAAAATGGATCATCCTCAAGGCCACTTTACTTTGCCTCAACTGCCAACAACTAATCAGGTGTGTTTTAACAAGTATTCACTTGATGGCATGTTTCGTTTTGCAAAAAATTCTACAAGCAAGGTCATTAATTCTCTCTTTTTCCTGTTTTTGCAGAAAGTCCATGTTGCACTTTCCTTGCAAGAGAATTAAAGTATACATGATCTCATTCTAGCAAGAGTTATAGTGAAGGTAATTTCAAAACTTTTGCAGGCCTCTCAATGAAAGTGTTTGTTATTGCTTTCCAAGTTACATCTTATATTTGTTACATCTTATTGTTCACACGGAAGGTCACATGCCATAACTGTGACACGGTTTTTCACCTCTTAATAAGCGCTGGATGTTTGGAAGTCAAAGTGTTAGAAAGCATGTTGCAATAATTCCATAATTATATGAACTGTCTATGGGTTTATGTGCTAGATTTTCATTTGTATTAAAATTTGTTAGGGTTGTGTGCTTGCATTGGTATTAAATGGGTTTGTGTGGATTTTGCTTGAATTGGGTTCCTATCAAATTGATTAGGGTTGTGTGCTTTGCTGATTTCAATCTATAGTTATATCAAATATGTTTTGGTTTTCGTATGGTATTGGTCCGTCAGCGACAACCAATATTGTGTTTGCATTTAGTTTTCATATGGTATTTCAATCTACAGCTATATCAAATATGTTTTTTATGAGCTTGAATTAAATGTCTCACTTTTCAGTGTGTGCAATTAGATCTAAAATTCTGTGCCAAATAGCAAAAAACGTCATTTGATTCTCTTACCCTAATTGAATGTTGCTTCATGAAATCCCTTACATCATCCCTTGTTTTAAATCTTTATGAATCTTCTTCCTAACAAAAGAAGTGATAGCTCAATTTGAGCTTCTTAGACTAGTTTTCAACAAGAAAAAGATCATGTCAATTTGACTTTACAATAGAAATTTATAGCTTCTAGAATTGACATTTTTCTACCAAATAGATTTAAAATCTGCTTTGATAGCTCCTTCAATGTCCCTCTAACCAAAATGGACACTACCACAACTGCAAATATTGATAGTAACATAAATAAAGAGGAAACATCAAAGTGTTGGGGATAACTGCACCTAAGCTGGGATGCACCTGCAATTTCTGAAATATTGATGAAAAGATGGAGGAAGACATCTCCAAAATGGTACTCAACTTATTAACAACATCAATTCATGCTAGAATTATATCATGAAATATATTACATTCATTTTAAACAGTATATTGTGTAGCTTTAAAGATTATTTCTTAATTCTAATTCCATGCATTTGGACATCCTCCCTGCTTAAATTTAAATTTATTATAAATAAGATTCTTAAATTCGATACTATAATCAACAAAGATCAAACAAGTTCAGATTTTGCACAATTGTAGACATATTAGTTTTAATATAGTTTTATGTTTATTAGTTAAATTAGATCAGTTTTATGTTTATTAGTTAAATTAGATCAGTTTTATGTTTATTAGTTAAATTAGATCAGTTTTATATTTATTTATGTTTATCAGTTAAATAATTAAACATCCACATTTATAATGCAACATTTAAAATGCTTTATTGTGTAGCTTCAAATATTTTCACCATCTGATCAAAATATGTATATTGTTGGTTGTAGTAGCTTGATTGTAACTTTTGGGTCATCCCATTCAGATCTGTTGTGTTCCGTGTTTACATTATAGTATTCTTTTTCTGTATTACATATCCTATTGCAAAGTCCAATTCTTCTCAAAATAATTTGTCTCTATTTGGTCCAATTCAGCTACTGGTATCAGGGGCTAAGTGTTGTTTACTTCTTGGTTACGGGCCTTCACTTTTGGTTTTATAATGCATTGATTTATATAATTAAAATCATGTAGCTAGATATGTATTTGTAATGCAGGGGCAAGTGAACTATGGATTTATATTGTTTACGTGGGATTTATTGAGCACAAATCCAAAGAATGTTTGAACTAATGATACTTGTTTCTGTTTTTGCAGCTAAGATCTACTAGGTCTCGAAGGACTTGCTCAAGCTTGCATATTTATTGGAAAAGATGACGTCCCTAACTATAAATTTTTGGACCTACCAATCAATTCTATGTTGAAGATGCATGTAAATCCCAAGGTATGAAGATGCATTTCCAAAATATTGAACAAGCCATGGGATACCACTGGGATACTCAGACTTAATTCACACTTAATTTTGGTGTGCTCATTATTTACACGTTATTTAGCATGCCTTATAGTTTTGCTTCACTCACGCTTCACTTTTGTTTATGCTTTTAAAGCTTATTAGCTGACTATGTGTTATTAGCTCATGGAAGCTACATAGGACAATCCATATTTTGAATGGTTACTAAAAGCAAAGGTATCTCTTTTCACTCTCTTTTTCAGTCTCATGCTATACAGGAATTGGCAAAAATGTATTTTCATATATTATTGGCAACAATGGTGATGGTAATAGTTCAACAGTTGACAACAAAGTTGAGAAATCAGAGAAATTTTCAAGTTTAAATCTTGATAGTCCATTCGATGTTTATGGTTTCAGATCTTAAAATTTTCTAGTGGAAGTGTTCTTTAATTTTGTCATGTTTGTGTGGAGTGCATATTAACTCATTAGGAAATTGTGTCTGTTGTTGATTCGAAAGATGGCTAGGGTGTGGAAATATCTTGTTATAAAACTCACTATTGTGCACCTGTTGTGGTATGGAGTGGGTATGGACGTGGTATGGACCTTCCTTATACGGTGATCATAAAAAGTACTGCTGTGGTTTGGAACACTTATAAGTTATGGACTATATACCTTGGTGATACCTTGAGATAGAATATAATAGTTTGACCACAAGTTTGACACCTTCGTCTTCTTGACCCCTCTTGTTGACTCTTGATCTTATGTTGACCCACAATGTAGTCTGAGCTCCTTAATATATATGCAATATAATTTTTGGGTTTTCATGTTTATTTAATACCCCCATATGTTTCCAATGTGTTTGACGAAATGTTGATGTGAATGCAAATTGTTTGTGAAAGTTATAAATCAATGTAATGTTGTTATCTGTTTGAATTTTCCCCAAATTATATGAATTTGTCAAATATATAACAATATTACATTGATTTATAACTTTCCCAATATAATGTTTTTTTTATAATTATTAATCCCCCAATATGAACAGACGTGATATGGTATTGGTCCGTCAGCGACACCCCTGTGGTTTCATACTTGAGTGGTCTAATATCTCTGTTGCACTGTTTGAGTGTGCTAGGTTGTAAGAAATCCATGGGCTTTATATGGGCTACAATGACGATCTGGTTTGTGCATGTTTTGTGTGTGATATTTCATCATTACCTGATATCTTATGGATTGTTGTTTCTGGATCTGCTGCTCCAGTAATTGGGGTTTCCTTACTGTTCACTTTAAGTAGACCCAAACACTCATACAGTGCAACAAAGATCTTAGTCCACTTAAACTTGCTTAAACCACGGGGATTCCTTGCTCTGTTGCTCCAATAATTAGGGATTCCTTGCTTGTCGACTAGGTAACTTAATTTATTCTCTCTCAGGTATGTCCTTTGTTCCTGTAGTGACTTGTCTTTTAATAGACAAGATCCGATCTAAAAAAATATTGCTGAGTATAAGGAAGGTTTCAACCACGTTTCGACTCTCCTAGTGGGTTATATTATTATTTTCTTTGTAATTTGAGTTAGACACGAGTTAGATTTACTACTGATGTTAGCGTGACTGTGATCTGTTTTCTTGGTGGACTGTGTGTCCTTCTCCAGCATGACCATGATCTATTTTCTTGCGTGGACTGTGGGTCCTTCCCTAGTGTGACCATGAGCCTGTTTTCTTGTGTGGATTGTGGGGTCTTCCCCAGCGTGACAGTGAGTTTCACTTTATGGGTGGACTGCATTTTTTCAAGCACGATTGTGCAAAGTATGCCTGTGTGTCTATGCAGTATGTGACTGCATCCTTACCCAGCATGACTGTGTGTCCTTTGTCCGCATGATTGTATTGGGTATGAATGTGCTTGTTGACTAAGAAGTCTGGGTAAGTATGTGGTCAATATGCTTTTGCTTTAATCCTCTCTAGATCTCTCTCAAGCAAGGTACACAAATTGTTTGTCTAGATTGACTTGTCCCTTCGGTGACAAGATCAAATCTGACAAATATGAGTATATGGTTGATTCAAATATTGGTTATGATTATTTACTGTTGATATATACTGTACATTATTTTATCATGTTGTTACTGTACATGGCATTTGATGATTCTTGAGAACCAACTTTAACGTAGTAAATAATGGAGCGTTAAGTTTAAAGAGATGAAAATTATGTTTGTTTGTTACAGTTCAAATTTTATTAGAGCATTACTCTTCTGAATCTGATTTTATATGTTCTTGCATTAAAGTTTACTACTTAAATTAAAAACTCCTTTAACCGTTAAACTTCAACATCAAGTACTTTGGAGACATGTACATGGCATATTCCATGCTTGGTTTTTATGGTTTTTGTTATTTGGCTTTCCTTTTTATCCTTCTTTGGTTTTATTGAAAAGTATTGGTTTTCTTGAAAAGTATAGTTAGCTTACTTTATAATTTTCTCTTTGCCTTTAATGACACATCTAATTCTCATGTTCCTGATCTAAGAATTAGTGCTATTTTTCCTTTTATGTCAGATATTACTTGTTTACCATATGGCACTTATGTAGGTTTTGAGTTGTACTATTCGGTTGAGACTGTCACTGTAAGTATGGCATTCTCTGACACCAATCAAATTATGCATTGTTTTCCATTGTACTAGTTATTTAATTATAAAGTTCTTGCATGGTAGCTCTTCTGCTTAATTTTGTACAATCATAGCATTTTGCAAGTTTAAACTATTATTGTGCAAGTTGCAACTTTCACACTTCTCAATCCCAAAATATATGCCATTTCACACTGGTCAAATAATATGTGAATAATATAAGGACCAATCTTGTATTTAAGATGTACATTACCCTTTTTCAATTTCTCATTGGAGTTAAAAACTAAGAAATGACTTCAAAGTTCAGAGCTGGTTCTTGTGTAATTAAAAGAAGATTTGGTGATGGTAAAACTAATTTCAGCTTCATTGACACTTCCTCGTATTGATTGTTTATATTTCTTTGCTTGATCATCCTAGGATAGCTTAAAATGGCTTGACTTTCAAAGCGTTACAGTCTGTCACTCAATGCAAAGAATTTTTTAAGTTGAGTGATCTTTAGTGATTGCAACTCTTTGTAATTCCGGTGTTATTGGTATTTTTTCTGCAAAGATCGAAGGGGTGTTTCTTGAGAGGGATTGACAAGTACACTTTGTCCAGTTTTGCATGGATCGTTGATTGAAAAGCTTGGGAAGTATGTCTATCCTTGTTGAATATTGGTTGAGCATTGAATCTTGATTACTATTTGCACTGTGAACAAAAAATATTTTTCATCGTAACTTTCATTAAACAGGCCTGAGAGCAGTCTATTATCAAGTTTGAGGTTTGGAAGGTATAATTTCAGCAGTCTTTTTAATATTTATCAAAACTGGAAGCAGATGTTTCCAACAATATTTGTCCAACTGGAGTGCATATTAACTCATTAGGAAATTGTGACTATTGTTGATTCGAAAGATGGCTAGGGTGTGGAAATCTCTTGTTATAAAACTCACTATTGTGCACCTGTTGTGGCATGGAGTGGGTATGGATGTGGTATGTACCTTCCTTATATGGTGATGATAAAACGTACTGCTGTGGTTTGGAACACTTATAAGTTATGGACTATATACCTTGGTGATACCTTGAGAGCGAATATAACAATTTGACCACGAGTTTGACACCTTCATATTCTTGACCCCTCTTGTTGACTCTTGATCTTTTTTGACCCACAACACAGTCTCAGCTTGGAACCTCGATGCTCCAACACGGATGAGCTACTAGGTCCAAAAATGTAGTAAAGAAGGAAGATGTTTTCAAAAAACACATTGTGGGAAAAGGACATGCTACTTCAGAGTCTGGTTCCGAAATCGATGTTGGTTAAGCCTTAGTAATCTTGAAACTATTAGTTGTACTCACAACACCTATTCCTCCAACACACCTCCAACGTACGATTTATCTGTGTACTAGGCCATTGCCAGCCCTTGCCTCTTCACCACAAAACCCTGGCCTCAAGCATGCCTCAAGACACGATTTCCTTGCCTACTGGTAAGCCCCTCAACCCTGCGTATTGGTAATCCCCTCAACCCTTCATACTGGTAAGATGTGGGTAAGCCCCTCAACCCTGTGTACTAGTAAGCCCCTCAACCCTGCTCACCATTTCGGGGATATTTGTGAGCCCGCCCATATAAATAAGACCCCAACATATTAGTGTATTACTATATTAAATTAAAAAACCCATTTGCCCCTTGATATATAAGCAATATAATTTTTGGGTTTTCATGTTTATTTAATACACCCATATGTTTCCAATGTGTTTGACCAAATGTTGATGTAAATGCAAATTGTTTGTGAAAGTTATAAATCAATGTAATGTTGTTATTTGTTTGAATTTTCCCCAAATTATATGAATTTGTCAAACATATAACAATATTAGATTGATTTATAACTTTCCTTGAACTTTCCCAATATAATGTTTTTTTTATAATTATTAAGCCCCCAATATGAACGGACGTGATATGGTATTGGTCCGTCAGCGACACCCCCGTGGTTTCATACTTGAGTGGTCTAATATCTCTATTGCACTGTTTGAGTGTGCTAAGTTGTAAGAAAGCCATGGGCTTTGTATGGGCTACAAACGAAGATCTGGTTTGTGCACGTTTTGTGTGTGAAATTTCATCATTACCTGATATTTTATGGATTGTTGTTTTTGGGTCTGCTGCTCCAGTAATTGGGGTTTCCTTATAGTTCACTTTAAGTAGACCCAAACACTCATACAACGCAACAAAGATCTTAGTCCACTTAAACCTGATTAAACCACGGGGATTCCTTGCTCTACTGCTCTAGTAATTAGGGATTCCTTGCTTGTCGACTAGGTAACTGAATTTATTCTCTCTCAGGTATGTCCTTTGTTCTTGTAGTGACTTGTCTCTTAATAGACAATATTGTTGACTCAAACCAAGTCGATAGGGGTTCCCATCAGTGTCGACACCAACCCACAGTGATCTCCCTGAGCACTGACCCAGACGGGTTTTACCCCGTCCAGCAACACCTGCGGAGTAGATGAGGTCTCACCCGAGGCGTTCAAGGGAGAGTAGATGGAACCATGTTTCCGCCGAATGAAGGAGGATGTTTGTGGCAATAAATACTCAACTTATCATGACATTCAAAGATAGATACGTAAATTCAGATTTAACATCACTCATATTCATAACATCATTCAACAGGATCTTTCATCGCAACAAGTATAACATCTAAAGCATTAGCTGCAACAAGAAAATATAGCCTTATTTGTGAATCGCAACATGCATTATCATAAAAGATACTCAGCGAATTTCACAAAATAGTTCTGTCATGTCATATTTCTTCAGCAAAACCCCGATACAATATCTCCGCAAAACACAGACCTTGCAGATAACTCTTGATCACAACTACAAACGCATATCAGCTCAAGCTCCAGATCAAGGTATCCAACACATATGACTCTATGACTATAAATACGCTTCCGCCTTTACAATGCTTATCCACTTACTAACAACTTCCTAACCGACACTCCGGACAAATGACCCAAAATCTAACTGACGCGGTCCCAATGACCCAAAAACCCACATACTGCGGTACAAATGACTCAAAAATACATAATCTATGGTCCAAATGACCCAAAACCCGCAAACTGCGGTACAATTGACCCAAAAATGCACAAAATTATCCAACCTTCTGCCTTCCGCAATCTCTTCTGACGTGTTGCAGCATCATCTATGCTGCGATTCTTCCTTACCAAACTGCCTACCAACAAAGATCTGATCTAAAAAAATATTGCGGAGTATAAGGAAGGTTTCAACCACGTTTCTACTCTCCTAGTGGGTTATATTATTTGTTTTCTTTGTACTTTGAGTTAGACATGAGTTAGATTTACTACTGATGCTATTTATTGTCTTTGTATGCTTTTCAACTGTAACTAGACAAGAGTGGGAAAAGATAAGTTCAAAGCATAGTTTTCATCTCTTTCAACTTTAATAATCTCGAATGTGGACCTTTGGGAGTGTTAAAGTTGAAAGAGATGAACACTATGCGTTTGGACTTGTGTGGACTGATATCTTTGCTGCACTGTCTGGGTGTGCTAAGCTGAGTATAAGGAAGGTTTCAACTTTCATAGTCGGTTATCGTATTAGTTTTCTTTGTACTTTGAGTTAGATTTATTTGGATTTACTACTGCTGTTATTTATTGTCTTTGTATGATTTTCAACTTTAACACAGGGACCTTGGGGAGTGTTAAAGTTGAAAGAGATGAAAATTATGCTTTAAACTTATCTTGTCTAGTTAAAATGATACTATTTTGTTTCTAGTACTATTTTGTCATTGTTTGTCATGGTTTATGTATGTTTGAGATGGTTTGCAGTTGCTTTGATGCCTATTTATGTATTTCAGTTGCAGTTTCCAAGCTAACTACCTGTTATGGATTTCACTTCTCTTCCTTCTATAAGTTGTTTATTTGGTTCTACTTTCTATAACTAATGAATCTTATACAGTGATGACAAAAATATATAAAATAATGTACCTTGAGAGAGAGAAAAGATTATTGGTCTTGTTGGTCCTATAAAGGAGTTTCTTGTCCACCTTATATAGTTCACCTTGACCTTGTGGGTTTATGGTTTGTTTTGTTGTGGCCCTCTTGGTTGACTCATGATCCTTTATCTTACTTGTATCTTACTTGGTCCATAGGTTATGTTTATTAATGTTTTGATACCCTATCTGTTTTCTCGGGTGGACTGTGGGTCCTTCCCTAGCGTGACCATGAGGTGACCATGAGTATGTTTTCTTGTGTGGACCGTGGGGTCTTTCCCAGTGTGACAGTGAGTTTCACTTTATGGGTGGACTATGTTTTTTCAAGCATAATAGTGAAAAGTATGCCTGTGTGTCTCTGCAGTATGTGACTACATCCTTACCCAGCATGATTGTGTGTCCTTTGTCCGCATGATTGTACTGGGTATGAATGTGCTTGTTGACTAAGGATTCTGGGTCAGTATGCTTTTGCTTTAACCCTCTCTGGATCTCTCTTAAGGTACGTAAATTGTTTGTCCAGATTGACTTGTCCCTTCGGTGACAAGATCAAATTTGAAAAATCTGAGTATATAGTTGATTCAAATATTGGTTATGATTATTTACTATTGATATCTACTGTACATTATTTTATCACGTTGTTACTGTACACGGCATTTGATGATTCTCTAGGACCAACTTTAACGCAATGAATAATGGAGCGTTAAGTTGGAAGAGATGAAAATTATGTTTGTTTATTACAGTTCAAATTTAATTAGATCAGTACTCTTCTGAATCTGATTTTGTATGTTCATGCATTAAAGTTTACTACTTAAATTAAAAACTCCTCTAACCCTTAGTCCTTGAAGGTGAAAGTTGTTCCCTACATTCCTTGCTAGTGGTGTTACCAGTATGCAGCGAGTTAACTCTGAGGATGCATATCATTGTTGAGAGATGTGGCATGGAAGTTTATATGAGAGAATGTTTCTATCAATCATTGGACTATATTTTATGATATGGAATGGTGAGAGAACAAAAAAATAAATTGTGACTTCAGGTGCAAAATCAACAACTCCCTCAAATAGGACCTTCAAACTAGGAAATTATGAGCATTGGATGGTGTCATGATTATCCTTTTTTGATCCGACCTTCTCTAATGCATTACACCGCAACTCGAGAAGAGCTATTGATATGTGCAGGGGAAGTATTTTCTTTTGTTTCCAATGGTGTTATAAAATTTCATGTGACTAAGACATACCATTTATCAGAAGCTGCAAAGGATCATGCTAATCTTGAAGCTAGGAAGACAACATGTTTAATAGTTTTAATCCCTAACAATAGTTGATGCACAAAAGTTAGGGTCAGCTGCATATCAATCGGTGTATGTATGCATTTTCTTGCATAACAAGTTAAGATACCAAGCTATTTGTCTACTGATGCTCATACTACTACTACCTTGTTTAAGGTTAATGTGGTGATTTCCTTTTGATATAAATGTTTAAAATTGTTATGTGGGTAGTTCTAATTTTGTATGTTGCACCTTTCTATAGGAATGATTATTCATTTTCCTTACAACACACAGTAATCCTTACAACACAGTAATCCTTACAACACACCAAGTTGATTTTCTATTGGCCTTTGATGCTATTCTAGTTAGTAAACAATTGTCCTAGTCAAGTGGGAGTTGTTTGCTTGCTTGTATACAACTTTTGGATTTTTTTTGTAAGATATGGCACACAATAATGATTCCTATAATTTTGAAATATTTCATGCTGATAGTTTTGGCAAAATTTTCTTTGAATTTCCGACACTAAATTTTCTCCCTTTTGCAGTTCATGTTAGATGGGGAGATTCACCAGGCGATGCAATATTAGGAATTTCTAGTCTCAAGTGAGGCATTTAGGGAGCTTGTGAATGCATACAAGAACACTATTGGTTCCAATGATCCAAGAATGATAATGCCATCTAGAAAATATGAACCTATCAATGAAGAGAGAGAAATTCAAAGGAGCAAGTCACAAAGAGAAAAACTGATTTCAAATAAATCTCCTAAGGGGGATCATCTAGTTCAAAAGGAGGACAAGGAAGTTGGGGACACTGGTTTGAATCCATATATTGAATATTTGAAACAAAATAAAGTTTTCTTATATTGTCCTTGTGCTGGTCTTGGTCATCTTATATTTTTGATTGGGAATATTTCAAGAAATACTTGGATGGCTACTAGTGTGCAAAACCCTCAAGTCGATGCATTAAGGTTATTAATAGTGTACTCCACCTTTGGGTTTACATCTATATTTTTCATATCTTCTCAATTCTTTATTCCCATAACCAATGGCATTCATTGATGCAACTCCATAGGGAAGAGTTATGAGCAGAGTAAATCTTTTGCATAATCACCATAGTGTTCCTTCTTTTATTTTCGGTCCTTAACAAAAAGTGATATTTGATATACTACTGCCATTTATCTTCTCCTCCTTTTCCAGGTTTCCTCATATTTGAGTATTCTTGATGTAGACATGTTAAAAATCTAATCCAAATGGATTAGAGGTTTGTAAATAATGTAAATAAATAATATCTAGAAGATGAAGAGTCTCTTTGTACTCCAACGGACCTGTTGCAATATGAACTCCAACAATAATCTCTACTATATAAATATAGAATCCATGAGAAATACAATTCAATTCAGGATTTATTTACTCTGACAGTGGTACTAGAGCACTCCATAACTCCTACTCTATGTCTGTGAGTCTTAGCAGTCTTCTAGCTACACCTCAGCCGTTCCTCATCCCCACACTTTTTCCCTCTCCTCATTTGTTATGCTCTCTGCATGATTGTCTTGCTTATTTTTGCAATAAAATAGAAACCTTAATCCTAATACTCTCTCCCGCAGACCAAGATTGACCTATAGAAATTTTCAGTGTTGTCTTCATCTATTGCTGTGTACTATTGGTGAGAGCTGGTGTAGAAATGTGTGAGCTATTGGTGAGCGAATACCCCCCAATATTGCTACGTACTGTTGGTGAGAGCTGGTGTTGAAATGTGTAAACTATTGTTGTGTGAATACCCTTCAAACTGGTGCTGCATTAGAGTGAAAGATGGTGAATTTGTGGCTCGTGGAGGAACCCAAACTGAAGATTGTGGAGAGCATTGAGTGTGATATGTTGTTGGTGTGAATGGAACCCAAATGCATGGACTGTGGAGATGTGGTCTCTATCTTACTAGATGGATTGCATCGTGCAACCTCTACTCCATGTACAACTTTTTCTTAAGATTGAACTTTCTACGCTTGTCCATTGTCTCCATTTTCCACGTTCACATTGCTGGACTAGTGCGTGGCTACATTTTGAATAGTGACTGTGAAGTATCCCCATGGTGAACACCGTCTTGTGTGAGCTCTCTTGATGGTGAAGGGTGCTTGGCATATTTTGACTAGTATAATTTCTTTTGGAATTCCATTCAAGTGTGAACCCTAATTGTTGAGACTCGTTCTTCATTTGAAATCCCGATATTGGTAATAAATGACTGTAATAAGTTTTGTATATAGATATTGATTGTTACTATTGTTTTAGACAGTTATATTGATTGTTACTATGAATGGTTTCAAGATATGGACCACTTTGGTGTTTGACTGCTTCTAATGCAAACATGTCAACTTCAGGTTCCATCCTTAGTGCTGGATTGTGAGCCCAACATTGACTTCAGCAGAAACATTGAAGCAAAGCAAGGATAAGAATTTTTTCACTGATTTGGTTTTTACACATACATTATGGAATAACATATTTGACGTAAATAAAAACAGTCTTTTGACCTCTTTAGGAATTGAATTGCTTGATACTAAATATGTTTAATGTAGGTGTTTTCTTGCATATTTGGTTTGGTGATCCCAAAGATAAATGGTTGAGGAATATTGATGTCCTATTATGTTTGTCTTACTCACAACTAGTAGACAGAATGGAGTGCCATACACATAGGAAGGACTAGTATATATTGATCTATTGAAGTGTCAAGCCCTGGGTTGTATACCATGACATGCAGCCTTATTCATGGAATCTGTTTGATAAATCTCATGGTGAATATATATATATATATATATATATATATATATATATATATATATATATTAAATGGGTGACCACTTTTGAATCTTATAGTTCTAATTTTTGGTATATTATGTAAATGAATATTAAATGGGTGACCAATTTTGAATCTTATAGTTCTAATTTTTGGTATATTATGTAAATGAAAACACTTTCCATTGATTTTAAGTTAATTGAGTTTTCCTTGATTTTGAGTTATCTGGGTTTTGATAAAAATTCTCTTTGCAGATACGGCATGGATGGAATTCAATCAGTATACCCCTGCTTCTCGATGGAGGTGCGTGCCAATCAATAGGAAGTGTCATCGTGAATCGGGGAGTGAGGCTGAAGGATTTTATGGAGGAATACAAAATTTATTAACAAAGGAGGAGATTTCAACTTGGAAGCAGTTGTGGCCCAATGAATCCTTAGAATAAGTTCATTTCATGTTTCCTTACCCTCAATCACCTATTGCATATGACATGGCAGAAAGAATGCCATCATTTGATATATTTGATGGTGTGATTGATGTAGGACATGAATGTCAAATTGCCTTCGACAGACTTAAGATAACTTCTCATTTGTGAGATACCTTTATCAGCTTACGCTTGATTAAGTTCTTTGCATGGTTTTACCACAGAATGTTCCACATTAAGGCTAGTGTGGACTTCATGGATAATAAGATACATGGGGATCCTGGGCTCAAAGAAACATTCTATCTCTAACCTTGAAATAGGTGGCATTCTACATGGTGTCTACATGTATGCTTAGAATCAATGTAGTCATTAACATGGTCACCTGCCCCAAGAACAATAATTAATTGGAGGCAAATTTAAGATCTCTTGTACCATATGTAGCTCAGCTCGAAAATCTTGTTGCAGCTTTGCAAAATAGTGATTGATGCGTGCCATATTGTAATATAATCACTTTGAAGGTCTATATTCATGCATTCCTTCATGTACATCAACGCCTGTCTTCTCTTCCACTATTTTAAATGGCACAGATTGTTGTGTGTGCACATATCAAATGACAACGAAAATCCTTTCTGTATTTTTAATTATTGTTTGTAGAGAGTAAAGAAATAATAAATCTAGACAATGTATCTTTTATGTGATTGTTGGTGCTTAGATCTCTACGAACATAAGTACTTGACATGCTCTATAATACAACCATCTGACATTCTAGATGGAAACAACTGTGATCATCAAGCATCCAACCAATGAAATATATGCATGACGAATAATAGATATAGCATATCATCTATGAATATTGATATAAATATGACCGACATCCACCTAGGGTACAACTGAGAGGACAACAATAATGAACTATTGGGAATTAGGAAATTGCAACTTCTTGAAGCTTCTAGTGATTTTGTAGAAAGCATATTAACTAATTGGGTGCACTCTACAAAGATCATATGGCTCTGCAAGATCGACTGTCCCTACTCTTCCTTGCCTTCTTGGATTCCAATTAAGGATTTAAGAGCTTTAGAAATTTCCAGGACGATATTTAGTGTCTTTAGTTGTATTTAGTGTCTTGGAGTTGTAGACGTCCACATCTGAGACATATCTAAATTGTTGTGTTTTACTTATCCCATATTCACTTGTTTGTATACCATGAAGGTATCCAAGCCCCTAGGGTGCCTTGGGAGGCTCTAAGCCTCCAGGGCCTGTTATAGGCCCTCGATAGGCCTTGGGGGCTTGAATACCCAACCACTCGTGCCTATTACAGGCCTTGGGAGGTTTAGTCAAGCCCAAAGTATCATGCCAATATACTAGGTAGATATATAAATGGGTATAAATAATGCAAATGAACAAATGGATACATACAATATATAGGGAAAATAGGTTTTTTTTTTTTTAAATTGGGAAGGCATATTGGGAGGGGGTTAAAACAAATGATTTCGGGAGGTATTTTTCAATATTTACTGAAATTAGGGGTATTGTTTCGTATGCCACGAACGAACGTGCTATGGTAGGTAGTCATTGAGTTAAGCCCCCGTGGCTTTCGATAGCGGTTAAAAAAAATTTTATAGTGGATTTTTAACGGCATTAAAAAATAACTATTTTACTTTATATTGAAGTTTGTTTTTAATAATGGTTTAAAAATAATAATTTTATTTTACGTTATATGATTATATAATCAATTATATGGTTAATTAATTGATTATATTATATGGTTAATTAATTATATTATATGTTATTAATTAATTAATTAACCATATAATTAATTTTAATTAATTAATTAATTAACCATAATCAATGGTAATTATAATTGATTATGGCATATATAAGCCATATTTATAAATAATTTTATATTTAGAAATTAACATTACAAATATTAATATTTTGTTTTTGAAATTAATATTATATATATATATATAGATTACAACTTTGAAGATTGAAAATATTAGAACTTAGAAAATATTTAAACATAAAAAATATTAAAACTTTAGAAATATTAAAAAACCTTTAAAATTATTTTAACATTAAAAATATTAATTTTTTTTTTTATAATATTAATTTTATATTTTGTTTAAAAAAATAATTTATAGACATATTTTTTAAATAATAATTAACAAATAATTACATATAACATTATATTTGAATTACAAATAACATTAACATTACAAATATTAATATTTTGTTTTTTAAATAATATTTCAATTTTAATAATATATAAACTTTTATAATATTTATTTTAAAATATAGTATTTATAATTTTTTAAATAATAAAAAAATAATATATAACCACAAATAATAATTACATTTGATTTACAAATAATAATTATAAATAACATTACATTTATAGATAACATTAATATTACAAATAGCATTATATTTAAAGTCATAAATAATTTATATTTGGTTTACAAATAACATTACATTTGAATTACAAATAATTTATATTTGAATTACAAGTAACATTTGCAAAGAAAAATTGAATTACATTTATTAACATTGAATTACAAATAACATTTATTAATGTTGATTATGGTTAATTATGTTTAGTTAACATTAGTATTATCTTTAATGGCATTAATAAAACTAATAATATGTCAAAATGTAACCTAAGCATTGCACTACCACAAAAACCTCCATAGACATGTTAATGCCACACTCCCAAAATTGAACATAGTGTTATTAAAATATAATCAATCATACTCAACAAAAATTCCATATTCAACCATCAATATTATTAAAACATAGTAAACTATGATTAATATTATAAAACTTAGTCTACCATACCCAACCTAAATTCCACATTCATCTGTTGACAACTATAGTCAACCATGGTCAAACCTATTCATGGTAAAGTCAAACATATTCAATCAGAAGACACTCAAATTCAAAGATATTCAAGCAAAAAACAAACTTATTCAAGCAAAAGTAAAACATGATCAAGTATGGTCAATAGTTTTCAAACATAGTCAAAGATAGACAACCATGGTTGACATTAGTTAATCATAGTTAATCATAATCATAGTCATAATAATCATAATCATAATCATAATCATAGTCAATCACAATCATAATCATAGTCAACTATCTTGACACATGCTTAACCATCATTAACCATAGCCAATCAAACTCAACCAAGGACAAACACAATTAAACATGAACAACCATAGTCAACCATACTAAACTATGGTTAATTGTTTAGAATTATTAACTGCAATCAACCAAAGTTAAAATCCAAATACGGTCAACGAATAGTCAACCATGGCAAAACAAAGTTCACGATAGTGAAATAAAAAAAGCCAACCATAGTTAATCGGATTTTGCCTTAGACATACAAAGTCAACCATATCTAACCATGGTCAACCAAAATAATTCATGGCAAACCAATAGTCAATTATAGCTAAACTAGGTCAACTAAAGTCAACCATGGTAAACCAAACCAAAGTCAACTAACGTCAACAATGGTAAACCAAAGTCAACTAACTCAACCATGGTAAACCAAACTAAACCAAAGCCATCCATGGTTAGAAAAATTCAACCATGGTCAACCAATGTCAACCATGGTCAACCGAAAGTCAACTTTGGCCATCCAAAGTCAACCATGGTCAACCAAAGTCAACTAAAGGTTAACCAAATTCAACTAATTTAAACCATGGTAAACCAGAGACAACTATAGTCAACCATGCTCACCCATTGTCAACCAAAGTCAACCATAGTTAAACCAGAGTCAATCATTGTCAACTAAAGTCAACCATGGTCGACCAAAGTCCACCATGGTCGACCAAAGTCAACAATGGTCAACTAAAGTCAACCATGCTCAATGAAAGTCAACCATGGTCAACCAAATTCAACTATGACTAATGAAAATCAATCGTGGTCAAACATAGTCAACCATGGCCACTCATTCTCAACCATAGTCAAACAATTGCTGGCCATGATTGACCAAAGTCAACCATTATCAAGCAAGGTAAGATATTTACAAGCATTGCTCTTCGTTGTTTTACAGTGTAGGATTCCAGTTTATTAATGGCGTTCTCCAAAATTTTAACCTTCGGAACGATTTTGTGTCAGGGACAAGACCGGTTCCTCCAGGATTTGGATTTGTGAAAGAAAAGGAAAACTTGGCATCCATGGTGTTGAAGCCACGGTAAGCCTCGGGTTCACCCAGCTGTTGCCTCTGTCAACGAAGGAGGGTTGTTTTGTTTTTGTACTGCTCTCTACAATGTTGATTGTTTTGGAAAAGAGTCGTGAGGCAACTTTTAGTGTAGGAGGGAAATGATACTGGTTAAGATACCAGGGTTGGGATTTCGTCCATTTTTATTATTGAAACAAGGGTACAGGGTCTCTGGATAGAGAACCCTCGAGCAGTAATACTGCATATGTAAACTCTTAAAGGGAAATAATATATGCAAAGTTTTCTTTGTAACGATACCTGTTTACATTTTTAATGTTATAAACTTAATATGATGACTCTTACCCTTCGTCAGTTTGTAATTAAGATATAAACTGTTTCTTCAAATTTGTGCATTCGATGATTGAAAGGTTACTATTTCAATGTCTCGGGATTTAATCTTAGCACTGTCCTTCGTTTGTGTTTTGGAAATTTTAAGTATTAAAGCTCACAGGGTTTGAACCCTAGCATTGTCATGAGATTAAATTTTTGTATTAGTATGTATTAAAATGTTTGGGCAAGTTCTTCAAGTGAAGACTCGAACCCTTGACCTTCGTTTGAAATCCTGCATTTTTTTTAAAGAATAAATACAGTGTTATGCTGGTTCTTTAATGAACCTTTCATTATTGTTATAGATGTAAGCCGATAATGGGCAAGGTGTTAATGGTTTGTGAAGGTGATCTTAAAGTTTAACTCTTTATTCGTAATACGTTAATGATAATAGATTATAGCTGTGCAGACTTCGAAACTAGGCAAGCTCATTATGAGACTTGAACCCTAGGTCTATCTGAGTTTGTTCTTTTAAAAGGTCTGCTTATTAACTTGTGAAATGACTTAATACAATACAATATTTTAATTTGTTTACAGTTATATTTAGTTTAGGAATCTTGAATGTATTGCAGCTTCTATATTATGGTTTAATTCATACATAATATGCTTCAGGGTTTTGACCCTCGCTACTAACCCTTACTATAACTATCCATAGGGAATACTATTTGTGTGAATGTTTCGTGTTGTAAGAGATTAATATTATAGGTTTTTGACATGAAAGATTTTCGATACTTTTATAGATCTGAGGTTTGCATTAGAGTTCTATATAATGACATAAATAGTGTAGTAGTAGTTTGTTGTTTTATCCTGTAGTATGGTATAACATATCAATAATTATTATTTGCACAATTGGTGCGTTTCCAGTATTCAACTTCCTATTTGACTTTATAAATATGATAGGTGCTTTATAAAGCATTATACTTGTATAGTTTATCTAAGGAAGATGATGTATATCGTAAATGGATAATACCTAGTTTATTTAGCATCGATACCTATTTAATATATAAATATATAAGTTCTATATTGTTTCTGTTTTGTACTGAAACACGACAGTCTAAGTTTTTATTGTGACATAATGTTTCAAATTATGAGAAATGTGATAAGTGCATAATTAGAGCTTTAGTTTACATTCTGGAAGAAACCCTAGATAATTCTGCAATTTGTTTTATAAAAGACAAGCATAAAAACCTATATTTATTTAAGTTGACAAACTTGTACTGATGAGGGTATAAAATCTGAAACTGATATACTATACAATATGGATTGTCTGTGCTACAAGAGTAGTATTTCATAAAAGACTTGTTTTATTTGAAGTATACAATTTTCTGCTATTTTCAGATCATATCCTTAAAGTTAATTAAACACTTCCTGTACTAGAGTACATTGTCTATGACAAAAGGAAAAATACAAGAAGATATTTTATTCATTCATCTATATCATCTTAGTCATTCATCAAATCTATAGAAGACTAATTTATCTGATCAGAAATCAGTCATTAAAATAACTAACTGATATCCTAGAAAAATACAGGAAAGGACTATGGTAACATATCAAACAGTTTTGCAGGATAAGATTTACAGTTAAAAATAAATAATGCAGAAAAAAAAAAGTAGAACTTGATAACTTGATAGGGTGGACAAACACCCAAAGAGGCCTGTTCCTCCCAACCATCTCCAAAGGAAGCAACCAAATCACTTGCTCCTTTGGACCCCCGATCCTGTTTATTGAACCAGTAGGAAGAAGTCTCTATGTAGAAGCAAGGCACTCAGGTTGTACTTCAACAATCAATGGAGACTTGCATACACACCTCACACATGTACTTCAAAAATCAATGGGGACTTGCATACATATCCAAAACCTCCACTCAGTAGGAACACTCTACACTCAGCAAAAATAAGACAGTCTTGCTCTGCAACTCAAAACATAGCTTCCCCTCATCGAATCTCTTGTGTGCAATTCCCAACAAAACCACAAGGTAAATTCTCTCATTAGAGAAAGTGTGAGCCTCTGCTCAAATTCGATGGCTATATAAAGATGCCTAGGTATTTTTGGTGGTTAGTTTTCATTCAATGAGCCATAAGCTCCAGTTCCACATTCCTGGGAACTTGACCACAATTTAAGGGAGTTGTCCCATAACAACAACTAGTTATTGAGTTCAGATGCTGCCACTTGTCCATTGCCTTCTACCCAGATTCCATTCCTCCTAGTGGGTCAGTAAACACTCTTTCAACGGTCTCCTTGGGTGAGTGTCTTCGATTTTAATTTATTAAATAATAATACTATTCATTTATAGTCATCCTTGACACTTGGTCAATATAAAACTTTACAATAAAAGTTAAGGTAATGTTTTTCCACAGACATAAAATGTATCAAGTACTAGGTATGTTACAAACACCCCACTTAATCTCAACATCATCCTCGATGTTGCTTATTCTTCGTCAGAGCCTCCCTGGAACAGAATTGGATATGTTGCTCGAATATTACTTTCCAATTCCCAGGTAGCTTCATTTGGGATAAGGTGCTTCCATTGCACCTTTACCTGCCCTATGGTGCAATTCCAGAGCATAATTTCCCTCCTGTCAAAGATATAGTTCGGTTCCACCTAAAAATATCCTTCGGGTTCCACCTATATGTCATTCCAATCGATCACATGAGTAGCATCATGCACATACTTTTTCAAAACAGAAATATGAAAAATGTTATGTATTCTCAAGTTAGATGGTAAAGCCAATTGATATGCAACTGGTCCAATTCTTGATAGAATTTTGAACAGTCCACAATACCTAGGTGCTAGTTTAGCATAACTCCTAAGCTTAAAAGAGATTTTCTTGGGTTTTACCCTAACAAAAACATGATCTCCTACCTAAAATTCTTTCTCAGTTTGTTTCATATCTGCATAACTTTTTTGTCTGTCTTGTGCAATTTTTAAATTTCCTTGTACCTGCTTCATGGTTAGTTCCATCTCTTTTAACAAATTTGGTCCTAACATCAATCTGTCAACCGGATTACCCCAAGAGATAGGAGTACTGCATTTCCTACCATACAGAATCTCAAATGGACTAAGTCTAGCAGAAGCTTGATAGTGATTATTGTAAGCAAATTCAACTAAATGTAAATAATCTTCCCATTTAGTTGGCTGATCTTTAACATACATTCGTAACATGTCTTCTAAAATCTGATTTACCCTTCCAGTTTGTCCATCAATTTTTGGGTGAAACGATGTATTGAAGTTTAACTTAGTATCTAAACCTTTAAACAATGTTGTCCAAAAATTTCCAGTAAACTTGGAATCTCGATCAGAAATTATTACCTTAGGAATTCCGTGTAACTGAAAGATTTGCTTCATAAACACATCAGCAATGTTAGCAGCTTTAAAAGTAGTTTTTACAGGAATAAAATGAGCTTCTTTACTGAGCTTATCCACAACTACCATTATCGAATCATTCTCTTTTTTATTTCTAAAAAGACCAGTTATAAAATCTATACTTATAATTTCCCACTTCCATTCTGGAATTGGCAATGGCTGTAATAGGCCTTTTTCGTTCATGTTGTAATTTGTTATTAAATTTTTAGATACATTTTCAACAACTTTTTATCGTAATTTCTGAGATAATTTTCGTCTTCCTTAATTCACTCTTCAAGCTAATTTTCCAAATCTGTTTTGTAAGTGTTGATTGCTGCCACAAAATTTAATTTAGCGTTTCTGCTTAAGCCATCAACAACTTTTATTTTCTTTACCCTTAATGTGCTGAATCTCGAAATCGTATTTGCTAAGGAAAGCTAACCACCTAGCTTGCCTTGCGTTTAGATTTGGTTGATCCAACAAGTATTTTAAACCTTTATTATCTGTCATTAATGAAAACTTCCTACCAATCAGGTGATGGTGCCACATATTTAAGACATGTATCACGGCTTACAACTCTAGATCATAGGTTGCACAGTTCTTTTCGTGAATTTTTAACTTCCTTGACTCGTATGCTATTACATGACCTTCTTGAGTTAAGACTCCACCAAGTCTATCATTGCATGCATCAGTGCATACAATGAAGTCCTTATTTGGATCTGCAATTTTTTATATAGGTGTTGTTGTTAACAGTTCTTTTAATTTCTTAAAAATCTCTTCGCACTTTTGATCCCAGACGAATTTCTTTCCCTTTTTCTGCAAATAAGTTATGGGATTCTCAATTATGTAGAATCCTTCAATAGATTTTCTGTAGTAACCTGTGGTTCCCATAAATGACCGTACATCAATTCCATCTTTAGGGACAGGCCACTCATTAATTGCTCTTATTTTATATAGATCGACTGTGATCTCATATTTAGATATTATGTGACCTAAGTACTGTATTTTATCTTTATAAAAGTCACATTTACTGAATTTAGCATAAAGTTGGTGTTCTCTTAAAACTTACAGAATTATCCTTAAGTGTTCATCGTGTTCTTCTTTAGTCTTAGAATAAATTAAGATATCATCAATGAAAAAAATTACAAACTTATCTAGATACTCATGTAAAACATTATTCATTAGACACATGAAGACTGTTGGAGCATTAGTTAGCCCAAAAGGCATAACTACAAACTCGTAATGCCCATAACAGGTCCTGAAAGCAATTTTAAAGATGTCTTCATCTTTTATCCTGACTTGATGGTATCCACACCTCAAGTCTATTTTAGAAAATATCATTGCTCTGCGTACTTGATCACATATATCATCTATGCAGGGAAACGGATATCGATTTTTAATAGTCATTTTATTTAGTTGATGGTAGTCTATGCATAAACGCAAAGTACCGTCCTTTTTAGCAAAGATAATTGGTGCTCCCCGAGGAGACACACTTGGCCTTATGTAATTTTTATCAATTAGTTCCTTCAACTGTGATTTTAGTTCATTAAGTTCCAAAATTTTCATTCTGTAAGGAGCCTTTGAGTTTGGTACCGCACCCGGTACTAACTCAATGGTGAAATCCAATTCCCTTTTCGGAGGTAGTCTTGGAATTTTTTCCGGGAATACATAAGAAAAGTCCTTTAGAATTGGTATGTCTTCTAGTTTTAACTTATCTTTCTCAGTTGTATGTTCGTCATTAATTACATTCACAGCAAACATTTACACCCTTTCCTTACAACCTTTTTAACTTGTAAAGCATAAATTTGTTTAACAGACGTTTTTCTAGGGATTCCTTTTACTGTTTCAGTTTCTCCTTCATTATTCAAACAAGTAAAAGAATTTTCAAAACAGTTCAGCACTACTTTGTGTTTTTCCAGCCATTCCATGCCTATTAATACATCATAAGACCTTAACAGTAAAATATTCAATTTACCTTGCGTCTTTAACTGAATCATAAGCAAATCACAACTTTTAACAAATTCTACAACCTTTGTTTTGGTCCCTATTGCTAACTGAACTAGCCATGACTTATCAAACTTTTCTACATTTAACTTGAACTTTTTACTAAATCAGGTGATATGTAACTCAAACTTGCACCTGGATCAATTAGAATAGAAATAGGTTTGTTTTGGAGCATACCTTCAATTTCGACCATTGAAGTTTGATGATCTGCCTGTCGGTTTTCTAGTGTTGCATTGATTCTGGGCATCTCCCTTGCTAAATCGCCAACTGTTGGTTCTGTCTGCATTGTATGAATGTTGCTGACTGTCTTTCTCTTGAGTGGACAATTTTCTCTAGTATGTGGTCCTTGACAGTCATAACATTTTAAAGATGGTCTTTGCTCATAATTTTTGGCATTATTATTATTATTATTGTTATTAGGCATGTTTCTTGCAGCTGTGTAATTATGTGGTGAATTAATTCTGTAATTATTGCTTTGAAATTTTTTATTTATTGAAATTTTGCTTAGTATTTCCAGAATTCTGATTAAAACTTTTATTTTTATGTTCAAAATTACTAGATTTGTTATTCCTCCAGCCAGATATACCTTCTCTTTTTCTATTTTGTTCGTAACAGAAGTTGGCCTTTCTCATGGCTTCTTCGAGAGTTGTAGGATTATCGTACTCAATTCTATCTTTTATATTAAAGGGTAGACAACTCAAAAACCTTTGTACTTTAGGTTTTTCTTCCACTATATAAGGTACATAACTTAATAGACTTAGAAATTTACTACTTAACTCTTTCGTACTCTTAGAAAGCAATTTAAAATCATAAAATTCTTTTGCTTTCTCTTCATAGTATTGTTCAAACATAAAATTTCTCTTAAAATATTTCTTAAATGCACTCCAAGTTATTCTCTTTTCCTTAATACCTTTTACTCTCTTAATATCCTGCCACCAAATGTCTGCTTTCTTAGTCAAATTGTATATAGCCATCTTGGCTTTTAGCTGATCAGAATAATCATATATTTGAAAATATTTCTTCATTCTGGACAGCCATGCTTCGGCTGCCTCTCCTTTTTCATTTTCACCATTAAAAGTTGGGGGTTTTATCTTCTTAAATTCCCCTGAAATTTGTTCATAAGGTTTGTGTTTTCTTTTCTTTGGACTACAGTCTCTGTCACTGCTGTCTCGATCATACTTATGTTTTCTTCTATAAGTTTTATCATTAGATTCGTAAGAAGAGTCACTTTCACTTTTATAGTATTTTACCTTCTTACCTCTGTGTTGGTAGGACATAGTTCCTTATTCAGATTTTATTTCTGTTCTCTTATCTTTTTCACCATCATGATATTTATCGGGTAAGATCTGATTCATCTCCTCCTGAGCTCTTAAAATTATTTCATTCTCTTCTTTAACAATTCTTATCTCAGCTTTTAAATATTTAATTGTATGTAAAAGTTCAAATGATTGATTATTTAATTCTACGTAAATTTCTTCGTTAACTTGTTCATGCTTGTTATTATTACGTTTACTATGATGAGATCTGTCCTCTGCTGATTCTTCCGATACTTCCATACCTGCAATTTAAATATCAAAACTGTTCTGTACAGAAACAAATTAAAACAAAATTAGTAAACTATATTTTCTATTTTCATTTTCTGTTGTGAGCGTTGAGCCATATTTAGGCCTAGAGTTTGAACTTGCGCTCTGATACCACATGTAACAACCCCAAAATTTCAAAAAAATTTAAAATTTTTGTAAGCATTCTATTTGACGTTAAATGCTATGCGGAGGAAACAATGTTTGTTTAGCATCTATAATTATTGTTTACTAAATGCGACATTTATAATCTTTAATTAGTTAATTGATTTAATTGTCTTATCGACAAATAAATATCTAAGCACTTCTGTGTCTATGATTAATATAGTAATACTTAACGATAAAATCGTCACTTTCTACGGAAAACATTCATGTCCATAGGATTTATGTCTTGGCTATGTTATATTTATATTCTTAAATATTTCGCCATTACGCATTAATGCGAGATAGTAGGATTATGATCCTTTAAGCAGTTGCAACCACTTTATGTCTTAGCTGTAACTTTGTTGTGATTCATTGATCCTATAGTTGATATTTACAATGATCTTTATATGTTGATAACATTTCATTAATTTTTTTCCGTCGTAAGTATTTGATACTTATCTTACATTATTAAGATGTTAGTCCTAGTATGATAGGATGTATTTAACTTAAAACTTTGGTATGAGAACACTGGTATAAACCGAGGCTTACTTAGCTTACGCTAATGCATAAGATACTTTTTGTACATGTTACAGGTTCGTCATTACTCCTAGTAAGGGTTTCACATATTACAAAGTGCATTTAAATGAGTATATGAATTTATTAAGTTTGTGAAGACTAAGGTAATACTTTCTTCAGTTCTTCCTTCTGGTTTAATATATCCAAGTTTACCCATAGTATGGGAGTTTTCCATACTTTACAACTCTTGAATTGGTGTATGTAATAGTTGGTTCAACTATGAACTTCGTGGTCAAGGCACTACTACATGATTTAAATGACATGGTTTTGGGTTAAACTGTAGAAAAGTGGGTCTTTGGTTCGCCATCAGTGTTATAATATTAATGTGACCCAAGATTTACGTTATCAACTATGGTAAATAGTGGGTCTGTGCTTGATCGTTGATGGGTGGTAGATTGGACATTAAAGGAAATCACGTGGATGAGAGTTAATGCTGCATCGCTTGCACCAAAACCCTACCGCTACGTTTGGGGAAATTGGTCTTTGGTGTTAATGTTGTGTTTTCATCGTGGAGGAGAGAAGGAAGAGCCTTCTCGGCTACCAGGGTTACAAACCCTTCTGATCACTACATGCCAGTTGGTTACAATTGGGTAGTGGTTCTTTAATGGTGATCCTGTCGTGGGGAGAGTTCAAATGTTTAGTTTTTCAATCGGCTAGGGTTCCAAACCTGCGAAGGTAAGATATTTACAAGCATTGCTCTTCGTTGTTTTACAGTGTAGGATTCCAGTTTATTAATAGCGTTCTCCAAAATTTTAACCTTGAGAACGATTGTGTGTCAGGAACAAGACCGGTTCCTCTAGGATTTGGCTTTGTGAAAGAAAAGGAAAACTTGGCATCTGTGGTGTTGAAGCCACGATAAGCCTCGGGTTCACCCAGCTGTTGCCTCTGTCAACGAAGGAGGGTTGTTTTGTTTTTGTATTGCTCTCTACAATGTTGATTGTTTTGGAAAAGAGCTGTGAGGCAACTTTTAGTGTAGGAGGGAAATGATACTGGTTAATATACCAGGGTTGGTATTTCGTCCATTTTTATTATTGAAACAAGGGTACAGGGTATCTGGATAGAGAACCCTCGAGCAGTAATACTGCATATGTAAACTCTTAAAGGGAAATAATATATGCAAAGTTTTCTTTGTAACGATACTTGTTTACATTTTTAATGTTATAAACTTAATATGATGACTCTTACCCTTCATTAGTTTGTAATTAAGATATAAACCGTTTCTTCAAATTTGTGCATTCGATGATTGAAAGGTTACTATTTCAATGTCTCGGGATTTAATCTTAGCACTGTCCTTCGTTTGTGTTTTGGAAATTTTAAGTATTAAAGCTCATAGGGTTTGAACCCTAGCATTGTCATGAGATTAAATTTTTGTATTAGTATGTGTTAAAATGTTTGGGCAAGTTCTTCAAGTGAAGACTCGAACCCTCGACCTTCGTTTGAAATGCTGCATTTTTTTTAAAGAATAAATACAGTGTTATGCTGGTTCTTTAATGAACCTTTCATTACTGTTATAGATGTAAGCCTGCAATGGGAAAGGTGTTAATGGTTTTCGAAGGTGATCATAGAGTTTAACTCTTTATTCGTAATACATTAATGATAATAGATTATAATTGTGCATACTTCGAAATTGGGCGAGCTCATTACGAGACTCAAACCCTAGGTCTATCCGAGTTTATTCTTTTAAAAGGTCTTCTTATTAACTTGTGAAATGACTTAATACAATACGGTATTTTAATTTGTTTACAGTGATATTTAGTTTAGGAATCTTGAATGTATTGCAACTTCTATATTATGGTTTAATGCATACATAATATGCTTCAGGGTTTTGACCCTCGCTACTAACCCTTGCTATAACTATCCATAGGGAATACTATTCATGTGAATGTTCTGTGTTGTAAAAGATTACTCTTATAGGGTTTTGACATGAAATATTTTTGATACTTTTATAGATATGAGGTTTGCATAGAGTTCTGTATAATGACATAAATAGTGTAGTAGTAGTTTGTTGTTTTATCCTGTAGTATAGTATAGCATATCAATAATTATTATTTGCGCAGTTGGTGTGTTTCTAGTATTCAACTTCCCATTTGAATTTATAAATATGATAGGTGCGTTATAAAGAATTATACTTGTATAGTTTATCCAAGGAAGATGATGTATATCGTAAATGGATAATACCTAGTTTATTCAGCATCAATACCTATTTAATATATAAATATATAAGTTCTATATTGTTTACGTTTTGTACTGAAACATGATAGTCTAAGTTTTTATTGTGACATAATGTTTCAGCTTATGGGAAATGTAATAAGTGCATAATTAGAGATTTAGTTTACATTCCGGAAGAAACCCTTAGATAATTCTGCGATTTGTTTTATAAAATACAAACATAAAAACCTATATTTATTTAAGTTGACAAACCTGTACTGATGAGGGTATAAAATCTAAAACTGATATACTATACAATATGCATTTTATGTGCTACAAGAGTAGTATTTCATAAAAGACTTGTTTTATTTGAAGTATACAATTTTCTGCTATTTTCAAATCATATCCTTAAAGTTAATTAAACACTTCCTGTACTAGAGTACATTGTCTATGATGAAAGGAAAAATACAGGAAGATATTTGATTCATTCATCTATATCATCTTATTCATTCGTCAAATCTATAGAAGACTAATTTATCTGATCAGAAATCAATCATTAAAATAACTAACTGATATCCTAGAAAAATACAGGAAAGGACTATGGTAACACATCAAAAAATTTTGCAGTATAATATTTACAGTTAAAAATAAATAATGCAGAAAAACAAGTAGAACCTGATAACTTGATAGGGTAGAAAAAAAACCCAAAGAGACCTGTTTCTCCCAACTTTCTCCAGAGGAAGCAACCAAATCACTTGCTCCTTTGGACCCCCAAGCCTGTTTACTGAACCATTATGAAGAAGTATCTGTGTAGAAGCAAGGCACTCAGGTTGTACTTCAACAATCAATGGAGACTTGCATACACACCTCACACATGTAATTCATCAATCAATGGGGACTTGCATACATATCCAAAACCTCTACACTCAACAGGAAGACTCTGCACTTAGTAGAAATAAGACAGTCTTACTCTGCAACTCAAAAGATATCTTCCCCTCATTGAATCTCTTGTGTGCAATTCCCAGCAAAACCACAAGGTAAATTCTCTCGTCAGAGAAAGTGTGAGCCTCTGCTCAAATTCGATGTCTATATAAAGATGCCTAGGTCTTTTTGGTGGTAAGTTTTCATTCAATGAGCCATAAGCTCCAATTCCACATTCCTGGGAACTTGAGCACAATTTAAGTGTAGGGCCCCTCCTGTAGGATCCTCACGAACTGAACCTGAAACTTAACAGACTGTCAACCATATGTCGTTGTCGTCTGCGTCTTCCGTAGGATCCCTCCAGCAAAGCTCGTTTAACCATTGGCGAAGCAACCGTTAGCTTCGCAACCCAACCATAGGCTCATGCTTTCAGTCGCATGGCCACCCCTGAGCTTTGGTCGTAGAGCTCACACACAAGAATTTGAGAAACTCAGCTTGGGTTCCCCCCCCCACCAAAATTTCTATCCAAACCCCAATAGCAGCAGGTCACTCATCTTTCAATATTACGATATCCATCCAAGGACTGGGTCCTTTACCCATCCCCAAAGCTTTCCTTAAATAGGAAATTCCCCTGCGACACATGTCGCTTCATGCAAAATATCCAATTTATTAATATTCAAAAAGTAATTTATCTCTCAAATCCATGTGTCAAGTTTATATAAGAATGCACCTACCTTCCTAAATTTGCTCAAGTTTGCCTCTAAGATGCTCACTCTAAATTCTATTTTGTGGGTGCATGTGGTGTTAGTTAATAACTCAAGCCTAGGATTCCATTTTTCTCCTAATATAATCATTTCTAATATTTTAAATACTAAAAGTATTTTCATGTGCAAATGCCTAAAAATAATTATTTCTATTATTTTTAATACTAAAATGTATTTTCATGAGCAAGTGTTTTAAATGCAATTTTATATGGTTTTTATGCATAAAGTTTACCAATTCCTTCCTTCTAGGACTTAGGTGCCACACTGTTGTGCCCATTTGTCCTTTATGCTCATTTTTCGACATGGTACCACTCTGTCGTGTCCATTTATCTGTCGTATCTGTTTCTCGGCAAGGTAGCACATCATCGGGTCCTTGCGTCCATCCTTTCCGTTTCTGGGCAAGGTACCACACCGTTGGGTCCTTCTACCGATATCCTTTCATTTGACTTGCGGGAACTTCATGTAGGGATTTAGGACCCGTTACCTTCAATCCTCCGTCTACGCGCTATTGGCGACTAATGGCATTGAGGAGTAAGTCCATTCTTACCGTGAACCCCAACTCGTACGTGACCAACTCCGTTGTGGTCCACATCGCATGACTTCACGCGACCCCGAGTAAGTGGATAAGGGCTTTTGAACTCCACCGTGGGATTTCGTAGGAAGTCGACACCGTCATCATTCTTCCGTGTGTGATTTATCCATACTCTACGACCCTTCAATTCCGTCGGTGAACCGTTTCACCTCTCGCTACACACATCTCAAAAGTACATATTAATAGTCATGTCCTCATTTATCATAATTCATTTCCTAAACCATCTAATCGTTAAGCAATTACAGTTTTAATCAAAACATCATACATTCCATTAATCAATAAGGCATTACGTCTATATGTGCTTCTTTCGTTCTCGTCACATAATTCATCATACAACTAATCGTTTAAGCATCATATTCATGTACACATAACACATTTTTCACAATCAAAGCTAATCATTAAGAAACATGCATTTATTCATTTAAACCAACTATCCAACTCCACACATGTCATTTAGTTCATTAATTCATTTATCGATTGTCGTCATGCACATCATTAGGTGATTCTCAATTATTAAGACACGTCCTAACTCGAAGGGCCACTTTATTGAATTTTGTTTAGCCAGGCCACTCGGTAGGTGCCCTTAAAGTCCACAGTCAATCTAGGGGCATTACATACACCCCCTCTTGTATAGAACTTCGTCCCGAAGTTAAATTTTGTTCTCATACTTCTGACACTAGGCTTAACTTTTAATTTCCTATTCTCATATTCTTGCCATTCTCTTCTATTTCTCTTAAGCAATCATGGCCATAAGTGATGGTGGTTCTAATCATTAGTTTTCTATTTCATCAGCATGGTCCCAATACCTCCTTAGGAACTCAATCATAATTTCACGAAATGCAAATCCAATAATACCTTCATAATTGTTAGTCCAAATTTAGATTTTCTATACCCTTTTAGTCATCTATGAAGGTTTACAATGTCCAATTATCTACAAGCTACAATGTGTCAATAGCCACCCAAAATTTTATCAAATCAGGAGCGACTACCCAATGTTCCAAAACCCAATCCACAAAAGACTACCTCCAATTCCATGATTGCTAATAAAATGATTCTCCACTCGATACGAAAGTGTCGTAACTTAGCGATTGGGTCGAATGTATTAAAATATAACTCCTAGTCCTTTCATCGGTAACATCATGTCCAGGTCAATGAGCTCATCACGTTTATTACCTATTTTCATCATTTTCATATTCATATGACCCATTCGAAAAAAGTCACAAACTTTGTGGCTCATCATAATATCATCGAGTCCTATCATCAGGACTAGTCGTCTCTTCATTTAAATTGCATCTTGTCAGGTGGTTAGCATCGTTGTGCTCAACTTTTTGTGTTGATTGTCATCATACTTCGTTTTACTGAAGTCGTCTTCATTCGGCTCTTTCGATAGTTTTGCTAAGTTTATTTTTCCCCATTCCCATATCATGGTTAAAGTCAAGTCTATAGTCTTTAGTTTTCATAAATGGTGTTGTCATAAAAAATTTCATTGAGTTCAGTTCATCCTTCTGATCATAGTGATATCTTGTTTTCCAAACTTTAAGTTTGTTTCACTTCCTCGACACCTTGCCAAGTCTCGTCAACGTAATCATCTTGGTGTTTCGTCAATATATATATATATATATATATATAGAGAGAGAGAGAGAGAGAGAGAGATTTTTTTTTCAATTTACCAACATTTAATAAATTCTCCCAATGCATCTCCATGAGTATGCTCATCATGGCTATGTAGGAAAAGTTTAAAAATATCCTTCATGTTGGTTCCTTTCTCCTAGTGCATTTCCCCCGAAATATAATTTATGTGATCAATATAGTCTCTACAACCTATCTTATACTTCTAAGATCTTTCGGTTGCCATTTACTTCCTCTTGAATATTGAATCTACGCCATTAAGTTAACATCAAGCATAAAATTCATCTCTTCAATCAAAGTATTTCGGTTCTCCTTTTTCATAAGTATTATTTTATAATACGTCCGTCTAGGTTTTTTTTTTTTGTATACATGTAGTGGATGGTCTTGCTAAAGTTTTAAAGAATGCTCATTCCAATCTCCCTCCTGAGTTACAAGAATAGTTATATGTATACATCTTTCTAATTCATTATACTTTGTACAACTATGATAAGCTATAGCAATTGCACCCTGTGCTTCCATAACATTAAGTACCACTACCTTTAGACATACTTATATTCTTAAGTCCAACATACTATACACATACTTTTCCACCAAATTGAGATGCCACATAAATATATAATTTCTTAGTTTTAGTTTACATCCCTTTTCTAAAAGGAACATATAGATATGCTATAATTTCCTTAAGAACATATAAATATGTTATAATTTCCTTACGATTTGGCTTAATAGCAAAATAATATTTTCTCAATAATTTAAATGTCATCTATAAAGGTAAAGCCTTTATTTTAATTTACATCGTTCCCTCTCAAGAATCATACTTTACACTATAGAGTTGAAGCTCCTTCATTTTACAATTTATACTCTATAATATAACTTGCTTAACCTAAGACTCTCTCTCTATATACTTTCACATACTTATATATATAAGTGGCTCTTTTTAATTAATTGTTTGATTAAAGATTTAAAATTATTAGATGCAATAATTAACATTTCTATATCATATCATGAATAACATATGACACTTTCTATATTTTACTTGCATAACATAAGGCTCTCTATATATGCTATTATATATATCTTTATATATATATATATATATATGCATTCTAAGATTCAATACGGGTCATGCTTAATTATTTAAAGAAAGTTTATAACAATCTTTACAATACTATTTTTAAGAAAGGTTTATACAAACATATTATAAGGAATTTCCTTCAACTTACAAATCAATAAATTCTAACATCAGAAATATATAAACTTTAGATTTTAATTTACCTCATTCATAAATATATAAACCGTAGACTTAATTTACATCATCCATAAAACAATTATACAAGACATTCATGACCCTTTCTGGTTTTCGATCCATTCATATATTTTAATGTGAAATGACACAATGTACTTTTCAGTAACTCTAATCTTACACTTCTTCACCACTAATATAAATGAAGGTATATACCCAAGCATCACCTAACTGCACATACATTTAAAAATATATATTATGGGAAATAGATATATATATTCCTATACATATTAACTAGGCTCCTTAACATCTAAAATAACCCTTAATTTATATCATAAATAAATGTTCAACCTAGACTATCACTTAACCAATAAAAACGTGTTTGGAGATTTCAGTCTGTTCTTGAGGAACGATTTTGGTGAAAGGAAGGTAGCTCGGCTAGACAGAAAGCAGCTCACTCAAGGGCTATCGGCGTCAGGCTGATCTCGTCTACGTAGAAGAGAACTCTCCTGGGCTCAGCGATTACAGGAGACTCGGCAAGATAGGATGTTTGGACAGGTGTCAAGAAATCCCTAAATCGTTTCTTAAACAAGATATCTACATGCAGACTCCAGCATTCGCAACACTCCAACGGAGCAACAGCATTTAAAATACATTTTCCATTGGAACTCTGACTATTTCAACAGAGAACAAACAACAAAATCTTAGAATGGGATCGGGCTCCAAGGAGCCGTCCTCTCCCGTTCAACTTACAGGAAAGAAAACAAATAAGAGACAATTACATCTACCTATATTTGCGTTTTCAGGCAGTTTTAAATAAGACGAAGATACAGAGACAATGCATCCATCTATAACCGCGATTTCAGGCATCCTATTATACAAAATAGAGCATCAATCATTCTGCGCCTTCTTGAAATTTATAAGACGAACTTTACAGAAATAAAACAACAAGCTTGAACCCTTCCCTACTGCGTGTATGCAACGATATCTTCTCACATGAGATTACACTATAAGAAAATAGGTTTTATACAACAATCTGGTAAGTAGTAATGTTTTCGAACAACATTCAAACGCTAAACATAAGAACGAATTCATGCATTTACTGAGATACCATCATCGATTTTTCTGGGGATTTGTCCCAATGCGTAGCAGATCCTTACTGCAGATATATATAAAACATTTACATGAAAAAAATCAGTCGAACTGAACTACGCTGAGGTGGATATCCCACAGGGATTCTACAAACAACATAGAGATATAAAATTTTCCGGAGATTAATGCATTATTAAATGCGGGAAAAATCACAGATGTAAACTATGAAAACTCTGATAGTTTGCGAGAGATCAATGCAGTGTTAAATGCAGAAATGATCAAGATGTGTACTCTGGGAGTTTTCCAGAGATCAACGCATCATTAAAATGCAGTCCTATCCACTTTTGTATTTCCTATTTAAACAATAAAAAACTGAAGGTGAGGATCGGTTACTAGGACCGTCCTATCCGGCAGCATTCATGCTTAATAAAATCGTTATACAGAGTAGAGCCAGTGCTCAAGGGTATCGGTTTTCCCCTTTGGGGGCCGTCTGCACAGCTGGGATAATGTATAACATATGAGTTTATTCAAACAGAAAATAAATAAAGAAACCAATGCTTCGAGGGATCGGCTCTAGCCTTTGTACAACGTATAGTTATATAAAGTATATATGTGTGCAGAGGCCACTATCATAAACGATAACTCCGTTAAGCAATATGCCTGCACAGATCGCTATAAGATAAGAATCCTGTCCAGCAATAAGTGTAGAGAATTTGCTATATAAAATAATAAATCCGTCAAGCAACAGGTGCATAGATCGCTATCCTAACCAATAACTCTGTACAACAATATGTGTGCAGAGGATGCTATATAAAATAAGAACTCTATACGCAGATCCAGTCAACACATATGCATATACCACGCTATTATATGCTACCCAAAAACCGCCATTGCGATTTCTAACCCATGCCACTCTATCAAACTGCTGTATGCAGATCCACACATGTATCTACCTCGACGCCGATACCGATACAAATGGATGCACAGGGAATGAAAAGGATTAATACAATTCGCATTTACAAATCTGAAACGCCAAGAATTAAGAAAAGGATCAGCACAAATTGACGCTAAGCAATAACAAGATTCAAGAATTAGATAGTATATAAGCATTAACCGATGGATATCGTAATCTTGAAAGATGAGTGACTTGCTGCTATTGGGGTTTGGCTAGAAATTCTGGTGGGGGAAACCCAAGCTGAGTTTCTCGAATGGTTGTGTGTGAGCTCTACGACCGAAGTTCGAGGGTGGCCATGCGACTGAAAGCATGAGCCTATGGTTGGGTGGCGAAGCTAACAGTTGCTTCTCCAATGGTTAAACGAGCTTTGTTGGAGGGATCATATGGAAGACGTGGATAACAACATATGGTTGACAGTCTGTTAAGTTTCAAGTTTAGTTCGTGAGGATCTTACAGGAGGGGCCCTACATTAAGCGAGTTGTCCCATAACAACTACTAGTTACTGAGTTCAATTGCTGCCACTTGTCTATTGCCTTCTACCCCAGTTTCCATTCTTCCTAGTGGGTCAGTAAACACTCTTTCAATAGTCTCATTGGGTGAGTGTCTCCTATTTTAATTTATTAAATAATAATATTATTCATTTACAGTCATCCTTGACACTTGGTCAATATAAAATTTTGCAATAAAAGTTAAGGTAATGTTTTTCCACGAACATAAAATGTCTCAAGTACTAGATATGTTACACAAAGTCAACCAAAGGTAGCCATGGTCATCCAAATTCAACCATGATCAACTAAAGTCAACCATAGTCAACCAAAGTCAATCATGTTTAACCAAAGTCAACCATGGTCAATGAAAGTCAAGCATAATCAACCATAGTGAGCCATGGTCAACCATAGATAACTAAAGCTATCCAAAAGTCAACCCTATTCATCCAAAGTGAACCATGGTAAACGATAGTGAACCGTAATCAACCAAAGTTAACCATGGTAAAGTAATGTCAACCATGGTCAACCAAACTCAATCAAAGTGAATCATGGTCAACCATGGTGAAACATAGTCAACCATTGTCAACAAGAGTCAACCATGGTCAACCATAGTTAACCATGTTCAACCATAGTCAACCATAGTCATCATGCTCGGCCATAGTTAACCAAAGACAACCAAAAGTCAACTATGGTCAACCATATTCGACCAAAGTCAATCTAAAGGCAACCATGGTTAACGATTATCAACCTAAGTCAACCATTGTTAACCAAACTCAACCATGGTCTACAAAAGTCAACCATTGTCAACGAAAGGCTATCGAAGTCAACCATGGTTAACTTTGGTCATCCAAATTCAACTTTGGTTAAAGCCAAACTCAAGTTTGGTTAACTATAGTCAACCAAAGTTGACCAAATTCAACCATAGTTAATTATGGTTAACCATGGTCAACCATAGCCAACCAAAGTCAACCAAATGCAAACATGGTGAGGCAAATTCAACCATGATCAACCAAATTAAACCATGGTTAACCAAAAGTCAACCAAAGTCAACTTTGTTCAACCAGGTCCAACTAAAGTCCACTGAAGTCATCCACGGTAAACTAAAGTCAGCCACATGATAAACCATAGTCAACGAAGGTTAATAAAAGTCAACCATATTCAACCAAAGTCATCCATTTTCAACCATGGTCAACCATGGACAACCATAGTCAACCATGGACAACCATAGTCAACCAAAGTCAAGAATGGTAAACCATAGTCAAGCATTATCAACCATGATCAACCATGGTCAACCATAGCCAACCATAGTCACCCGTGGTCAACCAAATTTAATTGTGGTTAACCAAAGTTAGCCATGGTTAGCCATGGTCAACTAAAGTTAACCATGTTTAACCATAGTCAACCATGGTCAAACATAGCCAACCATAGTAACCCGTGGTTAACCAAAGTTAATCGTGGTTAACCAAAGTCATCCATGGTCAACTAAAGTCGACCATGGTCAACCATAGTCAACCATGGTAAACCATAGACAACCAAAACCAACCATGGTCAAGCAAATTCAACCATGGTTGACTATAATCAAACATGGTAACCAATGTCAACTAAGGTCAACGAAAGTCAATCATGATCAACTATAGTCAACCATGGTCAACTATGTTATATCATAGTCAACCATGAACATCCAAAGTCAATGATGTTCAACCATAGTCAACCATGGTTAACCAAAGTCAACCATAGTTAAACATGGTCAACTAAAGTCAACCAAAGTCAACAATAGTCAACCATAGTTAGCCGTTATATTTAATTAATATATTTATTATTATTTAATTAATATTATTAACTGTGTGACCATAATATTATTTTTTATTTTTATATTAATAATAATAATTAACCAAACCTGACTAGTAGGCCGACTGTCAACTAGCAAGCCATATTAATAATTAATATAGCTTATATACGCCAATCTGGATATATCAACCACATTTAAATGTGTGGCCATGGTTGATATACATCGATCAACGTATATAAGCCATATTAATTATTAATATGGCTTGCTAGTACACAGTACATGTATACAATACAAATTTGAATTTCAAAAACTTAAGCAATAATTATTTATTTTATATATTTCATATCATTTATCCACAATAAAAAATGAATTTAAAAAATTAAAAATTTGTATTATATATGTCATAGTATAATAGAATAAAAGTTTTAGTTTCAAAAACTGGAACAATATTTATTTATTTTATAAATTTCATAGTGCTTTTCTAGTTTGTATAAGATGTCTGTAAACACTTTCTATATGTTTTGTTGGCATTTCCACATGAGTGTGGCTGGCATTTCTTCATCACTTAATTAACAATGTAGCTAACTTAGATCAATAGAAATTTAAAAAGACTATAATATTTAATGCCAATTTATTGTACTACCATTTTTTTTCAAAATTAAATGTTCCCTTTCACAATTGTAAAAACACTTCAAAACTTGCAATGTCTTGAAAATTATCTTTATATAATGTTCATCTTTATGCTAATAAAAATACATAATTAAATTAAGTAATATACAATTTTTTATTTTAAAAAATTATGGAATCATGTTAACATTACCTTAATTCATTTTGTAAGTTATTAAAATTTTAATAAGATAAAATTTAACAACTATTTTTTTATAGAAAGGATTGTTGACATCATTTGCTAATTTATTAGGATTCAATTATGTAAATATGTAATTTTATAGTTAACACTAAAAATATTTACTTTATTTTCCCTTTTTTTCTTCCGCATTCTTTTGCACCTTTTGGGGCAATTGCTAGTTATAGTTTCAATTTATACTATGTTTAAACACCTTGTTCAGGACACGCCCTTGGTCATAACGTTTGGCAGTGATGTCAATCGCACAAGTCCACATCGAATCAAACTCTTAATTGCATTTTGTCTGTTGTATTAAATGCCTATGGTAGATTTAATGCAGTTGTGGGGTTGTTGAGTATGTGGTCTCCCGCCACGTTACTCCAGCTTGTGATGCATTAAATGAAATTTAAAACCAGATTATTCTGGACAACCCACGGATCATTCAGCTTGGATGGATTCCATCACTTTCCCTCTTGCTATTTAGACTCCATCCTACATTAAGGCGTACTCAACGTCTAATTCTGTGGATTTGCTCATGGATGTAGCTAACCACTATACCTTGATCTGTTAATTATATCTCGGCCACTGCAATGATTAATATAGTTTTAAGTGAACTTGCGTTATAAGTCTCTTAGCCACATCACCAGTGGCATTCCAAGCTATAGTTCACTGATAGTTCGAGTATATGTTTATAGGTAATCGAACCCCAATTGCATTTTCAATTTTGGCGGCGATCTTTTATCACTTGGATGGAAAATGAAGCCTCTCTTCTTGAAAATAGGTTGAAGTAATGCGGTAACTTATTTATTATTATAGCGCCTTAGTTGGCTTGGGGAACTTATGATAATTTATTATGCATAGGGTTCCTGCAAGCTGGTAGTGATTTTGGTGAAGAATGTAATCTATTGCATTAAAATTGGTCCCTCTCGCTGTCAATTAGAGCGATGTAAGCAATATTCTTTAATAATCTCAATGGTGACATTAAACTTGTATCAATATGAAGATGCAACATTCTTTAATTACACTCTAGTGGTTTCTCATTTTTTCTGCAACAAACTACTGGAACTAACCACAATCTCTATGATATTTCAAATAAAAAATCTTGGTGGAATCCAGTTATGCTAATTCATGGCATCTTTCTTTATGAGAATGTCATGGCAAGCCATGCATGCTATACTTCTTCATGTAATGGTATCCATAACATTTTGTTAACATGTTGACACAAGTATGCGAAAAATATTCCCATGATTTAGCAATGATCTTCCTCTTTAAACCCCAACAATCTGTCAATCGAAAGGATATTTAATATCCCTCAATAACATGTGTTCAAGGGATGCAATGGTCTGGAAATATCCCTCTTTTAGTACAAATCCAAGGTGGATAAAAAAATTTATTAACAAATTGACATGGCTTAGAGATAGTCAAGTCAACGTAAATATGGCAGAGTTTGCTACAATTTGATTTCCTGGCAATTACACCTGCAAAAGACAATAGAAAACAAATTTTGAATACCCGTTCATGACACACAAAAAGATAAATTTAAAATTTTGCTTTGTTAGCAAACTAATTAGCAAACTCTATAATTATTGGCCAACTCAAAGACATGTGTCCACTTCATTATAATTGAATTCATGCATTTAAATGTCCATTAATGTACATTGCAATCTATATAAACATAAATCCAAAAAAATGAGTAGAAGCAAAATATACGCTCTTTTCAAAAAGCATCATTCATATTAAAAACAAGTGCTGCGTGCAGCTTAGTCCTTGCCTTTTAGGTTTAAAAAATTATAAAGAACTAAAAAATGCAAGTTAATCAATCCCATTAACATTAGAATATGCACGCCAAATTTCATTAATTTGGGAATTTGAAAAAAAATTAATGTTCAATAAATTATAATCAATCTAACAAAACTATTACATAGTATCCAGGAGCCCATTTTTTTATTTGGGAATTTGAAAAAAAATTAATGTTCAATAAATTATAATCAATCTAACAAAACTATTACATAGTATCCAGAAACCCATTTTTTTAATTATTGTTATGCATGGTTATGAACAAAATAGAAAAACCAAAATGATATCCCTATAGCAAGCATGAGTAATAATTTTAAAGCAAATAACTTAGCCAAATTATTTGTCCCCCATCCTAACCCAGCCTTCAATCTAAAAAAGTGATTATCACTTGAGTATAAGACTCATCCAACTCCACATCATAAAAGGGAAAGTGAACCTTGGTAATTGGCTCCAATAAAGTAATTTTACTTAATTTTCAATACACTAAGTGGGTAGGAAAGATAAATTAGAATATTGAGAGCCAAAGGATCATCTTGAAAAAAAAACATCCAGCGTTAGTGCATCTCTTTCTAAGCTTTAGTTTTTGGTAGTTTAGAGGTAAATACCCATTTATTTTCAACATTTTATGTTCAACATTATTTAAATTTGTTTGAACATAAATTAAATGGAAGTAAAAATATTTGGTCGTTTTGAATTTTGTATTTGACAAGAAATGGTGACCATCAAATTTCAACATTGATTGAACATATGAAAATGGTCTCTCTCTTACTATAATATTTTTGCATTGTGTTGATAAGCTACATAAGAAGGTCAAATATGGTAATGTATATAGTTCTTAGCCATAGTGCCAATGATAATATTGCCATAGCATTAAAGGAAGCATTCTCTAGAGTATAATATTTATCACCATCTTGATTATTGGAAATCCAAGTTATTTATCACCCTCTCTTGTAAGTACAACTTAACAAATTAATTGTCATAAACATCCCCTATGACAAAAGCAACATAGTACATCACCAATTATAGAAATAAAATGTTGCATTGCATAACCTAGTGCATAACTCACAATAAAGAACCAAGTATGAGTCTATCCTCGGTGGCAATGATTATTCAATGTTAGCATTGAAAGGATGCTAGTAATTAAAAGTTTGAAGGAAGCATCTGAGATATTGCTATCTATGTTCACCTTGATAATTCAAGATTCAACTTACTTATCACCCTCTTGTGTAAGTACACCATAACAAGTAGTTATCAAAATAGTGCATAAACACCATAACAACACAGTGCATAATGAATAGTAGAGAGACCAAATATGAGATCTCAATGATAACTTGTATGTGCATAAAATATACTACTTGGTGCAAAAACAACATAGCACATGTTTAATGTAGAAACACCATAACAACATTACAAAGATTACATAGATGTATTTTCCACAAAAAAAACAATTTCTATTTTTACAAGAATGTAATGTGATCTTGGTAAGGAAACATTATGATGAGCTATGTCATAATCTGGCCAAATATCACTGCAAAAGTTCCATTGGATCCGTTGATTTTTTCATATTTTAAAGTTTCCTCATATAAAGGGCCAAAATATTAATGAAGAGTGCATTGATGGAACTCAGAGCACCATGAAACTATGGTTTTTGTCATATTATTTGTTAGATTCAATCAGAAAGTTCACAAGAAACAAGGATGATGGTTTGAGTGCCCCTTGTCCATACCAATGTTGTGCACTAATTTTGACAAAAGGTGTGGAGATCATAATAACATCTACATGTACTATAAGACCATAATACCCAACCAATTACTACAGTTATATGTATTATAGATAACCATTTACAATTACTTCAAGTTACATCTCCCTAGTTGCTTGCAGAAACACTGAAGCAACTCTTTATTTGTATTTATAACAATTGCATAGAGAATCATGGTGTTTCAGAGCAGGGTCCAAGTGTGACAATATATTACTTAGGTGTAACGTGGTTCCCAAGTATTTCCCCAAAAAACCAGATTTAGAAACCAAGCTAACCTGAAAGAAATCTCATGCATATGCTATCAATGTGGAAACAATAAACGACAAGCTCAATTGTGGTAAGCAATTAGACAATAACCTACATAGCTTGTTCAATCATTTTCAGGGTTTAGTACTAACGTTTGTACATAATTATTCAAAAGAGCATATATGTAATGAAAATGAGCATGATAATGATGATATTTACCCAGATGCCATGGAATATGTAGATATTAGCTCTATAAATGGCAAATGAGGACTGCACAAAGCTTGGATCATCTATTACATTCAATCCATCTTCATAAAAATTGTCTCTAGTTGAAATGGCAAAGTCGAGGAGCAATTTTTGGGCGATCTTCACCATCTGTTACGAATGGTCTGTAGGTTGTGGGGAGTTGTGGAGTAAGTACGTGTTTTAATGTTTTCAAAAACAAATAGTAAAATTAAAATGTCATGTATCAATGAGATTAATGCAGCAATAGATCTATTGTGTGTAGGTTGTGAGGAGTTGCCACAAGCATGAATTTTAATGTTTTCAAAACTACTTAGTAAAATTGTGATCTTTGTTAAATAGGTTTAAAAAAAACAAAATTTGATAGGATTAATATAAAAATTGAAAATTCATAGTTTTTGATGTTATTTTATTTTGAATATATATATAATTTTTAAATATTTTAATTTTATATAATATTTTTAAATAAATTAAAGTAAAAGCAAAAGTAAAGATAAGATTAGTATTTTTTAAATATTATTATTATTTTTTTACAGTAACGGTTGACAAGCTTTATATTAAAAAAAAGATGATCTTACAAAAATGGTGGGAAGACTGTACCCAAAAAAGGAGGGTTGTCTAGGAAATCACCTCGCAACTAGTCTTTGGATTTCATACATAACTACTATTCTTCGATAACAGAGAAAATTAACAGACTGTCCTAGAAGCCGATTACATAGGAAATACATAATAAGAGAAACTACAGATATTCAACATGAAGATACTGAAACAAGACCAGAATTCATTTGCCATTAAGGTGGCATACCTTCTCCTTGCTACCAGCTTCCTGACCTCCGTTTTCTTCTTCCATGCCAAGGATCACAGAGGGCTATTGCGATTGCTGGTTCTGACGCAATCCACTTTGGCTTCAACTATCCTTAGGCAGCTGTGCAGAGACTCGATTTTCCCACCAGCCCTTTGAAATAATCCTTCATTTTGCTGCTATTGCTCCTAACCTCTGAATTTGAAATATGGACAAAGGTGGTGAGATGGGATATGGCCTTCTTCAGGTCACTGTTCTCTCCCCTTAGCCAGCAAACCCGAGACTCAATATCCTGCAAATGTGAGATCACACCGGGGGAAGGACTATCAGGCCCACGCAGGGACTCCAGATTCACAATTCCCCTATTGTCCCCCATCAAATTCGACTAGAGTTTTCCACTACCCAGCTCCCCAGGGATAACACAAACATGGTGCAAATAGCCACCTTGTTTCTGGCAGATACCCACGTCGAGGGGTCGCCAATTTCTTCCATTGTCATGCTCAGGACTGCTGTGGACATTATTCGCAGAGTTCCTGATGATCTGCCCCCTGACCAACGTCCAGAGCAGTCCAGCTTTTGTCGAGCTCGTCGTTCTTGGAGTGCCCTCAAGAAACATGTTTTGCCTGGCTACTGTGAGAGCTTTGAACCTCATTGCCTCCATTTCCTTGACCCTAAACCACCTCAAGTGCAGAGAGGTACCACTTCATTCCGACTCCTCACGAGTTAACATGTATTTGCTTCTTGCAGCGGCGGCACTGCAACGCTAGAAGACAAAAGGAAGTATTACCACCTACATTACCACAATGCATACTAACCCAAATACAGATGATCCCACAGACAACGCAGAGAATGTTTTGGATGCTTAAACCGTCACCCTATGCCGTGTTATAGGTGCTGGATTCCCTGTCGCCTACACGCATTGAAGTCCCGCATGCGAGATATGTGGAGTCTAGCTAGGAGCGCCGTCGAAAGGGACTTGAGGGCGCGTGAGAGGAGATCTGGAGGTTGACCAAATCCATGCATAGTGTAAACCCAAAGATTAAGTGGACGTTTGGAGAGTTAGAACCCAAACATTTGAGGATGCTAAGGAACCCAAACATTTGCAAGGTGTTGTCCATCTCTAACAACAAGACCACAATTTAAACCTGCACCGATATTAGCCATGGCATCGGCTTGCTGATTGTTAATCCTAAGGATGTGAGGAAGGGAGATAGAGAAAAGATCTTTGATCGAGTGAATGAAGTGGAAATGGAACTTGGTAGTAGGTTTGCGATGATTTTTGGCTAAGGCCGTGGCTTCCTTGATAAGCAGAAGGGAGTCTCCGATGGCCACAAGATCCTGAACATTGTTTTCCTTTACGACGTCAATACCTTTGATCAAGGCGATCCACTCTGCATCATTATTCATCCTCCTTCGAATCCCCCAGGCAAAATCTGTCATTTTGTTTCCATCGGAGTCCAGAATGACTCCCCCCACACCTGCTAGCCCAGTATTTTTTTTTTTAATTTTAAAGATGGTATAATACTAATAAATTATTTTGAAGATATATATATATATATATATTCATATTCTTAATATAACATAATGTGGTTATTTAAAATTATAAAATTATAGAAGTTATTTAAGTGTTTATATATTTTTTTAATAAGAATGTCATTTAAATTGATAAATTATAAGTTTTAATTCATAATTATTTTATTATATTATTTTTAAGTATTTAAAAACATATTTTTTTTAAACAAATTTTTATTGATGATTAATGAATTAAATGATTTATTTTAAAATATCTTTCATCATGGTTGTGATGAGATTTTTTTGAAGTTTGACATGACATTGAATGTTATTAAGTTATATATTTATATGGAGATCTTTCTAAATTTATAAGTGAATATAAGGAACCTATTATTAAATTCTCCTTTATTTGTGGAAATTTTGGGGGCTCAACAACAAGTATCATGAGCATCATATAGATCCATTCAAGAGCTCGGCATGCCATTTACAAGGAATTGAAACTTGGGTGGGGAGAATAATAACCATTCCACCCAACTACCCAAGTTACATCCAATAGACTGAGATATTATTATCATTATTTATTTAAATAATTATATATACATCTAAATATTATTTTTACAATTAAAAGATTTAAATATTGATATTATAAATAAAAAAGACATTAAATATAAAGTTATTTTTATATAAAAAAATGTTTTATTAAGAAATATCATTGAAAACATAACTCTTTAAGAAAACTTAACTTGTGACTTCTAAATTTTAAATTTTAAGTATTATGGTGACATTCTAAAAAAATGAAATTACAATTTCAAGATTAGAACTATGATATGATATGAAAATGATTTGTTTATTTATTTTAAATTAAAAAATAAAAAATTATAATATGAAAATGATTTTTTTTAATAAAAAAAAATAATATAATATAAAATAAATTCTTTGTAATTAAAAAAAATTAATAGATGTTTTTTTTTAAAAAATATTTTACTAAAATTTTGATAAAACCTCTAAATTAATAACTCAAAATTAAAAATTAAATAAAAACCCATTTTAAAATATATTCAGATTAATATGCATAAGGATCTTTGATCTCTCCTCACCCAAAGTGAATTGTAAGGATCATAAAACATGGTGAACGGTCAACAACATTCTTAATAAAGTTGAAGTCTCAGGTCGGAAAGAATTGCCAACCTCTATCGAAATGTGAAACCATTACGAGTCAAGTCAACAACACCATGCAATGGGAATGGCACAACGTTGACGCTGCAAACTATATTAGTAACTTGAATGCTGCACGAAGATGATGTTGTATTCATCTAAATGATTTCATTTTAGGGAAGACGAATGAAATACTCCTACATGGAGCGATCGAATGCTCTTAGAGTTTAGAAATCCTAAGTGTTCTCTTCAAGTTTGAAATTCTATGTGTGATTTTAATAAAAACTATTATATCTTATTTTTATTATTAAAATATTAATTAACAAAATTATATTTATTTGTGATAAGTTTCGTAAGTTTTGGAAAGCTTCGAGTGGGCAATGTGTTTTAAATTTGAGAATGGGATGAAATGATTATCAAAATTTCCATTTTCATTTTTGTTTTAATATTATATTATTTAGTATCTATCATTTAGAGTTAAAACCAAAACAATGCTTTTCTCAATGCATATGGCAATGGAAATTAAAAAACTAATAATTTGCAGTGTCTATACAATTTTTATGGTTGTTCATTTTCCTTTTGCTTTCATGCAACCAAAATGGCTTTTCAGACTTAACATTTAGAGTTAATTTTAGTTTAGCTTTGATGCAATCAAAATGGTATCTTAGAATTACATTAAAAACACATTTTCCTGATTTAATATATTCTTTTTTATATGAAGAAACAAAAATGAAAACACTTCCAACTATATTTTGAGACAGTGATACATAAAATCTCAGGAACAACAAGCTAACCTTGTAACCGATTTTCATTTTTTTTAGGGGAAAATAAATATCTTGTATGCATAAAATCCCAGAAACAACAAAATAACCTTCTCAAATAAATTGGAACTAATTTTCAACCTTAAGTCTTGATTTTAAGAGAAAATGAATATCCTATATGTAATTACAACCATTCCTTTTTTATACATTAAGATTTCCTTAACTAGCAAAATCAAATATAAAATTTCATGCCACTTGCAAATGTTATATGTAATATTGGAATCTGCAATTAGATATCCTGAAATTTAATATTTTATTCAAAACCTTGCTATCACTCATGGAAATATTGCTTAGCCAATATATAAATTCATTGGTGAAATATTCATAATCTCATTTGTATATATAGTTTAGGGACTAATTTTAAGAATAATAAATTAGTTTAAATATAGTTTAAGTGAAAATTCACCATATTTTTAAAATTAAACATATGTGGCATCGAGTATAAATATTATTATGAATACATTTATTATATATATTAATTAAATGTGGTATTTAATGATTCCTATTTACTTATTAAATATAAATAAATAGTAGAATTTTAGTCTTAGTCTATATATATTTCTCTTATTTAATTTAACTATTCAAATATTAATGTATATTAGCTATTTCGAAAACACTAATATTTAATATTTTTGCTTTTATATATCATATATGTATTTCGGATTATAGTTTGTATAATTTAGATAATCCATATTAGGATGATGTAATAGCCATTCCAGTACCTTTGACGTTTGGAGTCAAGCTTGTATTCAATAAGGAAGGCTGGTTTTAAGATGCAAGAAACTCCCAAATGAGTGGACTTAATATGCAACTAGCAACATTTTTGTACAATCATTACCTCTCTAGACTAGAACTTCATGTTCCTCTTTGTCAATCTTATAGACTAGAACTTCTCTCAGTCAATCTTATAGACCATAACTTCTTTGAACAACCAAGTAAGTAAAACATAAACCAAGGATACACATCTTTCATTGATTTGTAACTTGGTTTTTATACCATCTACCTAAATTTGATTATGCTAAGGTGAAATATTTTCCTTACCAACTTTAATTTACCCAAAATAAAAGCAACCTCTTCTACGGTATCACTCCCTTTGTTTTGTATGCATATTTTCTTTCAAAACCTTCAAAAATCATCGAGACCATCAGTATTTATATACCACGATTCAGGATTACCTTATCATATTCCCTGATAGGCTACATGCATCAGAGGTTCTGATTACCTTATCATATTCCTTGGGGCCTGCGTGGTGATGCTGGGCTATTGAATGTGCCTTTGTTGCATCAGAGGTACATGATGGTCTTGAAAAATATGTTTAGAATTTCTATTATATTCTATGTGTTTTCTTTTCCTTTTGTGGAGTGCTTGAATATTCTCATTGAAACTTGTAATAATGGTAACTTGTGATAATATTATGTGTTTCTTATTTATGTCTAGTAGGTGAGTGAGCTATCTTTCTTTGCATCAAAAGTTCAACTGAGTCATGGTGTCATATAATTCCTTTTTCCTCTAGGCCCTTTAAATGAGTATGAAAGGTGGGAAAGCATATAGTAGTAGAATGCATTTTCCATTTTATATTGCTTGAATGACATATGTTTTTACTTTACTCTATTATGAAAGAGAGGAACACCTTATCTCTTGGAGTTTGTTTGTTGTGATAGAGCTGACCTAGAACAAGCAAAAACAGAGTTGAAATCAAGCATTGGTAAGGGCATTTTGTTTGTTCAGAATTGATTTCTTGGCCTTCTATTTTTCTTTTTTGTCTGAACAATGGATCGAGTTCTGGGCTCCCTATTTGATTCATCCATGAAAAAGGTTATTCCCTTAATTTGACTCGATAGCTCTCGAATTGTAAAAGCAGATTACAGTATGTTAGTTTAGTTAGAGGATTTTTCATGGATACTTCATTCATGCTTAGTTGACTAGTATTTCATTTGTCAAAGTTTTATCCGATTAAGCCTTATGGGGAACAGACAAATTCCTAAGTCATTAATGTATCTAGCATTTAGATGTCTTGTATATGAGCATGCCTGGTATGTGAAGAAAATCCATTGTATCCACTAAAATGGTTGGTTATTAAAGCATATTTGTCCAGAGTATCATGTTTATTATCTCTCCCACCAACTCGCAAGCAACCGAGCTTCAAATTCTAAATGTAGGAACATATTTAAACAGTCCATAGATTCCAAGCGTTATTTTCTAAATTTAGTTGTATTGCGTCATCATGACGTACCGGTAAGAGGAAGTCTTCAGACAGGCCAAGCTTGAACTCTGAGCATAATAATTAATCCAAGTAAAGAAATGCAGTGGTTATGATAAGTTAATGGAATATACAAATTGATATTTACAATAATTTGTTGGCATCCTTATGTATAATAATATTTAGAGAGATGCGCTCACATAGGAATTCATAATGTTTCAAGGGAAACTAGTAGTGTGGTCAAACAAGAGTAGCCATTACTTTTGGTGGAAGAATTTTGCCATGCAGACGGCTACAGGGTTCATTCCAATTTCATCTTAAGAGAGTCTCATGTCTTTTTTATCAACCCAATTAGACATGAATTTGATGCTGAAATTGAATATCAATGTATAGTTTTAAATTTAACGGTAGAGTTCTAGTTATTTATGTTATTTTCAAATGAACCAATACTCCTAAATAAATTTTCATGTTAAAATTATAACTTATAATTTATTTAATAAAAACGTTCTCTGTTTTGTAGGAAATGACACAAGGAAAAGAAGCTAAAGAATACCATTTATTTGGTCTAAAATGGTATTTCAGCAGAATGAACCAATTCCATGCCTTTTGATCCCTTGTGGTCATGGCTAATGACAGTGATATTTCAACACAACAAGTTAAGGCTATGATGCATATTATCCTAATTATAAACATCAATAAAATCTCACTGGGGTGATATTGACACACCTCAAATTACCATGCATTCAACAGATCTCAGCCAAAATTTGGCACCGTGTAAATCAGACCATCAGATTCTCGTCCAGGTCCTGGAGGCACAAGCTATCTGCAGACTAGGAGGACACGTTGAGCAGATGTCATTCGCTGGCTTAGCATGCCCACACCTATTCTTCCCTTGCTGGGTTTGTAATGCTTGCAATCTGCCTTGTTTGGCCATTGACTTCTTTTCCTGTGGGTGCCGATGACTCTAAGAAAACACAAAACAACTAGACAACTATAAGCTCAGTGCCTCACCCTACAAATCTTGGACACTGTTGTGAGGATAAAATCTAGTAAAAAAAATATGAATTGGGAGAGAAATTAAGATGACTGGCTATGGAAATTAATTTAGAGTAAAGTTTTGTTGTGGACCAAACTACTTCCAGTTTTTTTGTTGGGAAGCTTAAGCATCACCAAAACCTATGCAGAACATGAACATGATCAATAATATTCGAAGCAGGACACATTTAAGAGGAGTCTGCGAAGCATTGTCATTTCAGAGTCTGAAATGTTATTTTGTTCTTCAAACCAACTTAGAAAACTTGCATCCTCGGAGACGCAGGAATGTGTACCCACGTCCCCATATGGCAGGGAACGCTCGTGGAGATGCGTCCGCATGGAACACTGCTTGAATCTCAATTTCTGTTTTGAAAATCAATCTTGAAATTGCAACATACTATTTGCATAATCTATTATTTAAGTCTCAAGCTTTTTGTTTCTATCTTTTTGAGGATATAAATAAATATCATTTCTGTTTCCATCTTTTTCAGGATGTATGCGAAGATTTTTCGTTCTCTGAATGTTTTTTCAAGTTACCCATGTTCGTTGTGTCCATGCATGCCTGTACAGACATCAAATTTATGTTAGTAATGATATGCACTTTGTTGTGAGAAAAAAATGGCCCAAAGCCTAAGGTTAGGTTGATGAAAGGATTAATGAACCACCTGTCAAAGCTACAACTAATTACTCAAAAATGTCTTCTGAAGTAGGCGTCCTAGCAAAAGGTGAAGAATACTAGTTAACAAAATTTTGAGGTACCTGCAGGAAAGCCGAGGCTTCACATTCCTTCTCATACAGACGATATTCATGCGTAACCCAGTCTGTTCGAGAACCATGAGGTGCACGGCCTCTATAAAATACAAGCGTTTTCTTCATTCCAATCTGGCGCATATGAGAGCTAACTTTACGATCTTTTCCCGTAGCCTTCCAGTAACCAGCTTCATTGGCTCGGTTTTTTCTTTAGCCGATTGGGTACTTTCTTTCCCTCGCACTAAAAAAATTACCACTCGAGATCTCTTCCGGGCATAAAGGATTTCTCTGCATACCACAAGAAATGTCAAGACAAACTTTCAATCTGACTGTGAGAGCATGATAGTTTTATTTAGAATCTATTGAAGAAATAAACAACAATCTTAGTATCTTAAGATGTTCAATTGTGAATAGGGTTCAAATTACCAAATCTCCATAACATAATTCACAATTAGCAGCAAAGATCATGTAACCTACCAGGCAAGTCCCACGGCTCACACTTGTAGATGTCAACTTCGGGAATAATGTCAAGCTCTATCTTCCAACAATGAACTTTCCTTTTCAAATAATAAGCTACCAGTTCCTCGTCCGTGGGATGAAACCTAAACCCGGGAGGCAAAGACATCCGGGCCATTACAGCTAAATCGGTAACCAAACACTTGGAAGTCTTACCCAAATATACAATATATAAATAAAGATCTTGCCCTATTAATTTCATCACAAATCTGCCTCTAGCCAGCATGCCGACAAAGCCAACAATAGTTAAAACAAACTGCAAAACCTAAAGATAAGGAGAAAGAAAGGATCTGAAGAATTCATTAAAACAAATAGCAAACAATTCATGGAAAATGTCCAATACAACCAAAACTGCAGTTCGCAAAGGAAAATTACCCTTGGCAGCTTCAAGGATGGACATGTGTTGCATGGTATTAACATTTTAGAGGATGGACATGTGTTGCATGGTATTAACGCCTATCTCTTCATGGCCAACCGAGGTTGCATGGTCAACCACTATATTAAATACAAAGCACATAAAGTTAAGATAAAGGTAAGTAATTTTTGTATTTTTCTTAATTTTTTTAATACATGGCAATGATAAAAATTGTCACTTCAAGCCCTCTCATCCAATTAAAAGTTAAATACTTATTTTAACGATGTATCTTTAGAAAAAAATGAAATATCTATATTAACTAATACACAAACATGGAACATATAGTCTCTGCCTATGCCCACGACAAGGACTAATAATGTATTATTTTTATTAATCTTTAAAAAAATATGTTTTAGTGGTGTCTAAGTTTGAAAAGTTCATTTGAATATATTATTTTACTTTGATTTATAAACAAATTATAATAATTTTTAATTTGTATTGTATTGTATTATTATATGTTTTCAATATTGAACTGTTATAGGGTGGACAAAGATACACATACATGTTTGTTTCTGAGTAGTTGTATTTATTTTTATTGTGAATAATTAATGACGAGGGGGAGCTGGCCAATAAGGTTGTGGAGCGGGTAGTGGAAAAGTTGGAGAAAACAAGTTTCCATGTGGCCAAATATCCAGCCGGTTTGGACGAAAAGGTCCAAGAATTCGAACAGGTGTTATCGCAGCAGCATAGGGGAAAACTTGGGGATCGTCGGTATGGATGGAAACCGTCCCATTTATTCCCTACACTACCCATATCGGTTCCAAAGGTGCCACCTTCAGGTCTTTCATAGGACTGTAAGTGTGTGTAATTATATATATATATATATATATATATATATATATATATATATATATATATATCTAATTTATTTGTGGGCTTATGTTTTAAAAAAATTATGGTTTAACAAGTTGATTTCAAAGAAGCAAAATTTACATAATTTATCAAATTCTGATAATATTTTGAGTTTCGTCATCATTTTGTGGCAAGAGTATCATATTTCTATAGCTTTTGTCTTATAGCAATAGCTTTCATTGCTATTAGCAATTGCGGGGACATTGCCACCTCGTTGTTCAATATACTGATTTATATATATATTGATTTTACCATTTAGGTACTCAAACATTGTACCAATGTAAAGATATACTTTCCAAAAAATAATGTCAATTTTAGAAAAAATCAAAACTAATATAATTAGAAAAACATTTAATAGATAAAAATTATAAATTCGAAAAGGTTCATTTTTCTACAACTCGTCTACCTACCCAAAATATAGATTCATTGTGCATACTTGTATCTAAAATATATGTGCAAGTCCAATGAATATGATTTCTATTACATATAACTTGTCAAAAGACACCATCATTAGCTTATATTCACCCTAAAGAAAAATCAGGGGTCCTGAGTTGATTTGTAGATATATGAATGGCTTAAAGTCTACCCTTGAAAATGATGTATGTATGATGATGTTCCACTCAATGGACATGGAATATAAACTTGCATTGAGATATGAAGAAAAAGTTAACAAGGAGACAACAAACCTTGAAAAGATTTTAAAATTAAATAGCTAAAAAGGGGTAACTAGATGAGACAAAGAATTAAGAGACGGGTGAAAACCACATTGAAAGAGTAAATAATAATAAAAAAAAGATTTAGAAAAGACTGAGGTAGAGGTAGTTGATTTAATGAAGCTTGTTTCAATTGAAGATGAACCTACAAATGCTGGACCTTAAACCTGAACGGTAGACATTGAACTCAACATGTTGTTCATTCTATAAAATATGTGGTTGAAGACCATGTATTTGAAGTGAAACAACATCAAGGATAAAACTTTTTTATTGTGGAGAATATTCTTACAGTTGAAAAATCAACTTAAGGAGACTGAGTAAAGGAAGACTATATTTTAAACTAAGTGTAAAATAAAGGAAAGCGTTGTAATTTGATTATAGATGAAGGTTGCATAGAAAATTTAGTTTCTACTCAAATATGTGTTTATTGGTTTGAAATGGGACCAACAATGACTAATTTCATCCATTTTTTTTTATCAAATAACATTGGAGACTACTATGAGGAATCTTTTCATGACATGATATTCATGGATGTATACCATATCTGGTTGGGAAGGTTATCATAGTTCAATAGCCAAGTGCTACAATCGGACAAAAGGAATGCTTATCAATTTGAAAAGGAAAAAAAAAGCTCATATGAAGGATGAGATAAGTAAAAGAACAAGGTAATACTATGGTTTGATAAACATCCCTTATGTTGGGAAGAATGACATGTGCAATCAACAAAAATGAACAAGCCGATTAAATGAAAGACTTCGTGAACCTCCTTGAAGAACTTAAGCACAATGAATGTTTAGAATCATATGAAGTGATACATATGTAGGTAGGAGGTGAGTTATAACCTTGTAGCATGAAAGAATATATGGAGGAAGAAGTACAAACATTTGAAAAGAACATTGTTCACAATGCATGTTTAGAATCATATGAAGTGATACATATGTAGGTAGGAGGTGAGTTATAACCTTGTAGCATGAAAGAAGATATGGAGGAAGAAGTACAAACATTTGAAAAGAACATTGAGATGAAAAAGCATCCGAGGGAGGATGAGTCTCCACATGTAAAATACAATAAATAACCAAAGAAGAGAATACGTAGAAACATTTGAAAAGAACATTGAGATAAAAAAGAGTTTGAGGGAGGATGAGTCTCCACATGTATTATACAATAAATAACCAAAGAAGAGAATATAAACTTTTATGTATTTAGAAAAGGATGCTTAGAGTCACTACAAGATTCGACCCCAAAATCCGACGAGAAAATCCGACGACATCCGACGAAAAGGTCTGTGTCGTCAGATTTCACCTTCAAAATTACGAATTTTGAGGGTTTTTTTAAAAATAAGAGAAGGAACCGTCAGATATCCGACGTCGCTTAGAAATATTGATCAATTTTTAATAAAGATATCCGACCTAATCTTAAGCCCGCGGAGGTCGGATATCCGACGGCATCGGATATCTCAAGTAAAAGGTATTGAGTTCCAACCCCTAAGTGGTCTTGTTAAATGGATAGATTAACTATGTTTAGAAGAATAAAAAATCGATGGGATGCATACCTTGCCAAACACCTTGGTTTGGTGTTTTGGTTAAGGACTCCTTTGCATAGGTAAAAGATCGACCTTACTTCAAATCCCCAAGTAGTCTTGCTAAATCATAATAACTTTGTTTGTAATACACCTATGCGCATATGACCATATAGCGTAAATATATGGTAAGTGGGTAAGTGCATTATATTCTAATTAATGAAATGAATAATAAAATAATAAATAGGTGCACTTGGGGTTAAATCTCTATGTGACCACCATGGGGGCAATGAACCAATGAGAGGGGCAGTAGTAGAAATCCATATAAAATATTATTTAATTTTTTGTTGCCAAGTGTCCAACTCCATAACCTTGTTAACCTCTTGTCTATGTCCTAAGCTTCTGAGGTGGGGCACATGGTTCCCATGCAAATCGAATTTTCATATAATCCTTGGAACTCATTATCAAAATCGGATTTTTTTCAAAGTTGGATTGCTATCATGAATTCCAAGGATTATATGAGTTCCAAGGATTATCATGATAGCAATTGAGCTTGAAAATAGTGACAATCTATGTAGGGACTCAGGAGTCGAAACTGATCGAAAGAGACATTGTGATTGTGACTGTTTGGATGCACAGAGATGATGAAATTGTTGTACACACTTATGACCGTTTGGATGCGCACTTGTTGATGAGTTTGTTTGATTGTGACCATTTGGAGGCACAAACATGATGAAATTGTTGTACTCACTTATGACCATTTGGATGCTGACACGACGTTGATGAGTTTGCTGTGATGAATAATATCTCATGGTAATTATGAACAAATCTGATCACTGCACCTCCGAACAGTCATATAGTTCCTTTCATATAGTACGGTCCGATATCACACTAGTAGCACCTCCCAACTCCCAACGGTCATGTTCTCTCTCTTAGTCCACTGCCCATCAAAATCAACAACAATCCTACGGAATAGATGTCTCTTTCAATCCATCGATATTTTGTGGCTTGCTTTTTCATCTATTTTTATATGTTAGAATATTAGGTTTTATACACACACATTTGCATACATATTATATTAATAAATAAATAATAATACATAAATACTAACTATAAAAAACAATAAATATAAATACAAAAAAAAACATAAAACAGTAATCAACAAAACTAACCTCCCTTGAGAACTTACCTCCCTCCTAGCTCACGTGAACACATTTCACTTACCTCACCCTGCAAGAACTTCCAATACTAGAGGTCGCAGAGGCCATCACTCAGGAGGTCGTACAGGTCACTGATGCAGTCGCGGAGGAGGTTGAGGCAGTCGTGGAGGAGGTTGAGGAGGCCGGAAAGGAGTTCGAGGGTTCCATTTGCACAAATACAAAAACAATAGGTAAGGTATATCTCGATTCATTGCAATCATTTTCTGTTACATTGAAATCAGAGTTTTGATAAAATCTTCGGGTTTAACTTCGTGTTGTTATTTGCTTGGAAGGTGAATGATGGCTTTCCTCCTCTGCGTGGCTTCCTAACTGATGCCCAATACCCTCGACTTCATTGGCGTTTCAATTGGTAAGTTCAGGGTTTTCCAACCCTTACCCTTTCCTCTCGCCTCTTATGGAGTGGTATTGTTTATGTATGTTTAGGAGGAACTGCGTGAATCCCCTTTTGGGTTCACTAAAACTTCTTGCAGTTCCTGGAAGGTCGCCGTTTGGCTGGACCATTTAATGAATGTAATAGTTGACCATTTTGTGGTTATATGAAACTATAAGCCTCTTTAAAGGAGTTATGAGCTCCTATTGTGTAAATTTGGGGTTTTGGGGAATCGATACAGTGACCCGCATTTTTCTATTGAACCTTGAACATGTATAAAGCAGTGTGGAACCTCTGCGTTTTCTTTATGAAGTTTGTATGGTTAATAATCTCTTTGTCCTCGGTGTTTTGGATATCGTTGTTATTTGATTAATATTGAAGAATGTGTTGACAGGGGAAAAACGTAACCCTGATACTAGTTTAACTATAAGCCTGAGAAGTGTAAATTCTAGTTCTTACTTCTGTGTTGTCTGGTGGTTGAAATAAATAGATAGGGTTAAATGGGCCTCTGCGTATTTCGCTCTATGATCCTCAGTTATATTTAGCTATGCGTTTTGATTTCTATGGAAAAATGTATGGTGATGCCTAGGTCTGCATACTGCATGTAATGTCATTGTTCTATTTCCTTATGCAGTTGATTTGGTAATTAAAAAGGCCTCCTAGATTCGTATGATGATGATGGTGCCTCTGTCCAACTTCTAGCTTGTTTAAAAGGACGAATCTGCAACTTTAAAACTATGTATTGACGTGTTTTTGGGTTTGCATGATTTACTCAGAAAATTGATAATGGGATTCGACCCTGTGACTTGCAGATTGATATGCTAAGAGGAATGTAAATAAATGTTTGAGTAATATTTTGCTTTCAATTTCTAATTCACTCAACCAATGTCTCTGTCTGCATCAACATTCTTAAATGTCAGTGGTTTTTGGGTTTGAAGGAATGGTAGAATTTATTGCTAGGATACTGTAGTGTAGCCTGTGATAAATGTTTAAATGAATGGCTGGGACGAGAAGATCTCGTGGAAGGCTAAGCTTTACGATTTTTCCTTGCTGTTTAGAAACGCTTTCTGAGGGTTTTTAACTCGTAACCCTTGGCATAAGACCTCAAACGATGATTGTTCTAAAACAAGGTTGGGCTAGGCTGGCATAAGGGGTAATTGCTAATATTTGCACCTTCCAAAACAATGAGATAACTCCCTCTATTGTGTGAGCATATCTTAAATCTGACTCCTAGAAGATGTGCTTAGACCTCACTATGTGTTGTTACAGGACTACTATGCAACTGTAGGCTGCTGATCCAAGTTTGGGTGTTGTAGGAGACCTTACTGTTGAATGGTTAGGGCCCCTATTTAGGTCTAATACAGTGCACATAATGTTCTCATACCTGTTTCACATACCCTTTTAGCTACATGCCTAAAAAATGATGCTTTAATGGCTTCCTTGGGGATAATATTGCCACAACCAACTCCAAATGAATACAAATATGCCCACATATGACATTTATCCTCACTATAATTTTCCAGAATGCCTTCTAGTATGCTCAAATTTAATGTATGGCCATATTCATTACTGTTGGATTGTACGGGATTGACAATGAAAGGGCCCACTACTGTCACAAATCAGAATTTCCCATTATGCTCATAAGTGTTGTATCTTATTGTCTGAAGACTATGATCAATAGAACATGTGGACACCCATACCAAAAGGGGGGTAATAGGCCCAAATATGGTAGTAATCCTGGTACAAAATGGAGGTTAATGGGCCCAAACATAAGAATTCTGGTAGAGTGCATTTTGTAAACAAATGCAAACCAGTCTACCATGCAATTTAATCGACATAAAAATGCCATTGAAGACAAGAAGGAAAGTTATAAGATGTAGGTCACTATCTCTTAATTGGTTATTTCTAAGGTTATAGGGGGTATCAAGTGTGTCTTTTTGAGGATCATGCCTTCCAATTTTCTGAATTTTATTCAACAAGTCATAGCTAGAAACATCTGAACTCTATTTGGAAACAATAAGGTCCTTCACTTCCTTGCATGTCCTTGGAATTTGGAAACAATAAGGTCCTTCGCTTCTTTCACCGATAGCAACAAGAACTTTCATGTCCTTGGAATTTTCGGTGGCTGCTAGATTTACCAGTAGATTCGTACCCCCATCATCCATATCACTTAATGGTGTTGATTTTTTCACAACTTCAGTAGATCTTGCATGCTTGCCACCATAAGTATAAGAAACTTTTCATGTATCTTACTTATAGGGAAAATATGCTCCCTGGCTTGATCCAGACTGTGTCATTGTTCTTCATTATTGCATCGAAATGTTTCTTCCAAGTATCAACTAAGATCCTAGCCTTCCTCTGAATCTGCTGGTGCTTCTGATTTTTCAAGTGGTTTACAGATTTTCCACCCATACATGTCTTCAAAGCATCAAGATCTACAGGTAGTCTATCAAGAGCACGTAGCAACAATAACAACAGTGCTTCGACAAATTTGTCACCCTCCTTTGGTATTCATGCATCTCCAGTATTTCATTTTTGGGCTTCTTGAAGTCAACCATCCAAAATATGAAAGCACCCGAGCTACACAAATTGGTTGTGACAGCCATCTTGATCGGTGGTTGCAATCACACCTACAAGGGATGTATGCCACGAAGCCACAATTCCTTTCTTACCATCATCACTTCTAAGTTTCTGACAAACTACATTAGATGCACAAGCTTCCCAACATTTTCTAAGTTGATGTGGCTTCCATCTTTGTCAGTGATTCTGGCAAATTTTATGTTCCTAATGGATATGGTGAAGGAAAATGGTCATAATAATAACGACATATGTGTAGGTTGAATTGAAATGCTGAGGGGAATTTGGGGTAGAAGGAATCTCTATTGGGTTGTGGAAATTGCTAGAAGGCTTATTTGGGGTCCATCAACTGCTCAATTTGTTGTCGCATACTCATATGTTCCGGTAATTGACATATTTTAGTCAAATATAATTGTTGCGATAATTATTTTGTTTGTGGAAACCAACTTGTATGCACTGGGTTGCAGCACTATAACTGTTAGTAGCTAATGTCATTCCTCAAATTTAAATTACAACTTAGCAAACTATTTTGTCATTTTGTTTGCGGACTATCAGCTTGTATGCTCTGGGTTGCAACACTCTATTAACTATTATTATCTATTGTCATTCCTCAAATTTCAATTATAGCTTGTTCATATTTCTATGTGCCCTAACTTATCATTCAAAGTACTTTATTATTTTTTCAACAGAACTTTTCATATGTTTTGCATAGTAATTATGATTTTACGTGTCTCTCACTTACTCCACATTTTTCTTATGTTTTGCAGAAAACATATAAATGGATACGTAAAGTTGACGTCCCACCGCCATTTCATTCGCCACCCACTCTTGATTCATTCTGCATGCATTTCACTATGCAACAGTCTCAGATTCTCACTGCGTTTTCCCTCAATTAGTTTCTCAATTCAGTATGACCCACGCCCGACGTCCGAGGAGTGTTGCTAGCGGTCCTGAGTTTCAGCCTGGAAACGGTGGGGATTCATGGTATTATGTTTCCCTTCGGCTACAATATGGAAAAATCATAGTTCACTACAAATTTTTGTAAGGATATGCGAATAATAATAAGTAACAATTCACGTTTTCCACCCCAAGTGTCAGGCTTTCGTGTCCCGTGTTGGGTAGAAATGCGAATAATAATAAGTAACAATTCACGTTTTCCACCTTGACAAAAATGTGTCAAGTGGTTGCGAAGTAAAACAAGACTGACTGAAGAAAATCCATCCAACATAAACTTTCGAGCTATCTGAATCAAATCTCTAGATTTTATTTAGAGACAGAAAAAACGTTGAATGTCATGATTGCAAAGTTCAAAACAAAACAATACAATGTTATAAAATCTTTAATAAAAATTTAATTATATTACTGTTAGTTAGTTTAATAAAACTTAATACTATTACTGTTAGTTAGTAATATTTTGTAAAAATACAAATGTCATTTTTATTTGTAAATGTTATTTATATTAATTTTTATGATATTATATTGTTATATGAAAAATTATTTTCATTAATATAATATTATTATAATTTTTTTTTAATATTATTATTTTCATTATACAAAATTGTGTGCCATAACATTATCCTTTACGGCTAATGGGCCATGTGTAGGGCCCTAATCACCACATGATTCCTACACAAGGAATATTTAGCTTGCAAGTGGGTATGGTGGCCATTTCAATATTTACAACATCATGGATGGTTCTTGAAGCCTAATCCATGGTGTCCATGGTGTTAGATCAAATACTAGTTTATAATGACTGGTAGTTACCTCAAGGTCTTGTGACCTATGGGCATTTCTCTATACCACCACATGGGATTTTGAGTAACACATTGTCATTTTCTTAGTATTTTCATGTCGTGGATGGTTCTAGGAGCCTATGTTATGGTCTAGGGCCAAAATGAGGTTCTTGGGAAATAAAACTTTATTTTGAGACTCATGGGCCATGCATAGGGACTTGAGTCATCATACATACCCTAGACAGGGAATATTTTGTTTATAGTATAAGTTCTTGTGTTTATTTTTGCACTAATTTTTGTTTGATAAAATCCCATACAATGATCATTCAAACCTTGATGTCAAAGTCTTTGATCTAAAGCCTTGGTTATAAATAACCCAAGGTCAAAGTTTATTGTGTTGGTGTGTTGATTTGGTGTAGTAGGCATGTTAGTGATTGGGTTAGGGGGTAGTGGGTTAGGGTTAGAGGGACACTGGCTTAAGGGGATATTTTCTACAATTTCATAATCTGGTAGGCTTTGGGGAGGTTTTGGATTAGAAGCGAGGCACCTAAGGGATCAGTGGGTTAGTGGGAAAGGGGTTCTGGTTTTGTTGGTATTAGTGGTTAAGTGGTTGATAAGTTATCATGTTATTCGGTTTGGGGATAGATGTTAAGGTTAGGTACGAGGTGAGGGGGTTAGAGGTTGAAGCTTCCTAGGTGCATGAATTCATTGCATGGATCAAGTGTGCCAAGTGCATGATTCATTTACATGGGTTGGTTGTGTTAGGTCAGTGTCTAATTAGTGGCATTATTTATGGTGGCCATTTCAATATTTGTAACACAAAGGATGGTTCTCGTGGCTTGGACTATGGCATGTGAACTAAATTTAGGGTCTAATGCCATATTAATTTTCAATGGGGTTGATGGTCAATGCATGTTAACCTAGATTACCACATAAGAATCTCTAGCCTACATGTGAGATCGTCATGATCATCATTGTCACCATCGTCGATGTCATTGTTGTTGTTGGTTGTCCATGGTTATGTAAACCAATAAACCAACCATGGTTTAATATTTATAGGTTATGTAAACCAATAGTGGTTCTCATAACCTAAATAATGGTCCATTGTTAATAAATTTACTATATGATTCATGGTCCATGTGTAGGGCCCTAAGCATAATTACTCTACCTTACAAGCTAGATATTGTGGCCATTTCAATATTTGTAACATTGATGATGGTTCTCGTGGCCTATACCATGGCATATAAACTAATTTTAGGGCCTAATGCCATATTAATTTGCTATGGGGTTAATGGTCCATGCATCTTAACCTAGACTACCACATATGACCTACATATGGAATATCTAGCCTATATGTAATTACATTTCCCTTTGTTTCTCATGAGTGATGCTTAAGGCCTTGAAACATCACATAATCTCTATAGAGGGAATATTTCAACCACAAGTGGGATATGTTGGTAATTTTGAGATCTGTAACACCAAAAATTAAAATTTTCTTTCCAATTTCAACATGGTAGTTGTTTTCATTCCATCACCCTTTCTTCTCATTGTTTTCCCCTTTATGTGAAGGGTGACTCAAGTGGCTTCCAATGGACAACAATTCCAACAATAAATCATAACATAACACAATGCCAATATATAAGGCCTAGAATATATTGCAAACTAATGAGTTGGGTGAATTCAAGATGCAAGTACAAGAATTATTAGACAGAGGGTTCATATGACCAAGTGCATCACCTTGGGTATCACACATATTGCTAGTCAATAATAAGGATGGAACCTTTTATATGTGCATTGGTTATAGAATGTTGAATAAAGTGAGAATTAAGAACAAGTACCTCCTACCCAAATTGATGATCCTCTTTATTAACTCAAATGGGAGATTTTTTTTTCAAAGTTCGACTCAAGTTTTGGGTATCATCATATGCAAGTTTATGGAAACCAGTATAGGCCTTTGAATCAATCTATAGGAGCTCTAGATCGATTCCCATACTTCGAATTGATTGAAATCTAGCATCTTTGTTGTAGATTTGGTCCATTTCACATGAAATGTTGCAGTGATTCTCCATTGAATAGGGTTTCAGGTTGAATTTGGATGCGTTGAGGGATCAATAGATCGAGGAGGATAACGTGGATATTTTGGAGTGAGTTTGGGCTTGCATTGGGCTTGAGGGAAGTTGTTGGCATTGCTGGGCTTTGAATCTAACATTTGGAGCCATGAATACACATGAGGGAAGGTCATAAAGCCCAAATATGCAATATATACCATTGCTAGAAGTATGTTCTATGTTGTTTACATTGAAAGGTAATTAGGAGATTTGAAGAGGATGTCTGCTATCGGCAAATATTTTCAAGAGGAAAGAGGACATACGGTTTCTATTTGGAAGACGAGCTGCTATGAGGAGGAATATGCACTCATAAGGGGGGTTGAAATCACATTCTTCTTGTTGCTGGGTTCATGTTTTCTCAAGATGGGACAAGTATTTCATTCCGGGGCAGAGATCACAAGTTTAAACCTTGGATCGAATAGCAACATAAGTGGTTAATCAGGCTGATGGCTTCTTCACTGATTAGAAGAGAGTGTTGCTTCCACAAAGGGATACCGAGCACTTATAAGGAGAGCCGATCCATTTGGGAAATCAAGTTGACTGGTATGGGGGTCAAATATGATGGCATAGAGGGCATCCAAACTCAGACTTGTGCCTAGATACTAAGTATCCTACCATCTCCCCTTCTAAGCAGAGATTGTGGGGGGGTCAAATCATGCATATGCACTATTGTTGGACGTTTTTGGTAGTTCTGGGAAGATTAGTGATCTAAAGAGGGTTTAGGGGCAGCTCTTGAGTAATTTTTGAATAATATTTGCATGATGCCATCATAGTCAAGATGGAAGATGTCTCCATTTGCAAGATTATTGATTTTCCCCATTAGCTCTTCTTTTACTATATGGAGTAGCACAATTTTGAGAGAATCCTCATCCAATGTACAAGTATGATCCCTCTTGTAGTTGAGTTGAAATATTTCCTCATAGTCTTCTAGGGACTCATTCTCTCCTCGTAACATTCTAAAAGTTTAATATCTTATATCTCTTGCTTTATGATAGTATTAATACTTTTTGATGAAAGTTTGCTTCATTTGCTTCCATCTTTTAATGTTGTTTCCTTCTAGGCTCCCAAACCATCTCAAAGTTGATTCCTTCAATGTGGAGGGAAATTTTTTGTGAAGGAGATTGAAGCTATCGAGAGGAAAGCACTGATTTTGTGGCTCGGTGATTAGGGCATGGATCATCTCCTAATTGTTTAAGCAATTAGGGCATGGAGCATCTCCTAAAGGTGGGGCATTTTGAGATATCATTTTTAAAACAAACATGTTGGCTTTGAGGATTCTTACAAATGCCATAATTTTGATGCCCAACACAATTCCCTAAACACATAACATATAGTTATGAAATTACCTTGGATTCAACCAATTTGACTCTTCACAAATTCATTGGTAAACTTGCTAATTATATCATTGCTCTCAAACCATGAAGTTAGCTCAAGTTTTTTCTTATCTCTCAACTTGATTCCCAGGGACTCTATCATCAACTGAATTATGTTTTCCATCTAGTACTCTTGATTGGAATGTAGTGAAGTTCTTTATAATCATGCTAAATTCATGAAAGGAATTTAAAAGTTTGACAACTTATCCAAGAAAGCTAGGGCATGGCTTTTGTCCTAGATTATGACATGTAGATTTCGGTATTATTTACAATGGCATGGCTATATTGGAGGACGCTTGAGTGTTTTAATCCATCTCATATTGGAAATGCAACATAATGGTGTATGTTTATGAAACTATGCCGAAGTAATGCAACTAGTGTCTTTGAGGTCTCTCATGGGAAAATTTGCAAGTTGGGTTGTTGCAAAAACATGAGTCCAATCACAATTTCATATTGGTCCACAATTTTCATTATCTAGCTATTATTCATGGAGTTACAACGACAAGACTTTAGATCACGTTATTATTTCTTGTAACATTTAATAATTTTGTCAAATGAATAAGGGATTGCGTGTATCCAAAATAAATAAGGGGAATGAGTCAGATTTTTATATGACGAATTTGTATGACGGTTGTTATGAAATGCCAAGGTTTCGATCCTAACTTCATCTTCATAGAAAAAATACCAAGAATTTTTTGGGTCCTGAACTTCTGATGCATTTTTTAGGCCTTGAGGAACATTTTGTGGGGATGATCACATACCAAGGATAAATCCTTCGAATTTTCCTGCTCTGGACCTCCCATCCTTCAATTCTCATTGCGGTCTTTCTAATGATCTACAAAGTGCCCAAAACAAATATTGTATGCAGAAGTTATGGTCATAGGAAGTTGAAGTGTCGATTGGGCTCCCTAGGACTTGCATTACTTTCCCCACCTCGGATCCTATAGTTAGGGTTTTTATATTTTCAAGGTTTTTCCTCTTAGGGATTTTTTGGTGTTACTTTCAAATGCAGTTTTAGCCTCGTTTTATGGTCTTTTCGAGAATGAGGGAAATCGTCCCATATATTGTCAAAATGAGCTACCACCATTCTAAACATCTTGTATTTCTCTGTACATTGCAATGTTTCTAACTGCTTGATTCATCAATAAAACTATGCTTTCATTGTAACACTCTTCTTTCAATACTATATATCTGTGTTCTACATGCGAAAATGTTTGTTCCTTCATTTCAAACTCAATCCAATCAAGATCAATGTGCATCTCCCAAAGGATTTTCCAAGTCCAATTTTTCCCGAACATGTTTGTATTGGAGAATATACAAATGAAAAACATTATGTCCTAACTACGCTTCACAATGAAACTACATACACAAAACTAAGAAAAAATTATACAATGTAACTTTGATAACATCATTGGACAAACTTTAAAGTAACATTTCTCGCAACTGTTTGACGAAAAATCTACCAAGAGTAGACTCGAGGCCTGATCTCCCTAGCTTAACGTAAGTCTAGAACAAATAGGACAGAATATGAATCTACTTCCCTAGATCAATTACAGATCGAGTACTTAGATATCGTACCTTTCAGATTGTGGATCCTTCTCCTTGTTGTTGCTCCAAGTCTCGCGGTCGTCAGATCTCCAGTTGCAAGACCTGTCAAGAAAATATGGAAACCATACAAGCAATACAATATATCTAAAAAATAACTGATCTAAGCTAATAGTTGAGGAATAAAGTTCTAAACATCATCAATGAGACAACATTCATGGAAAGAGATTTTATTAAGTATATTAAAAGGTGGGAATACATAGAAAGGATGAAGCTACAACCAAAGCCTCAACGTTGCATCCTCCATCCAACATGTCCAAGCCAAGCCTCCAAGGTGGTACAAGCTTCTCAATCACCAATATGGATTCTACCAGCATAAGGATACCATAGACCTTCCTCCCTTCCCATGGAGAGAGTGGGTGTTTATATAGGGCTAAAGAGATAGGGTAGGTTGAGGATTAGGGGGAGATGGTTAAGGGATCCTCCCATTAGGTTAGGAACCGAAATGCCACCTCACCTAGAGCCTAGGGATAGGAATCCACCTCAAAAAACTTCTAGAGAGACCTCAAGACTCCTCAAAATATGCTTTAAACAACTTCGTTGCACCCTGGTAGAGGACACAAAGCGACAGAGGGGGTTGTTGCACCCTGTAGAAGGACAAATTGCGATAGTGTCTCACTCTAGCTGACCAAGAAATGCAACGGAGGGGGTCTGTCTCACACTTTAGGAAGGAAAAGTTCGACAACCTACTCAAAGAGGTCAACTAGGAAGAAAAATCTCTCAGTTGGATGTGTTTTAGCCCAGAATGAGTTTAGGGGTCAGAGCAAAGAGTTTACACAATGGTCAAGATGACGACATTGTCACAACGGTCATGATGACAACACTTGGTCATAATGACGACACTTGCAATGGTCATGGTGACGACACTAGGTCACGATGACGACACTTGCAACACTTGCGACACTTGTGACACTTGCACAAGGGTGATGACATTTTGGTGTAATAGCAACCCATGAGGTCAACCCAATTTTTATCTTTTCTTTGATTCCAAAGGATCGTAGCCATAATATTTGTGTACTCAGTTTCTTTACCAATAAAGGAGACAACCAAATTTAAATCCTTTATTTTATTTTTCCATTTTGAATTTAAAAGCTATAGAAGGGAAAAACAAGGATGGTAAAAGGGTAAAAATGTGAAGCACCAAGAGAGTTGACATACGTTTCATTTTAGTATATTTAAATTACACATCCTATCTATGATGGAGTTGAAATACAATAAAAATCACCTCTTAGAAGGTAAGGAATAGCTTAGAGATGGCTTAAAGATAAGTAATTGTTCTTAAGGTTAAAATATTTATCCTTTTACCATAAGTGACTAGTGTCTAGGGCTTTAGATGACTAGGCAAAGAATTTCAATAAGGTCAATTACTCTTTTCTCAAAATGACTATGCAATTACCTAGACCTTCAGTAGAAGCACACCTATGCATTTATTGAACTTGAACCCATTGATCTATATCATGATCTTGTGCCTTAGCTCCTTCATCTAGAGTTCATAGTCATAGTTCCATATCTAATAGGAGTAGATTGAGATAGATATGTAGATTAAAAATCATTTCAATTGTTTCAAATAGGTGAGATTGGTTTACTTAGAACCAATTATTCACCAATCAACAAAAGTGGAAAAAGAACCACTTGCAGATGAAGATCCATATGCACATATATGTTGAATTACAATTATTTACCAATCAACAAAAGTGGCAAAAGAACCACTTATTGATGAAGATCCATATGCATATATGTGTTGAATTAGTTGACAGTGAGAGCAGTACAAGTTGTAGTTTTTGACAACTATAATATAATATGGTAGAGTAGTGCAATGCATGTTTTCATAAAATGTTGCATCCCTAAAACAATATTTTATTTAGTTAGTAGGATATTCAATACTACCATGCAACCTTTCAAATGTTATGTCTATCTAGTCAATTCTAAGTCCTTTTACAATTGAATATCATAAAAATAAATAGACATTATTATTATTACTACTAAATAATATTACACTATTCATTGCTTTTATATATGTTGAAAAGGCATGGACATGATAACCGTTGCTTCAACAATTTTACCAAGATACTATAATCTGTACAAGGTGTTTCCATGTCTTCTAAGCACCGCCAACAAATATGATTAGTATTGCAATCACCCACCTTTAGAAGCACAAAATGCTAAACTTGGGAACCCGAGACTTTTTTTAATTTGAAACATTATTACAATGTTCCCGCCACTCAAGATTTCCATGCTATTGCATGATTTGTAACTTATGCATACAGCCAACGAGGTCGAGTTGGAACTCAGACTGATCTGATCAGCCCACTGAGCATGCAAGGAGCAGGGGGAAGAGAACAGGAGGAGTAGAGAATATTAGGGAGGAGAAGAGATTAGGGAAGAAGGGAGAGGATCAGAAGAGAACATAAAGGACAGGGAAGAACCAATCATTGACTCCAAGTTGAAATTGGCAGCTGAGCACCGAGGAGCAGATACGGTTGGGGTTGGAGGCCGTTGAGAACTGTTGATCACACACGGAGCATAGAAGTTTTGGGTGGAAGGCCGCTGAGCACACGAGGAGCAGAGAAGCTTGGGGAGGAATGGACATGAGAAGAAGAAAACTCATAGAATAGGGGAGACCTAGAAATGGGGTTTGTATTGGTTTGTCTCCTAATGATTGGTTTATTGCACTTAGGGAGACCCTTTGAGAATTTAGTTGAGCAGGGATACTATTATGGGTTAACGTGTAGCAATTTGGAGGACGAGTTAAATCTTGAAGGGTTGATTCTCTTATTGCTATGGAAATACCATTCCAAAGCGCCAAGAATCAGATTGTGGGGTCATGGGGTGACCTCAATACGTTGGAAGATTGTTTGAACATATACAGGAGCATTCTTATTGAAGGTCATGGGAAGCAATACAAACAGGGTGATGAGGTTCTTATCTAAGGCAAGCCGAGCCTTTCCATGCGGGATTGTGGCATCAAAACCCAACAACATGTGCAATCTGGAGCTTAGAAGACGGACATGGTACACATTTAGTTCTGTAGGGAGAGTTGCCTTCGAGGTCTGGTATCATTAGAATTCAAATCCATTGGAGAAAGGGGGTTATCCCTATTATTGTACACCAAGTTTGGAGCAGCAACAATAGGAACTGTGTATTGAATTTGGTTTAGTATTCTGTTGTAAGAGCTAGTTACCATCTTGTGGGGCATGATTTTCTCTTCATCTTTTCTTTCTTATTAAACTGGGCACTAAGGTCGCATGGAGGGGATATGATATATCTTGGTGAAGGCTTGCCTCTGTTTACAACCAGCGTACTAGAGGTACTAATACTGGTTGTTGCAATAGTAAATTTATTTATGTTTTGATTTTTATGAACACAAAAAATTTACACTTCTAGCTCTTTAGTTTTCTGGGTTTTTTGTAATTCTTGTATTGTGTATACCAAACAATGTGGGGAGCTATGAAGGCTCTCAAATAAACTTATCAATTCAAATAAAAAATGGTGGTATAAGGGGTTATACACAAAATTTCATTTCCAGCAGTATAACAGTTTGCATGCCAAATATTCGACAAAAGACCAACACTAAAAACTTTGAAAAATTTCCAAATTTCCAACTAAGGAATTTTACATGTCGTCTGTTCAAATGTGGTATATCACTAATTGCTACCTTCTTCAAAATTTACTTGAATACTTGGGGGGGCTCAGTTCTTTAAGAATGTTAAGGGTATCTGCATGTCTAAGTCTGAAAGAGCTTCTAGCATCTATTGGAAAACTTGAGAAGCTGAAATATCTTGACATATCGCTATGCGAGTGCTTAAAAGAACTTTCAGAGGAAATATGACACCTAAATAAACTCAAGTATCTTGACATGAGAGAGTGCTCTCGGTTGAGGAAGCTGCCTAAATCAGTTGGAGATCTGAGATCTCTAAACTAAAGCATGTTATCTGCGATGCGAAAATTGGACAATAATGGAGTTGTGTCAAGAGCTCTGCCATCATGGAGCTTAGAGTTGAGGTCGTAGAAGCACATTTCAGCTTGGATTGGTTGGATGCAGGTTGAGTAACCAAATACCTTTTTGTTAACTTCTCCACTTAGAATAGAATCAGACCTATTTTGTGGCAATGAAACAATAGGTTTCTCTAACAACCCTGCATTTCTATTAATTTTGCTAACACAAAATAGAATTATGCATCCAAACCTTACTTTCTCAAGAACGGGGAGGAGTAGAGAAGATTAGGGAGGAGAAGAGCTTAGGGAAGAATGTTCTTCGCTGACTCCAAGTCGAAATTGGCAGCTGAGCACCGAGGAGCAGATAAGGTTGGGGTTGGAGGCCGTTGAGAACCTGTTGAGCACACAAGGAGCATAGAAGGTTGGGGTAGAAGTCCTTTGAGCACATGAGGAGCAGAGGATCTTGGGGAGGAATGGACAGGAGAAGAAGAAACCTCATAGAACAGGGGATACACTAGAAATGGGGTTTGTATTGGTTTGTCTCTTGATGATTGGTTTATTGCACTTAGGGAGATCCTTTGAGAATTCAATTGAGCAGGGATACTATTATGGGTTAACGTGCATCAATTTGGAGGACGAGTTAAATATTGAAGGGTTGATTCTCTTATTGCTAGGGAAATACCATTCCAAAACGCCAAGAATCAGATTGTGGGGTCGTGGGGTGACCTCAATACGTTGGAAGATTGTTTGAACATATACAGGAGTATTCTTATTGAAGGTCGTGGGAAGCAATACAAACAGGGTGATGAGGTTCTTATCTAAGGCAAGCTGAGCCTTTCTGTGAGGGATTGTGGCATCAAAACCCAACAACATGTGCAATCTAGAGCTTAGAAGACGGACGTGGTACACAATTAGTTATGTAGGGAGAGTTTCCTTCGAGGTGTGGTATTATTAGAATTTAGAGCCATTGGAGAAAGGGGGTTATCCCTATTACTGTACACCAAGTTTGGAGCAGCAACAATAGGAACTGTGCATTGAATTTGGTTTAGTATTCTGCTGCAGCAGCTAGTTACCATCCTGTGGGGCATGATTTTCTCTCCATCTTTGCTTTCTTATTAAAATGGGAACTAAGGCCGCATGGAGGGGATCTGATATATCTTGGTGAAGGATTGCCTCTGTTTACAACCAACGTACTAGAGGTACTAATACTGGTTGCTGCAATAGTAAATTTATTTATGTTTTGAGTTTTATGAACACAAAAAATTTACACTTCTAGCTCTTTAGTTTTCTGGGTTTTTTGTAATTCTTGTATTGTGTATACCAAACAATGTGGGGAGCTCTGAGGGATCTCAAATAAACTTATCACTTCAAATAAAAAATGGTGGTATAAGGGGTTATACACAGAATTTCATTTCCAGCAGTATAACAGTTTGCATGCCAAATATTCGACAAAAGGCCAACACTAAAAACTTTGAAAATTTTCCAAATTTCCAACTAAGGAATTTTACATGTCGTTTATTGAAATGTGGTATATCACTAATTTCCACCTTCTTCAAAATTTACCTGATTACTTGGGGTGGCTCAGTTCTTTAAGAATGTTAAGGGTATCTACATGTCTAAGTCTGAAAGAGCTTCCAGCATCTATTGGAAAACTTGAGAAGCTGGAATATCTTGACATATTGCTATGTGAGTGCTTAAAATAACTTTCAGAGGAAATATGACAACTAAATAAACTCAAGGATCTTGACATGAAAGAGTGCTCTCGGTTAAGGAAGCTGCCTAAATAGTTGGAGATCTGAGATCTCTAAACTAAAGCATGTTATCTATGATGAGAAAATTGGATAGCAATGGAGTCATGTCAAGAGATCTGCCATCATGGAGCTTAGAGTTGAGGTCGTAGAAGCACATTTCAGCTTGGATTGGTTGGATGCAGGTTGAGTAACCAAATACCTTTCTGTTAACTTCTCCACTTAGAATAGAATCGTACCTTTTTTGTGGCAATGAAACAGTAGGTTTCTCTAACAACCCTGCATTTCTATTAATTTTGCTAACATAAAACAGAATTATGCATCCAAACCTTACTTTCTCGAGAATGGGGAGGAGTAGAGAAGATTAGGGAGGAGAAAAGATTAGGGAAGAAGGGAGAGGAGCAGAAGAGAACATAAAGGATAGGGAAGAACCAATCGTTGACTCCAAGTCGAAATTGGTAGCTGAGCACCGAGGATCAGATAAGGTTGGGGTTGGAGGCCGTTGAGAACCTGTTGAGCACAAAAGGAGCATATAAGGTTGGGTTGGAAGGCCGCTGAGCACAGGAGGAGCAGAGAATATTGGGGAGGAATGGATAGGAGAAGAAGAAACCTCATAGAATAGGGGAGACCCTAGAAATGGGGTTTGTATTGGTTTGTCTCCTGATGATTGGTTTATTGCACTTAGGGAGACCCTTTGAGAATTCAGTTGAGCAGGGATACTATTATGGGTTAACGTGCATCAATTTGGAGGACGAGTTAAATATTGAAGGGTTGATTCTCTTATTTCTAGGGAAATACCATTCCAAAGCGCCAAGAATCAGATTGTAGGGTCGTGGGGTGACCTCGATACATTGGAAGATTGTTTCAACATATACAGGAGCATTCTTATTGAAGGTCGTGGGAAGCAATACAAATAGGGTGATGAGGTTCTTATCTAAGGCAAGCCGAGCCTTTCTGTGAGGGATTGTGGCATCAAAACCCAACAGCATGTGCAATCTGGAGCTTAGAAGACGGACATGGTACACAATTAGTTATGTAGGGAGAGTTTCATTCGGGGTGTGGTATCGTTAGAATTCATAGCCATTGGAGAAAGGGGGTTATCCCTATTACTGTACACCAAGTTTGGAGCAGCAACAATAGGAACTGTGCATTGAATTTGGTTTAGTATTCTGCTGTAGCAGCTAGTTACCATCCCGTGGGGCGTGATTTTCTCTCCATCTTTGATTTCTTATTAAACTGGGCACTACGGCCACATGGAGGGGATCTAATATATCTTGGTGAAGGCTTGCCTCTGTTTACAACCAACGTACTAGAGGTACTAATACTGGTTGCTGCAATAGTAAATTTATTTATGTTTTGAGTTTTATGAACACAAATAATTTACACTTCCAACTCTTTAGTTTTCTGGGTTTTTTGTAATTCTCGTATTGTGTATAGCAAACAATGTGGGGAGCTATGAGGGCTCTCAAATAAACTTATCAATTCAAATAAAAAACGGTGGTACAAGGGGTTATACACATAATTTCATTTCTAGCAGTATAATAGTTTGCATGCCAAATATTCGACAAAAGGCCAACACTAAAAACTTTGAAAAATTTCCAAATTTCCAACTAAGGAATTTTACATGTCATCTGTTCAAATGTGGTATATCACTAATTGCCACCTTCTTCAAAATTTACCTGAATACTTGGGGTGGCTCAGTTCTTTAAGAATGTTAAGGGTATCTGCATGTCTAAGTTTGAAAGAGCTTCCAGCATCTATTGGAAAACTTGAGAAGCTGGAATATCTTGACATATCGCAATGTGAGTGCTTAAAAGAACTTTCAGAGGAAATATGACAACTAAATAAACTCAAGGATATTGACATGAGAGAGTGATCTCGGTTGAGGAAGCTGCCTAAATTAGTTGGAGATATGAGATCTCTAAACTAAAGCATGTTATCGGCGATGAGAAAACTGGACAGCAATGGAGTCGTGTCAAGAGATTTGCCATCATGGAGCTTAGAGTTGAGGTCGTAGAAGCACATTTCAGCTTGGATTGGTTGGATGCAGGTTGAGTAACCAAATACCTTTCTGTTAACTTCTCCACTTAGAATAGAATCCTACCTATTTTGTGGCAATGAAACAATAGGTTTCTCTAACAACCCTGCATTTTTATTAATTTTGCTAACATAAAACATAATTATGCATACAAACCTTACTTTCTTGAGACCATAAATTTATGGAACATAGTTCTAAGGAGTGTACTAATGAGCCAAAAAGTGATTGCTAGTTTCTCACTACGCTTCTAATAGTCCAAAAGTTATGTGGTGTTATTGTATGTGGATTAGAAATGCCAACAAAATGAAAATCTGCCAATGATTGAGGTAATTTTGAACTAGAATTTGACTTTTACCTCCATGTGGCAAAATGAAAATTTGGTGTTGTACTGGATAGAAAATTATCAAAATTTATCAATAGCACCCGCAAACTTCATATTCATGTATTCTTTGCACATCTGATATTTCTGAAGATAAGTCTCTCCAAGGACTATTAAATGACCATCGCCAGGAAGTATTGGCCTCTATTGGACATGAAAGTTGAAACCTCTAACAAAAGAAGAATCAACAAGCTCGAAAATGTGCCATGGAAAGAGGTTCCATTAATGAGATGTATGCCATACGAAAGCAACATCAAACTAATAGTAGAAACAACTAATGACAACTCTTTGTAGTGCACTCCAATAAGCCTGTGAATATATAGTATTAAATGGGCCAAACCCTTGTCAATCTTAGAATCCTGCTCTATTTTAGAAAGGAACCTTGATGTATTTAAATATTTAAGTAAACAAAATAGGGATGCCAGGTTTGGTGCTTGATGCATCACATTCCACTATAAAATGCTATAAAACATCTTGGAGTGTGAGTACAGGGCTGGAAGTCATATACCTTCTTCGTATGTTGAAAGGCAATATATTGCGTCTTTCCATTTGAATAGGTCCTTTGTAAAATCAATGAGGGATGACATGAGGCCTCCAAATACTTTAATAAATTTTATGTGGAAGTTCAATAGCCCATTGAACCTTCTCAACTGTGCCACATTCTTTGAAGTGGGCCAATCAATATCCACTTAAATATTATTTGGATCATTTTTTACTCTGTCCCTACTTATGATGTGTCCCAATTACACAACCTTGCTCTTTGCAAAATCATAATGTCATTCTTTTGCAAATAGAGAGTTAAACCATAGGAGTTCTAAATATTTTATCCCTTTATCCTTTATGCCCTCAAATAACCTACAATATATATCCTTGATTTCAAAATATAAAAAATAAGTTATTTAATATAGTTAATATTAAGTAATATTGATCTTATAGTTAGATTTTAGGTTTTAGTTACAATATATATCCTTCATTATACTTTTTTGTTTGGTAGATGCACACCTTCTGCATGTTTAAAAGAACAATTTATGATGTTTCATTTCTAACATATTTTATTTTGTTTTTACAGACTTTGCAAGATGTCACTGGTGTAGAATTCAAGATGTTTACGGAATTTCTGAAGAGCCTGAGCATCTTTGGTGAAAAGGCTCCAACAGAACGTGTGCAAGAGCTTATAGAAATTGTTGAAAGACAATCAGATTTGGATGCGCAATTCAATGTATGTTCAAACCTTGAGATTAGAAAATCAATAACATAGTTGTATATTCTATTAACAAACATGATCCTACAACTCTTAGTTATATTGCTATATAGTTCAATTCTGAAGGAGAGAACTAAAAATGTAAATTTTGGAGGCTCAAAACATTTTCTAACTAAAGGAATGAAATACATAGGTAGTTGTATGGTCTGCATGGGTCAGTGTTATGAGATACTGACTGTGGGTGTCATAAATATCATTTTTTGTATCCTCCCTGCTAGGGTTAGTGTTTAAATTCCATATAACAACGCCTTTTGTTACATTGCAACCATTCAAGCTAAAATGGATTGAATATGTGTTTAAAACTTTCCTCTTAGCTATAGAATTAAAGGAAGAAATTGTTTGATGCCAAGTAGGTTAATGATGTAACTTTCCCTTTGATTCCAAATAATAAAATAAGAAATCGTGAATAACATATGTGATGCTTAAATCAGATCAGAATTAAGCATATCAGAATTAACTTCTAGATGTTTAAAGACAACTCAGATTAGTAACATTTTTTCCAGCGGAGGGGTTAATTTCTCAAGTCTGAAATACCTCTAATTTGGAACTTTTTGAGGTACAGAATTGTATATCAAGTTTATCGACAAGATTCCATCCTTAAAAAACCCTTTAAATTTGTAAGGAACATGCCATTTGAGTGTGCTTTGCCCCTTTGAATGTTGAGAAGACATTGGTTGTTGTATAATGTTCTTATCAACATTTGAAGTGACCTGTGGATTTGCTAAACCAACAGTAAAACCTTCGAATTCAAATTCTGCTTGCTAGTAATGGATCTGGTCAGGCAATGTTGTCAATGTCTCTAGGGAGGAGCAATTGTTCCTTTAGTCCTCGCATATCTAGATTCAGGTATTGTGTTGCAATCCCCAATCAACTGGAACTATTTCTCCCTCAAACTGAAGATATGCCTTGCATGCATGAACTTACTTAACTGAGACTGTTCCTCATGCCAGTGCACCATCTCAACTGATGGTTAACTTTCTAGGCTTGGATATGCATGCACCCTTCTTAACTAAAATCAATGCACAAGTAAGTGTGCCATTGTTGACTATTGTTAAGTGTGCCCCTAGTCCACTTTAACTCATGTGTATGGTTGAGTGCGCCACCATAAGTTGATATATGCATGCACTTACCTAACTCTTCTTAATTGTGCCCTTCCTTTATCTTCTTTAAGAGCGCCTATCCAAATTGTGACCCTCTCTTCATGTGAAACTTGCTTGCCATTTGAGAAGGGAAAAAACATGCCAAGGTATTTGAGGAATAGGGCGCATTTACCAAAGGAATTTGTTTGAATAACAATGGTGATTTTGAGATGTCCTTATTTTTGTTCTTGCAAAAAAATTAGACCCTCATGACCTCCAATCTAGTATTCTTTAATCAAATGAATACAACTGCATGTTTGATCAAGCCTTGTGTGGAGAATTCCTTACAATTGTCTCTATTTGTATGTGATAAGTAAAACTCTCCTAGTCTACTATGCCCATAATCTAAGTTGGGAAACTGCAACTAGGGATTACAATATTCAATTCTAATTCAGGATATTTCTTGTTCATATCTATTGTTTTTTTAGGCTGATTCTGACTCCATTGAAGCGAGAGATCATGCAAAGGTAGTTGGCCATTGGAAGTGTATGTTTGTTTAGATTTACCATCTTCTTTCCCCTGGTCAAAATTTAGTTCCACGTGAGCATCCCTGGCATCTAAATAACCCATATGTATCCAGGCTATAAATAAATAACCCAAATGTATTGATGGCTTCTACCAATACTGCCAAAATTATGCTGGTGGGTATGTTGTAGGTGCTGTGAAACTCAATGATAAACTCTCTGACATTGCAATGAATTAGGCTGGGGGTCTTCATCATGCTAAAAATGTGAGGCATACAAATTATGCTATGTGAATGACATTGTGTTGTCCATTTTGGAGCTCTTGAAATATCATAAGGTGACTTTTTTGCGAATTACCAATTTCCACATGGGATCAAAATAATGACCTCCTAGAACTTTGCATGAGTATCACTGTTGTGGTCCCTTTGCTACAAATAATTTGGCCAAAATAGTAAAAATGTAAACATACTAAAATTGAACTATTTTTTGGGTGATTGGGGGTTGCTAGCTACCTATTGTGACCACAACAGATCCCATTCTTCAATCAAGCATGAGAGCCTCGATTTTTAATTTGCGCAAAGATATTCATATAAGTGTTCTAGTGAATATGAATATTTAGCTTGGTTTCTGTAAACATGTACTTAGCCTTTGCTTACCTGAATTTGTATTGCTTACCTTATAATTTTTCCAAGTGTTTTGATTGCAGAGAAATTCAAATTTCTAGTCTTTTAATGCTTGTTTTCTGCCTTTCCAAAACCCAACTTCGGACAGCACGAAATCCCGAACCCGATAGTTGCAGGTTGCGGGAAAACAATTTTCAGTTGTTTGGTTTTGGTGATCCCAAAACCCGCAACCCGAAAGGTGCGGGATGCAGGAACTCCTTGCTAATAAGTTTGGGAATCGTCACTCTGAAACCCGAAACCCGCAGTTGTGGCTTTTGGATTTCGGATCCTCGCTTTTTCTTTTCAGTTGCTTAGTATGTTCCGAAACCCGCAACACGCAATTTTCGGGTTGCGGATTTCGGGAATCATGAATAAACTCAGAAATAATTTCCCAAGGTCTTATCCTGCATCCTGCATTGCTAAATCCTCACCGTCCGTTTAGTTGATCCAATGGATGAGATTCAATTATTCAATTTTACATTGCAATGTCTTGTTTTTGCCGTCATCATGGCTGGGATTATCACTTCACTTTGCACTACATGATCATCCTTAAAAACATCATTGCTTGATAAGATTGACCTGTAATGATAGTGTTTAGTTGCGATGTTAGATTATGCTGAAGGTGTACTTGTTATGATCCTTTTCGGATTAACATGCTGTGACGCGTCTCATTCCAGTTTAAATGATTGTAATCTTCAATTTCGCATGACGGTAATCATTGCAGCTCATCATATTCAATCATTTTGATCCTCTGTCACTCATTTTAAATATGGCCGCATGTATGAAGCACTCAGTTCATCGTTCGAGTTGGTTAGAAAGTTTTCCTGTGTTGGCAAGTTTTCTGTCTGACAATTTGTTGGATGAAATGCAGATAGGTTATGAAACCTCCGATGAATCTTCCATGCATGAAGAGCTTCATTCTTTGTTATTTCCTGAACCTATATTGCCACCTTTTGATGCAGGTGTTCCTGATATCGACGGTGGTAGGGGAGAAGATATTTCTGAAATTCTGCCAGTTTGCTTACCTCCTTCTCAAAAGGACGAAGAAGAAAGTAGTGAACAGTTGCATGATCAAGATGATTCTATTATCCAAGATCTAATAATTAATGAAGAACCCTATACATCACTAGCTCCCATGAAACAAGACCCGTTGTCCAATTTTTCTATTTTTGATAGCGTTATGGATCGGCCAGGAGATTTTGTGGTGATTCAACAGGAAGGTTTGGAGGATCGGCTCTTCCTTGTTGTCGACGGCCATTGAGTTGTTGTTGGATTCTATAATTTTTCTACGGTATTTTCCCGAAATCCCAAGATAAGTCCTGTTCAAACTTCATCTCCAAGCGGAGGGAATCTGCTGAGTTTTAATTGTTTAGATGATTATGGCTGAATTCCCTAGATTAATAGCCGGATTTAAACTATGTAATCCCTATCTTTTGGGATTCTATTTTGTACTCCATTGTAAAACTTATTTAAGACAACATACTTCTCAGGGAGAGGGGTTGCTAATTTTTGGGTCAGAAATCAGCAGGAGAGGACGTGGAGATACTCTGTTTTATCAGAGCCTTGTAATTTTGTTTACAGACTTCTTAATGCAGTGAAGTAATCTTTCGAATCATCTCTTGTTTATCATCAAGTTTCTTTGATGGTGTCTGACTTCTTATTTTAAAATTTTCATCTACAGGGTGTGTTTCTTTTGCATACATTAATTAATGCACAGATCTCTTGTATTGATTTTTCTTATGACAGATATTTGTATAAGGGTGTCTTGTTAATTTTTTTAAATTTAGATACTTTCCTTATTAATTTCTGCAAATGATTCATATACTATATAATCAATGTTAATTTTCAATTAACACAGTGATTACAGATTGATCTTGAACAGGCTTAATGACTTGAATTGTTTCCTTTAATTTTTATTAAGTTATTATGATTTAAGTAAACAAGTAAATGTACCTTTTACATTTCTGTTGAAGTAGGAAAACATGCTTGTTCCTCTCTCATCAAGATCGATTTGCACAACTACAAGCTTCTCTTTAGAATAGGTCTAACTTAGATTGTGCTCTTTTCTTAATAGTTTAAGTTAGAACAGACTTAGTTTTAAGCTTATGTTTTCCGTATTGAGCTTTTGATCAATTGATCAAACCCATCGACTCATAGAGTTCCATCGGAGGCCAAATATCCGTGGGATAATTCCATACCAAACAAGATGGGGATAGAACCGCCCTTGCACAGGGTTTTTCAAAGCCTTTCAGTTTGGGTTTTCACCCTCTGTTGGGATCCTTGGACCCATTCCAGCAACTTGCAATTACCTTGCACCACCGAGGCCTCAACAAATGGTGCTAGAAGGAGGGCCAGTAGCTAAATATGCCTAAGTAGAATACTCAGAAACATCCTCCAACAAGAATACCGATTGTCACCCGTAGTCATGCTCAAGCATCTACTTCTGTTGAGCAACCGATACAACAACCAACTACCATCCCTGTTACCCCAATAGCTCACCAAGATCCAACAACAAGAGATATCATTATCACATCACCCACTAGAGGACCTATACTGCGTGAAGAGATACTCAAGAGGTCCAGTGATAGCGTTGCTAGATTGCAGCAAAGACTCTCTTTACAGAGAAATCAAGGATTAAGGACTATCCTCCAAGAAGAGCCTAACCCATAGCCTGTGGATCAAGGTAGTCAAGATTTAGCTGAACAAAACACTGAACAAAATTAAGATAAAAACAGTTCATCGAATCAGCAACAACCCTCTGAATTCAATCTTGATTTGTTATTCTCTGAAACCGCACCAGCTTCACAAGTAATTCCTTCAGGTGGACCACCACCTTCTCTACCTTCATCTTCATCCTCCTCATCCAAAGGTGAACACTCTTCTGAATCTTCATCTGAGGAAGAAGAAGAAAGACCCATGGCTGGACAAGGCTAGAACAGACCTTGGCTTGACCAAGATGCTATGTGGATACTTGGTGACCAACACAGGTTACCTAAGAACCCAGAAAAATGGCTTCCTAAATATAACCCAGATGACAAGTCACTTGCACTTGATCATATCAAAACTTTCATGCAAGCCATAAGGCTTAGAAATGTTATTCACTAGGATGTAGTTTGCATACTTTTCCCTTACACATTTGAGGGGAAGGCATCTATGTGGTATTTCGCCTTGGAATCTAGATCTATTACATCTTGGGATGATTTTGAAAAGCTATTTATCCAAAAGTTTGGAGATGACAAAACACCACAGGACTTAGTTTTGGAGTTGTCTTCCATAAAGATGAAAGGTAAAGAAAGAATTAAAGATTATAATCAAAGGTTTTCTTACCTAAAGAATAGAATCCCTGCTCCTATTCTCCCAGCTGAAGAGCTTCTGGTTTCCTTTTATGAAAAGGGTCTTTCTACCCCCATTACAATGTGGGTAAAAAGATCACACAAAAACAATTTATATGAAGCCTACATTGAAGCTATCCAAGTTGAAAATGATATTTATTGTCTTAAGGATGGCCTCGATGCAATAGAAGAACAACCATCTACTTCCGCATCTAAGAAGAAAACTGACATTGTGCCTACGGATTTTGCCCAAAACAATGATCCATTTGACATGACTGATGTAAAGAAATTTCTTCAGAAGATGTCAAATGAGATGGTTGATCTGAAAAGAAATAACAACGAGAATCAAAACCAAAACAGAGGTTTTGTAAGGCCCCCTTTTAGGAGACCTTATCAACCTCCTCAGAATCCACCACCTCCTGATCCCACTAAGGGACATTCAAATGAAGAAATCTATTCCATTTTTAGAGCCTTGGCAATAGAATCCCAAACTATTCCTGAAACCTCCAACGATCATACCAACCACAACTCACAGTCGCCTGAAGAGAACGAAGAACAAGAGGACTTGCAGGTAAACACTGTTAGCTATTTCTTCGAACTCCCCATGAACGAAGAGGAAGAAGAACCTGATACTGTGTTCAACGTCCAACACCCTTAGAACACAAGGTCAAGACCCCAACCCCCTCAGGAACCTTGATCCTCAACAACACTTCCCAATAAAGGAAAAACCGTTCCTCAAAGGGATACAATTATTCCGGAGATCGATTATAATCTAGTTGATGATCTGAAAAGAGTTAAGGCTAATATCTCTCTATTTGAACTATTGAAGATTCCTTCTATGAGAGACACCTTACCCAAAAGTATGGTAGTCAGACAAACCAAAGACTCTCAGAATAATAACTTTGACTCCCTTACCAAATTAGATCATCAAAAACCAAGAAGCAAAAGGACACCCCCTTTTCTTCTGACTTTCGAGATCTTCAACAAGAATGTGCATAACTGCATGATAGACTCTGGTGCTTCATCGAATGTAATTCCATTGTCTGTTTGTAGAAAAATTAACGCCACATGGGAACCCTGCCCTACTTAGAATGTTCAACTCGACAGATCAAAAGTACGAGTAGTAGGAAGGTTGAGAAACATCTTGCTTACATTATCTGTTGATCCACATATTCACCAAACTATAGACATAGTGGTGGTGTTAGGGTCCCGTGTCAACCCTTCTCTTTACTTTGTTAGTATATTGTTGTTGGACGCATATGCTTTGTAAGTCGTCCCGTAGTATTTGTTGATCCATAGTTTATATGAGCCCATGGTATTGACCCATAGTATTGGACGCATATGCTTTGTAAGTCGTCCCGTAGTATTATATGTCCCATGGTTTTGAATCATAGTATTGGGCATAGACTTAGTATATAAGTGTGTGTTGAGGTCATTGAAGGCACCGTGAAGTTAATTGTATTGAGCTTGCTCAAAGGAGGTTGCCCCCTCAAAGTGGCCTGTGATCAATATAAAAGTGATTTTGAGTTCTTTTATTTTTGATATCTCGTGTATTTGCATTAATTAATTATTACAGGTTCATCACATTTGGTATCAGAGCACTTTCTTGGGCTCGTTGGGTGAAATTTCTACCAAATTTTTTTGTTCGTATCTGTTGCAACTTCGGATTTGGGAATAATCCCTATCCACTTAATTGTGGGAAGTACTTGGGCATAATCCCTAAAACTCATTGTGAGGAGTATCACAGGAACCCCAAAGTAGTTGGCCCATTGAGAGGACCTGCCAGCAAAAAGGGCAACGACCCCTACCTGATTGACTAGTTCCCACCCGTGAGGTAAACCAAGAGTTGTCGTTTGTGGCAAAGCGGTTATCAGTTTTACCTGAGCTGTGGAGTGAGGGGTACTGCTCCAATACGCAAGTTGTCAGACAGCATTGGTGGCCGAGTGAAACCCCTGAACTGTTAGGAAGCCGTACATACTTGGGGTCTATATCTATTTTCAGCTCAGAACTGTTGCCGATCACTGCCGCACCACTTCAGATCTAGCCGTTTTAGATCCATTGTAAAAACCGTTCCAGATCCAGCCGGTTCAGGTCTATTTCAAATCCAACCGTTTTAGATCCATTCTAAAAGCCGTTTTCGATCCATTCGGTGTCGTTTCAAATCCCTCTGTTTTCGATCACTTCCACGCCATTGCAGATCTATCTGTTTTAGATCCCTTCCACGCTGTAGAAGCTCCATTCTGCAAAAAAAAAAAAAAAAAAAAAAATTCAGTTTTTTCTCCATATCTCCCGTGTTTTCACCCCGTTTCCCTTGAAACTTCTCTGGAACCCCTGGAATCTCATTCTGCATATTTCATTCCCGAGGACCCCATCCCACATTCGACTTCCAAACACCCAAAATCTCACATTTGTCTATTTTTAGGTTTGCCATGACTTCTTCGATTTTCATCCGATCGCCTTCAAATTTTACCACAGAGTTCCTTTTCTAATTTTGCTTCTTTGTCCCTCTCTGCCAAATTTTCTCATTATTTCACCCCGCTTATGAAATCCCCCTTTTTTTCTTTCCTGTCCTTTCGACAGTGTCCAAAATCTAGTCAAACCCCAATTACCCATCATATTTTTTTCCCAATCCGAATTTCCCTTTACTAAATCAGCTTCTGTTTGTGTTTTTCTACCCATTCCCCCCAACCCCCCCCCCAAAAAAAATAAAAATAAAATAAAAAATCCTGGTTATGGTTATCACCCGTGCAGGAGTAAAAACCATGGAGGAAGCACTTGCAACCATCCAAACCAAACTCCAAGATCTGGATGAAAAATTTCTTAGCCTCTATCTTCAGCCATGAACAATACCAGACAGCCAAAATATTTTGCAGCCACCGGGTTCTCTTCTTCCAGCAATTTTCGTGGGCCGAAGCTTGATTTTCCTCGCTTCAATGGTACTGATCCGACTTGATGGATATACCAAGCAGAACAATATTTTAGTCTGCATAATACTTTTGATGCCCAGAAAGTTCCACTTGCATCCTTTCATTTGGAATAGGAATCCCTTCAATGGTACCGTTGGTACATCAAAGCTCATCCCGAGCCAAACTGGACAGATTTTTGCCAACTCCTTTTGCCACGATTTGATCCTAGTGCTTTTGATGATTTCACAGGAGCACTCACTAAACTTCACCAAATTGGCACAGTGAGAGAGTATCAGACAAAATTTGAGAAACTGGCCAATCACATAGAAGGATTGTCTGATGAATTCTACAGGAGTTGTTTTATCAGTGGTCTCAAGGATGAAATTCGCTCAGAGGTCAAAATGTTCTGTCCCAACACAATGATGGAAGTCCTAGGGTTGGCTAAGCTAACTGAGGACAAGATCGCAGCTCAACAACGCTCCAAACCCACCTTTGTTCCCTTCAGAAATATGGGTTCCCAACGACCTCCCATCATGCCTGCTCCTCGACCAACTCCTTTCAAACATTTGTCTAAAACAGAGACGCAGGCACGTCGAGTAAAAGGTCTTTGTTATAATTGTGATGAGAAATTCACTCGGGGACATAAATGTGTTCAACAAAAGCTTTATCTCTTGGATGTGGATTCTTCGCCTTCCTTTGAAGTTGGTGAAGAGGCTCCAGATACACCAGATGATCAAGTCGACATTCAGGAGCTGCCTATTGACCTTCCATCTCAAGAAAACCACCCAAAGATATCTCTCCATGCTTTATCCGGCGTCACCACCCCCCAAACAATGCGGGTCAGGGGTTACTTCAAGAAGCTTCCTCTTACAATACTCATTGATTCTGGCAGCACTCATAACTTCATTGACCCTCGGATCGCCAAACAGGATGATTGTTTTGTCCATCCTTGCTCCAACTTTGAAGTCATGGTTGCCAATGGGGGCACCTTACCTTGTAAGGGGAAGTGTCAAAATGTACGTATCTCTTTGGAAGATTATAACCTACGCTCTGACATGTTTTCCTTGTCCCTAGGAGGATGTGATGTGGTTTTGGGCGTTCAATGGTTATGCACACTTGGCCCCATCTTATGGTATTTTGCTGAACTTTGGATGCAGTTTTCAGTCAATGGGGCACAACACAAATTTATGGGCTTACAACCAGGGTCTCTCCGCATCATCAGTTCACATCGCCTAGAAAAAATCCTTAAGAAGAATTCACATGGTGTCATCGCTCAGCTCCATTCCATTCAGATGCACCCATCAACAGTCTCCACTACTTCTTTGTATAGATATGCAGGTGTCTTTGCTGAACCAATGAGCTTGCTACCTTCAAAAGACCTTTCCGGTAAGAATTTAGCCGCATCTACCTCTCAGCAGGAAATGATGGCTATTTTGCATGTAGTACAGAAGTGGCAGCCATACCTATTAGGGAATTATTTCTGCATCAAGATTGATCTCCAGAGACTGGAAAATTTCCTGGAACAATGGGTCTCCTCCCCAACGCACCTGAAATGGGTTATCCAACTCATGGATTATCCCTATGCGATCACTTACAAGAAGGGTAAGGACAATATGGTGGCAGATGCTCCTTCTCGCACAATTGATGACCTAGTTTCTCTTACAGCTATTTCTCTGCTTGTTCCAAATTGGTTGCAATATGTTCAACAGGGCTATCTCTTCTATGAACTCCATGCTTCTTCATCAGCAGGGGCACTCTGGGTTCTTCAAAATGTATGACCGGGAACAATGTAACTTCTTTTGGCAGGGACTAAAAATGCCAATTCAACAGATGGTGGCTGACTGTGATACTTTCCAGGTCAACAAGGGTGAAACAACACTCCTTTCGGGACTGCTCAAACCCTTGCCCATCCCTACACAGATTTGGACAACTATTTCTATGGATTTCCTAGAAGCGCTCTGGTGGTACAATACCACATCTAAAAGGACACCATATGAAGCAGTCTATGGACAAACACCGCCATTTCTTCTTCCATACACCCTTAGCAGCTCCCCAGTTCAGGAAATTGACTCAGTTCTTCGAAATCGCGATCAGATTTTTCTCATTCTGCAGGACAATCTTCACATGGCCAGAATTCGACTGAAACAACAAGCCGATCAACACCGTTCTGAGAGCAGTTTTCACGTAACTGATATGGTTCTTCTTCATCTACAGCCTTCCAAACAATCGTCCTTGAAACTCCAAAGGCGTTAGTGGCCTGAAATGCAACCTGAGGATGCTACCGGGGACCACTCCTTCAGATCACTGCATCAATTTCCCCAACCAAAGCTTTGAGGACAAAGCTTTTTCTAAGGGAGAGGGGATGTTAGGAACCCGTGTCAACCCTTCTCTTTACTTTGTTAGTATATTGTTGTTGGACGCATATGCTTTGTAAGTCGTCCCATAGTATTTGTTGATCCATAATTTATATTAGCCCATGGTATTGACCCATAGTATTGGACGCATATGCTTTGTAAGTCATCCCGTAGTATTATATGTCCCATGGTTTTGACTCATAGTATTGGGCATAGACTTAGTATATAAGTGTGTGTTGAGGTCATTGAAGGCACCGTGAAGTTAATTGTATTGAGCTTGCTCAAAGGAGGTTTCCCCCTCGAAGTGGCCTGTGATCAATATAAAAGTGATTTTGAGTTCTGTTATTTCTGATATCTCGTGTATTTGCATTAATTAATTATTGCAGGTTCATCACAGGTGGCTGACATTCCAAAAGCTTATGGGATGTCGTTAAGTAGGGACTGGTCAGAGAAGCTTAAAGGCTACATTGCCATTGACTGGTCTCATCTATGGTTACCCTATAACGGACAACCTAACAAAATCAAAATTAGTAGGGAACCATTCATGAAGCAAACAGTCACAGATCTGAATGACTCTAGTGAGCCTGTTGGTTATCTCAATTCACACATTGAACATTTCACGTTTGACACTTTCTTTGGAGATTTTTCTGCTGATTGTTCTCTAGATAAAAATTTACAGAAACAATCTCAAATCGCTCAGTTTACTACTGTACCTTTCACTGGAGATGTTGTACATAATGTTTTTAATGTAAATACAAATTTTAGAATAGATCCGACTGCTTGGAATTTTTTTTTTGATGGCTCCAGGTCTAAGGAAGGAGCTGGTGCAGGTTGTGTCCTCATCAACACAAAGGGATTAAACCTATGATAGCTTGCAGATTGGAATTTGACTGTACCAACAACATGGCTGAATACGAAGCCCTTGTTCAAGGACTTAAAAAGGCTATTGACATGGGGGTATAGGTGATTCATTGCTTTGGGGATTGTGAGATCATTATCAAATAGGTAAGGAACAAGATACATTGCTTATCTCCCCGCCTGATGAATTATCAGAAACTGGTAAGGGATCTCACCAACTCCTTTTCTGCATTTAACATTAATTCTGTCCCTAGGTCACAGAATTTCGATGCCGATCTCCTAGAAAAAACAACATCTAGGTTGATACCACTAGAAGGTTTGTCACCCCAGACTATTTTCATAGAACTTATGTATAGGCCTTCCATACCTGACAATGTGACCAACTGGAAAGTGTTTGACGACGGTCAAAAGATACTTGAATTCCTCACTGCACAGGATACTTTCCGAGACATGGCCATATATGAGAAAGAGCATGTAAAATCACTCTCTGATCCTTCAAACGTTATCCCGAAATATGTCATCAGTTTAGAAAAATTCTATGATTTGCAGGATAAATTCAGACATAATACCAATTGCAAAACTCGAAGTTCCTCCCTAAGTTATGAGCCAGTTAACTTGGGTACTGAGCAAGAACCTCGCTTTATCAATATTGGAGTTAATTGTTCTCTCGAGGAAAGAAGAGCTATCATTAAGCTATGTAAAGAGTACAAGGACGTTGTTTCCTAGACTTACGATGAATTGAAAACCTTTGACATGAGCATCATGCATCACAACATAGCTATGAATCCAGAGGTGAAACCCTATCAACATAAATTGCGCAAAATGCACCCTAGCTTGGAACCTTCTATGAAAAGAGAATTAGAAAAATTACTGGCATCCCGAATCATTTTTCTTCAGACACACTCAATGGATTTCCAATTTGGTGCCCGTGCGTAAGAAAAGTGGTGAAATCAGATTGTGTGTTGATTTCCAAAATTTGAATCAGACTTCTGAAAAATACAACTATCATGTTCCACCTATGGAGCAGATTCTGCAAAAGGTGGCTGGTTCTGAAATGTTCTCACTCCTATATGGTTTTTTGGGATACAACCAAGTTATGGTTGATCCCGATGACCAATTGAAAACTGCGTTTAGAACACCCTGGGGCACTTTCTCCTACAGACGAATGCGCTTCGGATTGATAAATGTTGGAGCCATGTTTTAGAGAGCTATGGATATAGCTTCCATAAGTTTAATGCATAACTTTGTCGTAGTCTATCTTGATGATATCACAATATATTCTAAGAAGCGACACGAACATCTTTTTGCCTTAAAACAGGTTTTTGAACGTTGCAGAAAGTTTATGATTTCGCTCAATCCAAAGAAATCTATCTTTGCTGTCACAGAAGGAAAGCTTCTTGATTTTATCGTGTCCAAAGAAGGTATGACTATTGACCCGGAACGTACTGATGCTATTTAAAAAATTGCCTTGCCAGGTTCGCGCAAGGCCATGCAGTCTTTCTTAGGTAAGATCAATTTTGTTTGTAGATTTGTACCTAATTTTTCACAGATAGTTAAACCTTTACAGCAATTAGTCAAGAAAGATGTACAGTTCACTTGGTCGCAGGAACAGAAATATGCTTTCATTGAGATCATAAAAGCCATTGTTGAAGCTCCTGCTTTGATAAAGATTTTATTCTCTATACTTTTGCCACTGATTTCTCTTATACAACTGTATTGACACAGAGGCACGACAATGATGCTGAGATCCTGATATCCTTCATGAGCTCAACATTCAAAGGTGCAGAACTTAATTATTCCCAAATTGACAAACACGCCTATGCAGTTTACAAATCTGTTAAGCACTATAGGCCTTATTTGTTAAAATCTCGAACAAAGGTTATTGTCCCATACTCTGCCATTAGAAATGTGTTAGTCCAGAAGGAATTGGGTGAAAAAAGGGCCCATTGGATGACATCCTTGCAAGATTATGATATAGAAATCAGACCGGCCAAAATTGTGAGAGGACAAGGTCTCTGTCTTCTTACTGCTTAGTCAAATGATTCTGCACAGCAACAAAGTGAATGGGAGCACGAGGAAGATGCCCCAACAGGTTTTGTCAATGTTATTGATACTTCTACATCCCAATGGTATGATCATATCAAATTCTTTCTGAACCATGGGTTTGCTCCTGAAACCCTTGAATTTAAGAAGCATAGAGCATTAAGGTTGAAAGTTTCTCCTTGTCAATTCATTGGTGAAGTCTTGTTTAGAAAGAACTATGATGGGGTTTTCCTCATATGTTTAGAAAAGCATGAGACTAATGATATTCTTTTTCAATTTCATACAGGACCAACTGGAGCCCATTTCTCAGGAGAAACTACAGCTCATAAAATTCTCAGAGCAGGGTATTACTGGCCTACATTGTTTAAAGATGCATATGCTTATTTAAGAAGGTGTGAACCATGCCAGAAATGTATAGGGAAGTTTAAGAAATTAGATTTCCCTTTGCAGCTAGTCACAATTCAGTTCCCATTTCAGCAGTGGGGACTGGATTTTATTGGACCTATAAACCCCACCTCATCCCTGTAACATAAGTACATTCTTATAGCCACAGATTACTTTACCAGATGGACTGAAGCAATCCCACTCAGACAATGTAATGCAAACCAAGTAATTGCTTTCCTTGACAGTTAGATAATTACAAGGTTTGGTGCTCCAGAATATCTTGTTTTTTATAATGCATCATATTTTTCCTCGATTGATTTGACACATTATGCCCTTGAAAAGGGGATTAAGTTAAAGTTTTCTGCCAATTTCTATCCACAAGGTAATGGGTTGGCTGAGTCTTCAAACAAAAATATGATAAATATTCTAAAAAAGACTAGCTTCTCATCATAAAGATTGGCACGCACATCTCTATAATGCTCTTTGGGCAGACCGAATCACCCCAAAGGTAGCAATAGGGAACTCACCCTACTGTCTGGTGTATGGAAAGGAAGATGTTCTTCCTGCTAACTTCACCATCCCTTCGTTGCAATTATCCCAATCCATCCAAGAAGATGACTCCTCTTCCCTTCAGCATAGAATTGACACACTGCTTAAACTGGAGGAAGACAAAGAAGTGGCTAAGAATAAGTTGTATCATCATCAGCATATGGTGAAGAGATGGTTTGATGAAAAGTATTCATCTGATAGAGAATTATCAGTTGGGGATTTGGTATTAAGGTGGGATAAACAACATAAGGATAAAAACCAATATACCAAATTCCAATGCCTTTGGCTAGGACCTTTCATTATTACAAAAAAGATGGGTCCCAGCACTGTTCGATTACAAACACTGAAGGGAGTGGTAGACACTTATCCAGTGAATATTTCATTGTTCAAAAAGTACTTCGATTGAAAAATTTGGTACTTTTGTACATAGGTTTGGCATGTGTTTTCTTTTGTATTGATTGGATTGTTTTCTTTTGAACAATAAGATCCACACATTTGACAGTGATTGGAATCCATTTTTAATATGATCTCTATTTTGAACTTGCAAGATGGTATGATGGTCTCAACCTCTTTCGGCTGATATCTGAATATGTTTTGTAAAGAATGCACAACTGAATGATGCAGGACCTCGATATTGATATATTTCCATTATGGTCATTACCTTTTAAATGTTTTATTTGTTTAATTGAGATGCGGGAAATGGTTGGAATGTTTTATATTTTTATGTCTCATTGTCACAGCATATCATAATAACCTGGTCAGCTTTATCTGCTCTAGATCCTGTTACAGTCACCATCTTAATAATTTTCTTGAATAATGATAGGTTGCAAGGAGGGGGGTCTTATCACAAGCCATCCCTTTAGGTTCATAAGTGTTTTAGTGGAATGACATCTTCACATCAAGCCACCACACTTGGAAGATTACTCTTAGTTTTCCTGAGAGGTGGGAGATCCTATCACAGGTCGTTCCACTCATGATCTGCAGAACACTGGTGAGTAATGCTGTCATCATGAGGTTACCAAGCCTCGGCAGTGCCTTGTAGTCTATATCTCTTGAATGATATCTGTATTTTCTTTTTATAAGATTCCTGTTGTCTGCAAGGACAGGGGGGTCTTATCACAAGCCATCCCTTCCATGATCATGGTTTTGATATGGACTGAAGCTCTCAGCATGTGGTCGCCAAGCCATGATAGTTTCCTTTAGTGTCACAGCTTAAGGACAAGGGGTCTCCTTACCAAGCCAGCTTGATCAGTTTCTGGATTAGGTCTGTGAATGGAACTGTCAATACCAAGTCAGGGAAGTGGTATTGTATCAACAAGGTCTCATTTTATAAGTTATTTCAAATCAAAAAAAAAGGAGAAGAAAAAAATCAATGTATATATTAAGAAAGATCGTTGTGTATAAAACCAATTAATAAATCAAGGTGATGTGTAAATTGGATATCCATGAGTAGTTCTAAGTTTGTCCCAAGTTTATCACAAGCTGTTGATTCAATGATTGCATAATGATTAAGAAGTCTTACTGTCTCCTAACCCTCCTTATCAGATTTTCATTAATTTTAACATGATCATTGATGGGAACATACCAATCTTATGTTTTCTGCTCATTGGTTGTCTCTTTACAAATATTTTCTAAAATTTCAGGTTGGTAAAAGCATTTGACCAATGCACTATTCTGGCTAAAAGTTTGTTTGCAGAGATAACTGGTTCTTCCTAGCCAGTCGCCATTTGTTGTGACCATAATAGATCCCATGCTTTAGTCAAGCATGAGAGCCCCAATTTTTAATTTGCGCAAATATATTCATACAAGTGTTCTAGTGAATATGAATATTTAGCTTGGTTTCTGTAAACCTGTACTTATGCCTTTGCTTAGCTGAATTTGAATTGATCGTAGAGAAATTCAAATTTCTAGTCTTTTATTGCTTGTTTTCTGCCTTTCCGAAACCTGACTTTCGGACAACCCAAAACACCGAACCCGACAGTTGCGGGTTGCGAGAAAACAATTTTCAGTTGTTTGGTTTTGGTGATCCCGAAACCTGCAACCCGAAAGGTGCGGGATGCGGGAACTCCTTGCTAATAAGTTTGGGAATCGTCACTCCGAAACCCGAAACCCGCAGTTGCGGCTTTCGGATTTCGGATCCCCGCTTTTTATTTTCAGTTGCTTAGTATGTTTCAAAACCCCCAACTCGCAATTTTCGGGTTGCGGCTTTCGGAAATATGTTTTGTTTTTTTTATCCATGTGAGCGATCCCGAAACCCGTAATTTTCGGGTTGCAGATTTTGGGAATCATGAATAAACTCAGAAATAATTTCCCAAGGTCTTATCCTGTATCCTGCATTGCTAAATCCTCACCGTCCATTTAGTTGATCCAATGGATGAAATTCAATTATTCAATTTTATGTTGCAATGTCTTGTTTTCGCCGTCATCATGGCTGGGATTCTCACTTCACTTTGCACTGCATGATCATCCTTGAAAACATCATTGCTTGATAAGATTGACCTGTAATGACAATGTTTAGATGCGACGTTAGATTATGCTGAAGGTGTACTTGTTACGATCCTTTTCGGATTAGCATGCTGTGACGTCATCTCATTCCAGTTTAAATGATTGTAATCCCCAACTTCGCATGACGGTAATCATTGCAGCTCATCGTATTCAATCATTTTGATCCTCTGTCACTCATTTTAAATATGGCCGTAGGTATGAAGCACTTAGTTCGTCGTTCGAGTTGGTTAGAAAGTTTTCCTGTGTTGGAAATTTTTCTGTCTGATAATTTGTTGGATGAAATGCAGATAGGTTGTGAAACCTCCGATGAATATTCCATGCACGAAGAGCTTCATTCTTTGTTATTTCCTGAACCTGTGTCGCCACCTTTTGATGCAGGTGTTCTTGATATCGACGGTGGTAGGGGAGAAGAGATTTCTGAAATTCTGCCAGTTTTCTTACCGCCTTCTCAAAAGGACAAAGAAGAAAGCAGTGAACAGTTGCATGATCAAGATGATTCTATTATCCAAGATCTCATAATTAATGAAGAACCCGATACATCACCAGCTCCCGTGAAACAAGACCCGTTGTCCGATTTTCCTGTTGTTGATAGTGTTATGGATCAGCCATGAGATTTTGCGGTGATTCAGTAGGAAGGTTTGGAGGACCGGGTCTTCCCTGTTTTTGAAAAATATTGAGTTGTTGTTGGATTCTATAATTTTTCTACGGGATTTTCCTGAAATCCCAAGATAACTCCTGTTCAAAATTCATCTCCAAGCGGAGGGAATCTGCTGAGTTTTAATTGTTTAGATGATTATGGCTGAATTCCCTAGATTAATAGCCGGATTTAAACTCTATAATCCCTATCTTTTGGGATTCTCTTTTGTACTCCATTGTAAACCTTATTTAAGACAACATACTTCTCAGGGAGAGGGGTTGATCATTTTTGGGTCAGAAATCAGCAGGAGAGGACGTGGAGATACTCTGTTTTATCAGAGCCTTGTAATTTTGTTTATAGACTTCTTAATGCAGTGAAGTCATCTTTCGAATCATCTCTTGTTTATGATCAAGTTTCTTTGATGGTGTCTGATTTCTAATTTTAAAATTTTCATCTAGAGGGTGTGTTTCTTTTGCATACATTAATTAATGCACAGATCTCTTGTATTGATTTTTCTTATGACAGATCTTTGTATAAGAGTGTCTCGTTAAATTTTTTTAATTTAGATACTTTCTTTGTCGATTTCTGCAAATGATTCATATACTATCTAATCAATGTTAATTTTTCAATTAACACAGTGATTACAGATTGATCTTGAATAGGCTTAATTACTTGAATTGTTCCCTTTAATTTTCATTAAGTTATTATGATTTAAGTAAACAAGTAAATGTACCTTTTACATTTCTGTTGAAGTAGGAAAACATGCTTGTTCCTCTCGCATCAAGATCGATTTGCACAACTACAAGCTTCTCTTTAGAATAGGTCTAACTCATATTAGATTCTTTTCTTAATAGTTTAAGTTAGAACATACTTAGCTTTAAGCTTCTGTTTTCCACATTGAGCTTTTGATCAATCGATCAAACCCATCGACTCATAGAGTGCCAGTGGAGGCCGAATATCCGTGAGAGAATTCCAAACCAAACAGGCTAGGGATAGAACTGCCCTTGTGTAGGGTTTTTCAAAGCCTTTCATTCTGGGTTTTCACCCTCTGTTGGGAGCCTTGGACCCATTCCAGTACCTTGCAATTACCCTGCACCCCCGAGTCCTCAACACTACCCAGGGATGCTCCTACATCAAACTCCATAGGGATTTGAATGTGAGCATCCTACTGAAAAGGTTGCTGATAAATTGAAAATCCTATGTTCATCCTTCTTTTTTTCTCTCATTCACTGGTGTGACCTGTTGAATTCGAACCAACAACCTAAGGATTGGATCAGTACTTCTCATCCTACTAGGCTCCTACAGTACTAGGTTTTACCAATCTAAGGAAAATAGATTGAAGATATCTTAAAATACAACTTGAATGCAATTCTGTAAATCAGTTTTTTACTATTTGTATTGATAACTTTAGGGCATTATAGAGCCTAATATTAAGGTCTGTCTTAATTTTTGATAGATATACAAACGTCAAGGAGCAAAACCATTCCTATGTAGATTATAATTGCTTGTAGAGATTTTGGAATCGAACATTTCATAATACAATAAAAAGAATTGCCTTGGGAACAATAGAACATGTTCACTAACCTTAGAAAGACTGTCGGTTTCAGAAGTAAAGAAATAGACTGGATAATCAAATTCCTCCACTTCTTCATTTACACTGACACAACCAATAATTATGGAGTCTATCCCTACCCACCTTATTGAAAAATTTGTATGTCTACAAATCCTCCAAAGATACCAATTTTTCCATACTTAGCAGACTTCTAACTTAGAACCTTAGCACCCATTTTATCGAATCAATGTGCATTTTAGAGCCTTGGTTGGAACTAATTGTCTGAAGTTGAGTTGTAATCTGTAAATGGAACTCTTTCTGAAAATTTGATGATAAATTCTTAATTTGTTGTCCTTCATCAATAAAGCAATATGTCACTCATCTGGACCCCAATCAGCTGCCATAATATTTTCTTCCTTGTGATCAAAATAAAAACATTATGAATAGTAAATTTTCTACAGGTCCCTTTGGTACTACTACATTCAAACTTTCAATATCTATAAATTTGCATGTTTTGGTCAAAACATTTTCATGTGGATGGATTGCAATGGCATCCATACTTTGATAAACCTAGAAACGATCCTACGTGTTTATGTATCAATGCATTTACGACATGTAGAGAAGACATATTCCTTGCACTCTATAAACCATTTCGACATAATAACTTTTATTTATTTATTTTTTATGTTTCCTTTTAAATGATGAAGTTTTAAGGCCATTTGTGACTGCTCATATTATTTATTTATTTTTTATGTGGTTCCATGCTTTTATAGGACCTGTGGCAGATGATATGTTCCATTGGCAACCGACAATTATGAGACCTCTGATAGTCCATATCTTGGGGATGTGTTTCTGGTGACAATTCATTTTCCAACCAATTATCCATTCAATACACATAAGGTACATTCATCATGTTTGGTGAGTGCATACTATGAACTCCCTCACTGATCCTCTAATTTTATTCTCTATGTTGAGTTTTTCCAAATGATGCAGCCATAATGCCTGCATAAAAAATCTAGATAACTTACTCCTGAAAAGCGTTGTAGATTATTATAGCCATGTGACTTGTTTATCTATATCCATTTTTATGATGTCTAATACATAATGAAATAGTTGTCTGATGAGTATCTGACTGGATTAAGGATAACTATTATTGTTTTGTTCTATTCAAGAGAAGAGGTGTTCTCACTTTACACAAAACTAAATCTAGCATGGATTAGAAATGCTACGTCCATGCTAGCAATGTGGCTCAATCTGCATTCTCCACCTTGTCAAAGGGACCATTGAGTAGATCAATGTGCATCATAGTGATTTATATATAGTCAACCACCTCGAGAGTTTCAAATTTGGTCCAACCACCTAGGTGTCATATTTGGTAATTTCTTTTAACTGTACTTTGATCCAACTTTTGAAGTGGCTATTGTTACTGATAATTAATGGATTGTGCAGGATGAATAGTGTGATGTGGTTGAAGCATTAAGGATACTTGAAGTTTTCCTTCAACAATCTTCCATTGATCATGCTATTGGTAAATCGTTGGAACTGCCTCAAAATACAGCTATGTATGTAAACATCTTGATTAGCTATGTATGTATTAGGTATGTACTTGTAATCTTGATGTATTTTTATTGAAGTACTTGTGCTTGTGCAATAAATGATTTGGAAGACTTACAGTTTGTGTGATGTAGACCATAGATAGAACAACAATGCTCCTACTCTAAAATTAGGAATTTTCCTCTCCACCAAGGCAGGGATCTCCATGTATCCAAATATAAAGAAACTCAATAAAATTATCAATAGTTTTGTCTTCCCCAAGAACAACACCCTATTCCAATGTTAGCAACAAGGTTTAGTCACAAAACAGTTCCTTCCTAAAAAATTATCCATAACTAAATCAAAAGAAAGACAATGTTCTTGTCTAGAAACACCAAAGTACATCCTTCAGGGTCAAGGCAATTCCCCAACAAATAATACATTTTTCTAATTATAGCCGTAGAGTTTATTAAAAAGAACAACACTTCTGAATATGCTTTCAAAATGTCTATGCTCTAAGGCATAAATGAGTGACCCCACCTGAACTTTCTCAACAAAGCAATTTCTAGTTCTTCCTCGCCACATATCATAAATACTACAGTTGGTGCCTCCATACATGATAGCTAAAAAGGTTGACCATAGTTCACAAAATTTACTGCTACAATGCAGTGTAAAAGGTAAGAAAATTTATATTCCACCCCATCCAAAATACTGCAACCCAATCCATCTCATCCATGCAAACTGAATTGACTAACCCTGAGTAACACCCATCAACAAAGTATATACTAGCAAGACCAAATACCTGCAATTGTTGCAAAGGTTAGTGCCTGCAACACAAGGGTGTAAATTGGGAATTAATAGGAGAGAGCCATTCTTGTGAGGACGAGGAAACTTGTCAACCAAAGAAAACAGGAGAGCATAAGCAAAAGAGAAAAGAACATAATAGTTGTAATATGTAGTGTTCATAATAGTTGTGGCATTTCCTTTATTGGCTTTTAGGATCACTATTTGGATTGGTACTACGCCATTTTTAAGGCTTCAAATTCATTTATAGAGAGGTTGGATTTTAGGGGCTCATTTTAAGATGCAGGAGTGATCTTACTGGACTTCTTTAGCATTATAGGTAGGAAGGGTCCGGATGGAAACTTCTATACTGCAAATAATATCTTGTATAGGGAGATGTTAGGAGGAAAAATTGTAATCAAAGCCTTTTGATAAGAGTTTATGGCACACTTCACACCTTATGAAGTAGTTATGATCTTGTTTGAGTGCTCCTTACCTCATTTTTGGGAAGTTTTGAGCCTTGTAATAGCAAAATGTTGTAGCAGAGATCATTATGGGCATACTCCAAGCAAGATAGGGTAATGTTTGAAGACTTTTGAGGCTTTTTTTTTTAATCTCCCTGCAACTCTACTATTTAGTTTTGGGCACATTCAGACCTACAAGTTAGTGGCAAAAAATCATGATAGTCACCTTGATTCAACAATAAATATAGGCATATTCCAATACGGGGAACTAAGGAAACATATATCAACTTCATGTTACTGAAAGAGAAGCCATAAATCCATAGACCCAAGTGAGTCTATGTATAAAGAAACATTGAAAGGTTTTATATCAAAATGTGGGTATTCTATGGAGCATTTTTCTATAGTGGTATCCCATAAGGTGATGTTGTGAGAGCTAATTCATAAATTGGAGTGCAACATTTAGTCATTTCATGTCATCTGACATAGCTTGCATTCGATCATATGTTCACCCAAATCATCTTTTGGAAAATATAATTATCATTGAAACGGTCCATCACTACCAAAATATAATTATTGCATCTACTTGTTCTATTAATAAACCTTTGTGAAAGTCCATTGAGCTTCATACAAAATTTTCTAGATTGTTTCCCCTCACACTGTGGTATTTCTACCACAAAGTACATAGAAAGTATATTTACACAACAATTTTCTAGTTGGACCTTAGCCCTGAGCTCTATACTAGGATTCCAAACAAAACATATTTAAAACATTTAAATTACAGGCTCATTTATTTAAGCTGACATAACTTGATATCCGTCATACTAACCACACATTGACAATTTATACATATTCTGATCCAATACCTTCCAAAGGTAAAAAATGAGATATTTCAGATAGTTTCATCTTTGCAAAACAAATTAAAATTACCTAGGTGCTTAATAGTAAGTTTTTAGGCAAAATAATAAATAGATATAGTTTTAGCATATCTTTAAGTCTTTGTGATGATTCAATTGTCACAGATGCTCACCGTAATGACATGAACCTTCCACACAATTCTAGAGCCATGTCAGAAATGTTGATCTGTACCTTACTTCAAGAAAAATATCCTGATACAGTGGTGCTCCTACCCCAACCAAAAAATTGTCTTCGATAGTAATGAAAGAATCTGATTTAGCAACAAATTTATTAATTTCTTGACATTTTGGAAGCTAAAACTTACAAGAATGGGGACCCTAAGCCTTGTGATCTGTGAGAAGACAGAACAGAACTAGATGAAGTCAATCTCCACACGGTCAAATGAATATTTCCATCGTCTTCAACCTCTGCATCAGCCTGTAGTGGCTAATCTAGTTATCTAATCATAATGCCATAATGCTAATCTAGTTATCTACCATTTCATGTTCTCTGTACAGGCTATTAGTGCTAGTGGTCATTACCGAGTATTCTTCCTACTACCTACTGCTACCTACATTCTCTCACTAACTGCTTTGTTTCTTGATTTCCATGTAAACTCATGAGTAATAAAATACTCTTATGTAAGGGAATGAGTGTTATACCTTAATATTACACAGTAAACCCTAGTGTCGCATCCTTACTCCAAGCGACCTAAACGACACTTCCCCTTAATGATCATCTGGACACCCAAGAGTGAAGTCTATTGCCTGAACATTGAAAGCAACATCTCACCTTCCATGTGTCACCCAGACACATCCAATCTGCAGGAATTATCGCGTTCTGCACATCTGTGGGGGAGCGATAATTAGGGTTACCATGTTCTGCTCCTACCCTAGGGCATAATAATACCGCGTTATGCTTAGACCTGGGGGCGCGATAATCCACTTTTATCCTTTTTTACATGGATCTTGGGATCTTACCTTTCGAGAGATCTTCTTGGGATTTCCAGCTCTAATTCGATCCCAACCCCTCTCTCTGTTTCGTAGGCCTGATCACTAAACACTCTTTAGATCCATTTTACTCTCCTTATGGATACCCTTCCCAACACTATAAAGGAGAGGCCTTCCATGGCCCAAAGGGAGTACTTTTGGGGCATCAAACCTATGATCATAAGCCTTTTGCAGATATAGCTAGAGGAAGGACTTGGAGCTGGAGTTGGCTTGGACATCAAGCAACCTTTGTAAGAATCTTCAAGTTGTAATAAAGTTAACTTGCCTTGTTTCCCAACTCATGTGTGTTGATTGCATTTCAATTTCGTGGTTTGTATTTATATGGATTTAGATTCTAACTTGTGATTCAGAGGTATTGGTGGATTGTATATGCTTGTGTATTATTTGATCTCAACAGGTTCATTGAAAGGACTTCGGGATTGGAACGACGAGTGGGATGAAACATCAAGACTGAAGGTGAGTTACTTTCTCTCATCCTCTTCAATACAACAATTCTAAAATACTTGTTTAGTCTAGGGAACAAGATCACATTTGTTTCATTTTTGTCTTAGTATAGAGTTAGTCTTTCTCACTTTATCCTATGAGGGATTCTTCTTATCCGTAGGAAGAAATCTCTACAACAAAATTGGCGACTCCGCAGGTGTGAACCCCTTTTGTTTGAGTTCTTTTACTTTCATTTATTTTTGATTGTGAATTTGCTCTTCTTTCAAACCAGTTGTGAAAGTTGGTCTCCTTGACCTCCATTCACCCCCCTCCCCTCTACATCAGACCTCTGTTGATGATGAGTGAGTCCTCTGGGTTGGAAAACCCTTGAAAAGTCAAATTTTTTTCTCAAACTCCCGTCCTTTTCCTCTTTTTGATAATTATCGACCCCATCACTGCTTACAAGGCGATAATTACCAGTTTACCGCGCCCTTTACTCTTGCCAGAATGCGATAATCTGCCTTTACCGTGCCTGGGATGACCACTACCATGCGATAATCTCTGTAAAAGGGAATTTTTCTCAGTGTGCTTGGTTACCTTTGCTCAATTTTTGATTTCTCTGCTTCTGGTTGTTGCTCTGATATTTATCAGACTTTTGTAATTTTCCCAGCTGTAGGACAATACTTGCATTCCATTTTTTGGAAGTTTTGTAGACACTTTGGACATCTTTGGGTTCGTGGTCATTGTCATCACTATCCCTACTCATTCATTACCTGTTATCTTTTGTCTACATACCTTGTCACCTTTCATAAGCTGCAAGTCTGTTGTGGTTTGATTTTATTTGTTTTGTGCTTGGATTTCTTGAGTTAGTGACACCATACCCATTTTGATCACCTCCTCATCATTCTTGCATTGGCTTGTTCCTTTCATGATATTCAAGTTTTGCTACTATTTTCCTTTCCTTGATTATGTATTTTTCAGGACTACATTGTTCTTATAGCATCACTTTCCATTTTTGTTATCAAAATCAACATTGAAAGTTTTCTTTTGGAACATTGTCTTGTTTTTGTTGAAAATATCAAGTTTATAATTTTTTGCATATTAGGAAGTGAATCACTTATCACTATTTGTCACATAATTTTACCCATTTTTGAACCACCATTAGTTGTAGATCAGTTGCATTTTGAAGGTGGTTTCCTTAGTTTGGCTTATTAAAATTTTTAAAAAAGAAAACAAAGAGTTTGTTTTTGAAGTGGTTTTTTCATTGCTTTTGAAAAAGTTCATGCATTGTGATCGAAGAACTCCCCCTTTACTTTAGCTAGATTTCATTGAACAGAAAGGCTCATTTCGATTCATCTTCATTTGCATGGTTTGAGTTATCACAACATCACAAGTTTCACTTCCATTTACCCGATTGAGTAATACAACCCTTAAAATTTGCATTCCCTAACTCAACACACTATAATCTCACTTGAGGAGAAAAAGAATTTGTTAGTTAGGTAGGACACCGGGGAAAGGAATCCAAATAATACACCCTTGTCATTTTCATTTGAGACATAGTTGTTGTCTTCTAGGGTGCTAAAATCCTGTAGTATTTATTGACACGGTCATCGACCAGTTTGTGGAGAGGGCCTCCTGTTGTTTCGGGGGTAAGCCGTGAGGATCAGTTCCAGACGGGCTTTGTGGAATATCGCACTCCACTTAGAGCCTAAGGTATATCGATCCATTGTATTCCTTGTATTTTACTGTATAGGTGATACAAGGGTGATAAGGCAGAAGTGCCAGTATCCTTCTCCGATGTGCCATGAATGAGGTAGCTTAGTAACTTTTCTTCTAGGTCTCTTTACCCAGGATCCCTTTCGGTAAAGGGATATCCTTCTATTATTGGTCTCTCATTTTGTATTGTTCGACTTGGATTTCATCACCTTGCGAAGGATACAACTTGTTGAGGTCTCGAGCTCTTAGTTAGGAGATTTTGATTGCTATTTCATCTTCTTAGAGGGTCATTTTTCTTTTTAGTGACTACTTGTTGGCATTCTGGCCACCTTTGTTCCAGCTCGCTTACTGTGACGCCGGTCTCAGTATAGTTTTTTGAGCTTGCTTTTTTTGTCCCGTGAGCCTTGATTTTTCTAGCTCCTCTTTTGCACACTTGGTTGCTTTAGGGTTTTTGAGTTCTTTTCTACGAGACTGTCCCCGAAACTTGTATTACCATCAGTGTGTCGGATCCACGAAGATCACGAAGAATATAGGGACAAATCCCACCACCACCACCATGGAATTTCGGTCCACCTGCATCACGTATTCCTACCCCTGCCAACCACGAGGCTAGCCGGGGGAATGTTCCACCACCTATCCACACTACATCTTCAGCTCCTTCTGTACCTGTAACTCACAGCACTGTCTCAGAACCTCTTACAGTTCCTGAAACCAGTAATACACTTGAGATTTCGGCTATCCCACAACCCACTGTCATTCCAGAAATCCCTCCCACAGTGGACAACACATCAGTCGCTAAAGTTAGTACCGCACATGATGCTATACCGGAGGTCATCACCCTCCCAGATGCTAGCCCTACCCTACCAACATACACTTTATACGATGTTCCTGAAGGATCTATCGGAACCATTGAAGGATTTGACGAAGATACATCCGAGTTGATTCCAGTCCCGGACGGATACGTTGAATTTATTGAAGAAACCGAACTACCTAACACACCATTTCAACCTGAATTTGACTTTTTTACGTCCCGGGAGGAACCTCCGCCTACCACCACTACACCATCAAGTGTTCACACTCATGAAACGGGTGCTTCTAGCAATATACCTTTCACCGTGTCCCTCCCTGATCTCCCCTCAGGACAAGAGATTATGGCGTCTATCCAATCTAGCATGGTTAGTATGGATAACTCTCCTTTAGCATCAGAACAGTTCAAACATGATATAGAGAAAATGCTCTCATCGGCTTCCCAATACCCCCCTGCCACCCGTCCTCCTGGTTATCGAGCTCCCAATATTTCGTCTAGCACAGAGTTTCATCACTCCTATGATGACGGATCAGGACCCTCAGACTTCACTTTACCTGAACTCTTTCCGAACCCCGATCGGATAGCTCGCATTTTCGGCCCCGACTCCACCTTATGGGATACGCATCCGAGCCCAGCCCTCAGTGATCCTCCTATTTTTCAGCCCTCAATGATCCTCCTATTTTTCAAGACCCCATGGACGTGACACCTGATACCCCTCGGTTAAATTCCCCACATTTGCTGCCGCACAATATGTTCGGCATATCTTCAGGGAACATACCCCTTATGAGGTATAACCCAATGTTCTCACCGTTCCCACTTGAAACATGTGGAAGACCCCCTCCACAAATCGACACCTTTGGAGCTATTGGCCAATCGACACTACCCCACCTTTCTAGTATCGAAAGGACATAAAGTCATACTGCTGGATCATTGTTGGGCTCGGAAATTGTCATTTATAATGATTTTATATACATTAATTTCCCGTCCTATTACTGTAATTTGATACAACTATCCTTAAAAAGGGCTATCTTTTATTGTATTTCATCAATTAAAGCACTTAAACGTAAATGAAGCCTAATATGTTATTTTTAATGTATTAAATGCATTATTGTGCAAATCGTAAGCATTTCAGTATTTCATTTGACCTTTCATTCAGCCTTATGTTCGGTCCCTAAGTTCTGCACTAGGTTTAATGGCATGTTTGAATATTGGGTTCTTGGTTTGATTTATCCATGTCTTCTATTTTCTCGCCAGTCCTATAAATACCTGCATATGAAATGGAAAGAATGAATTAATGATGAACTTTTTGTTTTAAAATTTAACAAATAAACAAATGTTAAAAGATTATTAATGAGTTTGTTTAAATAATAAATAATAAAAAGTAAATCCATTTGAAATGATTATTAAAATGATTATTTAAAGAAAAATTAAAAAGTTTTAACTCATTTAAGGGTTTCTTATTTTAATAAGTGGAAACATCCACGTTCCTTCAAAGTCTAAACTTATTCCTTTTAAACATAAGAATTGATTCATTTTAAACATAAAAGGAACAAAACCTTACGCGGCCACTCATAAAGCATGTAAGAACATATAACTTAACATTGCATTTAAATTTTGTTTTGATATAACTAACGGGTGTTTTAATGTGCTGGCCATAAAAGAAGAGCACACGCACAGTGAGGATTAATGCACGCACAGTGAAGAGGAATTCATGCACCATGAAGAGAAGAAAGGAACAATCACACAGGGAAATTTCAAGAACCCAACCAATAAAACTCAGCCAATAAAATTCAAGCACCTAGGCGTCAATGTGGCCAACAACCCAGCAAGAATTTCGTTACAGGTCATTCGGACCTTCATTCAGCTTTTCCTTCAGCCCACAAAATCATCGGTTGGCATATTCCTGCCCATTAAAGACAAAAAAGATAAACATGGTTTTTGTTAGCAACATGGTGGTTATGGTTGGTGAGCTCCTGTTCTAGAAGATTCGCTTTCCTCCTCACTCAGCTCGACAGCACATGCTTGTGCCCACATCAATGCTCCAGCAGCTTCATCCTCCCATGCTCAGCCTGCTAGCACCTGCTTCTTCCCACCCTTGAAGGAAACGAACACGCAGCTGTTCGCACCTTGGAGAATCGATGCTGTGGAGTAGGCAAATGACCCGTGCATTGTCATAAGTCACCATACGGCCGTTGTGCAGACATTAAGACTGTTAATTTTAGAGAGTTCGACTACATCGACCTTCTCTCCCATTTGTAAACTTATAAATAGATGCTTTCTCTGAAGAAAACATAGAGAATAGATAGAGTAGTATAACCAGACATTTAGACTGTATATTTTTCTTAATTGAATGGAAGCTCCTGTGTTTTGTTGTTCTTTTGGTGGTGACTAAGTTAATCTAGTTTCGACCTCTGTTGCTGGGAAGGGCCCCTCAACAATCAGAGGTTCCATTTGTGTATATTTTGTTATTCCTTTTCTGCAAATAAGTAGTTTACATTTTCAGTATATGTATTTAGTTTGGATTTTCCTGTAGATATCATTTCTCTGTTTTCTGTAAACATATGTCTTGCTACTAATATAATTCACATTTGCAGAATTTTCAATGACCGTTCATGCTTAAATCTTCTTAGTTTGCTTTCAGCTTTGTCATTTACAATTAGATAGGGTTAACTAGTTAATGTTTCAGTAGTTCAAATTCAGTTCATAGTTAGAAGTAATTCTACTAATGCTTTTCCTTTAAACTGTATTTTGCTGCTAACGTAGTTTACTTTTCAGAATTAGGAATGATCGACAAAGCATAGTGTTTTGTAGTCTGCTTTCAGTTTTCCTTTTATAATCCTTAGTTAGATGTTGTTTCAAGTTTTGTTATAGTTAGAATTAGTTTCATTAGCTTCTCTCTCTGTAGCTCTAGGTTGATTCTATCTTCCATCTCAGCCTTGTCTTAACATATAATAGGAATAATTCATCTCTTTTAGATAATGATTAGTATAAATGGTTTCTTGTTTCCTTAACTTCTAATTAGTCGATCTATTGCTTCCTTTGCATTGTAGGATCATATGTATTAGCCAATTGGTAGTTAAAATCATCCAAATCTTCCTCTTTCTTTAGTTTAAATCACTTTCTTCCATCCAGACTGTCATTTGGACAGTCATCCGGATCGTCATACGTACCTTTACACTTTCTGCATTGTTTTATGCTTATTCATAATCTAGTTTCTTATGCTTTTTAACTACAATGTTTCCTGCCTTTAATTAACAGTTTTGGATGTAATTAAGATCTTGTTTCATGTTGCATAGAGTTTTAATCAAGTTTTGTCATTATTTTTCATTTCCATACTATCTTCTTTAATCTTCTTTTTAACTGTCTTTCAAGGTTATGTTTTTCATGTCTGATTTGCCAATTAGTTACTGTTCCAGAATCTATCAGTTTCATTCTTGGTATAGTTTATTATAAGTTTTTTAGATTTCTTTAGATAAAAGTTAATAATTTCATTCACCAAGTTATCTCAGTTTGATAGTTTCTTTATTAAGCATAGGATCAGTTCTTTCATTCATACAGATAATGAAGATGTTCATGAAGTCAGATTTGGTTCAAAAATAAATATTTTTATCAAGTTTTCTACTTGCTTCTTAATTTAATTTTATCAAGTCTTCTACTTGTTTCTATATCAAACTCATGAAATATCTTTATCAAGTCATTCGCATATTGCTTAGATTTCCTTAAAATTGTTTCATGCTTCACCTTTGTAGGATAGCATAGATACTTGCATGCCTTTGGTTTCAGAATATTCATCAGATTGCATGATTGATTTCTTGTCAATAGGTTGGATTGTTCGTAGTATTTTATTTTGAATTAATTCTAAGTAATGTAATTAGGTTTTCAAGTATCATTCGCTTGCAATTGATAATTCAGAACCCTTAATCAATTCTAGTTAGATTACTAGCTTCATATTAGCTTAGATTAGTTCAAGCCTTCAGTCCTGCACATATAGTGTTTGCATCTCATAAGCTACCTCTTTGGGTTGACGATTTAAATGTTGAATTAGAGTGCATATTTTAACCAACATTTTGGCGCCGTTTCCGGGGAGGTGCTAAAGGGGTCGGTGTCTAGGTAGATAGGTTTCTTTTATATTACACAACAAGGAGGAGGGGAGAACGGTGAGACGAGAGGTAAGAACCTGTGCATCCACTTTAGTGGGGTGCCCCAAATCCTTGTTGTTCCTTTCTGCACAAGTGTGATTTCCTTTCTGTATGTCTGAATGTTTAATTTTCCACAATTTATTTCGTAAAGTTTGCCTTCCTTCTTTTCAAGTGTATTATTCTTTCAGCAAGTGTGGTGTGTTTAGTTCGCAAATTGTTTTAGTAATAGAAAGTATTTTAAAAACACATAAAAAAAAATTGTTGTTGTAAGAACCCCAGGACTAACCCATGTGTGAGGAAGAACCTACCAGCCGATGACATGGATTCAAAGGTGCTTATTAGTATGAGAGAACTCTCTCAAATCCTAGGAGCAGTTAGGATCTCAATTTATTCTTCTCAAGAAGAACATATCTTGACAGAAGCCAAGAATTTATCTACCTCGCCAGGAATAATAAAAGAACCACAGTTCCATGAGCTACAAACTGAATCTCGGGGGCGGCAGGTGCGGGGGGGGGGTAATATTTGACCCCGGAGGAAATAAAGTAGTAGACTTCTCCTGGGGACTGGGCACCAGCACTAACAATCAAGCAGAATGGTTAGCATTGTATTACTCCCTTAAAAAAGCGGTCGCTCTCAACATGAATTGCTTACAGGTTTTTGGGGACTCCAGACATGTTATTCAAGCTATGCGCATCGGCAATCCTCATAACAGAGATAAAATCCTACGGATCCAGAAAAGAATTAAGTGCCTTGCTCTCCCAAAGGACACCATCTATTACCATGTGCTAAGAGAGCACAATTTCATAGCGGACAAATTAGCTAATGCCGGAGTCAAACTTGAAATGGGGCAAGTCTTTCATAACAAGGTCTTAACATATCACTATATACCTTAATGAGTGCAAGGCCAAGGAAGCAAATTTTTTGGATTAAACATAGGCTTAATAGCCTCCCTCACCATTACGATCCCGGCTATGGTTATTTTCACCAAAACCAAGACTCAACTTGGCTGTCACCTGTCACTCCACGTGCTTTTCCCGTGGTTTGCACAGCACTCACGCTCGAGCATTTATTCACCCAGGCGTCCGTCGGTTGTAAAGCATTTAGCATGGAAGGAGCTCCATACCCTGCTCTCGGCCCGGCTCTGCAGAGCCTCTGCATTTCCCAGGACTCCACGGTGCCGTTATCAGACGGTTCTCTCTCGCCTGGCTGCGATATGGAGGGCGTCAGGCAGGCAATTGTAACGCTGAGTCGGCTCACCTTAGACATTAAGGTATACCTTACCAGAACCTATTCAGCAGTTTGCAATATTGTGAACAAAATGGATGAATTAGCCGTGGAAGACAAGTATGTCCACTCCAGGCTCTCTTGCTTGGAATCGCGAATGGAGGACATTGATAGAAACATAATAGAATTACTAGGGAAAGTCGAAAGTGTCAAAGCAGACCTCTCCACCTTCGTCTACAAAACGCAGTGCAGCTGTGTGCAGGAGGCTCCAACAGTCAATCAGGGCATGGTCGAAGCGGCTTCAGTTCAATACCAGAATTTCGGATGAAGGCAGTCTTCTATGTGCAGGTTCCTACAGATGTTTACTTGAATGTTTTTTTGTCTTAAGTTATGCAAACAATATGTAAGGGTTTATCCCACTAGCAAAAATAGAGTTTATAGGAAATATGAAAGCATAGAGCTTTGGGGGGAAAACTCTACAAGCCTCTGTAATTTTCCCTCTACTGATACAGGGTGCTGGTTTTTGTCTTTTATGTACTGAATGGCTGTGCACAGCCTTTGTTAATACAATCTATTACCTGTTTCTGTTTAAAAAAAATCTACAAACCGAATCTCCTTGCCAATCTACCAAGGAAACCAGAAACTTGGAAACTACATTTGATGGAGAGAGACCTGAAATTGAAGAGTTCTCCACATATCTATCGACAAATATTTCATGTACTCAAGCAATTGAACATTCAGAAGAAGAGGATCTTCATGGCATGAGGAAGGAAGGTGAGTATCAGGATTACATCGAAATATGGTCCCAAGAGGTAATGAGGCCACAATACCATTCCTTCCTTCGACACCTTTTGTTGCAAAAGCAAGTAAGTCGGTTGATTCTCCACATCCAGGTAATCATTGCTTTAACTTTTTCATATGTGGATATAGGTATGTTTTTCATTTTGCTTCGCACATGGTTACATTGGAAAATTTCTTACACTTGAATAATGAGTTTTTCTTTCTTTTAAATAGCATAGGATATTATGTATATAAATAAAAAGTTGTATGTGGTTAGTTAGCTTTAGATATTCATACAACTTCACTTTCTTTTTTCCTTTAAAATAAAAGAACTAAGAATAAGATCATGTTAATGACTAAACCAAAGCAATCTTACATCATTATTCATTTTCATACATGCATATTTCTTATTATACCAGTTACTCAAGACCAACTTTAAACATCATGGGGATTTGTCATAAATTAGGGTCTGCCTAAAACCTAGAGGTCACTCGTACATCCTAGCTTCATTATCAGGGATTGTTATTTAAGCATATCTACTACATAGTATCATAAGGGTAAATGAAGTTCCTAGTTTGTGGGGAACACTACTATAACTCTATTTGAAAGAGGCGAGCTTTGGGACTAGAGACACCTTTCATTCATTATCTTATGGCTCCATCCACTTCACATTAATAAACTCATCCATCTATGTCTTTGATTTGGTTAGCTCACTTGCAGTATCCAATATATTGGGAGAAATATATTTATTTGGTTCAAAAAAAAGTTTTAAAAAAATTATCCTCCAACCCATATACCATCCCATCCTGTAGCATGGTTTTCAAAGCTGCTCCCCCATTCACTCCTTCATAGGAAAATTTAATTGCCGAAAATCTATAAGGAGTGGAAACACTGGGACAAGAGCCTCTGATGAAAAACGGGTGTAAGAGGTTGACCCGCTGGAGTACTGAACAAGCTTGCTGGCAGCGGGTACCGACCTATGGTATGACTAGGTAAACCCGATGGGGTACTGAACAGGCTTAGCCGAAAGATGGGAATCTAACTAGAGAGGATAATTTATGCAAAGCATATGGTTCTTCTATGCCTCAATGTATGGAACTGTTTGTGAGTTTAGCTAGAAATGAGTATATATGGTTAAGTTATGGTAAATGAACTTCATCTATCTGCCATTTGAGAATGTTTGTAAGTTGCACTTAAGACCCTGTTGTCTAATTCATACTATACCTAGGATAGCACTATCCTAGAACTAGGACCCATAAAATTAGGAATCTAATGAACTTGAAATGCAAACTTTGTCCATAATTACTTGAATAACACTAAACCTTTGGGAAGTAGCAGGAATGACTAGTCTTCTATAGGCTTTACAGACTATCTATACTCTCATGTTTTCTATTTTGGGAGACATGAGGAAAATCCCCTATAATAAGCTATATGTGGTCTTTGTGAGCATAAACTGATGGATTTGCATGTATTAAAGAATCCGCCTTAGTATAATATTACATGCTGAGTGTTGTTGATCCGGAGTGTTAACATAAGAGAACCCAACCCAGTCTTAATTCATTCATGGCACGAGGACGTGCCATACCTTCTGTCTGGGGGAGAAGAGTCTCATTTTATATGGTCTTCATAATTATGAATTATGACTAGTTGGCGGAATTGTATGTATTAAGAAATCTTAATAGTTGTTTTGGTCTTCTCATAACATAACATTAATAATTTTTTTCTAAGTTCTAGTTTTTCATGCAGTAATAAAGTTGGCTTAGTTTTGCAAAAAGATTGCCTATAAACTATTTGATGATCAAATAGAGTTTTTGAATAAATGAAAGATCACTTCCAATTCATTCATGGCACGCAGACGTGCCATATATTTGGTCTGGGGGAGTGTTGGGCTCCGAAATTGTCATTTATAATGATTTTATTTACATTAATTTCCCGGCCTATTACTGTAATTTGATACAACTATCCTTAAAAAGGGATATATTTTATTGTATTTCATCAATTAAAACACTTAAACATAAATGAAACCTAATATGTTATTTTTAATGTATTAAATGCAATATTGTGCAAATCGTAAGCATTTTGGTACTTCATTTGACCTTTTATTCAGCCTTACGTTCGGTCCCTAAGTTCTGCACTAAGTTTAATGGCATGTTTGAATATTGGGTTCTTGGTTTGATTTATCCGTGTCTTCTATTTTCTTGCCAGTCCTATAAATACCTGCATATGAAATGGAAAGAATGAATTAGTGATGAACTTTTTGTTTTAAAATTTAACAAATAAACAAATGTTAAAAGATTATTAATGAGTTTGTTTAAATAATAAAAAATAAAAAGTAAATCCATTTGAAATGATTATTTAAAGAAAAAGTAAAAAATTTTAACTCACAAAAGGGTTTCTTATTTTAATAAGTAGAAACATCCACGTTCCTTCATAGTCTAAAATTATTCCTTTTAAACATAAGAACTTAATCATTTTAAACATAAAAGGAATAAAACCTTACGTGGCCACTCATAAAGCATGTAAGAACATAAACTTAACATTGCATTTAAATTTTGTTTTGATATAACTAACGAGTGTTTTAATGTGTAGGCCGTAAAAGAAGAGCACACGCACAGTGAGGATTAATGCACGCACAGTGAAGAGGAATTCACGCACTATGAAGAGAAGAAAGGAACAATCACGTCGGGAAATTTCAAGAAACCAACCAATAAAACAAATTCAAGCACCCATGCGTCAATGTGGCCAACAACCCAGCAGAAATTTCGTTACAGGTCATTTGGACCTTCGTTCAGCTTTTCCTTCAGACCGCGAAATCATTAGTTGGCATATTCCTACCCATTAAAGACAAAAAACAGAAACATGGGTTCTGTTAGCAACGTGGTGGTTATGGTTGTTGAGCTCCTGTTCTAGAAGATTTGCTTCCCTCCTCACTTAGCTCGACAACACATTCTTGTGCCCATGTCAATGCTCCAACAGCTTCATCCTCCCACGCTCAACCTGCTAGCACTTACTTCTTCCCACCGTTGAAGGAAACCAACATGTAGCTGTTCGCACCTTGGAGAATCGGCACTGTGGAGTAGTCAAACGGCCTATGCATTGTCATAAGTCACCATACGGCCGTTGTGCAGACATTAAGACTACTATTTTTAGAGAGGTCAAATACGTTGACCTTCTCTCCCATTTGTAAACTTATAAATAGATGATTTCTCTGAAGAAAACAGAGAGAATAGATAGAGTAGTAGAACCAAACATTTGCGCTGTATAATTTTCTTAATTGAATGGAAGCTCCTGTGTTTTGATGTTCTGTTGGTGGTGACTAAGTTAATCTAGTTTCGAACTCTGTTGCTAGGAAGGGCCCCTCAACAATCAGAGGTTCCATTTGTGTATATTTTGTTATTCATTTTCTGCAGATAAGTAGTTTACATTTTCAGTATATGTATTTAGTTTGTTTTTTCCTGTAGATATCATTTCTCTGTTTTCTGTAAACATATGTCTTGCTGCTAATATAATTCACATTTGTAGAATTGTCAATGATCGGTCATGCTTAAATCTTCTTAGTTTGCTTTCAGCTTTGTCATTTACAATTAGATAGGGTTAACTAGTTAATGTTTCATTAGTTCAAATTCAGTTCATAGTTAGAAGTAATTCTACTAATGCTTTTCCTTTAAACTGTATTTTGATGCTAACGTAGTTTACTTTTTAGAATTAGGAATGGTCGACCAAGCATAGTGTTTTGTAGTCTGCTTTCATTTTTCCTTTTATAATCCTTAGTTAGACGTTGTTTCAAGTTTTGTTATAGTTAGAATTAGTTTCATTAGCTTCTCTCTCTATATCTCTAGGTCAATTATATCTTCCATCTCAGTCTTGTCTTAACATATAATAGGAATAATTCATCTCTTTTAGATAATGATTAATATAAATGGTTTCTTGTTACCTTAACTTCTAATTAGTCGATATATTGCTTCCTTTGCACTGTAGAATCATATGCATCAACCAGCTGGTAGTTAAAATCATCCAAATATTCCTCTTTCTTTAGTTTAAATCACTTTCTTCCATCCAGACTGTCATTCAGATAGTCATCCGGATCGTCATATGGACCTTTACACTTTCTGCATTGTTTTATGCTTATTCAGAATCTAGTATCTTATGCTTTTTAACTGTCATGTTTCTTGCCTTTAATTAACAGTTTTAGATGTAATTAAGATCTTGTTTCATGTTGCATAGAGTTTTAATCAAGTTTTGTCATTATTTTGCATTTCCATACTATCTTCTTTAATCTTCTTTTTAACTGTCTTTTAAGGTTATGTTTTTCATGTCTGATTTTCCAATTAGTTACTGTTCCAGAATCTATCAGTTTCATTCTTGGTATAGTTTAGTATAATTTTTTCAGATTGTTTTAGATAAAAGTTAATAATTTCATTCACCAAGTTATCTCAGTTTTATAGTTTCTTTATTAAGCATATGATCAATTCTTTCATTCATACAAATAATGAAGATGTTCATGAAGTTAGATTTGGTTCAGAAATAAATATCTTTATCAAGTTTTCTACTTGCTTCTTAATTTATTTTTCTCAAGTCTTCTACTTGTTTCTATATCAAACTCATGAAATATCTTTATCAAGTCATTCGCATATTGCTTAGATTTCCTTAAAATTGTTTCATGCTTCACCTTTGTAGGATAACATAGATACTTCCATGCCTTTGGTTTCAGAATATTCATTAGATTGCATGATTGATTTCTTGTCAATAGGTTGGATTGTTAGTAGTATTTTATTTTGAATTAATTATAAGTTGTGTAACTAGTTTTTCAAGTATCATTCGCTTGCAACTGATAATTAAAAACCCTTACTCAATTCTAGGTAGCTTACCAGCTTCAGATTAGCTTAGATTAGTTCAAGCCTTCAATCCTGCACATATAGTGTTTGCATCTCATAAGCTACCTCCCCAGGTTGACAATTTAAATGTTGAATTAGAGTGCATATTTTACCCAACAATAATCCATGTTGACCGGAGGTTCATCTTCGGCCACCATATATACCATTTTAGGAGGCGGACAACATACTACTGGAACCATTGATCCCAACAACCAACCCCCTCCGAGTGAACCATCAAACCCACCTGCAGGAGGACAACCATCTTTTGGGAAAACTGGTCCCAGTCACCAACCCCCTCCCATTGGACCATCCAATCCACTTGCTGGAGGGAAACCTCTTGGTACCATCCAAAGTGGGGCTACTCAACAGACACCTCGATTCTTTCCATCGACTCAACAAGGCCCTTCCTTTGGAGGAGTACCACTTGTTAATGCCCCCACTGGTAACATTCAACAACCCTCTCAACCAGCACCACTTGCTCAGTTGGGCACGTACAATTTACCTGGCAGCGGACAAACTCATGCCGGTATCCCAACCGGAACCCATTTTCAACATCCCTCGTCAGGCATGCTTCCTTCTTGGGGATCCCAAGTCCGACAGAGTGGGGGATACTCTTTGTTCGGAAACTAGAATCAAGATGGAGGGAAACCTACTCATCCTTTCATTCCCCCCAACCTGAACTCTGACATTCCTTATCCTTCAGCCGCGAATACTCCATGGAACCCACCTCTTCATCCTCCACCTCTTCATCAGGGTGGAACCAATATTCTATGGACACCATTCTTTCAGGCATCTCCTAACCCTGGTATGGGAAATCCTCCACCCAATCAAAGTGGTGGAAACATTCCTGGGACGCAACAATCCCAGGGAGCCATACCCCAACAAGGAACAAGAAACATTCCTGGGACGCAACAACCCCAGGGTACTATACCCGTCATCCCTACTCAGCAGAACGTTCAACAACCAGTTACTATTGTGATTCCAAATCAGATGATAAATCCCATGAGTTCGAACACACAACCGGTTAACCAAATGGTCTACTACCCTCAGAAATTCTACCAGTATCCCGCAGGAAACATGTATGGGTACAACACGCAGCAGTATACTGTACAGGGCCCTACAGGCATCCCTACACCATACAATTACTACTCATACCCGCAGCCCAATCGTCAAATCCCCTTCTTGGCCACACTAGAATTACCTGATTTGTCGAGGCTTATTAACGATCCCATATGGCATGAACCACATTGGCCACCCATCCTAGCCAAACTACCATCAGACATTCCCAAGTTCGATGCCAAACCCGGGGAAGACCCTAAGAACCACGTAATGACCTTCCATCTCTAGTGTTCTTCCAACTCATTGATGGACGACTCCATTCAGTTACGGATCTTCCAGCGTACTCTCACCGACACGACAGCAAAATGGTATATCGAGCTACCACAACACTACTTTCATGATTTCAATACCTTGGCCATGCATTTTCTGACACATTTACAGCTCCCCATCTGGTACGAGACTGGAACAGACCTGTTGACCTCATTACGTCAAACCACTTCTACACATATATCTGATCATATTCATGAGTGGTGTCGATGCTGCAGGTTAATTAAGGCACCCATTCCGGACCAGTTACTTGCTGATTGGTTCACAAAGTCATTCCTACCTCCCATCGCTAGGGATATTTCCATGGGCGGACCTGTCACAGAGGAACAAGCGATTTCTCGTGATTAGTATATGGATTTGGTATATACCCAATCCAGAAATTTATAGGATATTATTCCCCATGCCACCTGCACCACTACTGATCTAACCAAGCCTGCCACTGAACCCCCCATTGATGGTATTGTCGGCTCAGTTAAGGCTCATCCTGCCACCAAACCCAGTGGGAAGCAAGCTACTACTTCCCCCTCTCCACCCCAGGATGCTCCAAAAGCTTCTACCTCTCCTGCTCCTTCCTCCGAGGTGAACGCGGTTCAATCCACGCCACAACCATTCGGGGGAAAGAAGAAGAATAACCGTGCAAAATCCAAGAAATTTTCTAACCAATAGGAGAACCCCAAGCCGCAACCAACCAACAATGATCCCAAACCATGTCGGAAAGCAAAGTTCCCCTTCCTGATTTGCCAGGAAGATCACTACACACGCGCCTGTCCTTACAAGGACGAAGTCAACAAATTTGTTAAAGGATCCTCCCGCTTGGAAGTGTTAACCGATCCTTTCCCCCACCAGCAACAACAGATGGTTACACATGACCCCCCACAAGGGGGCAATCCAAACAACCCACCCCACGAAGAAACGTCTGCAAACAGCGAAATTTTGATAATGAGTAACGAAGAGATCCATATATCCACTTGAGCAAAGACATATGATATCCCTCCAAGTTCAAATAAACCAGAGACAGCCAACGACAAGTCTCCTTCTGAAGATCCTTCTATCATCCCTCCCCCCAACGGTCATCTCCACATTGAGAGACCTGTCATAGACACAGTGTTTCTCCCACCCAAGGGCACTATCCAAAAGGCGACATTTAATCCCAATGCGTGAGCAGTCCAAAATTACAATATTGTTGAGGACTTAGCTCAAGCACCATGCGCGATGTCAACTCTTGAGGTTCTCCAACATTGCCCCACGCAGCGAAAAACCTTACTCTCAGCACTGGGGGCAGTAGACCCAGATACTTCAAACATGATTATGTTTAACTTGGAATATTTTAAACCTTGGCTTTCTCACGAGTTATCCTTCCAGGTCCAAACAAATATCCGTGGAAACAACATTCATCGCACTGTCTTAGATGAAGGAACTTCCACATCGATCATGTCCTTGACTTTTCGGAGAGCCATAGGCTCACCTGAAGTTACAATTTCTCCCACTACTCTCAGAGCATTTGACGGACACGATTTTCAGCCATACGGACTCATTCCAGCGATTGGCGTTGAAGTAGGGGGCAAGACAGTATCTATACACATCGAAGTCGTAGATGCACCATTGGATTACAATCTTTTACTCGGCCAGAATTGGTTCTATGTCATGACCGCCGTTGCATCTTCCGTCTTTTGACTAGTACAATTTCCTCACCAAGGGAAAATTGTCACTATAGATCAGTTAGACTTCTGTACTCCAGATACTCATTGGAACTCTGCCCACACTGTTCCATTACTGGGTCAGTCTTAGTACCCTCTCGAAGATGTTGGCATTGGTCTTCTGAAGGATTCCTCCCTTGTCGAAGTATTCCCGGAGCTCAGATCCCCTATACAGGCCGTCAACATGATATCGTCAAGTATCACGCCATCCAATGGATCTACTGATTCTTGGGTGATACCTAGTCCTACAGAGCTTAAAACCTACAACGACTCCATGCCTTTAAACAACAACCTTGCAACTTATCAGGTGATCCAGTCAGCCACAGATTGGTTCGATCCTACTATGCATCACGCCGTGGCACAACTCTCGTCTGAGGCTGGCCCATCGTCATCACTTATCAATCCTCTCACACTGGTTTTTCCTTCCGATGAATCAATCATGGAGGTTATGTGCATCGATGAACCACCCTGGGAAGATTACCATCACCGATATTCTTTCCCGACTATCTAGTCCATCGAGCAAGACACCAAATCTAGCAATTCACTTGAAATTGTTAGACCCAAGTTTCCCACTTCATTTGACGATATATTCTCCGAAGGAAACTTGGATAACATCATGGCAACTACTCCTATTAACATTTCAGTGAAACCTGGTGTTGTGGAAAACATTCACATAGGAAATACATGTACTCCCATCGAGGTGGAGTTCTATACCACCTTATTTAAAACATTCCGCGATGTTTTCGCTTGGAGTTATGAATAAATTCCAGGAATAGACCCTTCCATCATGGTCCACGAAATTCAAACTTTTCCTGGTGCCCGACCAGTTCAGCAGAAACACCGGCCCATTCATCCCCGCAAGGCAGCAGCTATCAAAGCAAAAATTGAAAAAATTCTGTGTGTTGGTTTTATTTATCCTGTCCCGTTGACGGAATGGGTGTCTAATGTCGTTCTCGTGGTGAAGAAACAGGGTACGATTAGAGTCTATGTCGATTACCGTGATTTGAACAAAGCTTGTGCAAAAGACAACTATCCAACTCCTTTTATTGACCAGATTATCGATAACTGTGTCGGGAGTGTCACCTTTTCATTTATGGATGGCTTCTTCGGCTATAATCAGATAGAGATACTCCCCATCGACCAGCATAAGACAACCTTCATTTTCCCACGGGGGACCTTTGCGTACCGAAAGATACCCTTTGGCCTCAAGAATGCTAGGGAAACTTTCCAACAGGCGATGCCATACGCATTTCACGACATTAAACATATTGTAGAACCGTATCTTGATGACCTCCCCGCCTATTCACAGGCTCGGGAGGATCACTCAGATCATTTAAGCGCCATCTTTTCTAGGTGCTGCCACTACAATATTCGTTTAAATCCACACAAGTGTGTCTTTTTTGTCGAAGCCGGAAAACTATTGGGATTCATAATCTCCAAGGACGATATACGTTTAGACCCAGCGAAGGTAGAAGCCATTCTAACTCTGCCTTCACCCACAGACATACCAGAACTTCAAAGTTTGCATGGGTATGCAAACTTTCCACGTCGTTTTGTGTGCAATTTTTCTGAGATCACAAAGGGCTACATGAGGCTTATGAAAAAGAACATCCCTTTCTTTTGGGACGATGAAGCCCAATGATCTTTTGATAATCTAAAGGCAGCCCTCATTAAGGATCACGTAATTCAACACCCCAATTGCACATGGGATTACATCTTATATCTCACAGCTTCCACTTCTACCATTGGCATGGTGTTAGTCCAGGAAGACGCCAACGACATAGAACATGTGGTTTATTATCTTAGTAAGAGTCTCCTCGACTCCGAAACCTGCTACTCGCATGTTGAAAAACTGGCTCTAGCTACAGTTTTTGTTGTCCAAAGGTTCCGCAATTACATTATACTCCGTCGGACCATTGTCATCGTTGATTTCAATCCAATGTAATACATCCTCATATGCCAAGTGCTTGGGGGAAAATACTCTCGTTGGATTCTTTTCCTTCAATAATTTGACTTGGAATTCGCCAAAGAAAATTCCAAGAAATCTTTGGTCTTCACAAAGCTGGTTTGTACTTTTCCCCGTGTCACTGAGCAACGAGAGCCCATTGATTCTCTCCCTGATGAATCATTGTTCCTCATTAGCACGTCTGATCCATGGTATGGGGATATCATACTCTATATCCAAACCCAAATTTTTCATCCTGAACTCAACCGCGATGAACGTCGACGCATCCGACATCATGCCAATTAGTACCTCATCATCAACGATACCCTTTATCGCCGTGGTGTCGATACCATTCTTCGACGTTGTTTAACTTTGGATGAGGCTGAACATGTTCATAATGACTTCCACTCTAGAGCATGTGGTGGTCATCTCTCTGGGATTGCTATGGCCCATAAAATTTTACGAGCGGGATATTTTCGGCCCCCGATTTTCAAAGATTGCATTGAAATGGTAAATAAATGTCCACCCTGTCAATTCTTACATAGCAAGAAACGCTCGCATCCTACTCCACTTCACCCTGTTGTTGCCGTCGGCCCCTTCACCAAATGGGGCATCGATTTCACGCATTGTAAGCCCACTTCAGCCGGGGGGGCATAGCTATGTCATAGTAGCTATCGATTCTTTCACAAAATGGGCTAAAGCGATGCCTACTTTTGCAGAAGATGGTAAAACAACGCGCAATTCATATTCAACCACATCATAGCTAGGTTTGGAGTTCCGTAGTCTATCATGACCGATCACGGTTCCCACTTTAGGAACCATATAATTGAAGAATTGAGTGCCAAGTTGGGTTTTCATCATGAAAAGTCAGCCCCATACTACCCACAGGCCGATGGCCAAGTCGAAGCCATAAACAAAGTTTTGAAGACCATGATATAGCGCATTGTGGGTACTCATAAGTCCAATTGGCACTTAGCTCTCTTCTCGGCATTATGGGCCTACCGAACCTCAGTGAAAAGTGCTACCCGGGTTCACACCATTTCAACTGGTGTATGGCCTATAAGCCATTTTTCCGATTGAATGTGAAATTACATCACTGGAAATAGCCATAGAGCTACTTCCCAATACGACTTCAGAAGAGGAATGGTTTATGTATATAGCTAAGCTAGATGAAACCCGCCGTGATGCTGCTTTAGCTAACGAAGCCCATAAGAAACGTGTCAAAGCACAGTATGACAAATCCGTTCAACCTTGGATTTTCAACGAAGGCGACCTCGTACTCACATACGACCAGATGCATGACAAACTAGGAAAAGGAAAGCTAGAGTCTATGTGGTACGGCCCCTTCATTATAAAGCTTGTATTGGAAAAAGGAGCCTATGAGCTGGTCGACTGTGATGGTACACCTTTGGCACGGCCCCGTAACTGGATGTACCTAAAATGTTTCTACATGTAGGTTTATCCCGCGCGGGACATTTTGTACATAGTGTACTTAGCTTGTTTTTAGTTATTTATTTTGTGTGTGTGTGCATGGATTTTATTTCATGTATCCTCATTTACCTTGACTTGTGCTTCTATGCGCAGATGTCTGCCTACTATGGATTTGTTGACAGTGCTAGCCGACACACCCGGAACCTTGCTTCCACAGCATGGGTTATCTATTCTCCTGCTGGCGAATTGGTATCTTCAGGAGGCACTTGCTTGGGCCCCGCAACCAACAACATCATAGAGTACCATGCAGTCATCTGACTCTTAATTGAGTTTGCTTCCCTTGGAATCGACTCCTTATCGGTCTTTCTAGACTTCCAACTCTTGGTGTTCCATTTGAATCGTGTCTACACTGTTCGCGATCCTATATTACTTCACTTATTTAGAAGGGTACGCCTCTTGGAACGATCTTTTGATTATACTTCATATCAACATATACCAGTTCTGTCCAAAGATCTTAAGTAGGTGACGCATAAGTGAAGCAATGTTGTCTATATACCCCACGCTATTTGGGTCCTACATAAAACAAGTTAGAAAGATAGATTAATAGGAAAGAAGGTGGGGGTAAATATTGTATGTTTTGAAGGATAAAAGCAACAAATCTACCAGAATTTGTAGTAACAAGAAGCTGTAAAGTTTCAGGAATATGAATTATCAGTTTCCAATGCAAAGCAAGATAACAATGTGTTGATGGAAAACAAATTATAATCAGAGTACCAAGACACTTCCAGGGGTCTGATCCAAGAGCTTTCTTCAGTCAAAGGATACAAAACATGCCTACAATTAAAATTCTATTTCACATCCACATGAATGAAGCATGTTGGCTTCTTGCACCTAGAACACTAAGCGATGGAAAATGATCAATAAGCAGTAGAAATACTTGTAGATCCTCTTCCTGCCGTTATAATGATATCAAGACATACTGCGGACATAACAAATGTAGGCTCTGCTGGTTTAATTTCTTGTTGTAGGTGTATGACAAGCCCTAGATATAACTGTTGCAGTCCTAGTGTGAAAACATGCAAACATTTTCCCACTCTATGATGCTTGGCTAGCACACAATAGCAGAAAGGCCATGTATTAGTCAATGTACAGGAAGGTGTTGATTGCAGATAAAGGATTATGTTTCCAGAATGGTAAGATCAATTTATGTTTGCTGGTAGGTAATGGTGTCTCTTCGCATCATATCTGGCATAGACAAATTCCATTTAAAAAACTCAAAATATTTCCTCCAGAACTCTGGTATTCAGCTGCAAGAAGGATGATGGTATGTAAGATCGTTTTAGAGTAGAGGTTATGACATGGCATACATTTCTAGATTTGTCACATATATCCAATAACTCATTACTTTGGAAGCATAACTAATTTACAATAACTCATTGCTTTGGCTAGAGGTCCTCTGGTAAGTATTGGTTGAGATATGTGGCCCCCAACATATAATCTCCATTATACCATGATCCCTAGGTCAATGGGTGCATCCATAAGGAAGTGGTGATTCCTACTAACATAAACTATTTCTTCACTTGCATCGGCACTGTCCTGCATCAGGTGCCGACTAGTTGCTTCCCTACTAACACTTCTAGGACCACTACCTGCTCAAGAAGGAAGTTGGAATATCATATACAAATGGAAATATAGAACCTAGATGCAACGAGATGATCTGACACTTTCTGATATTTCAATTGTTTTAGATAATGATATAACCTAAAAACCTATTCTCTAGTAGCTAGTACACACCAGTAACATTAGACTAGATTCTCGCATGATCAGAAGGAGGTTCTGAGCCAGATGAAGGAACAACTAGTCCACATCTATTTTGTGCAGGATTATGAGGGTGTATGAAAGCCTTCAAACCCTGCTCCATGAGCATCTTCTCGTGAGACACCGGGTACCACTGGAATTTGCTCTGAATTATTTAATTCTCTAAGCTGCGAAAAAAGCATGGTTGCTAACACAATTGTTGCATCAATGTTTGCATTTGCCACATCATCCAAGCCAAATTTGGGAGCCAATAGGATAGGCCTGAAATATTCTTACGAATAAAATGTCAAATTAAAAAACAACTAAGTTCAGGAAAAAAAAATCTAATGCAAAACAGAAATTGCCATGCTAGCAAATTAGAATAAAGCAATAAGATTGATTACTTTCCCGCATTTGCGAAAAACATATGCATATCAGCTTCACACCCTTCACAAAATGTAAGGAATTCCTGTCATTTTGAGACAAAGGATATAGCCACCAAATTAGGACCCTTTAAATTGGTATAGTTTAATGATCAGGTAAGTTACCAACATATATAACAGTCAACAGCCTTAGTTGTATGGGAAACTTATAACTATGGATTTATGTATTTAAAGTCAAAATGTTGCTCCTAGCAATAACACAATTTAGTGAAATGGTATAATTATGAAAAACATGGACTTCAATATAATGAAACTTATCAGCATCGTATTTTCTTCATTTGGAATATTGCTTAAACACTAACTAAATACTAAATAGTGTTGATGTATATGTAACTTCATAATGTATTTCATATATGTATATTGTACTCATATAGAGATGGTATTATTCCTCTATACAGAAGTGTTTGTATTCCTATAGAGATTTTATTATTCCTCTATACGGAAGTGTCGTCATTTATATTGTAAGTGTCGTAACTTATACTTGATGGGTTATTAGACCATCTTGTTGGGGTTAGCCCTGTATAATTCATGTGGGTATAAGGGTTATTACACTACCCTAGTGGGGGTCGGTCATGTGGGTCAAAGGGTTATTAGACCACCCTATTGGGTGTCGGCCCAGTCAGCATTGTGTTATGTGGTTAAGTTGAGGCCGACCTAGTAAAGGTTATTAGGCAAGTCAAGTCAAGTATAAATAGAGTGGGGAGGCACTCTATTTGATCATTCTATTCTCACACACACTCTTTGTAGAGTGCGCACTTGTGGAGGAGGAGAAGATGCTACTAGGATATTCCTATCTCTTATGCTTGGGTTGTATCATTGCTCTATCTATCTTTGAGGAAGTTATTGGGGTTTTTCAGCTTTATGGTTTTTCCCAAGTAAACTCCGTGTCTCTTGTGTGCTTGCATTATTGTGTCCATGATTGATATGCTGTAGATATGATGTACATGTTGTTCTCTCAGTTAAGATCCTAGATCATATTGAAGTAAATTCTGAAAAACTAACATGGTATCAGAGCTAGCCTGAAAGAAGGCATGGTATGGCATGTATGACACTTGTTGCACTTACGATGCTAGGGCTTGATATAGAAAAAACCAGTCATCGTAGCACTTTTGCTATAAATCCATTTTGGCGAATGTTTCGGATATAAAACATTTACAGGTCGAAGATCTGATCCCCATGTACCTTGTGTACAAAGGACAACTTCTAATTCGTTGTACTTTGTGTTTTGTGATCTGTACAATCTAGGGTTTCTTCCTCTTCCAGATCTGAGTCATAAAAAGGTGACCTAGGAAAAAAGGTCATAACTTGGGATAGGAAGCTCCAAATGAAATTTCGTAAGAAGTGACAGGTAGTGCACGAACTTTACTTTCTCAAGTAACATTTTCAGACACTGAAAATGAGCCAGTGATACGTGGCATGCCGTACTAGTTCGCTCTCATGTTTTATACCATAAAAAGGTCACGTTGCGACACTTGGCATAACTCTCTCTCAGAAAATCCATTTGAGGTCAGACCTGTGGGGTTGGAAAGATGACAGGTCAGGATACCATAAAAAAAAGTTTCAAACCCTGTGGATTGGAAAGTTTGGAGTTACACCAAAAACAATAAGGTGCATATTTCTGTCAAAACATAATTATTTTTTGAGCACCTTCATTCATGGCTCCGGGAATTAGGGTTTCGGAGAAAGTTGGTATGTTTGTAATCAAAGACCACGGCTGAATGCTACTCATCAAAATCTAAATTTAGAGACCAAGATCAAATTTTTTGGTTGGGTAGAAGGCCGGGCTTGATCAAACCCTAGTTTGAGACTTTGATCGGAAAAATGGAAAATTAGGGCTTCTGCAAAAGTTGGAATTTTTTAAGTCTGTGACCACGGCTAGAATCTTCTCAGAAAAATCAAAGTTTAGAGCTTTGGATCAAACCTTTTGGTTGGGCAGAATGGTGGGATTTATCAAACCCTAGTTTGGGATCTTGTCCATAAGATTCGGAAGTGTCAAAGGCAATTTTGAGGGGTGAAACTTTGCACTTTTCAAATTCTGAGTATACCGGCTTGATCAACTCATCAAGGAACATCTTTCTATTCTTTCAAACGTTTGAAGTTCAAAGTTTGAATTATTAGGGTTTCTCTGACAAACCCTAATCCAGCTCCACATCCAGTTCCTGCAAATCAAGTGGATTGGGTTAATCCTAGAAGAGAATGGATTGGTCACCTGCATAAGTGAAGAAGTTCCTATTTCAGAGGGAGATGAGGCTAAGGCCTTACATAAGAAGATTACAAGCAATCTCGACAGGTATGACTTATCCAGGCATGTTTCGAGATTTGTTCATGATTAATTTTATGGTATGTTTGTCTTCATATTATTACGGTTAGTACAATCTTGATTAAATTTAGAATTGTCATATCACATTAATAAAATTATGAATACATGATAGAAGATATTCATTGATTAAGGTTTTGACACTTATGATTGTACTAATGCATTGTGATGTTGTATGAGGTTTAACATGAAAGGTATACCAAGAAAGACAAATCATGTTCTACTTCAAGAACATATGATCATGGTGACATGAAGACAAAGATTCATCCATTGTCATGGATCACATAGAAGATCTACTTACGAGGTATGTATAACTTGGTTCTACAATGGTTAACTTATGAGACATGCAGGTTACTAGCACAAGTCATTGAAGAGAACCAGAAGACATCATGTGGGTATGTTAGACATATCTAGATAACATAGTAATCCAGGTATGTTTTTCCTATATCAAGTTAGAATATTACCTTGTGTTAGGATCCCTTATATAAGTATACTTGGTATGATTGGTTATGTTTATTCATAAAGTTAGAAATGTAAGAAATCAAGGGTTTATGCATATTATGTCTCTTATCTTGATTGATGATGTGACTAACCAGAAGAGTCCTATGATCAAATAAGAATATGCATGAGTAAAAGAAGTCTTCCCTGAAACCTTGAATACAAATGTTTATTATTTGTGTTTGAAATGATCATGACTATACATGTTTAAGATTATTGTGTTTTGATAGTATTAAGATTATACTAATGAATGTGTGATTATGTATGAGATCTCGAGGATATCACAATAATGATACTTGTAAGCATGCATAGTGATCGGGGATGGATATAAGTTCAAAGACAGGTAATCCAGGAAGCAAAGATCAAGAGGGAGCACACTACAGTAGTCTCTGCAAGGATGCAGACATTCAGAGGGAGTCGACCACTTCTCACAATCCACATCAGAATGGAGTTGAATAAAGGAAGCAAAGACTAATAGGGAGTCAACCCAACAAACAAACAAAGATAAGTATTTGAATTATCATTTCTTGCATATTTGATTGTTTAAATAATACTGTTCAATGATGTATATACTGATGTTCCTAGAATTAGGCTGTGTATTTTGGCAAAATAGAATAATTGCATTAATGAACAACATACTACTAATATGCATGTAATGGGTAAGTGGTCTATGGCACTGTACAACATTCCATTGATACTTATCTAGAATGAAACCTCTTTGCTGAAATGTTGAGAGTAGTGCAAAACTCTTAACAATGTTCTGGTAGATATTGGAAGGCATCTAGAAAGTTACAGGATATGGATGAATGTTGTATTGAAGCATTGGCTAAAATAATTGCATGACTGTATGAAATATTTATTTATGTGTAAGAATTTGTTCTGAAAACTATGAGAAGTTTCTAATCATGCAATTTAACTTGTTTTGTAGGAAAGATCGTATACCATCACCTACAAAAGGACTACAACATTTGTTCCAGCAACAAAGTTATCTACTGAAGATATTGAAGTTCCCAGGATTCTGGAAGTATGCCTTGGTCGAGGAGTACCAGTCGATCATGAAGAATGATGTTTGGGATGTGGTCCCAAGACCTGAAGGGAAGTCTGTTGTGACTTCCAAATGGATCTACAAGATCAAGCATGCTGCAGATGGTAGCATAGAAAAATACAAAGCGAGATTTGTAGCTCGTGGATTCTCCCAGAAAGAAGGAATCGACTATGCAGAAACTTTTGCTCCTGTAGCCAGGTACACTTCCATCAGATCAGTACTTACTTTGGCTGCAGTGATGAAATGGATAATACTCCAGATGGATGTCAATACTGCCTTCTTGAATGGTGTAGTCGAAGAGGAAGTGTATGTGGAGTAGCCACTCGGGTTTGAGACACATGACCGAGAGTCACATGTGTGCAAACTGAAGAAAGCCCTGTATGGTTTGAGACAGGCACCCAAGACCTGGTATGGCAGGATAGATGGCTTTCTATCCAGTTTGGGCTTTACCAAGAGTAAATAGGATTCCAACCTTTACTACAAGGTTGAGGAAGGCAATCCAGTGATACTACTTTTGTATGTGGATCACCTGGTTGTTGCAGGTGAGGATAGATTGATTGCCGACACGCAACGGAAGCTTGCTGCCGAGTTCTAGATGAAGAACTTGGGTATGATGCACTACTTTCTAGGCATGGAGGTGTGGCAGAGTGCAGATGGGATCTTCCTTGTACAAGGGAAGTATGCAGTAGAGATCCTGAAGAGGTTCGGGATGATGGACTGCAAGGCCATGGCCACACCTATGGCATCGAACCTAAAGCTTATGTGTGATGCTTCATCTGATCTGGTTGATGTTACTGTGTATCGTCAGATAATTGGGTCCTTGATGTACCGGACGAACACGAGGCTAGATATTTGCTTTGCGGTGAACACATTCAGCTAGTTCCTGACGGATCCCAGAGGTGTTCACATGGTTGCTGTAAAGAATATTCTGAGGTACCTGAAAGGTACAGTTGATTATGGGATCAAGTATGATGCGAATCAAAAGTTTAACCTGCAGGGTTATGTTGATTCAGATTGGGCAGGTAGTGTTGCAGATAGGAAGAGCACTTCTGGGTGCTGCCTCAGTATGGGATCAGGTGTGATCTCTTGGTTTAGCAGGAAGCAGTCCTATGTAGCACTGAGTATAGCCGAAGCAAAGTATGTTGCAGCTTGTTCGGCTAGTTGTGAGGAAGTATGGCTCCGGAAGCTACTATCTGAGTTATTTGATCTTCCGTTGGATGCTACTGGTATCTTTTGTGACAACCAGAGTTGTGTGAAGCTGTCTGAGAACCCGGTGTTCCACGACAGGTCGAAGGAAATTGAGATCAAATATCACTATATCAGGGATATGGTGCAGAGAGGAGCAGTGAAGCTCCTGTATGTTGCGACGGATGAGCAGGTTGTTGATGTACTGAGGAAACCACTAGCCAGAGTGAAGTTCGAGTACTTTAGAGAGAGGCTTGGTGTTCTTCATATTGATGAAACTTCGAGGAAGAAGTGATGGACACATTTGCAGGAGCCATTCCGAGCATGGTGAGAGGAGGATCCTTCCATGGCTATGGATATAAGCGCTAGATGATGAGCATCAGGACGATGCTCCAATTACTGCTCTATATGTGTATATATGCATCATGTTGGATGCTTGATATGATCGGTTGGATCATTTATATGTATATGTATGTACGCATCATTTTGGATGTTGGATATGATCATTTGGATCATTTATATGTATATGTATGTACGCATCATGTTGGATGCTGGATATGATTAGTTGGATCATTTATAAGTATATGTATGTACGCATCATGTTGGATGCTGGATATGATCAGTTGGATCATTTATATGTATATGTATGTACGCATCATGTTGGATGCTAGATATGATCAGTTGGATCATGTGTATGTATCTGTAGATGTATTAGGTGGATACATTGTATGATCAGATAGATCATGTATGTTGATATGTATCAGGTGGATCATGTATTTTTATATGTATCAGGTGGATACATTGTATGATCAGGTAGATCATGTATGATGATATGTATCAGGAAGATATTGTGTATGCATCAGGTGGATGCATTGTATGATCATGATGATGAGCTTCAATATGTTGCTCCAGATGACTTGCAGCAGGATGATGCAGTGTTGATGATCAGGATGATCATGTGTACATCAGGATGATGTATGGTGAGTATCAGGTTTTTACTCTGTGGCCATGGACAGGTTGTGCAGATTAGCATGTAAGTAGACCTGGGAGATATGGATAGGATGAAAAAGGCCTCAGATACTCTGTCGAGGCATTGCTCTGGGAGGACATGTAAGTATACCTAGGGGATCTGGACATGATGAAAAAGGCCTAATATGCTCTTTCGAGGCATTGCTCTGGGAGGACATGTAAGTAGACCTGGGAGATATGGACGGGATGAAAAAGGCCTCAGTTGCTCTTTCGAGGCATTGTCCTATGGCATGTAAGTAGACCTGGGAGATCTGGACAGGATGAAAAATGCCTCAGATGCTCTTTCGAGGCATTTCCATGACCACATGTAATCAGACCTGGAGATCTGGATAGGATGAAAAAGGCCTCAGATGCTCTTTAGGGTTCTTGCTTAGCAAGACACCCTTTTAAGGTTTTGTGGTAGGAGTCACATGTAATCAGACTTGGAGATCTGGACAGGATGAAAAAGGCCTCAGATGCTCTTTAGGGTTCTTGCTTGGCAAGACACCCTTTTAAGGTTTTGTGACTGTCACATGTAAAAGATCCTAGGAGATCCTATAGGTCAGAGTTGTGTACCCGTAATAGCCTGGGATGCTCTTTCTAGGTTTTGTGACACACGTAATAAGTCCTGAGGATTCCACAGTATGGCCAGGTATGATGAAGACCTGCAGGTGGTGGGCCTATACCCAGTATGAAAAAGGAATGGCTCTGTAGAACTTCCTATGATGAGTAGATTCAGAGATTGACTGAGATAGCATCAGCAGTGACGATGACGATGACTCGATGATGATTATATAGTGACGATGATTCAGAGAAGAAGACTTGTGCTAGAAGACTTGTGTCAAGAAATACCTTCCTAGTTAAGAGGGAGTTTTGATGTATATGTAACTTCGGAATGTATTTCATATATGTATATTGTAATCCTATAGAGATGGTATTATTCCTCTATACTGAAGTGTTTTTATTCCTATAGAGATGTTATTATTCCTCTATACAGAAGTGTCGTCATTTATATTGTAAGTGTCGTAACTTATACTTGATGGGTTATTAGACCACCTTGTTGGGGTCGGCCTTGTATAAGTCATGTGGGTCGAAGGGTTATTAGACCACCCTAGTGGGGGTTGGCCATGTGGTTCAAAGGGTTATTAGACCACCCTATTGGGTGTCGGCCCAGTTAGCATTGTGTTATGTGGTTAAGTTGAGGCCGACCTAGTAAAGGTTATTGGGAAAGTCAAGTCAAGTATAAATAGAGTGCGGGAGGCACTCTATTTGATCATTCTATTCTCACACACACTCTTTGGAGAGTGGCGCACTTGTGGAGGAGGAGAAACTGCTACTAGGAGATGTCTATCTCTTATGCTTGGGTTGTATCATTGCTCTATCTATCTCTGAGGAAGTTATTGGGTTTTTTCACCTTTATGGTTTTCCCCAAGTAAACTATGTGTCTCTTGTGTGCTTGCATTATTGTGTCCATGATTGATATGCTGTAGATATGCTATACATGTTGTTCTCTCAGTTAAGATCCTAGATCAGATTGAAGTAAATTCTGAAAAACTAACAAATAGACAAAGCAGAAATGCATTGACAATGTGAGATACAAGCTCTTCATGAGATATAAAATTTATGATACCTTCAGTTCTTTCACACTAAATGTTACATCAACGGGAGCTCCCCTGTGGTGATACTCCAGTAACTCCTTTGTAGGATCAATCCAAAGTTGTGTATGCAATGCATTGTCACTGTTTTCTGAATCCCAAAAGGACACCAATATTATACTGATGCTTAAGGATAAGCAGAGGAATTATGAACATATAGCATCAAGGCAGAGTGCATAAAGCATCTCCAGTCTAACAGTGTTTTAAAAACCTATCATCAAAAGATATTAAGAATAAGTGATGAACTTCAAACCTTTAACAGGGTCTATGTAGCTTCTTAGTTCAACAGCTTTCCCTTCTGTAGTGCTTTCAGTTTTCAACTCTATTGAAGTTGGCTCAGTTGCAATAACGATTATCTCTTTAAGTGAAGACTATAAATTTCCTAGCAACCTATTTAGATCACGAGGCTTTACCACCAAATGGCTGGGAAAACTGGTCCTGTCAAGTGCCAAATGTTGAATATCAGGTTGATAATTGCAAGTAATCCAGTAAGTCTTCCTGATTCCTGCATGAAGTGGTCAATGGCAGAGAACAACAATAAGATTGCTGCAAAAATAATTTGTTTATATACATTGAAGAAAATATGCAATACATTATAGCAACTTTTAACACACCATTTACGCAGTCCAATGTCCACTGCACCTTTGTTGCCTCTGCATCTAGCAATAGTATTGATAAACGCTCCAGATTACTTGAAGGTGTCCTAAAAATAGTCAAGACAGCCTAAAATTTCCTCTTAGTTATGATTAGCTAGGTTTTATATTTGCGGCAATTGAATATATATTATTACACAGGAAACAAGAAAGAGCGTGCATACCTTCAGAAGCACACTGCATTGAGCTTGGACTGCAGAAATTCTGTATGTATCAAAAAATTGTGCTTTGAATGTTATTGCAAAAAATGTTGACCGAGAAGAATTGAGAGTCCAAAAAATAATCTGCCCAGTAAGGATCAGTAGTTAAATCAAGAAAATTAAGAGATTTCACAAGACAACATGAGAGTATAATGTACCTTTTCTTCATGTTTCCCATATCTATGAAATTGCATTTGCATATATACCGATTTTGCTTGTACATAAACTTTAAGAAAGGTCTAATAATTTTCAAGCATGTTGCATGAAGTGTTAAACACTTCATTTGGATTTAGTTTTCTTTTTTCCATTTCTTGTTGTATGTGAGTCATGAACCAATCCTGTAACTACATATAGAAAGTGACATACAAAATGCATAGATCTGCTGCTATTCCTGTCCAGAAAGTAATTCTAGTAAGGAAATAGTCTAGAAGAAGCAGAAGAAATTCCTGAGAAATTTTTCTCAGATGCTTCTTAGAATTTTCTGTACAAGAAATTATATTTCCTCTTTTATTTTCATTTTTTATCTAAATTAGATTTCCCAGATGTTTCCTGGAAATTTCTGTACAGGAAAATTCTATTTTCATTTTTTTCTCTAAATTTTGGGTGGGCTCACATGTCATAAAACCGGAAACGAAATAATAACACAAACAAATATTAAAACATTATTTTTTTGTGTAAAGGTACAACTCCATCAAATCTGTCTTTTGCACGAGCAATAATACCCTGACTAAGAATTTATCATTGTCATACAAGCATTCCATAAAATCCTGGAGAAACCATACAGGTCCATACAACAATAAGAGTCAATTACACAAAAGAAAGAGGAGTGCAATATATGATAGGTTCCTGTAGGATAAATCACTTTTTAAAGAGAGCAATAGTTTGTAAGATGATGAATGACAAATGATTATTGTGTGTACTTATACACAACTCAAGAAGTAGGGCACCATCCCTAAGAAGGGTCATGAGCCCACACAATGAGTAGATCGGCCTTAACCATAACCTAGAATTACAATAAATACACAATAATAATCCTTACAAAGTGAGCTTGTCTCTGGACAAAGGTGAGGATTGCACCATTCTCAACCCCCGCTTAAGCTGAACAAGGAGTCATGAAGAAGAACAATGAAATACCCAGCTCAATACAACAAAGAGTGGGTTCATGGATACCCAACTCAAATATTGCTGAGAGTGGGTTTAAGGATACCCCACTTGAACACTGAGAGAGGGTTCATGGATACCCAACTCAAATACAACTGAGAGTGCTCAAATACATAAGAGTAGGTTTATGGATAACCAACTTAAGTATCACTCAGAGTGAGTTTATTGATACCCAGCTTGAATATAGCTCACCCAAACACATTTGAGAGTGGGTTTATAAATACCCAACTCAAATATAGCTTAGAGTGGGTTTATAGAATAAAGTTTATGGATACCCAACTCAATAAAAGGTTAGCCTTGGCTGAAGTGAAGATTACACTCATGTATTCAACATCCCCCCTAAATTTGAGCAAGAGGACACATCACATATATAGTGTGAATATGTTTTTTGCTCGGCCTCCCCCCTCCCTCTGTGCAAAAATAAAAAAAATCTTCCTGGTAGTACTCTACAGTACCCTTTTCACATGCCTTCCTAAAAACTCCCATTACTAAGTCCAATACACCTAAAATCTCTGCATCTTGGAATTGTTTCTGACACAAATACCTTTCTCTCTCAACCACCTTGTTTCTAGCCATTAAAAAATAACCTTTTTGTCCTTCATAATAGTGCACAGTGCCATTCATCATCAAACAAACATGTTATAAATTGTATTCTATTTTTAACTGTTTCTTAAATGTAGTCTCATATGGATTGTCATCCAAAATCATAGAGAAAAGACTCATATTGATGGTGGGGCTTCTATTCAATATTTTGTGGGGTTTGTGTTAAATATTTGGGACATACAAAGTTGTCTACCTATCTCATCCATCTGGTTTCTACCATAGAATTTCATAATTCTATAGTGTGCTGCAACATTCTCATATGAAATAATGAACTTTCAGGATTTTTTATTGCCAACATAAAGCTTTTGTTCAACCTATATAGAATTGCCTCAAGAATTGTCACAGACTCACACGACAAAGAAATTTGGAAGGATTCATGCTTTTATATTCAAGTGTTGTCAATGTTTTGTTGATGTCCTAGCCTTTCCTTTCCTTGCTTATAATTGCTTGTATTTGAATTTGCAGGAAGTGATGAGAATTAAAGCACAACATCTTCATGACATCTAGTCTATTTTGAATGGTTGAGTCAAAGGTTGATTGAAATTCACTAGTGCATTTGGTGCACGATTTCTCAAGTAGGTTTGTTAATTGCAAATTAGTTATGCAGTCAAAGTAACGAGTTATTGTTTTCATATTGTTTTTTCTATTATGTGTTATTCTCTGGCTTGTTCTATGCTTAGTCTGTAAATCTATGCATTTCCCTGGCATATTGTTTTGAGTAAAAGTTTTGTATAGATGTTTGATCCATCAAAATTTTCTAGAGATACATTGTTGGGGAGTCTGACAAAACGTAGCTTCTAGTTGTGTAATGAGAGTTGCATTAATTTATCAATTTCTTCGATTGTTTGTATCATCGGTGAATTAACTCTAGATTTGGCATAATGGACTATGGATGCCTCCAATGACAAAAGAATACGTATAGTCTCAAGTGTGGAAAATTGCACAAAATATTTATCTATTTACCATGTCTTCTTTTAGGAGCCATCTAGTATGTGGAACTGGATAGTAATGGTTTGGAATGTTACTGTTGTTAGGATGAACATCGTTCGCAACAAAACCTCCTTTTGTATTAACTTTAAGTAAATGTATGTGGTATGCAGCCTAAGTGGAACAATGCTCTACTAGAAATGTCTAGCAATGATTATATTGGCATGGCTCCACACATGACTTGCATGCATTCCCTTTGTCATCATAGGCTTGGTCCAAATGATCAGTTCTTAGTCCTTTCATCAGATGAAGAGTGAATAAAGAAAGAGAGGGTAGGATTAGACTTTTGGGGCCTTAGGGTGCAGACATTAATAGTCAAGGGTTAGAAGTTTGGGTAGGATTAGAATTTAGGGGCCTTAGGGTGCAGACATTAATAGTCAAGGGTGTAGAAGTGTTAGGCCTTTGGAATCTATATTTTCCCTAATTAGGTCAAATCCAACACAACCCTAGGGTTTCTTGGTTGCTCTAATTCATCAAATTGGATTGCTAATTATTCAGAGGAATGCTAACCACGATTCCTCAATGGCCTTGAAGGGAAGAGGCTTAGGTCTTTATTTCCCTTATCTTCACTTGGAATCTCTTTTTAATCAAAATTCTGTATTATATGTTGCAAAAAATACAAAAAAAATACTTAACAAAACCTTTGTTTTGGAAATTGTCGAAATAAACAACATCTCGCCCATGAAAATATATTTGATTCCTTTTACCATTGTCGCGAATTCAAAAACCGTCCCAGAATCGACGGTTTTTACTTAACAAAACCTTTGTTTTGGAAATTGTCGAAATAAACAACATCTCGCCCATGAAAATATATTTGATTCCTTTTACCATTGTCGCGACTTCAAAAACCGTCGCTACTATTTTAGGGCTCAGATATGAGGTTTGAGGCTGATGTTGCTTGCACCCAGAAGTGATAGTAACGATGTTCATTGACTGGGAACTGCCCGAAATGGAGAATTAGGGTCCAGTAACCCAAATCGTTGTTGTTTGATTCCTCTTGAAGCCTTTCCTTCACCCAAAGCCGCTGGTTTATTGCCCAGGAATCATGTTGATTGCAGTATGAGATCAAGAATTAGTCCTATCTTCAACCCAACATACCGAGTATTGGCCCAACATTGAATATTTTGGGTTGTTTCTTGCACAGAATTGGGAATAAATGCCACTTTAATGCTCAAACTTAACCCATAACTGTTGGTTTATCACAGTCCTGCCTTCCTTCATGCCCAGAAATAATGCATTAGGGTTTTTTGCTGTTGATTTATGGCTGAGGTTTACCCAAAATATTTTCTTACTACTGCATGAAGGTAGAACAAAGCTGGAACATACCTAGATCACCTTAGACAATGCCCAACATGCTTCAAATAGTCCATATACTCCATGAACATCAATATCCCTACATCATCATCACTATGGAATCATCATCTAGGTTCTAGCATTTAGAACCAAATCATCCAATCTCCATCACATAAAATCCCCTGATGAGATTAAGATGAAGGTGGACACCCATGCAAAATGGTGACTAATAGGTCTATCGAAATATTTTATAACCATGAAGATAACTCTAACAATAAAGTTAGATGATGACCTTTATTAAGAATTATCATAATGTACTAACACTTAACACTATGTTGGGTGAAGTGTGAACCTAGTGATCCTTATTACATTAACATCATTTCCATGTTATTGTTCTCATAGATTTTGTCACCCAATATGTGATTGGATTTGATAGAATTTATCAATTTGTTTTTTTGTCAAGACTAGGAAGGATATTTGGAAGTGTATACCAGGAATTTAAAATGTGATTAAATGTCAGGTATAATTGTACATGTATTCTAGTCTTATTACAATTATTACTATTAATAAATCTTAGGCAAAAATTAGTTGTGTAAATTTCATGAATATAGATTGTTTTCAATTAACTTCTAAAATAATATTTTAACTCAAATGTCCATGCACACTAGTTTGTCCTCTCATCTTATTGGGTATGAAATGTTTGAGATGCTAGGCTTTGAAAGACATTAAGGATAACACACTATAACTAGATTATAAGTTGCATTTTGACTTTACAGAAATTCATGAAACCTTAATTTGTGAATGTCCTTTGAGGGACATCACTAGCTTATTCATGTCACTGGTGATTTGAACATTTGATTCATTAACAATATGAATCATGTTATTTGGGAATCGGTAGTGTCCACAATGTTGTAATTTTTTTTATCATGATATTCTCCATACATTCCATTTCAAGTATAAGGTAGTAAGACTACCTTTTCTCTTGTTAATCACAATATTACCTTGAATGCTTTATAAAATTGCTTTGTTTTTTTCCTTGACTATTCCTTTGATTTTGACTACTGGTTATTGTTGCTAGTTTAGGTCTCAGAGGCTACTATTGATTGCACCTAGAAGTGATAGTAATGTTGTTCATTGACTAGTAACTGCCCAGAGTGGAGAATTAGGGCACAGTAATCAAGATCATTGTTGTTTGTTGCCTCTTAACATCTTCACTTCACCCAAAACTGTTGGTTTATTGCAATTTTCCCCCAAGGTTCCGGGACGGCGGGACACGGGAGTGGGGAGACGCACATTCGGAACGCGTGGAGACCACCCCCAAATTTTAGGAAAATTCGGGCGGGACAGGGGGATGCCGGGGTCATAAAAATATAAAAAATATGAAAAATATAAATCCCAACAATAACAATTCATCCCATGCAAATTAGTAAATTACTAAATACTACATTCATCATTGTGCAATCATGCAATGTAATTTAGAATCTGATAAATTAATAATGCAAACACATTACATGATTCATCATGATTATATATGATTATCCAGAAACCTAGAAGGTTCGTTGGAGGTTCGGAGTTTCGTGCAGGATGCACAAAAGGTTCGTCGGAGTTTTGGAGTTTCGTGCGGGACGCCAAGAAGTCCCCCCCAAGTTTCATCATGGAGAAACGAGTTTTTCCACAGACCGAAATGTTTCACATGGAGTTTTGCTGAGTTTCTCCTAAAGCGAAACGTCCTGAAACGTTTCGCATGGAGTTTCATCGTCCTCAAGACGCAGGGAAATGCAGAAACGCGTCCCCAACCCTATGGGACGCGTCCCTGTGGAACACTGGTTTATTGCCTAGGAATCATGTTGCTTGCTTTATGAGATCAAGAATTAGTCCTATGTTTAACCCAACATACCCAGTATTGGCTAGGCATTGAATATTTAGGGTTGTTTATTTCCCAGAATTGGGAATAAATGCCACGTTAACGCTCAAACTTAACCCAAAACTGTTGGTTTAGCACATACTTGCCTTTCTTCATGCCCATAACTCACGCATTAAAGTTGATTGTTGTTGATTTATAGCCAAGGTTCACCCATAATATTTTCTTACTGTTGCATGAAGGTATAAAAAGATGGAACATTCCTAGATCACCTTAGACAGTGCCCAGCATGCTTCAAGAGTCCAAATATGTAGAAATTCCTTTTGTAGTGTGAGTTGACCAATGAAGAATGCCTCCAAATATGTAAATTTCCATCAAGAAGAATGAAATGCCTCAAAAAACAGCTTCTCAATGGAAGAACATATGTCAAACTATGTAGAAAGAGCTTCTAATTTTATAAATTTAAATTTTGTAATTTTATAAATCATAATACAAATGTTATGTTTTTTTTAAATATTTAAAATTGTTTTTCTCTCTCATATATATATATATATATATATAAGTTGTAAGCATATCCTTAAAAACTTTAAACAACTAAAAAGAACTCAATCTCAACATTGTTGGCCATGCTAATAAACACTCTATGCATAATTATAAACATGGTATACTTTTTTTACAACACCCTTGACTTTGTTTTCTTTTGATTGTTATAGCCACTGAATTCAAAAAATAAATTCCAAAATCTTGGGAGGGTTTCAAAATTTGTCTAAACTACTGGCTATTCATCTTCATCTTCATTTGGGGGTTTGTTTGGCCATCCAGGAAACAGTCTGTTCGCTTTCAGCAGCATTACTATTGCAAATCAAAAAGAGTTGGAATACTATTGGCCACATTAGAATAGCAGTGTGTTCTCAGGTGGAGTAAACCCAGGTCTCTGAAGAATTCTCACTCTGAGCCAGTTTCATGTTTAGAATCCATTGAATAAGATTGTAGGGACTCTAATATTCTTGATGTTTGAGTGTGGGAGTTTGAAGAGGCAAATACTAGTCACAAATATCTTTTGGAAGAGTTTTGTGTGTGTATGCTTGATGCTGAGCATGAATTTGGAGATCTGGGACATATTGAGACATTCCATAGCTCCTGGGCACATCACTCAAGATTGTTTCCATTTAGTATCCATCTAAATATCAGTCTAAGCGATTAACCTCCATCTCAGCTTCCTGTGTTAAGGATAATGACCACATTTCACTGTCATCCACCTTCACTTTCCAAGTTGTGGGACCTTCACTTTCCAAGTTGTGGGATTTTTAAGGTTTATATATCAAGCTCTCTGAATGAGAGCAACCAGCATTGATCATAGTTCATATAGCTAGGACTTTCCTTATAGTCTGGAATGGCAGAGTCTGCATAGTTTAGTCTCTTATTTCCTAGCATTTGCACTTATATTACATGAGGTATACATATATATTTTGCTACAAACATTCTAACATAACATACTGCCACTGTGTCTATCTTGATTCCTTACATATTAGCAAATTTGACAAAAAACAGAGGACAAAATATAGGCAGGTGTTAAAATTATTGCCTCATAAGGCAGCAGATTTGCAACTTAGAAGTCCCAGCCCTAATGTTGAATCTGAAACCTCCGTCAAAACCTCAGATCTGCATTCAAAAAAACCGCTCGGGTAATATTCAATAGTATAAATAGAACAAGCCAAATGGTTAGATTGTTTTAGCAAGCTACTAAGGCTAGATATAATACAAAATCAGATCTAAAAATTGCGTTTGTTCACAGCCAGTCCATCATAAATCAGTTCTGAAAATACAATTTAAAGCATGCTAAATCAGCTAAACATAGTTCATCGGTTCATTAGATCAGCGCAATAAATCAACAATATAACACCCATAAATCATATCTGAATGCAAATTTGGGACAACAAACAATCCCTTTCTGTTACACATGAAACATGATTCCATTACGACAACAATTCAACTTTCTCTTAAGCTGGAAATGCAAAACCCAAACAACAAATCAGACCCTGCCAAACTTGCAATGCAAAACAAGCAGCTTCTCTTAAGTTCATGAAACAAAACAATGAAATAACATGAAGTAGCTATTACATCCCTCACTTTACTCTTCTCCAGCTCTCCTCAAACTAGCTAATATTGTTATAGTGATGTGCTCCTCCTTAAAGGAAGAGTGAATTACAAGTACCTTAAAATCCTAACCCTAGACTAGGTCCATGTGGAGAATGGGTCCACAAGTTGAGCACTCTACATGTGCCAAGTAGGTAGGCACATCCCCACAAATGCTAACTCACCCAATCCACATATATTTGTACAACACTGCACCCACAAGTGCAAATTCATCCAAATTCATCCACTCCACATATTTTTATGCAAAAAGTCCCTGCCCTCCTACTCCAAATAACTCCCAAGGACCAAAAATAGCTAGAAGCATCTCCTTTCAGCATTGCACCCTTATGTATGAATTCCCTCCCATACATGTGCACCCCCTCTCTAGCAAGATCTTGCTCACAGTGAATTCTCAACAAATTGAAAAAGAATGAAGAACTTCAGTTAAGCACTCATCTAGTTGATGATGAAATAAAAACAAGTTCGAAGCAACAAGGCAAAAAACTAACACTCCCTCGTTGCTAAGAACATCCTCTCCATCAAACCAGATACTCTCTTAGCATTTCGAACTTCACCTTTGCTAAGAACATTCTCTCCATCAAATTAGATACTCTCTTAGCATTTCAAACTTCCCCTTTTCTAGCGGCTTTGTCACATTGTTGACCACTTGTGAATATGAAGGAATGTAAATTAGGATCACTGCTTCCTTCTGTATTTTGAAATCTCTTCAGAATCTTCTAGGTGTATTTATCTTGTTCAAGGAAGACTTCATCAACTTCCTGTCATTGTCCAATGTCCTTCATGTCAAACTCACGAGAAAATTTCTTCTCACACCACAATATTAGCTTTTTAGAACTCCCTCCTATGATAAACTCATCTACATAGATAACTAATACAGGTGGATCGGATCTTTCAAAACACCAAAGATTAAAATCTGCAGAACTCTTAGAAAACCCCAACCTAAGTTTCATCTCGCTTCCCAAGGTCATTCAGGGACACCAAGTGAATTTCAAGCGGGGGCATAAAACCAAACTAGGCAACAAAATTGAGTTTCGTTGCCTCCTGCAAGTGAGTTTGGGAAAGGAAGAGATGACTGCGATGCCCACACACACACTCACTCGACACATTTTTAAAAATATTAACATATCGTGCAGAAATTGCATTGCACGTCACTTAACAAAACCCTAGTTTAGAAAACCATCAAAATAGACAACTTTTGGTCCACGAAGCCACTAGACAGCGGTGTCCCTAGCGGTACTTCGGTGTCTCGAATTCAATGAAGTTGATGGTTTGTCCATTGGAGCCGAGGTTTTCGATTTATTGCGAATTTCATCTCGCTTCCCAAGGCCATTCAAGGACACTAGGAAAATTTCAACCAGGGGCATAAAAACCAAATTGAGCAACGAAATTGACTTTCGTTTCCTCCTGCAAGTGTGTTTGGGCAAGAACGAGATGACTGCGATGCCCATACACTCACTCGGCACATTTTTAAAAATATTAGCATATTGTGCATAAATTACATTGCACGTCACTTAGCAAAACCATCAAAATAGACAACGTTTGGTCCATGAAGCCACCGAACAAGGGTTTTCATAGTGGTATTCATATGTCACTAATCCATCAAAACTGACGGTTTGTCCACCAGAGTCACGGTTTTTGAGTTACATCGAGTTTCATCTCGCTTCCCAAGGCTATTCAGGGACACCATGCAAATTTCAATCGGGGGCATAAAAACCAAACCAAGCAGTGGAATTGAGTTTCGTTGCCTCCTACAAGTGTGTTTGGGCAAGGAAGAGATGACCACGATTCCCACACAGTCGCTCCCCACAATTTTCAAAATCTTATCCTATGGTACAGAAATTGCATTGCATATCACTACACAAAACCCTAGTTATACTTGGATGTCATGAATCCAACATAATCGACAGTTTGTCCATCGAAGCCATGGTTTCCGAGTTATTGCGGGTTTCATCTTGCTTCCCATTGCCATTAAGAGAAACCAGAAAAATTTCAACTGGTAGCATAAAAAACAAATCGAGCAATGGAATTGAGTTATGTTATATCTTGCATGTTTATTTGGGAAATGGCGAGAGGACCATGATGCCCACGCACTGACTTGGCACATTTAGAACATCTTATCCCATCATGCAAAAATTGCACTGCACGTCTCTAATCAAAACCCTAGTGTAGAAAACCATCAAAATAAATTATGTTTGGTCCATGAAGTCGCCGGACAGGGTTGTCCCTATAGGTGTTCGGATGTCAAGAATCCATCGAAACTGACGATTTTCCCATCTAAGCCTCATTTTTCGATTTATTGCAAATTTCAACTCTCTTCCCAAGGTCATTCAAGGATACTAGGCAAAAATTCAACTGGGGGCATAAAAACCAAGCCAAGTAACGAAATTGAGTTCCTTGCCTCCTGTAGGTACTTGGATAACATGAATCCAACAAATCTTTATAAGCTTTGCGATTATTATACCAATGATATGATTAATATGTTAAAAACTATATTTATGATAATATTATTTTAGCCATGTTTATGAGGGGATATTATCAAGCATGTTATATTAAATTTACTTTTAGATTAAAAATGTAAACAATTCATGAACTTGATTGAGAGATGAAAACCATGGTTAATATGCTCTTAAAGATATAGATTGAATAACATGTTATATATAGAGATTTAATGATATAACAACATTAGACAAAAAAATAGTTCGAAGCAAATACTATATGTGATATCATATTTCTCTCCATTTTATATATAATCACTGGGATGTCTATTTTTCCTTGCCTCTATGTCTTGTTGTGATATGAAAATTTATGGTGTACATGTTTGTGTATGTGTGTGTGTGTGTGTGCACGGTTGTGGATACACTTTATATGCGTGGTTACTATTTGTTGATGAGGTGATGTTTATAATCATGGTTGGAAAAATCGTGAGAATGCATAAATTATCACATTAATATTTGCAATATAACACAAAATATGCATTATGTAATGAAATTAATACTAATATTTTAAATTGATTATTTTTTGTTGTTCGCAGAAAAATGGTGAAGATGACTCCTTAGATGATCTAGATTATGTTGTCACAAATGTACCAGAGAAATATATTGTTGATAATGATGCAAATGGATCAAAGGAAAATGATGTTGGGATAGATGAGAATGAGGATGAGGATGACGGTGATAATGGTTGTGATGATGATGATGATGGTAGCCATTGATGCTACTATTGAGATTATGGATGTTTATTGCTTTCTCGATGCTACTAGACATATATTCTTATTTTTGTGATGATCCACGTTCTTATTAAATTCTGGGTCATTTTGATTTGTATGGTGGATTTATGTTGACATATAAACTTTGATTACCCTTGATCATTTTGACATTTCTAAATATGGATATTAAAAAAGATATTTCTTGTGATATTGGTATTTTCACTATATATATCGTTCACTTGTTCTTTTAACCTTAATATATATCGTTCACTTGTTCTTTTAACCTTAATATATATCGTTCACTTGTTCTTTTAACCTTAATATGATGATCTGTATGATAGGTCATTGATGTGATGATGTTTTATAATTTCACTTCTTTTGATGAAAGATAATGGTGATGTTATCGTTATTATGTTGTAAATTTATCTATATTGGAAATTGTCGATGATCTTTTCATGTAAAATTGATATATATATGATGTTACTACTTTGGATAAATGTTGTTTGTTTGTGTTAAATTTTCTTCATAAATGCTATGCAATTAATTTCAATAATGGTATCTACAATTAATTTGAATGTTTCATTATGTTATTTCAGAACTATGAGGTAAATGATATATGAGAACTATTGAAATTAATGAAATAATTATAATAATTTGATATAATAAATATATTAGCACACAATTGTATATAGTTGTAAGTGTTAAATATCAAGCCTAATGTGGTTCTAATAAGGAAGCAAAATAGGAAGCAAAGCTAGGAGCTAAAATGAAAGCCCACTATGTCATAGATCTAGAAGTAACATTGGATGCAATACCTAGCGCTAAGTTGGAAGTCAATTCTGATGCTATTTGGATGCCAAAGTAGAAGCCAAACCAGAAGCTAAACTAATGGCCAAAAAAGAAGAAAAATTAGATGCTTAATGGGAAGCTAAATGCATTGTTCATGAGGAAGCAAAACAAGAAGAAATTCAAGGAGCTAAACGGGAAGCAAAATGTGGCGCTAGTGTGGGAGTAAAAATGGATGCTAAATTGGATGCTAAAGTGGCAGCAAAACATGGTGCTAATGTTGACATCAATAGAGATGCAAAACTAGGCGTTAAAAAGGATGCAACACTTGTCGCTAATGAGGAAGCCAAACATGACGCTGATATGGTAGCAAAATAAGATGTTACTTAGGATGCAAAACATGGCGCTACATAGGAAGCAAAATATGGTGCAACAATAAAATAAAAAATTGGCACTATTTTGGTAGCAAAACACGATGCAAAAAAGGAAGCAAAAATTGGTGCATATTGGAAGTAAAACGTGGTGCAAAATGGGATGCTAAAGTGGTAGCACATATGGATGCAATGTTGGATGCTAATTTGGATGCAAATATGGTGCAAATGTAGATGCAAACATAAATGCTAACATGCCGCGTTTAATGATGCAAATAGGGCGCTAATGGGGGCGTCATTTAGGAAATAAAAGAGGACGATCTCTAGGAAGCAAAATAGGATGTTATTTAGGAAGCAAACCTCGACATCGTTTAGGAAGCAAAATTGGACGCTATTCTGGAAGCTAAAAAATGAGCGCTATTTTAGACATTAGAAAGGATGCTATATAGGAAGCAAAAAAAGATGCTATTTTAGACTCTTTAAGTTTTGTCCATGACGCGTCCCATTTAGCGTCTACTTCGACCACTCAATGATAACAAAATTCACACTAAAAATGGACGCTAAATGGGACTCTAATTCCAAGATTTGTTGTAGTGAATGAAGGGTTGTTTGCTTGGTTGAATATCAGTTTTAGTTACATGCAATGTCATATCAAAGTGCCAGTGCTATGTAGGGAATTGGGATGGTACCATGGTTGCATGCAACTCACAATGCAATGATGCACGTCTATTTTTGGTCATTTCTATTCTTAGCACATTCTATTTTTAGACATTGATATTTTTAGAAAGTAGCAACAGCTGTAAGTATTTTTAAATTTGGACCTACATCTTATCCATTGTCTTCTCCATAACACGTTTTCTGAGAATTATCTTTCTTATTATCCATCTAGAGGAGAGCTCGACTTGAGATGTATTTATGGAAAATAATGTTATTTTCTTATCAATGCATGGTAAGTGCTCCGCTTAGAAGATATTTTTGGGAAAAGAATCGTATCCAGCTTGTTTTTATGAATCTTACCCCATTTATTTTGAGCTAGAAGTGCTCCTCGTATGAAAAATAAGATAATAAGATAAAATAGTATAAATATTATTTTATTAATGTCCTACAAAATTAAAACCTGACGAGCAAGCAAGATTTGCTCTTTAGTCCGAGGCATGGGTCCATCAGGGGAAGATACAACAAGAATACCTACATCCATTTGAGCTGCTCCTATGATCATATTCTGATATACAAAAACATTTAGTAAATGAAATTAGATAAAGAAAATCAGAAGCTTTCAAGATCGAGAAAAAGTTATTTTATATCCAAACTTAGAGGAGGATTTCTTGCCTAACCAAAATTATGAAATGAATTGTGTAGTTTCAGTATATTAGCAAGCAAGCAACTTGAAAAAATCCAAACGAATCCTTCAAAGCTACCAACAATGAGTTTGGAGGAATGCTGGATTGAATTTGAAGGTTGAAATCACATTAAGAAACAATTCTGGGCATGGATATGGACATGAAGAGCAGACCTGGGCACTCCAACAGCCTCAATCCTTCATTCTGGGCACAAATAAGGGTTGTTTTAATCTCCCAATCAGTAGCTTACAATAGTATTATGAATTATGAGTGCTTTCTCTCCACAAAAATGGTGTAAACAGAACTAAAAAAGTAGATTTGAGTTAATTTCAGACCCTAGAAACCAAGTCTGGGTGCGATTTAAATCATTCTAGGCAGCTTTATGAGCACTTTTCATGATGAAATATCATCTCCTCCAAGTTGGAGTAATTATGGGCACATATTTAACCCCAAACATCGGTCCTTTTTGAAGTTCTGGGCATAAATAACAACGAACATCCCTAAAACCATGAATTCTGGATAAGTAGCAACAATTCTGGGCATGGACACAACCTTAACATCCACTCCTGCACCACACAGAGTTCATTTTAGACCCAGCTTTGAAGACAACCTTAACATCCCCTTGTATTTAATTAATTTTTCCACAAAATTACTACCAACACAATAGTATCATGTTTGATCTACGAAAAAATGTTTCTTTAGATCTTAATGCAAGTTTTGCCCTCGGAAACAACTAATTTGCTTTATTTCTGCAATTTCGTGTGATGGCATGAATATGGATGTGATTGCATACAGATTGAGCATGGTACAAAAAAAAGCAAGAACTTTCTATCCAAGTGAATATAAAGTAAACAAATGCTCATCAACAATGTATACATTTAGATTTCATTGTAATTTTAAAATCAGTTCTTAAACATATTTAGGAGAAAATACATACCTCAAAGTCAACAAAAGCAACATGCATTCCACCTTTAGTTTGCATCTTCAGCATTTTGAAACCCCTAAACCTATTTAAGTGGAAGCCCCAAATAGAATCAAACAAATTTATTTGAAAAAAATCACAAAACACAAGGTAATGCACAATCATTATGGGCCATAATCCTAATCCATACTGCAATTCTGCTCCCATTCTTGAGTATGAGGATTATGATGCACTTTCAAATTTCTTACAATTACCTTGAAAGCACTTCAGGATATGAAACATACACTACAATTTGTCTGTCCTTTATGCACTTCGGGCTATGAAACATTGTTTGTAAGTGATTGGTCTCCCAGACCTGATCCCATAATAACTTTTAAATCAAACCTTTTGGACCTACAAGTATCTCCGACATTCTATGCACGCTAGACAATTTGACATTTTGTAAGGGATCAATCTCCTCAAGAATTGTCCTCATGATCACCAGTAAATCTAACCATTTGGAACTACAAGCAAGTTTGTATTGTACCACCTTTCAAATGGATTTTAAAATCCTTTGTTCCACTTACATTATATATTAGCAGTACAACCAGGCATTCTCCTATGTAACTGATCTCTAAAATGTTATGAAGTTCTACCATATTCCTTTCCTTGAGTATTTAATAATATTAGAAGGTCCTTTGAAGTATTTTACTACATCTTTAAAAGGATAGTGAAATATCCATCTTTGTTACATGCTTTTTCTGAGCCATTAGTTAAAGTAGGGAATTTTGAGTATTATGGATTCCGATGCCTTTGATCATATCATTGGTTTACAATGTTAAATATCTTACTTGCGTTGCAAAGCATTTTGAAGAATTCTCTAGGTTTATATCTTCAAGTCACTCTTCCAAGGGACATTTTTTTAAGAATTCTTAGTTTCTTTATGTTTGTCTTAGTGTGATATTGTATGCATTTTGTTGCACTTTTTTCACAACTTCAATTTCTATGAGCATGAAAGTATTTTCATGGATGATATCTAACACAAAGTTTTAACTTAAAAACAATTTATAGGTGCAGAAAGTCAAAGCTAGATATTAATGTTCTAACATGAAATGGTTTTTGTTCATGAGCAGGTTTGTCAGTCACTGAATTTGCAAACTTCTGTAAACCTTTTGTGGCACATGTTTGTTGTTGTACTTTGCTCTGCAGTGTTGGTCGTTCAGCTAGGCTTTTCGAAATGGCAAGTCATCATGTATTTACTCCCTTTCTTTAAAGATAGAGATAGTTAAGATTTAAAATATAGAGAGTGTTGAAGGCTAAAGATGTGGCATAAATCTTTAAAAGTATATTTTTGATAGAGTTTGAACATGCTTACAAATGTCCATACATTGATGCTTTGTAGGTGAGAGAAATCAATATGTGGTTTAAGAAGAATTAATGTAGGTTTGTTTCATCATCACGTAGAAACTTTTATGTTTCTTCCAAAAATGATCAAAAGTATGGGATCATGTGAATTGCTCTGCCTTTCCAAATTTATAATTTATAAAATTAGTTGTTACACCAAATTTTCTGCTTTGCTACTCCTTAAATGAATTTAGATTAGTTTTCTTTTTCTAGAAGCAGATTATTGTAGGTGACATCTATTGTGTTTTTTGTGGCATCTATGCTTAATGCTACTAGAGTTGGATTAGTATCTTCTACAAAGGTCTCCAGTTTTAGAGAAATGCTGTAGAACTAGAAACACATTGTGGGCCCTTACTCAAATTATCTTAGTGCCAAATGGGAAAGAGAGATTGCTTAGTCATATGAAATTATGAATTAGAGCTACCATGAGAAAGAAAAACAAGAGGTGAATTTGAAACGGGTTACTTTCCCATGAGGTAGTCACATCTAACTTAAAGGAAAATGCCATTCCCTAGGCATTAAGGTGTTGATGCATGAGATATTTCCATGTATGGCTTGTGTATAGGGTATCAATCTGATATGGGAGAAGGACATAACAATCCGTTTCTATGGGATGAGCATGTAATAGGGTATCGATCACAAAGAGGTTTCTCTTCAAAGAAAGTTGTAGCAAGGTTTGAGATACATGTTTCAAGTCAAGGTTGCAAACCTGAAAGTTATTTGGTGTCTCATGATATCTCAACTGAAGCACAAAAGCAAGAGGGACCCATTTCCAGTCTACAAATTTTCTACCATATTCTCGTGGATTATGTAGCAACTTACATGGAGTCCACCTTCTCAGCGGACTCAAATGTCACAATTTTTAAACCACTAAATTTTTTTGATTGTAGGATCAAGCTACAAACGAACTTTTTATTGCATCTATTATATTTCTTCTACCCTTCCTCATACATCTACAAGCAGCAGTTTCATTCCATCATGATGATGTTGACTTGGTTTCATTAGAAGTTGTCCTAAGGCTTAATCAATTTCTACTAGTTGGTTAATCTATGATGTATGGAAGGGAAATAAACTCACATCGAGCATTTATTTTCATTAGTTCAATAATTCATTGATTAGTGATCAATATTACTTAATATTTAGTAATTACAAGCTTGACTAGAGATTTCAGATTACCAATTAATCTCTTGTGGGATTTCAGATTCTATTCTTGTGATATTTCATTGTTTCAGATTTATCATTTCCCACAAGGTTGTATATGTATGAGTTCCAGTTAAATTTTAAAGTATTAAGTTCTAGTGAGAACCTAGAACTGAGAATTGTTGTAACTTTTGGACAACCTTTGTTTGACCCATAATTCTTTTGGACCTCCTTTGTCTATATCAACAGCCCTGAGAAACCCATAATATCCTTGGTTATCGAAAGAACCTTCAACTCAAAGTGTATGTGTGCATTTTAAACATAATCATCACTCATTCTTGGTGAAGTAAACACAAATAACATGGCTGCATAGGATACGCATGAACTTTACTTCACTCACGCTTGGTGAACTCAGAACTGTAATAGGATTAACATGAATTCCAAAATTGCTCATCTCCATAATTATTAAAGGGTCCTAGCTCAATGGTAGAGCGGCTTCCTTACAAGCAGGAGGTTGGTGGTTCGATTCCTCCGTCCCCTATTGATATTGCAATATTGGTTTTTTTAATAAAATATATTTTATTATGATTTATTATGGCTATTGAGGGGGTTTCAAACCGTCTTTGTATGTTTCTACAAGGGGGGTTCTAAGCCACTTTCATATGTCACTACGAGGGGGGTTTCAAGCCACCTTCATATGTCACTACGAGCGGGGTTCGCAATTTCCCTTGTATGTTACAATGAGGGGGGTTTATAACCACCCTTGTAGGTACCTATGAGGGGGGTTTCAAATCGCCTCTGTAGGCCTCTACGAGGGGGGTTCCAAACCACCCCTATAGGCATCTACGAGGGGGGTTACAACCTGCCCCTATAGGAATCTACGAGGGGGGTTGCAAACCGCCCCTATAGGCCTCTCCAAGGGGGGTTTTAAACTGCCTCTATAGGCTTCTACGAGGGGAGTTCAAAACCGCCCCTATAAGCCTCTACGAGGGGGGTTTTAACCTTCCCCTATAGGCCTCTACAAGGGGGGTTCCAAACCGCCCCTATAGGACTATACGAGAGAAGTTCACAACTGCCCCTATAGGCCTCTACAAGGGGTGTTTGAAACCACTCCTATAGTCCTCTACGAGGGTGGTTTTAAACCGCCCCTGTAGGTTTGTATGAGGGGGCTTATGAGGGGGGTTCACAACCTCCCTTGTAGATATCTATGAAGGGGGTTCAAAATTGCCCCCATAGGTCTCTATGAAGGGGTATACGAGGGGGGTTTAAAACTACCTCCGTATACCTCTATGAGGGGTGTTTAAAACAACCTCCGTAGACCTCTATGAGGGGGGTTTAAAACCGTCTCCGTAGACCTCTACGAGGGGGGTCACAAACCGCCCCCAAAATTCACTTTTGGGGGCGGTTCCAATCTCATCAAAAACCGCCCTTAAAGGGAAATTTTTTTAACATCGATTCCTTTAGGGGGGGTTTTGCCAAAACCTCCCCCAAAGCCAAACCCCCCCCCCCCGTAGGTCACTTTTGGGGGTGGAAGACAACCCCCCCTAAAGGCCAAAAATGTAGTAGTGCAAGCACAAGACCCCATAATAGAGCTAATGAATTTCAAAATGCAGCAAGGCCTACCACACCTAAATTTCATGATTCCAGAGCAAATATTAATACTCCAATTGATGTGCAAGAACTTCTAATCGAATGGAAAAATTTGAGTGAAGATTGTAGAAACATCCTACCATTTGTTCAATACCTCATTGTCTCAAACAAGCTCACGATGAAGGAAGGTAATAAGAATCCATTTCAAAATAGAGATTCCAAACATATTGATCTTAAGGAAACCAAGGGGAAAGATGAATCAACTTGCTTGAAGGAGCAAAACAAGGAGACCCATGAACCACCTGGTTCTGAAATAGGTGAAGTAGAAGAAGCAGTACATGAAGAGGATCGAAAGTCACTCCCAAGTGTCTCTGAAAAAGATGAAGAGACATCACATGAGCATGAAGAAGGTTCTATTGAAAGTATTGAAGATCATTTCGAGACACATTCTACCTTGGAAAGGAAATAAAGAGTAATGTGCAACATCAAAGGTAATTTCATATCTTCGCCTTTTGATAGAAATAATTTGGTTGAGTTTAATGAATTGTTACATGATGCATACTTGAATAATTGTAATGTCCCCCATTTTGACCCTTGTAATATTTGGGCTATAATGTAAATAATGTATGCATATTATGTATGATTCCTAGTGTGGAGCTCAAGGCCAAGGCCCCGCTAGTGAACACTCGATCTAGAAGAGGCAAGTATTTGAAATTATGCTACCCATGTGCTAGTGAACCATGGGAATTGTAAATATGCATTTTAATATAAAAGCCCACAACTAGCTATGCAATGCAACAAGAGATGGGGGCATGATGTTATAAGGAAATTGGGAGGGAAACATTCAAACCCTTGGAGCCAATCAAGCCAAGCCAAGTGTCAATGAGAGAACCAATCAAACCCTCAACTACCCATGTTGACTTTTGTACCCAATCATTGATTACTCCAAGAGTGGGTTGAGGTAGTTAATGCCTTGGGGAATGGGAGGTATGGATGTCCAGATTCGGGTATGGGCAAGCCACCCTGCATGAAAATTCGTGTTTGGCTTCTTGGGCAAGAAAAGAACCATGAATTGCTCCCCAAGCCATTACCCATCAACCCACTTTGCCCTCTCATGAGTTTGGAGCTACCTGGGCATTCTCCTCACTGGTTTTACTATGTTTACCTTCATTTTTCCTAACTCGGAAGGGCGTTTTTGTGTGTCTAACAGTGGAGAAAAGAGTAAAACGATTTTGGGGGTTTTAGAGGTCATTTTGGCCCACTGTATGCTCATACATCTATGGGGTAAATCGGTTTTCTTCCCTGGCGTTGGATTCCTCTTCCCACAATCCGTTTTTGGTGTGCCTACGTTTTGGGAAAACCCCTGTACATCTAGTTCCTAAGTTCCACTGTTGAAAGTGTGTTCCAGAGCCCATATCTGAGTTTGGTGTGCAAGAGAATGTTTGGGTTGAGTTGGTTATCCATTTTTTTGGGATGAGCTGAGCTTGAGGGTTCCCTTTTTCTTGTGAATATCATGCCCAGCTCGGGGGTGGTCTTTGAGTGCTAAAAGAACACAGGCTGAGTAGAGACCTATGGCTGGGAGGAACATTGCAACGACATATCTAGTTGTTTTGGACAACATTGCATCAAGATGAGTATTTTATTTCGTATTTACTTCTACAAATGTGTTAATTTGTTGACTGTGTTAAATTGAATAACAGTCATGTAATATGTGTGTGGATGAGTTCATTTCCGCTGTGCATGTTTGTTTGATTTCCATCTATACATATTTGTTTTTTTTTTTACTATATACATTTATGAATATGGTTGAGTTAATGAAAATCTCCATAGAATGGCATTAGATTCCCTTCCTAGCATTGGGTCCAAGGGTGGGGACATTACAAGAATGATGAGGATATTCATAAACTCAAAATTCAAAATGAACAACTTCTTGAAAGGTTGCAATATACTTGTTCTTCCTCCTATGTTTCAAATTTTTAGATAGTGGATCGCATGGAGGATTCCCATGACATGGCAGATCATGAGAAACATGGAAATTTGCATTTGCTTGATGTGTTTGAAGAGGAGATTGATGAGATACAAGCACTTGATCTGGTGGGAGAGGAATTTGAGTTTCCTCTTGGAAATGGTGACACAATTTTTGAAGGAGTGTATGATCCCACTACTTTGGAACCAACCGATGAGGAAAGTTTTGCACTTTTGAGGGAGGTGCATGATCCTACCCTTATGAATAATTCACATGAGGACACTTCTGCACTTTCTGATCATTTGGGTGAGTTGGTTCATTCTCCTGCATCCTACACTTCCATATTTTTCAACATTCATCCTAATGAAGTATGGGTGAAAGGTTTATTTTTGATGGTGCCACATGAGGAGTGTGAAAATCCTACCTCTCCTTTTGATGATGACATGACTAGAGCACCTCATTATTTACATTTGCAGCAGCATCATTTTTTACCTTATGATGATACATATCTTCATGGATGCACTTATGATGTTCACTTGAGTCACTTGAAGACTCTTGATTTTCCTTGCTCCTTGCTTAGTTCAATTGATGTTGGAGGAAATTCATTAAGTATTTGGGTAAAAAGACATATGATTGGAGCAACTGTTTATTGGAAACAACATCCTTTACTATTTCTTGATGATACACATGTTCATGCATGCACAAATTCTACTTATGTGAGCCCCTTGAAGGCTTATTGTTTTCCTTGCTCCCTACTTGGTTCATATTTTAGTGGAGGTTCTTCATTCACTTCTTGGATGAAAGAACACATGGCTGATTATTTTAATGCATCTTACATCCTTTTGGAGCAACATTATAGGACATGGGATCCTCACCTATGTCATTGGATCAGATTTGATTGGTCACTTGTATGCACTTGGAAAATGGTGGTCTACTCACTTGGAGGTATAAGCAATTTCATGATTCTTTGTTGAGGCACCTCCTTGATGTACATTTTTGTTATGCTGTTATGTACTTTAATGATATATATTTTGTATTCATGAAGTTTGGAAGTATGCATACAAAAAAATGGGATCCAGGAACTCTCTTTCCTAATGGTATGGGTTGGAGAGCACTCTTAATTGTTGGAGTGCAATACAAGCAATGGGATCCTGGGATAATTTTTAGTCCCATTGATTTCAAAGTAGTATGGGAGATGGATTCCCCACTTAATAAAGTCATTTTAATCAGAGTAGTGCAGCATCAATGTCACGTCGCCTTTCATCAATCCAATGCAAGGGAGGGAACACGATGGTAACATGAGGTGTCTAATTCTTCCCCAAAGCCATAATGGTAAAAGTTTTGCCATTTAAATAAGATGTACAATTAAATTACACAGTGAAATTAAAATGCATAATTACACACACACAATAGACATACATCAGCATATTTATCTCAAGCAAAGGATGCATCAATAGGAAAAGAATCCATCCCATTCTAATGCTATGCACAAACTTTGTACCAATTCCATTTCTCATGAATAACTACCATTCCGAATTAACCCATTACAGAACACAAAATGCATATAATTAATAACACGGATAACACTTATCTTGAAGATGAAGTTGTCCAAACAACTGGCTATGTGAGAGCAACGTTCCACCCAACCATAGATCTCTGTCTAGCTTGTATTCTTTTAGCTGAGAGATCACCTCCGAGCTGGGTTGTGTATCCACTAAGGATGAACTAGCTGGGCTCACTCACAGCCATGGTTTCACTCAACAACTATGATAAGCCAACACACAGTTGGGTTTCTCAAGCATATGAAAGACAAAGGAGGGAAATGCTAAGCCAGTGAGCTCAACCACAGAGCTACAGGCATCTCAAATGAATTCAACAGTCAAGGCACCCACATTACCTACCACACCCAACACAAGGAAGGTCCCCTTCTCTGCTGCACAGTCCCTTAGGCGTCCCTTCCCTCCAGTGCTCTTTAGGGTGGGAATAGAAAGGTCCAGCTGCTAATCCTTGAGATTCTATCCTTCACTGGGTTTATCAAGCAAACCCAACCTCTGCTCAGTCATTCACAATTGGATTTCTCACAATTCTATTCATCAAATAACTCAATCTGGTCACTGGTTTTCTGGGCTATAAAAACTGGGTTTTCCAATGCATTTCGGGGTATCTAATCCTCTCAAATTCGCCCCAAGGTTCATATCTATGGATCCCCCATTGGATTTTACTGTTAAATACCAAATCTGGGCGTTTTTGGCTCTTCAAAACGTGGGTTCTTTCAAAGTTGCGATTTCTAGTTTTTCTCCCTGCTGGCAATTCGTTTTTGGCTGGAAAATGATGCTGGGTCCTTCCACCCTGGAATTTGAATGAGGAAGAAGCAACTCCCATGAGGTAGAGTGACTTGTGGTACAAGAAAACATAGCCCATACCTGCAAATACGAATTTCTGGGCTGCCCATGCTCCATTGAAGCCATGGACTGCCATCTTCAACAACTTCCTTACAACATAAATAAATGTCATCAAGGAAGGTCAAATGGGTTCTCACAATGACATTTGGTAGCTTATGGCTCAATCCCACAATCCCCTCACCAATCCCTAGTGGATACACATGGCCCCTTCTCATCCGTTGCTTCCATAGCCAGTTTTGGTATTTTATTGAAATATTAACATTTACATCAATTTACAATGTTCCATGGCTTAATAGCACATGGGTATCAAAATATCAAATACTTGCTTGTTTTAAATAAAATCCGAACATACACTAGCAGGGCCTTGGCCTTGAGCTCCATGCTAGGGAAACATACAACACATGTATACAATATTCACATTAAGAACCAATATTTCATAAGGGTCAAAATTGGGGTTTTACAATCAAGCATGGTGGTTCCTCTCTAAAATCTTCATGGAATCTCGAAGACTCAAAGTTGGGCAACTCGGTGGCAACTTCAAAGAATTATACAGTGGTATCAGAAAGGGTTTCCAAAATATGAAAGAGGTAAAGAGTAATTGTGCCAACTTGGTTTTGATGGATTTAATTAAAATTTTGGTGTTTAGTGGTGATGTTACAGGGGATATCAAAATGAAAAAGAAAATACACATCTCCTTGCTTTTGGAAACACACATTTGTAGTGCATGGGTGGCTCTACTCAAGGTTTCAGAAGAGAAGTTTTGGGAAGCAAAATTTTGGAAAGAAATCAGGTTCTTCCACATACATGTGTTGAAAGTGCTTGAGGACAAGCAATATTGGGAAGGGAGGATTTGTCATGTCCCAAAAATTTTGCATTGGGTCACAATGGCCTAAGCTCCTTTGCCATACTCATGAGAGTTTGTCAAATTGATGCTAAGGGTCAAATAAATGCCAAGAATGAAGTCCAAGTTAGTAATAATGTGAAATTAGATCCAAATTGACAAGGTGGGTCACATTAAGAGAAATTCCCAATTTAAAGTTGTAATATACCCATCCAAATGAATTTCCATGAAGGAAAAATATTAGTTCCCTAGGTTGGGGGTGGAATCTTTGGGATTTGAAATAAGGGGGATAATAAATGATGTTTGAACATTAGAATGGCATAAATATTTAATAAAGGATATAAATAAGTAAATACAAGGAAAAATCAAAGTGGAAATTCATGAAGACACGTGGAGGATGTGGGACCCACACAAGCTAGATTTTTTATGCCACATGGCATCCTTCTCTTGTCATTTCAAATCCATAAACCTTAATTGGAGTGGAAGAGTAACTCCCATGGAAGAGGAAGAGGCATTTTGGAGCTAGTGAGACACTTGGACTAGATTCCCTACCTCTATGACAACAATGATGAAGATTCTATGACAACTATGACACAAATCAGACCCGAAGGTTGACATCTGACATCTATGACATGTCAGGGATAAAAATATCCTCCAAGAGGTCTCTCAAGTGATATATGGCAGCCAAAGAGACACCAATTCAAATTTGGAGAAGGAGAGGGCTAGAATTGAAAGGACAAGTGTCATACTTGGGAATCTCTTCCTAACTTGAGTTGGCATGAAGCTCTTGGGAGGAATTCGACCTATGGAGGACCTTAGAAGTTTATAAAAGACAATAAAAAAGAAGGATGGTAGCTTTTTATCATTTTAGAATTTGCATTTTGCATTTGGGAGATGAGAGCTAGTGGAGTGCTACTCTACTTGCCTTAGCACCAATTTCGAGGGTGAAAGATTCCCATCCTAGTTGGTAATTGGAAAGGCCATTTAGACCTTTCATTTGGAGCTTTAATGGAGTCTTTATTTCCAGGTGTAATCTATAGGGCATCTGATGGTTTCTTCTAGTGCAGCTCACTCCTTCAACCATTTCCAGTTTTCATTGCATACTCTTGATCCTTGAGGAGAGGCACTTTTGGTGAGATATTGTACTCTTTGGGGGAGATTGTAAAGCCCCATTTATTTTGTAATGAGATGCATATAATATTTTCTTCACACTCAGAAATGTACCAGGTCGAAAATCCAATTGGAATGATGTAAATTTTATTTTTAATGAACAAATGGTGCCATTTCCCCACTATCTTGATGTATAGCAATAAAATATTGATGAATTCGAATGGAAGAGCATTTATCTGATGTATTTATGATTAATAGAATGTCACTAATGAGATTCATAATTTTCATGTTTAGTACTTAATCATTTGGAGTCATCTTGCTCAGTTTTATACCATTTGAAGAAGATTTAATGCCATTTCCCCCAAGGTCGAAACTAATGATTTTGTAGCTGTTGGGAGAGGGTTATAACAGACTTCACAAACTGAATAATGATTCACATGAGACCTTAATATTTCCCCTTAGACATCCTCTGCATCTGTTCAGAAATTCGAGTGGGTTTGGAAGCTTTTGGAGAGCCATATTCAGCATTCACCCTAGGGGGATTTGAACCCCAAATTGCTAGTAAGAACTCCTATCTAGGACAAAATCTTAAAGGGGTTTGCAGAAGTCTTTTGATGGTCATAAATCATCCATGAACATCATAATCAAGTCCTAGTATCATTCATACACCGTCTCTGAATATTTGGGAGAATTTGGAGCAATTTGGAGACCTAGACCTCAAAACTAGTCAAAGGTCAAACTAGGGGAAAAAGTTGAAAATTTCACTATTTTAATAAATTTCAAAAAAGAGACATTACAGAGCCTTCCTAGACCAGGAACCAGATTCAATGAATCCATGCCACTCTTGGCGACCATCATGGAAGCTATCAAGTAGTTGGCTAGGCATATCAACATTTTGGCTTAGGAAACCATAGGAAAAGTGTTTGGGCCCAACCTAGCGGAGGGACAACCCCTAGACCGACACCAGATGCCTATCCCTTATGTGGTAACAATCTCCGACAATGCCTAGCCTTTGGGATGGAATCCTCCTTTGTTTTGCGACTTCTTTGTTTTACTATTTTAGTTTGTTTTTTTGTTGTAGAAGCATTTAGGAGTTAGTGGTTTATCATCCCAAGATATGTTTTGAGTCTGGCTAGATATTATTCTGAAATTGGTAAAACTTTTGAAGACTAGTTAGGTTTTCTCTACAACTCGGGGGTTGTCCAAGTCAAGTTTCCCACTGAAATGGCCTACCTAATCTCCTCATACTTAGTTTTGTGCATGAGTGGAAGATGGTGGCTAGTTGTATTTCACTTCTGACTTATCAATATAATTTAAATAGAGTTAAAAAACACTCTTTTAATATATATGTATGTTTATATTGAATTTATAAATACCAAGTGATATAAATGTTATTTAAAATCCATATTTATAATATATTATTATTTCAAACAAATATTAAATGTTTATTTATAATGTTAAAAAAATGGTTACTTAATAATATGTAACAATAAAAAATAAAAGAGAATAATGTTAAATTTTGACGTTTGGAACATAATGTATTTTTTATATTAAGTTTAATTTTATGTTGTATTATGACTTTAAAAAGTGATGAAAAGAGAAATAGTTAACTTGTTTTTTCAAAAAAATGGGGTTGATGATATAAATATATGGTAATGTTTCCACAATTATTTAATAAAATATAATGATTTATATGATAGAAGATTGTGTTTCACAAACATGAAATGATGAAAGAGGATTAATATTTTAAGCGGTTTTATTTTGTATTGTGATAATAATTAATCAAAAAATGAAAAATCAATGATACAAGTAATAATGTCATCATTTAATGGATTCATAACTTATGGTGGATTAAAATATTTTCATTACAACTAACGTGTCATGAAAGAGAAGCATTGTTTTGCACTAGTGTTAATAAATAATATTCAATAATATAATATAAATAATAATGAATCAATCAATCAATGTTAGGGGTGGAACCATGATCAATTCTTATGGAACCATGAAAAAAATTTACGAAACCATGGAAATTGTGGGTGGAACCGTGTACAATGCATAAAAAACCATGTGCAATTAAGGGGCCTTGAACAATGTTGGTGGAACTGTGAATATCATGGACACTATTTATGGACCATGACCCATTTCGTGGAACCATGAGCAATGCATATGGAACCTTGAACAAATTAGTACGTGAAACAATGAATTTTGTGGCAGAACCATGAGCAATGCATATGGAACCTTGAACAAATTAGTACACGGAACAATGAATTTCGTGGTGGAACCAACTTGAGAAAACTTAGGGTTAATGGAAACATGAACATACTTGGTAGTGGAATCTTGGAAATATGGTGGTCAAATCTTCAGCAAAGTTAATGGAATCATGAACACTCTTTACGAAACCATGAGATTTATTTGTGGAACCATGAGTAATGCTTATGGAACCATGAGCATTGTTGGTGGAACCATGAGTAATGTTTATGGAACCATGAGCATGATTAGTGGAACCATGAGTAATGCTTATGGAATGATGAGTATTATTGGTGGAAACATGAGTAATGATGATGAAACCATGAGCATTCCTAGTGGAACCATGAACACTGCTTATAAAACCATGAACAATGTTTGTTGCAACCTTGGACATGTATGAAATAAAGACACCACTATGAACAACAAATGGAACCATGAGTGCTAGTTACATAACCATGAGTAATTAAGGAACCATGAACATTATTCATTAATAAATAATAAATAATAAACAATAATAGTAATGAATGAATGAATCTTAGGGGTGGAACCATGATCAAATCTTATGGAACCATGAACAAAATTTACAAAAACATTAACAATGTGGGTGGAATCGTGCACAATGCAAACAAAACCATGTGGTAAAACACTTGTACAACAAACTAAATCCATGTGGTTTTTCCTCCCAACTATGTGTCCATATACACATGCAATATCTACAATCTTATTCATTTCCTAGAAAAATGTTGAAATTGCCATTTAATACTTTAGAATTAACTAGGTCTAAAATAACACCAAAACTTCATCATGTATTGCCTAGAAAAATCAAAGGAAGATAAAGTTAACTACTACTAAATATTGATGTACAATCTTTAGCAGCAAAACGTGGAAATGATTTTGCAAGAGACATTAAATAGACTTTTCCATGAGAATAGCTCGTATTATGTTGTTCTCCAAAAGCTTAACCAATGAGACAAAATGTTTGTTGTATCTAGTTCGAGCTTATTCAGTTTACAAATACTTTTTTCTTGCTATTGATTTTAAAACACTTGGAAAATGTTCATTTAAAATTCAAATGTATGTCTATATAGAAATAAAAATTATGTGTATTGAACATTGAATATTTTTTGATGTAATGTCTTTTTAAACATTTTTTCTATACTCTTTTTTTCTTAAAACCAATTACAACAACCCATAGATTCTTAGTTTTTGCAGAATTTCACAATGACATCTTTTAGAGAAGGCAACACTAAACCACTTGTAGACATGGCAAACAAAAACACATTTAAGAGTTTCCCATTGATTTCAAAAAAAAAATTTCTTGGTCTTTTCAACAATAATTTGTTCTAATGTACACTTCAAGTTCAATCTACTTCAATATATTTATATCAAAAAGACAATTCAAATAACAAATGGAAAAAATGATTTTCTAGTTTTCTTAGATGTTGTCTCCTTTTATTTAATACTTCCAATGCATTATTTGTAAATCAATACAAATGCAAATAGTTGTTTAACCTGCACTGGATTTTCTTTTGTTAGCATACCAATCAATGTTTCTTTATACATGAAGTAATACAAACAAGTACAAAAATAACAAAAACCCATGATAAGAAAGCTCGATATGATTGAATTATCAACAAATAATTTCATCCATTTTATAAGTTTTATTGTGTAAAGACAAAAAACCCTTTGAAAACAATAGATAACTTGTTATCCTAAAAATATAGAATACAACGATAGTAACAAAAAATCTAGTAAAATGTTATAAAACCACAATTGCATTAATTGCAACTCACAATCCCTTGCAACACCATGTTCTATTGTGCAACCAAGCACACATAGACTAGGTAACTTATTCGAGGATGATGTGCTAGTTGTGTGTGTCCCAAGATACAACAAAAGCATTAACTTTTTGACCAAATAGGAGCTTGTCCATGTTGATCTCATTCACAAACATGGATAAGTAACTATAACAATAAATGCTGCAAATGAAATGATACTAGGGTTTGTTCCTTACTTGACACCTGGAATGAGTGTTTGTATTAGAACCATGAGCTCTATTTATGGAACCATGAGAATTGTTGGGCGAACCATGAGCTTTAATGGAACCATGAGCTCTATTGATGGAACCATGAGCATTGTTGGTGGAACCATGAGCTTTAGTTATGGAACCATGAGATCTAGTTATGGAACTGTGAACATTATTGGTGGAACCATGAGCATTGTTGGTGGAACCATGAGCTCTATTTATGAACATTGGCATTGCAGAGATGGTTACATCCATTATGAAAGAGGATTGGAACTACATAATTGAATCCAGTATGAAAAAGGATTGGCACTGCATAGATGGTTACATCCAGTATGAAAGATGATTGACACTGTAGAGTTGCATCCAGTATGAAAAAGGACTGGCACTGTAGAGATGGTTACATCCAGTATGAAAGAGGATTGGCACTATAGAGTTGCATCCAGTATGAAAAAGTAATAGCACTGCAAAGATGGTTACATCCAGTATGAAAGAGGACTAGTACTGCAGAGGATTACATACAACATGAAAAAGGGTTGGCACTATAGAGGTTTACATCCAGCATGAAAAAGGGTTGGCACTATAGAAGTTTGCATCTAGCATGAAAGAGGGATAGCACTGCAAAGACGGGTACATCCAACATGAAAAGGGGCTGGATCTATGAAACTTCTTGTGATGTATTGATTCAAGAGATGTCAGAATTCAATGGTTAGAATACAGAAGTGCAGAGCTGGATGATGATGGTGACAGTGACAGAAGAATACCTTCCTTGTTAGGAGGGAGTGTTAAAGAATGTAACTTCAGGAGATATTCTTATTGTATTTTTATTGTAATTCCTTCAGGAAATATTCATATTGTATTTGATGATGTAAAAACCCTAAAAAAAATAATGTAAAATTGACAAGTCGTCCCAATGGGTAAACTGCCCCAAACAATAGGCAATATTCCCCAAACAATGGGTAGAATTTCCCTAGTCAGGTCAGCCTAGTTAGGAAAAGTTATGAAATTGAACTAAAGTACATTGACTTGCAAATAAAAAGTATAATGGCTACCAATAATTCATACTCTCTTTGTTTCCTTAATGTGATTCATTTAATTTTTTGATGGAGGTGTGGGTGTGTTCTTATATTGTGAGATTACCACATAAATATTTGTGGCTTTAGAATCTTTGAGTGGGGATATGGTTTACCGTAGTTGCATTGTTGTTGCAATTGTAGGCTAATATTAATGGAACTCAAGTTATGTAAGATCGTGTTTATTTTGGAGAGATTGTCCATTGTGAAAACAAGTAGGATGAGGGAAAATATTTATTTCCTCTATCATGTGTTCCTCCTTAGTTGCATTGCATACCCATTAAAATCCAATGATTTAGACCCATCCCCTAAAGACTTAGTGGTTGCATTAAAGTCAACAATGTTGACCCTTGCAGGGAACTTTGTGAAGAGATCTGTTTATGGAACCATGAGCATTGTTGGTGGAACCATGAGCTAATGGTTCCACCAACAATGCTCATGGTTCCATTGTAAAATTAGTCACAGCAGATCTAATGAACAAGTAAATCAATCACAATAGATGAAACTCAGAAAAATGGTGTAAAACTATGCAAAACATGCATCAATGCTCAATATCCCAATGAGGGTGAATAATTACAATACAATACAGTAACAATGACAGAGCAATTCGAATTGACTAAGGAGGTCATTCGAATTACTGAATGGTGTAGCTTGGCTCCAACTAGGAGTCCTCATCATCAATCAGTGGTGGTCATTAATGCACAAGAACCAGTCATCCAGGTGTCAATCTGAGTCTAACTAAGTGTAACAAGTGTAACTGAAGTGTGTAGCACTGATATAGGGAAGGAGGCTCAGTGGAGGGCACATGGGAGGATTAACTAAAGTCAGAACAAGTCATCTAGTCAATCTGGAGGTCCAACAGAGTGAAACAGTCAGTCGGGAGTGAAACTAGCCTCAAATCAAGGAGAATCAGAGCTAACTGAGTGTAACTGAAGTGGTAGGTGAAGAAGTGATCCCTTCTCTGGAAGTAGGTGAGAAGTGGGAGCCTTCCTTACTAGGAGGGCTACAACTCTGATGTAAGAAGATCCCGAATGCTAGAATGAAGTGGCTAAGGTGATGGAGGCATCAACCTGGTGACTGGGATGCATGCAAACCCTAATTGCATGCAAGGTCCTGAAAATGATGATGTGGATATCTGAACACCCCCCCTCAAGCTAGAGTATGATGTGCAAAAAAATAATGTGGGGCCCTAGTTACTAAGACCAAAGGTCACCCCAATACAATAATCCAAAAAAAATGTTGAAAATAAGCTAACTGAGGAAAGACGGAAAATCCAGTGGGAAGAAAGCCCCCCCTCAAGCTAAAACATAATAATGGATCAATCTGTCTCCACCATGATGGATCTCACCCCCAACAGTGAACGGAGGTAAGAGAACTTCTTCTCAGTGAAGCTCTTGGTGAAGATGCCTGCAATATGCACATCGGTAGGGCAATATTGCAGAATGATAGTGCAATCATGCACCAACTCTCGAATGTAGTGCATATGAATCTCAATGTGTTTGGTCCTCTACCGCTGAACTGGATCTGTGGATATCTTGATAGCACTTTGATTGTCACAAAAGAGGATAGTCGAAGTAGTTCCAGCAAAACCAAACTCGGAAAGAATACCCTGCAACCAAACTGCTTGAATGCAGGCATTGACTGCCCCTCGATACTCTGCCTCTGCTGAAGAAAGTGCAATGGCTGCCTGCCTTTTGCTTGAACAGAAAATAGGCCCATGTCCAATCATGAAAACATATCCGGAAGTGGAATTCTGATCTATGTTATCACCTGCCCAATCTGAATCAGTAAAACCAATGAAATCTAGCTCAGAATCTGTAGCATAATGTATGCCAAAACCTTTCGTACCTTGCACATACTGCAAGATCCGCTTGGATGCCCGCCAATGAAGCTCATGGGGCTACTGAATATACCTTGATATGGCACTCATGACATAAGATATATCAAGCCTAGAGTGCGTCAAGTATAGTAGTGAACCAATCAACTGTCGATACATAGTGCAATCTGCAAGCGGTGTAGAATTTCCCTCCTCAAGACTGATTCCTGAGAGGAATGGGAATGGGGGATGCCTTACATTCAGCCATATTAAACTTCAATAACAGGTCGGAAGCATATTTTTGCTGAGATATAGTGATCCCATCAAAATTTTGAGCTATCTCCAAGCCCAAAAAGTGACTCAGCAAGCCCAAATCGCTCATGTCAAAAGCTAGATTTAAGGCAATTTTTAGCTTGTTTATTGAAGTAAGAGTGCTACCAGTAATGAGAAGATCATCAACATAGAGTACAATAACCAAAAAATTACCTTTAACTTGCTATAGGTACACATTCAGATTAGATTTGTATCTTTTGAAATTCTGAGAAAGAAGGAAGGAGTCCATCTTTGCATACCAAGCTCTTGGGGCCTATTTTAACCCATACAAAGATTTCGTCAATCTGCAAACTAATGATGAATCTGATGTGTAACCTTCTGGTTGCTTTATATATACCTCTTCAGCAAGATCTCCATGTAGAAAAGCACTCTTCACATCCATGTGGTGCACTTCCCAGTGCTTGGATGCGGAAATTGCCAAAACAAGGCGGATGGAATCCATCTTTGCAGCCGGTGCAAAGGTCTCAGTGTAGTCCACTCCTTGGAATTGGGAGAAACCTTTTTCCACCAACCTTGCTTTTTATTTGTTTATAGAGCCATCAGCAGCAAATTTCGTGCGGTAGACCCATTTACATTGGACTAAATTTCTTCTAGGTGGAAGAGAAACTAGCTCCCATGTATTGTTCTTTTGAAGAGAACTGTACTCTTCATCCATGGCACTTTGCCATCTCGGATCTCGGTGGGCATGATAGTATGTTGTGGGATCTGAAACAGTCATCAAATAACAAATCTCAGGAAGTAATGGCTCAGAAATATAAAGAGCCATACCTTCTCTTTGAAAGTATGCTCTTGTTCGTCTTGGATCAACAGGATTTCCAAATGTTCGAACCAACAGATTGAAGAGTGTTTTGGGCCCAATTTGGTAACTGAGGAGGATCATAATGGTCGGATTACGAACCTGATATGTCATGATCATCATGTGCTGCTAAAAGATCATAAATATGAGAACCAATACTTTCATTATCGCTGCTCGAATCTTCTTCTGGTGTAGGCGGTGAAACGACAGTTTGTTCCTCGACTAGTTGTAATTCTTGAAGCGGTTCTTCAAATTGCACACTACGCTCTATGAATATCTTTTTGGATATGATATCCATGAGTTTATATGGCTTTGATTATTCCCCATATCCTATTAGTATGCACTCAATACTTTGTGGATCCAAAGCTCGTCTCTTCTTGGAAGGAATTCTAGCCCATGCAGTAGAGCCAAAAACTCTCAAATTTGACACATCCGGTTTGTGACCAAATAATGCTTCGAAAGGAGTCATACCTTTCACGGATGAATGTGGAACTCAGTTCTGAATGTATGCAGCAACATTGATTGCTTCAGCCCAAATATTTGCAGACAAACATTTTGATTCAATCATGCAAGTAGCCATCTCTTTCAGTGACCGATTTTTCCTTTCCGCTACACCGTTCTGCTGGGGTGTGTAGGGAACTATATGTTGGGTCTGAATTCCACTTTCGGCACAAATTTGCAGCAATGCGGCCTTGATATATTCTCCACCATTATCATATCTAAGAGCTTTGATCTTGCTCTCAGTGGCGGTCTCAACAGAAGCCTTAAAATCCTTGAATTTTCCAAGCACTTCTGACTTGTTTTTGAGAAAAAATACCCATGTAAAGCGGGAAAAATCATCAATAAATGTCAAAACATACCTTGAACCATTTAATGACATGTGGGGCAATGGACCAATGATATCGGAATGTATCATCCCCAAAACTATAGAAGCTCTGCTACCTTTGCCAGGGTCGAACCTGTGCTCGGGGTGTTTCCCAATAATGCAACCAGTGCATATTCCCTTCGAGGAACGGAGTTGTGCAAGACCATATACCATGGATTTTTTTGATAATAGCAGAAAATACTTATAATTAAGATGTCCAAATATTTCATGCCAAAGCCTACTAACCTCATTACCATGTGTGCTAATAGCAGTGGGCTTTGCAAGCGGAATAAAGTGTGAAAACTCATAGCATTTTGCAGTGTGGTTCGCCTTTCCGACTGCAATAAGTTTTCCACTTTTGATATCAGAAATTTTGACTATATTTGGGATGAATGTAACTTGCTTCGGTTCACCAGTGTGTGTCATTTGATACACAGAAAGAAGATTTGAAGCCAAGGAAGGCACATAGAGAACATTCTAAAAGCTTCCATGATCTACATGGATTGTACCTTTGCCCTTTGAAGAAATTTTTGAGTCATCTCCCAAATGGATGGGGATGGAGCTGTTTGGATTGAATAAAGAAAAAGAATCAATATTTGCAGCCATATGATTTGAGGCACCTGAATCTATCAAAAGAGTAGTGGGCTTCGAAACAGTTGCCATGAGTGCTTGTCGTCTTTCATGATCATCATTCCTATCCTTCTTCCTTGCACCGTCAGGAAGAGTTATGTTATTCTTTGTCAAAAGGAGGGCCATTTGATCTATAGTATTCTTCATGCATGAAATTTCGGGATGAAATCCATGGTTGCAATAAGTACATTTAGATTTTTCTTTACCCTCTTTACCCTTTTGCTTGAACTTCGAACTGGATGGTGCATCCGTCTGCTTTCCTTTCTCTCTTTGCTTGTGAGGTTCGAATTTGGGCTTCTCTTTCTTTTGCTTTCCTTTACCATTCGAATTCTTGGGTCCTTGAACAAATAGGGCTGAATATTTGGAGTTTATGGACCCCATTTGAATCAATTTATCATGCTCTTTTGTGATGGACTCAATGAAGGCATTCAAGGTAGGCATCTTCCAATTTGGGGTAGTTAGCCAACCGGAATTGAAAGTAGAGACAAATACCAAATAGTCTTTACCAAGCTTGGTGAGAATAGAGAGGATCAATTGCTTATCCTCTTTGATAACTCCACTGTTCTTCAACTGCAATGTTAAGTGCTTGAATTTTGTGAAAAACTCATTGATGGTCTCGAAATTCTCAGGACTAAGAGCAATCAATTCATTCTCTAATTGAAAAGCCCTAAGCTCATCCTGCTTGCCAAAAAGTGTTTCAAGTTTCTCCCATATTTCTTTTGGAGTCTTCAATCCACTGAGATGGAAGTGAAGATCTTTGGAAATAGAGAGGCAAAGAAGACCATAAGCTTCATCAATCTTGTTGTAGTGTTTTGTTCTTTTTGACAATGTGCTTGGCTCCAATTCGAGGCCAACTGTGACTCTATAGTATCCTTTTGAATGTAACATGATCTCCATATATTCTTTCCAATCAAAATAGTTGAAGGGAGTGAGGATAGGCTTTGAAGAAGAGTATTCCATTGCTAGGAGCGAGTGCACTTTGATGTAGAAAGACTTGCCAAAGCAAGGTAGTGAATGCAATTGAAGGAGACAATAACCTGCAAATCACAATCAATACAAGAACAGTGAGGTCGAACAATCCACCCTTTTAGAGTTGAATCACACCTGGGATTGGAGATTAAGCAATGTTGAATGGGTCCAATGTATCAAATCCAGGATTTATTGGAAACTCAAGCTTCTGGAGTGGTATTGGAAGTATTTTTATGCTTTGCATGCACAGGAGTGAATGCTCTTGAGATCTTTCATGCCAAAACTTTTGTAATTTTGAGTAAATTCACTCAAATATCCTTGTAGAACACCTGTAGAAAATAGATCTTGTCCCTGCAATGGCTCTGATACCATGTAAAATTAGTCACAACAGATCTAATGAACAAGTAAATCAATCACAATAGATGAAACTCAGAAAAATGGTGTAAAACTGTGCAAAACATGCATTAGTGCTCAATATCCCAGTGAGGGTGAATAATTACAATACAATATAGTAAAAATGACTGAGCATTTCGAATTGACTAAGGAGGTCATTTGAATTACTGAATGGTGTAGCTTGGCTCCAACTAGGAGTCCTCATCATCAATCAGTGGTGGTCATCAATGCACAAGAACCAGTCATCCAGGTGTCAATCTGAGTCTAACTGAGTGTAACAAGTGTAATTGAAGTGTGTAGCACTGATATAGGGAAGGAGGCTCAGTGGAGGGCACATGGGAGGCTTAACTGAAGTCAGAACAAGTCATCTAGTCAATCTGGAGGTCCAACAGAGTGAAACAGTCAGTCGGGAGTGAAACTAGCCTCAAATCAAGGAGAATCGGAGCTAACTGAGTGTAACTAAAGTGGAACTAAAGTGGTAGGTGAAGAAGTGCGCCCTTCTCTGGCAGTAGGTGAGAAGTGGGTGCCTTCCTGATTAGGATGGCTAAAACTCTGATGTAAGAAGCTCCCGAGTGCTAGAATGAAGTGGCTAAGGTGCTAGAGGCATCAACCTGGTGACTGGGATGCATGCAAACCCTAATTGCATGCAAGGTCCTGAAAATGATGATGTGGATATCCGAACATCCATAAATAGTGCTCATGGTTCCACCAACAATGCTCATGGTTCCACTAACAATACTCATGGTTCCATAACTAGAGCTAATGGTTCCATAACTAAAGCTCATGGTTCCACGGACAGTGCTCATGGTTCCACCAATAATGTTCATGGTTCCATAACTAGAGCTCATGGTTCCAACAATAATGCTCATGGTTCCATAAATAGAGCTCATGGTTCCACCAATAGTGCTCATGCTTCCACCAATAATGTTCATGGCTTCGTAACTAGATTGCATTGTTCCATAACTAAAGCTCATGGTTCCCCCAACAATTCTCATGGTTCCATAAATAGAGCTCATGGTTCCACCAACAATAAGTAGATCTCATGGTTCCATGGACAGTGCTCATGGTTCCACCAACAATGCTCATGGTTCCATAATTAGAGCTCATGGTTCCACCAACAATGCTCATGGTTCCATAACTAGAGCTCATGGTTCCACGGTCATGGTTCCACCAATAATGTTCACGGTTCCATAACGAGAGCTCATGGTTCCACCAATAATGCTCATGGTTCCATAAATAGAGCTCATGGTTCCACCAATAGTGCTCATGGTTCCATACCTAGATCTCATGGTTCCACCAACAATGCTCATGGTTCCATAACTAGAGCTCGTGGTTCCACGGACAATGCTCATGGTTCCATAACTAGAGCTCATGGATCCACCAATAATGCTCATGGTTCCATAAATAGAGATCATGGTTCCACCAATAGTGTTCATGGTTCCACCAACAATGCTCATGGTTCCATAACTAGAGCGCATGGTTCCACAGACAATGCTCATGGTTCCACTAATAATGTTCATGGCTATGTAACTAGATTCCATGGTTCCATAACTAAAGCTCATGGTTCCACCAACAATGTTCATGGTTCCATAACTAGATCTCATTGTTCCACGGACAGTGCTCATGGTTCCACCAACAGTGATCATGGTTCCATAACTAGATCTCAGGGTTCCACGAACAGTGCTCATGGTTCCACCAATAATGCTCATGGTTCCATAATTAGAGCTCATGGTTCCACCAACAATACTCATGATTCCATAAACAGTGCTCATGGTTCCACCAACAATGCTCATGGTTCCATAACTAGAGCTCATGGTTCCACGGACAGTGCTCATGGTTCCACCAATAATGTTCATGTTTCCATAAATAGAGCTCATGGTTCCACCAATAATGCTCATGGTTCCATAAATAGAGCTCATGGTTCCACCAATAGCGCTCATGGTTCCACCAATAATGTTCATGGATTCGTAACTAGATCTCATGGTTCCATAACTAAAGCTCATGGTTCCCCCAACAATTCTCATGGTTCCATAAATAGAACTCATGGTTCCACCAACAATGCTCATGGTTCCATAACTAGATCTCATGGTTCCACAGACAGTCCTCATGGTTCCACCGACAATGCTCATGGTTCCACGGACAATGCTCATGGTTCCACCAACAATGCTCATGGTTCCATAACTAGATATAATGGTTCCACAGACATTGCTCATGGTTCCACCAACAATGCTCATGGTTCCATAATTAGAGCTCATGGTTCCACCAACAATGCTCATGGTTCCATAAATAGTGCTCATGGTTCCGCTAGCAATGCTCATGGTTCCATCACTAGAGATCATGGTTCAACCAATAATGTTCATGGTTCCATAACTATAGCTCATGGTTCCACCAATAATGCTCATGGTTCCATAAATAGAGCTCATGGTTCCACCAATAATTCTCATGTTTCCCCCAACAATTCTCATGGTTCCATAAATAGAGCTCATGGTTCCACAAACAATGCTCATGGTTCCACCAATAATGCTCGTGGTTCCATAAATAGAGCTCATGGTTCCATGGACAGTGCTCATGGGTCCACCAATAATGTTCATGGTTCCATAACTAAAGCTCATGGTTCCACCAATAATGCTCATGGTTCCATAAATAGAGCTCATGGTTCCACCAATAGTGCTCATGGTTCCACCAATAACGTTCATGGCTCCGTAATTAGATCTCATGGTTCCATAATTAAAGCTCATGGCTCCCCAACAATTCTCATGGTTCCATAAATAGAGCTGATGGTTCTGAATCAGTGATTGATAACCATGGCATTCATTCCCAGTTGATGGCAGCGATTCTAATATTTAGTTAGCTCATTGTATAAACCACATGAAACGCACCTACAACCAACCCTTCTTTCATTTTTTGCATTGAAGACTAATATATTCTAAGTTACGAGAATCTCTAATTACCTTTTGTAGAATATATGGGTTGTCAATTGGAATTTAGAATGATGTTGCTTGGTTTCCTTTGCTATAGTGATAACAATTGCCAGAAGGAATTGCTTGAATCCCCCTCTATCAGAATTTTATTAAGGTTATCTTCCATTGATTTCAACGCATTGGCCTCGCTTGTACTGCACAAATGCTAGGGAATATTGGTCAGCTCAGTTTTCCGTTCAAAGAGCATGGATACGATTTTCTTGACAACAGTCAGCAACAATTTGTTGATGTTTCTTCGACTGGTTGTTGAGCAATACTTTCTCTTTCTTCTGTGCTGCCTCGAAATTATTTCGTTGCCGATGCGGTTTACCAATAGCAGATGAAGCCTAGTTGTATGCCAACAAATATTGAAATTTGAACTATAAATAGGAGTTTGATTTAGGAGGAATAATCCTTGAATTATAAGAGTTTGATTAAGGAGGATTAATACTTGAATTATACAGTGGTTCAATTTTGTTAAGCTTGGTTAAGGACCCACATTAAATCTATATAAACTCTAAAGCGCTTTCTAACATAATAAAGGAAGGATGCACTCTCTCACATAATTAACTAAGATAATAACAAAGGGAGTGTCATGTCCCAAATTTTGCATTGGGTCACAATAGCCTAATCCCATTGGTCATATTCATGACAATTTGTCAAATTGATGCTAAGGGTCAAAATATTGCCTAGGAGGAAAATTAGTAGTTTCCTAGGTTGAGGGTGGAAGCTTTGGGATTTTACGTAAGGAGGACAATAAATGATGTTTGCACATTAGAATGGCATAAATATTTAATAAATGAGCTTAATAAATATATACAAGTGAAAATCAACATGGCATTTTGTTATCAGACAATCCACTCGAGCGGACGCGAGCCGGATCTCCCTAGTTCAAGTGAATCTAGAACAAATAGTACAGACTATAAACCACTTCCCTAGATCTAATTAAGGATCAAGTCACTAGATGTCTTACCTTAGACTTGAAGTCCTTTCTCATGGATGCTGCTTCACGCCTTGCGGTCGTCAAATCTTAGCTGCAAGACCTGTCAAGATACACAGAACAATGCAAACAAGTAAAGAGCATCTATACAATAACTGATCTAAACTAACAGTTGAGAAAGAAAGTTCTAAACATCATCAATGAGACAACATTCATGGAAAGAGATTATATTAACTGTATTAAAAGGTGGGAATACATAGAAAGGATGAAGCTACAACCAAATCCTCAACGTCACATCCTCCATCCTACATGTCCAACCCAAACCTCCAAGGTGGTACAAGCTTCCCAATCACCAATATGGATTCTATCAGCATAAGGATACCATATGCCTTCCCCTTTTCTCATGGAGAGAGTGGGTGTTTATATAGGGCTAAAGAGATAGGGTAGGTTGAGGATTAGGGGGATATGGTTAAGGGATCCTCCCATTAGGTTAGGAACCGAAATGCCACCTCAATTAGAGACTAGGGATAGGCCTCCACCTCAACAAACTTCTAGAAAGACCTAGAGACTACCCAAAATAGCCTTTAACCAACCTCGTCGCACCATGGTAGAGGGAACATAGCGACAGAGGGGGGTCATTTCACTTTGTTCGAGGACAACGTACGACAATGTCTCACCCTAGCTGACCAAGAACTGCGACGTCGCACCCTAGATGAAGGAGAAGTGCGACAACCTACTCAAAGAGGCCAACTAGGCAGGGAAATCTCTCAGTTGGACGTGTTTTATCCCAGAATGAGGTTAGTGGTGAAGAGCAAAGAGTTTACACAATGGTCAAGATGACGACATTATCACAACGATCATGATGATGACACTTGGTCATAATGACGATACTTGCAATGGTCATGGTGATGACACTAGGTCATGATGACGACACTTGCAACACTTGCAACACTTGCACAAGGGTGACGACATTTTGGTGTAACAGAATGCCCCCCAAAGCATGAAGCTAACGGAATGAGACAGGTGAAATACTTTGTAGTAAAAAAAAATGGCAAGGACTTGCTGGTTGGAAGGAGATGCTGCAGAAATGACCTGAGATCCACAAGTCTCACAAAACATGGCTGCCGACCAATACACTACAGATCCATGGTAGTAATGACCGACTGAACACAATCATGGCTACTAGACACAATCGCAGATCCATAATGATATGATAACACAACCACAACCAATACAAAAGTGGATCCATGTAACTCTGAACGAACAACACAACCATGACCAATACAAAGTGGATCTGTGCATCTCAAACAATCTCCATCACAACCCGGGTAGCAAATAACTTCCCCAGGGTCTTCAAGTTGAACCCGCAATGATACGAATCTATCCATGTGATTACAATGTTTTGGAGTTGAACATCGTAGAAACCACTTGATTATCGGTCATTAATGTATACTGTTATCAAGTGCGAGGGGAATCACCATTAATGTCAATGATCCCCAAGGTATCACAGTACATACCATCAAGCGTGAGTCAATGAGCTGACGTCGAACGCCTAATGGAATCTTTCAATCAAGAGTCAATGAGGTAAACTCATGTTGAAAGCGAGGTAACTTGCCATTGAGGCATGCAGGACCAAGGTACTTGGTTGGTTTCTAAGTTCAAACCTCGGATGATGATTTGAAGTCGATGAGGATGAACCCGTCGAAGGAGAGCCATGATGAATCCCCCATCATCGACATGAAACTTGATAAGAGATGTTTGGTGTAGATCAGACGGTAGAGTAATGTGCAAGACTGACTCAAGGTAGACCAACATGATCGAAAGTATACTAACTACAAAATGATGAGTAATGAAACATCTCTTGAACATGGGCATGGCATGACTTGGCAGTATTGACATGACGAGAAAGATACTAACTCCCAATGCGACTGATGGTGGAAGCATTCTTTGGATGAACCAAAGGAGTGACAAGACTCACGGAATTGCTAGGACTCATAGACAAATGGATTACCCAAGTACTGAATGCAAATGCAAACGAGTTCCATGTTCAAGAGTGACTATGTACTGCCGTAATTAAGATGTAACAAAAAATCTTCCCTTTTTCCCCATCATGATTGATGAGTGCCTCATGTGTTTTTGACGAGCTTGATGAGGGTAACTAGATGCTCGGTATAGCTCATCTCATAGATGAGTCCAATCCCAAATGTTTTACGAAACTAGGAAATGAGGGGTTCATCTCGAAATGGGCCCTTCGATGTTTGAATTTTAACGAGTCCAAAAAAGGAAAACTCGGCATCATTTCATGTTTAGAGAGATTGAAAAGAACTAAAGGAGACTCCAAAAGGTCCTTTTTCGTAAAGTTAGTCTCTTCGCCCGGAAAAGGGTAAAACGACGCGAGAGAGAACTCTTCCAGCCATGGTTGGTTGGAGTATTCCTTTTTCGTAAATAGTGGTTTCTGGTCCGAAAAAGGGGTGAACTATCACCAGAAATATGATCATTCAAATGCTTTTATAAGCGTGAAAGCATCAAGTTCGCTTGGCAATCTTTTCCTATTTAAGGAGTCTGAAAAGAGATTAAAAGGACTTCATGAACAACTTTGTCATGGTTGATGACCGAGTACGACAGAGGAAAAAGTAAACTCATCACAGTTCCTTTTCCGTAAATAGTTTAGTGAGGCCGGATAAAGTGATAAGCCTATACTCGTTAGACACACCTTTTTACTCAATTTTTTAACGAGCATGACAATGGTATCAAAAGCACTCGGAATATTTTTCATATTTGAACCAGAGCATGAAAAAGTAAAAACTAAGCTCAAACCACTTTTCATGTTTTAACCAGAGCATGAAAAAAGTGAAAAGTAAGCTCAAACCAATTTTCATGTTTTAACCAGAGCACGAAAAAAGGGAAAAGTAAGCTCAACACCATCTTACTGTTTTTAACGAGCTCAAAGATAGGTTGGAAGAATGCTCATGATGTCTGCTTCATTTTTTTAACGAGCTTGTAACATAAAATGAACTATGCTTAGGATTATTCCCATTGGCAGGTTTCTTCCCAACATGATGGTTAGGGATTGGAAAGTTTTCACTTAGCGCAAGAGATTAACGACTTACTTCTAGTATGATTTCTAGAGGTACTGTTTCATTTTTTAATGAGCTCGAAAACAAAAAAAGGAAGTATGCTCGAAAATGTTCCCAATGGTGGAGTCCTCTTCATCATGGTAGCCAGATGTTGGTCCATGCCCCCAGCATGATTGCTAGAAGTAAGGCTTAACTCCAACGTGACATGGAGAGGCGATCAAGTTGACTTCAACGTAACTTCCATAGGTTGAAGAGATGCCCCCAAGCTTCATTTCATTCACTTGAGGCATAGGCGGGTGAAAAGAAGGTTCAGGTACTAAGTCTATGAGGAGACTCGACTCAAAGGGAAAGGATATGTTTAATTTTTTAATGAGCTTGACATAGGAATAGAACTCTGCTTAGTGAAGCTAGTCTCATTTTTATGCAAGCTTGAAACCAAAGGTGAACTATTCTTGGGGGGTCTATTCCATTTTTTAATGAGCTTGGAATCAAAGACTAATCTGTGCTCAAACTACTGGTTTCATTTTTTAACAAGCTTGAAGCCAAAGGTAAACTCTGCTCACGGTTAAGGCCCATTGACGAGTTCCTTCCCAACATGATTCACAAAGGTTGGTAAATGCCCCCAGCATGATTGCTAGCGGCTTAACATGGTAGTGTTCCCTCAACATGATTGCTGATGGTACGACATGTGGCATGCCCTTTAAGCTTCATTTCGTCTGAAAATGATGCTTGCTAACCGAACTACCAACCTGGATACTAATATGAAAATGTTCACCAAGGGGGGAAAACGAGAATCAGATGAAAATAAGGTTCAAGTTCTAACTCTAGCGAGAGACTCGAATCGATGGGAGGGAGATCTATTTCATTTTTACACAAGCTTGAAATAGACAATAACTATGCTTGAGGGGGCCCATATTATTTTTTAATGAGATTGAAATGGAATAAAACTATGCTCGAGTGGATGGTTTCATTTTTGTGCAAGCTTGAAACCAAAGGTAAATTATGCTTAGAGTGGTCTATCTCATTTTTTAATGATCTTAAAATAGAATAAAACTATGCTCTAGTGGATTGGTTTCATTTTTTAATGAGCTTGAAACATAACATAAACTGTGCTCGTACCCCCCATCCTTAGGGGGAAGAAACCACTAAAACATGAGGAACATTCAGAGAATTCTGATGATTGGAATTCATGCAATGATTGGGTGTCACGAAGGAAAATTGATCAACGGTCACAATCCTCCCATCGTAGGGAAAATACATCACTCGAAAGAGTGTGGACACGACAGCTTTCATAGCATAGACATAATCGCGTCCAAGGAGTAGATTGAAATCTAAAGGACCTTGGAAAACCATGACATCAACATAAACATTTTTACCTCTCAATGTGATAGGTAACTACGGGAGAATCCCTAAAGGTTCGGTAGGCCTTCTATTAAAAGCCAAAATATGGTCAGTTATTGGCACAAGCTGAGGGGAAACTATAGCTTGCCAAGCAGTTAAGGATAAAATACTAACAGAAGCTCCCCCATCAACTATCGTACAGAAGATTTCTTTATCGGAAACTCCTACAGATATTTGAAAAGGAATACTCGAAGGAAGATGAGATTCTATTAGACCATTCCAATCAAAGGAAATGACCTCAGTACTTGGTGGGGTCCTGTAGAAATGGATAGGGTTTCCCCTTTCCTAGGTCATTCTGAACTGACTAGGAAAACATTAGCGGTTTCCAATTCACTCTCATCGGGGAGAGTAGGATGGGATGAATACTGTGTCAAGGTGACTATTTCAGTATGGACTTTCTCCAATGAAAGAGCGGGATTGAGTGGAGATGACATCGACTCGTTCACTTCACTCTCGGAAGGAAGAGTGGGATTGATTACAGATGAAACTGAATCGATCACTTGGTCAACCAGCGGGGGGTCGAGAGACAACTTACTATCGCTTGTTGGAAGCACCTGTTGAGAACTAGTAATATCTTCCAACCATCGTGAAGCCTCATCCATGCTTGGACAAAGGTAAGTACGATGCATGCCCTTGCATAGCTAGCAAGGGTCTGCAGCTCTACCCTTCTGACCCTTAACCAATGGGTCACTGGTCGAGGGAGTATCATCAACATGATGGTCAGAGGTTGACGATACAAGCAGTTTAGGTTTTTTAGACCACACTTCTGACACACGGGAAAGACCGGGACAATCTTTGAGAAGGTGATCACCCTTGCAAAGTTTGCAAGGGAACTTGGGCTTACAAGGTGTTCTCATAGAATGAGTGCCATCAGAGGCTGATGGTTGACGCTTGGTCTCTTTCTTATCCTTCTTCTTCATAATCTTCATTTTCTTCTTCTTCTTCTCACCCGCCTTCTTACTAACATCAAAGTTTTCAGTAGGAGAAGAAGAAGAGACGGAAGCCGATTCAACTTTCGATGAAGAAGGAGAATGGTCACCATGAGATTGATGCTCATGTGATGAAGGACCTGGGTTCGACATAATTGGTGCACTTGGTGTAACTCGATTGGAGAATAACCATACTGGTAATCCTATCATCAATCCAGGAAGACTCAACGTAGCCATAAAGGGAGGACCAACAATTCCACAAGGGGGAATAACAAGTGGCATACCCTAGAATGGGGCGCCTTGGTTGGTAGTCCCAGAATAATCTTCCATATCTAAACTTCCTAAGAGTCTCTAAAGTACCACACAAATCAAACACTACTCAAGTCTAAAAGCAACAAGCAAACTCTGTGAATAGGAGTGGATTCAAAGTCTGGAACCTCACGGGATTATCAAGGCTTTGCAACTCGCTATATACCGTAGTGTCCAACAGTAAAACACGACAAGGAGGATTGGGACCGTACCCTTTCCTGAATACCCAATTACTTGGATGGTATGTGCATAGTAATCTCCCCGAGTGTTGTTCTCGGTGTATTGCTTTGCCAAGACGGCAAAATGGTTAACTCAGTTGGTTTCAGGAATCCTAATCGTGTCTCCCGATATACGCAAGATACGTGGGAGCTCAAATCCGTAGTGGTGCTGTCTAATGCACAACCATACGGCAAGAGACCTTCCGATATACTACCGAGTACGTGAAACACCTTTCGATATATGCCAAGTACATGTGGTACTTGGTGGGTACGTGAAAGAGCTCGATATACCGATAAGTACATGGAAGACTACAATACCCCTGGAATATAGTGCTAGCAAATAATGACAGTTGCCACGCTTAAAGACGCTGGAACACGTCTCTAACTTACACATAGTTACTAAATGATTTTAAACTAAGCTCGCGTTAATTTTATCTTGTACTGTTAGGTGGATGCATGAGGTGAGTACATAAATGTAAACATAATGCAATTGTCAACTACATGATAATGCACATTTTTCTTTCCTTTTCAATGAAAACTACTTAAGGTAAGGAGATATTTTTCTTTCTTTCAAACCAAAAGTATGTAAGTAGTAGCGAAAAGAAGAATTCCTTCCTAGAGTGCAATAACTCCAACTTTCTGCAATAATCAGCTAAAGAGCGCAAAGAAAATGAAACATGCAACTAATCTTAATAATGTATAAGACAAAATAATGAAGCACTTTCAATTTTCAAGTGCATGTACCAAAAATGGAATTTGATAGCTAAATGCTTTTCATATCTATATACAGAAAGTGAGAGAATATCTATAACACTCTAATCATTCAGAAATTCCCAAAGAAAAATGACAAGCACCCAAACAACTCAAAGGCACTCAAGAAAGGATCAAAATCTACCAAATGCAATAATTATAACTCGTTTCCTATCTTTTTACACTTGAAAAGGACACATCTAAGCTACGAAAAGAAGGATTCCACAAACATTTCCAATCAAATGCAAGACAAAGATAAGCACTTAACAATCTTATCTAACTCAAATGCACACGAATCTGAAACAAGCCTTTCTTCTTCTTATGATTGTAAGACCAAGAATATCAAATGATCAAAGTAAAGTAGGAAGAATATTTACGTTTTCCAAATTCATGAATATAGCAAAATAGTGACAAAATCAAGCTTTTCTTTGAACTAAAGTGGAGACAAAGAATCAATATTTTCCAATAATAATTAGATAGCTTAGCATGTAAAGGAAACAAGATGCATAACCCAAGAAAAAGAGGCTAAAAAAGACATGGATATCCCACACTCTTCAAGTATTTAAAACAAGCCAATCACGCCAAACCAAAAATGATCTCAAAACCTTGAGATGGGTCAAAACGATTAAAGGATGCATGATTCATGGCCCCCCCCGGCCATGAGGGAGAATTTTTTTTCAAAAATAGAACCCATTTCACTTAAAAATGCAAGCAAAACACTAGTTTTGACTCAAAGGGCCAAACATGAATCCAAATCTCAAAAGACCCAAAAACCAATACAAACAAGCCAAACAAAACACTGCTGGACAAAAGGGTCTCTGCCTGGAAGGTATAGTGCAGAGGAGTCTGCACACAAACCAAAACTCAAATCAGAAATGGAGAAGGGGTGCCTGTATGGCAATTTTGGCAGATTTGCGCAGTCCGTGCTTGTACAGAGTGCGACGTCGCAGGTTACCAATGCGGGAAGTGTGACGGTGTCGCAGTAGACCAATGAAAGGGTTGCGACGATAGGCCCACAGACAAAGAACAGAGATAAAAAATGACACAGTGTCTCTCTGAGTCCACTGACCAAGTGCGACAGGTGAGATCTAAGTTAAAAAATGAACCAATTCTCTAAACAATGAGCAATGAAATGGTTTGAAAATGAGAAGTACAAACTCAAATGAAGGTAACTGAACTCTTCAAAGTGAAGATCTGATGGTGGAACCAGTTTAGGAGGCAAATGGCAAATAAGATGGATTATAACAAGAAATCAACCGAAAATGACATTCAAATTGACAACTACAAAAAAAAATTTCATTCCCTAGTATGGTCGCCAAATTTGTTATCAGACACTCCACTCGAGCGGATGCAAGCCGGATCTCCCTAGTTCAAGTGAATCTAGAACAAATAGTACAGACTATAAACCACTTCCCTAGATCTAATTAAGGATCGAGTCACTAGATGTATTACCTTAGACTTGTAGTCCTTTCTCCTGGATGCTGCTCCATGCCTTGCGGTCGTCAGATCTTAGCTGCAAGACCTGTCAAGATACACAGAACAATGCAAACAAGTAAAGAGCATCTATACAATAACTAATGTAAACTAACAGTTGAGGAATAAAGTTCTAAACATCATCAATGGGACAACATTCATGGAAAGAGATTACATTAACTGTATTAAAAGGTGGGAATACATAGAAAGGATGAAGCTACAACCAAAGCCTCAATGTCGCATCCTCCATCCAACATGTCCAAGCCAGACCTCCAAGGTGGTACAAGCTTCCCAATCACCAATATGGATTCTACTAGCATAAGGATACCATAGAACTTCCCCTTTTCTCATGGAGAGAGTGAGTGTTTATATAGGGCTAAAGAGATAGGGTAGGTTGAGGATTAGGGGGAGATGGTTAAGCGATCCTCCCATTAGGTTTGAAACCGAAATGCCACCTCACCTAGAGCCTAGGGATAGGCCTCCACCTCAACAAAATTCTAGAAAGACTTTGAGACTCCCCAAAATAGCCTTTAACCAACTTCGTCGCACCATGGTAGAGGACACAGAGCGATAGAGGGGGGTCATCGCACTTTGTCCGAGGACAACCTGCGATAGTGTCTCACCCTATCAAACCAAGAATTGCGATGTCGCACCCTATATGAAGGAGAAGTACGATAGCCTACTCAAAGAGGCCAACTAGGCAGGGAAATCTCTTAGTTGGATGTGTTTTAGCCCAGAATGAGGTTAGGGGTGCAAAGCAAAGAGTTTACACAATGGCCAAGATGACGACATTATCACAACGGTCATGATGACAACACTTGGTCATAATGACGATACTTGCAATGGTCATGGTGACGACACTAGGTCATGATGATGACACTTGCAACACTTGCGACACTTGCACAAGGGTGACGACATTTTGGTGTAACAGAATGCCCCCCAAAGCATGAAGCTGAGGGAGAGAGCCTCATTTTCTTGAAGGGTCCTTAAATATGAATGAAAAGAAGATCCAAGAGTCCCTCAACATTCTCCATGACACTCAAGCATTGGTGTCAAATTCTTGTTGGAGAGCTACTTCATTCAAGGAAACATCCTTCCTTGAAGACATGTAGAAGATTCAAAGAGCAAAGCGCCACATCAAAGCTAATTTCATGTCTTTGATTTTTGATAGAAACCATTTGTTTGAGCTTAATGAATTGTTACACGATGAATACTTGAAGAATAATGAGGATAATCATAACCTCACAATTTAAAATGAACAACTTCTTGAAAAGTTGCAAGATACTTGTTTTTCCTCCTATGTTTCAGATTGTCAAATGGTATATTGTTTGGAGGATTCTCATGACTTGGTGGATCATGAGAAATGTGGAAATTTGAATGTGCTTAATGTGTTTGAAGATGAAATTGAAGAGATCCAAACACTTTATGTGGTGGAAGAGGAACTTGAATTGTCTCTTGATGAAGGTTATGCAATTTAGTAAAGAAGCGCATGATTCCTCTACATTGGAACTAATCTACAACAAAGGTTTCACACTTTTGAAGGATCTGCATGATACTACCCATATGGATCCTTTACATGATGAAACTCCTGCATTTTTTGATCATTTGGGTGAGTTAGTTCACTCTCTTACATCCTACAATTCCATGTTTTGCAGCATTAGTCTCAATGAAGAATGGGTGAAAGGGTTCTTTTTGTTGGTGCCACATGAGGAGTATGGAACTCCTAGATTTACCTGTTACGATGACATGGTTGGAGCAAATTCTTACTCACATTTGCAGCAACATAATTTGTTACTTTATGATGATGTACATCTACATGGATGCACCTATGATATGCATTTGAGTCACTTGAAGGCTCATGGTTTTTCTTGCTCAACACTTGGTTCATTTGATGTTGGAGGAACTTCATCCAACACTTGGGTGAATAGATTTATGATTGGAGAATATTTTTGTTGGAAGCCACATACCTTGTTATATCTTTATGATTCTAACATTCATGGATGTATGGGTTATAATTCTTTGAGTCATTTGAAGTCTCGTTTTTTCGGCTCATTATTTGGTTTAGATTTCAGTGGAGATTCTTCATTCACTTCTTAGATGAAAGAATACATGGATGAATATTTTGATGCATATCATATCCTTTTGGAGCAGCATTATAGGACATGGGATCCTCACCTATGTAATTGGAGCAGATTTGATTGGTTACTTGTTGATTGTATGCACTTGGAAAATGGTGGTCTACTTGCTTGGAGGTACAAGCACTTTCATGACTCTTTGATGAAGCATCTTTTTGATGTACATACTCATTATGTTGTTATGTACTTTGATGATATATATTTTGTATTCATGATGTTTGGAAGATTGCATACAAGAAAATGGGATCCAGGGATCCTCTTATCTGATGGTATGGGTTGGAGAGCACTCTTAATTGTTGGGGTGCAATACAAGCAATGGGACCCTGGAATAATTTTTGTTTCATTGGTTTCATTTTTTTGGGGGGAAACAAGTAGTATGGGAGATGGATTTCCCACTTAATAAAGTGATTTTTATCAGATTAGTGCAACAACAAGCATGGTGGTTCCTCTCTAAAATATTCATGGAATCTCAAGACTCAAGGTTGGGAAATTCAGTGGCAACTTCAAAGAATTATATAGAAAGCAGGTTCTTCAACACCCATGTTTGGAATTGCTTGAGGACAAGCAATATTGGGAAGGGAGGATTTGTCATGTCCCAAATTATTCATTGGGTCACAATATCCTAATACCATTGGTCATATTCATGAGAGTTTGTCAAATTGATGCTAAGGGTCAAAATATTTCCTAGGAGGAAAATTACTAGTTTCCTAGGTTGAGGGTGGAAGCTTTGGGATTTGACATAAGGAGGATAACAAATGATGTTTGAAAATTAGAATGGCATAAATATTTAATAAAGGAGATTAATAAATATATACAAGTGAAAATCAACGTGGCATTTGATCATGAACACACATGGATGAAGTGGGACCCACATATGGCTAGATTTTCCCCTACACTTGGCATCATTCTCTCACCAATTCGAATTCAAGGTTAATGGTAACATAATTGAGGGATTTCAAAAGGTATTATTCATTGCATGAATCATCCAAGGTCGAAATGTAGAGGAAGAGTAACTCCCATGGAAGAGGAAGAGACAATTTGGAGCTAGTGAGGCACTTGGGATAGATTCCCTAGCTCTATGACAACAATGATGAAGATGCTATGACACCTATGACACAAATAAGACCTGAAGGATGAAATATGATATATATGACATGTCAGGGCTAAACATAGCCTCCAAGAGGGCACTCAAGGGATTTAGGGAAGCTAAAATGCTTCCACATGTGATTTGGTGGAAGTGGGAGACGAGGAATTGTTGTACAAGTGGCGTTCTTTGGAATCTTTTTCCAACTTGAGTTGGCATGAATCTCTTGGAAGGAATTCGACCCATGGATGACATTAGAAGTTTATAAATGTCAATAACAAAGAATGAAACCATATTTTGATCATTTGAGAAATTTTCAATTGCATTTGTGAAGAGGGAGAGCTAGTGGATGACTAGTTTCTTGCCTTAGCCAATTTCGAGGGTGAAAGATTCCCATCCAAGTGGGTAATTGGAAAGGCCATTCAGGCCTTTCATTTGGAGATTTAATGGAGTCATTTGTTGTAGGTGTAAGCTACAGGGAAGATCATGTTTTCTTCTAATGCATCACATTCTCTCAACCATTTCTAGTTTTGAAGGCATATTCTTGCTCCTTGAGGGAGGGCGTTTTTGGTGAGCTATTATACTCTTTGGGGAAGCTTCCCATTTATTTTTTAATATGAATTGAATACTCTTTTCTTCATATCCAAAAATTTTCAAGTCGAAATTCTAAGTAGAAATGTATAAATCTCATTTTTAATGAAAGAACAGTGCCATTTCCCCACTACCTTGTTGTGAACCAATGTAATGTTGATGGATTCGAATGGATAAGTAAAATATTGATGGTTTATTGATTAATGGAATTTTATTGATTTATTATACAAGTTTCATGTTCAGTACTCAAGCATTTGAAGTCATTTTACTCAGTTTATTTACATTTGGACAAGATTTGGTGCAATTTCCCCAAGGGTTGAACTAGTGATTTTTGCTGCTGTTTGGGAGAAGGTTATAACATACTTAATAGCTGATTAATGGTGTACATGAGACCTAAATAATTTACTTTAGACATCCCCTACCTCTGTTCAGAATTTAGAGTGGGTTTGAAGGCATTTGGGAAGCCATTTTCAGTACTTACCCCAGGGGGATTTGAACCCCAAATTACTAGTAAAATTGCATGCTTGGTCCATAATCTTAAGAGAGTTTGCAGAAGTCTTTTGATGGTAATAAATAATCCCTGAACATAATAATCAAGTAAAAATATAATTCATATACCTTCCTTGAATATTTGAAGGCATTTGGAGCGAATTTGAGACATAGAGACCAATACTAGTCAAAGGGAAATTACTAGTAAAGTTCCCTACATTGGCCAGAATCGAAAGAGGATTTGCAGAATTATTTTAAAGGTCCAAAAGAATCCCTGAAACACATATTTATGTTCTAAAATCATCCATGTACCTTCTCAGAAGATTTGGGAGCAATTGGAGCAATTTTGAGACCTAGAGCTCAAAATTAGTCAAGGTCGAACTAGGGAAAAAAAATGAAAAATTGGTCATTTTAATAAAATTCCTAACAAGGGTCATTATAGGGAGGATGTTGAGAGATTTCAAATTAAATAATATAATAACAATCACATTGAAATTAACTTAGATAATATCAATCACATTTAATTTTATGAAGTCGATTTGGTGAAATAAATTCTTCCTTCGAGTAAAAATATATTATTTAAAAAAATAAAATTTAGAAATTTTTTTAATCAAATATTTATATTAACTAGAATTTTGTAATTTATAGATTAATCTTAAAATAAATAACATCAACGACTAACTTAAAATGTTGGAACTTATAAAGTAATATTAAAATAGATCAATATCAATAACTATAAATAAAAATTTATTGATTCATATATTTAACAATTATTGATTTTAGTATGTTTGTTTTATTTACTTTGTTTCTAATGGGTAAATGACAAAACATCTAAACATTCAAAAAATATGAATGTCTAAACATTGAAATATATCAAAACTCAAGTTGTTGATCATTATTTATAGAAACTTTTGGTACAATATGAGGGATAATGGATTCAAAATAAGTTTGAGCAATGAAAAACATATTTTTCACATCAATAAAGTGAACAAAATATTTCTTCTCCCTCATATTGAAGTCTTTAGTTGCGTCTCTTTTGGAATTGGGTGTCCAAGTTAACATAGAAACTAATACAACCCTATCGCACGAAACAAATAAATGAAATCAAAGACAAAATCCATAACTAGAAAAGTTTCTCTTTTCCAATTTAACTATGATTTAACAAACAACTACACAATGACATTAGAAGTGGAAACCCTACTTTAAAGTTTTCCTAAAAGTAATATAGCATTGAAAAACTGTAAAAATATACGAGCTATTGTAAATTAAAATAACTCATTAACAAAACTAAATGATTTGAACTTTATAACTTAATCCACAATTCAACATACCTCATAAGTTCAAATATGGAATCAATGGTCTTGTTGGCATGTTTGAGTCCACCTCTTTCGCTAGATCATTTCCTTGATGTAACAGTATACACCATTTAATAACCTTTAGCCATGTTTTGGTTCTATAACATGTTACATAAACAACAATTAATTCTATAACTCACATGCATTTACAATATTTCTAATATAAATACCTTTGTTATCTTGAACAATATCGTCAAAAAATAATCGAAGCTGACAATGTCGAACATCAAGAGGTCTCATGTGAAATGTGGACTTCTCGACTATGAAAACAATGAATAAAATACTATTATTGTTACATTCAAGTCAACAATATAATGTATGTCATGAACATTTCATAACGGGGTCGATAATATAACTTGCAATCTCACATAAAATAAATTAAAATACCTGTATTACATGGCACATGATGTTTGACTGGACCTATTGTTTCGTGCACATTTATTTGTTCTTTCCTAGAAAACTTTGTTATCTTGTCCATGGTTTTCTTTTTTGCATGAGCTCGTCCAACCCTTTGTAATTGTTGCATATCCTTGGTTGAATGTGACTCACCAATGCATCTTTTCTTTTTACTATCTGGTCTCAAAAAACTATGTTACCTCTTTGTATTGATCTGAGATGGAGATACAATATTTATAAACTTTGTTTTGAACTCTTGGCTCAAAGTGTTGAATAAGCTCTTAAGGCCATTGTTAAGTGCACGTTCTCACTCCAAACTTGTGCCTGGTTTATCTAAGATAGCCCTCCCATATTGTTTATTTTCTAACGCAATAACTTCCAATTTGTTATCCTTGGACATTAAATGGTCCAACCCTCTAGTGGAAAAATGAACCGGATCTGACAAATTCCCTAAATCATTAGAAGAATGGACGCATGGAGAAAGCATTATATCTTCATAAGGTTTTTATTTTTGGAGATTCGATAAAGGGTTCAATGGAATAGTGTCACTTAAGTCAACTAATGATCTAGGTGACTCAAGAATTGAATGCCTTCAACATCTTTGCTTACCAACATCTCAACTTTTAAGATATGTTTACAAATATTTCCATTCAATACCCAATCATAGCTACAAAAATTAAACTCGGACCCTGTATATATGACATGATACCATGTATCAAGGGTATCCTTTTTTTGGCTACGAACGAGAAAATGATATGTTTTATTTCAAGTTAATGCATACAATCTTCATCTGGTATTTGAGATGCTCCAGACTTCGATAGAATTAATTGTTTCTCAGATTTTCTGGGCCTTATAAGTTCAGCTTCTTTCAATCGCTGATTATGAATGTAATATAGTTCGACTTTCATCAACAATAAATAGATTAGCCAGTCAACTCGACGATTACATGCATTGCTTTCCTCATTTATGTACCTCCTCTTGATGTACCCGTGGTAGGATTCTATGGAATTGTTGGTGTCTTGATTCGAATGAGGAAATTTGCGATAAGACTTTGCCCACATATCTAAAGAAATAAAAAATAAATGTAAACCATAAAAAAATTAACTAAATGCGTGCCATCATAGAATATATACATACATGGACACTACAAATCACTTACATATTTTATTATTTGCTAACCAAGTGTTCTGGAAATATTTTTTAAATTTCTTTTGATCTTGGAATTTTTCAAGCATCCTTTTAACTGCTTCTTGCACAGATTCATCATCATGGCAAGAGTGCATAATTTCTCCAAGAGAATGATAAATTTGTGCTTCCTTTTCTTTTCCACGAAATTTGTTCTGGATGTTCTTTAACCATGCTCAATGCACATGCCAAACACACCACAATATGGTGGAATTGGTTACCCTCCTAAAATTCAATTACAACAGAAGGGTATAAGTTATATATTTTAATGTAACATTGTTTTTTCATGACTCTTAAAAATAATGTCACCTTAATGCTTGAGTTTTAGATTCGACATCATCTATTGTAATGCCCCTAAAATGACTATGGACCTTAAGGGAACTTGTCGAGTGACCCGGCTGAACAACTTCGATAAGGTGGTCTCTTCAGCCTTGATATGTCTTAAATGATTGAGGAAAACCTGAACATGTGAATGATGACAATAATTGATAAATGAATTAAGGAATTAAATTATGTGTGGAGTGGGATAATTGATTGATTACATCTTGCTTAATGATTAGCCTTGATTGATCAAGTCAAAGTGCAGTGGGACAGCGACAGTCCTAGCTCTGCGACTTGGGAGGACGCAACTGAGATGCGTCATAGATTTTCTCATTTATTCTGAACTTCGGGACAAATTTCTAAATAAGTAGGGGTGTGTGTAGTGCCCCTAGACTACTGCAGACCTTGAGGGTACCTATTTGAGTGACACGACTGATTGAGACATTAATAAAATGACCCCTTGATGTTATATTGAGTATATGCATGACTACGACTGATTGTGAATGAATAAAATAATGATATGTGTGTATCTGGATAGTTGATGTAAATGAATGATTACATGTTGTTTAACGATTAACTTTGATTATGAAAAATGTACATGTGAATGATGCTTAACAACTAGCTATATGATTGATTATGTGATGAGAACGAAGAAAGTAAATATTGACAAGATGCATTTCTATTAGATGAATGAGTAATGTTATGAGTAAACTATAAATGCTTAATGGAATAGCAAAATTATGAATCATATTATGATAATTGAGGGCAATACTACTAATATATGTTTGTGAGAAATGTGTGTAGCGATAGGTGAAATGGTTCACCGACGGACACACAAGGGAATTGAAGGGTCGTAGAGTATGGATAAATCACACATGGGGAGAGCAACAATGATGTTGATGTATATGTAACTTCGGAATGTATTTCATTCATGTATTTCATTTATATATTATTGTACTCCTATAGAGATGTGTCATTCCTCTATACGGAAGTGTCGTCATGTGTATTGACAAGTGTCGCAAGTATGCTAACTTACCGATGGGTTATTAAACCACCATGTGTGGGGTCGGCCTTGATTTATATATTATATGGTTGATGTACCCAGCTAGACAAGTCGTCCCCATAAGGTTATTGGGCAAACAGGACAAGTATAAATAGAGATCGGGAGATATCTATTTGGATCATTTCGGAAACTCATTCTTCCTTCACTCAAAAAGTGGCGCACTAGTGAGGAGGAGGATCATCTGCTACTAGGAGACTGTATCTGTGTATTTTGGTTGTACTTTGGTTGAGCCATTGCTCTCTCTATCTCTCTGGAAGTTGTGGGGTTTTTCACCTTAGGGTTTTCCCCACGAAAACTCTGTGTCTCTTGTCTCTCATGCTTTTGCTTCTTGTGATGATTGACGTGCTTGTTATGATTGATATGCATTAATATACTGTACATGTTATTCTCTCAATAAATATCCTAGAGTATTGTGAATTAATTCTCAAAATTTAACATGGTATCAAATCTAACCTGAGAAGAAGACATTGTGTAGTGACAGAAACCAAGGGTTTCTTGTTTATTGGGTTTCTCTCCATAGATTTTGGAAATGCAGTATAGTAGATTGACTCTACTCATCAAGGAGAATCTTTCTGTCCAATCATAATTCAATTCTGAGCATTTTCAGATTTGGCCCTAAAAATTAGGGTTTCCACAAAAATAGGAATTTCTGGAATCTGAAGACATAGCTGGAAGCTCCTTGCAAAAATTGAAGTTTAGAGCTTTGGATCGAGATTTTTGGCTGGGTAGATCTTCGAGAAATGCAAACCCTAATTTAGGGTCCTTAGTGAACCCGGGAAGACAAAAAGGCATTTATGAAGGGAGAAGCTTTGCATATCTCAAATTCTGAATACACCAGGCTAATCAGCTCATCAAGGCGCATCTTTCTACCCTTTCAGAAAGCTGAAATTCATATTTTGAATTTTTAGGGTTTTTTTCGACAAACCCTAATCCGGAACCAGATCCAGTTTTTCAGCCAATCAAGTGGTAAGACCTAAATATTTTCTATTTCCATTTGAAGTACTCTTTAAGATGTCTCACCACACCAAGCTTGAGGATAAGCTTGAAGGGGCTAATAAATTCCGAGCCTGGAAGTATAGGATTGGGTTAATCCTGGAAGAGAATGAGTTGGACTCATACATAAAAGAAGACATCCCTATCCTAGATGATGAAGAGGCTAAGATATTTCATAAGAAGAACTTGGTCAAGGCAAAGAGAATAATTGTTGATTCTATCAAGGGCCATCTCATCCCACATGTGTCATCTCTAAAGACACCCAAAGAAATGTTTGATTCTTTGACCAAGCTATTTGAAGGGAAGAACATAAATCGGAAGATGACCCTACGGAACCAATTGAAAGGAGTAAAGTTTCAAAATGGAGAAACCATTCAATATTATTTTTCTAGGGTCTCTCAGATTAAGGAACAACTAGAAGCGGTGGAGAATGGTGAAGTTGTCATGACCACTCTAAATGGCCTACCTAGGTCATGGGATTCCTTTATTCAAGGAATTTTTGCAAGAAAGAAGTTGATCTCCTTCAATAGACCGCGGAAAGAATTTTCACAAGAAGAAGCAAGGCTTGTGGCCCGAGAAGAAAAGATGGGAAGTGAAGATCAAGATCTCACAGTACACACCAAGAAAGGAAGGTCAAAGAGAGAGCACTCTCATGCCAAGAAATATTCACACTATCATCAACATAAAGATAAGAAAGATCTCAGATGCTTCACATGTAATAAGAAGGGTCATTTTGCTTCAGAATGTCCTAAGAACAAAAGGAACAACAACATCAAGAAGAAGAAGGGAAGCAGGAAAAGATATAATGCTCATGCTGCTGAAGATGATGAACCACCCAAGAAGAAGGCTAGAGCAGAAAGTGACGATGATGACTCATCAAGCAAAGAAGAGTATGTTCCGATCTCTACTCTCACAGGTACTATCTCTCATGGTTGTAATGATTGGATTATTGACAGTGGAGCTTCTAAACACATGACTGGGTTTAAAGAATCTTTTGTAAATCTATCTGAACATGAATCACCCCATAAAGTGAAACTTGGGGATGACTATCAATACCCCATCAAAGGAAGTGGTGAAGCCTCCTACAACCTAGATTCTGGAAAATCCTTGAAGATGAAAGAAGTTCTTTATGTACCTGGGCTCAATAAGAATCTACTCTCCATCTCTGCATTGGATGCAAAAGGCATGAGGGTTGCATTTGTAGATGGCCATGTCCTAATGTGGACAAAGGGTAAAACTATTGATGATGCAATAGTGATTGGAGAGCAAGAGGGAGGTTTGTATAAATTGAAGGGACAACCTGAACATGCCATGGTGCATGATTCCATGGAGCCAAGTGAACTTTGGCATAGAAGAATTGCACATATGCACTACAGAGCATTACTAATTGCAAGTAAGGCTGTAGAAGGTCTTCCTGAAATCAAGACCAAGCATGAAGGTGTTTGCAAACGATGTGCAAAAGGAAAGAACATAAAGAAGGCATTTCCAAGCAGTGAAAGCAAGGCAAAATGTATCTTGGAAATTATCCACTCCGATGTATGTGGTCCGATGTCATCCAGTTCTCTGAGTGGGTATGTTTACTATGTATCTTTCATTGATGACTTCTCCAGGAAGACTTGGGTTTACTTCTTGAAGAACAAAGATGAAGTGTTTGATAAGTTCAAGGAATTCAAAACCTTGATGGAGAATCAAACTGATAAGAAAATCAAGACTTTCAAATCCGACAATGGTGGAGAATTCACCGCAGGTGACTTCAAGAAGCTATGTAGTGATTCAGGGATTAAGAGGGAGTTGACTGCTCCTTACAATCCACAACAGAATGGAGTTGCAGAAAGAAAGAATAGAAGAATCATGGAAGAAACAAGGGCAATGCTATGACCAGGATCTACCTATGCATCTATGGGAAGAAGCAGCTAGAACAACTGTATATGTGCAGAACAGAACACCCCACAAGATATTGGAAAATAAGACACCAGAAGAGGTCTTCTCTGGTAAGAAACCTGAATTCAACCATCTCAGAATATTTGGTTGTCCAGTATACACTCATGTCCCAAAGGAAAAGAGGACCAAGCTAGATCCTTTAGGAAAGAAGGGTATCTTTGTGGGTTACAGTGAAAGCTCGAAGGATTACAGATTATACTTTCTAGGGTTCAAGAAGATTGATGTCAGCATGGATGTAACATTTGATGAAAACTCGGCATTCATCAAATCAAGGAAGACACTTGTTGAAGTTTATGAAGAACCTAAGGAAACTAGATTTCAAGACACTACCATGACTGAAGCAATTCCAGATGTTGATCATAAACTTGAATATCCGTAACAACCTGTAGATCCACCACGTGAGGACAACTCTCACAAGAGGAAACCTGCATGGGCTAGAGAGCTCATTCAGGATGCAGAAAGATTTGGCATTCCAGAAGAAGAACACAGAGCAAAGAAGATAACTAGATCTCATACTAGCTATGTTTCTTTACTCTGTGATATCATGAACAAAGAACCTTCCAATTACAAAGAAGCAGCATAAAAGAAAGAATGGAAGGATGCCATGGTCGAGGAATACTAATCAATAATGAAGAACGATGTTTGGGATGTTGTCCCAAGACTTGAAGGGAAGTCTGTTGTGACTTCCAAATGGATCTACAAAATCAAGCATGCTGCAGATGGCAACATAGAAAAATACAAGGCAAGATTCGTAGTTCATGGCTTCTCTCAGAAAGAGGGAATAGATTATGAAGAAAATTTTGCTCTTGTATCCAGGTACACTTCCATCAGAACAGTACTTTCCCTGGCTGCAACATTGAAATGGAAGATACACCAGATGGATGTCAAGACTGCCTTCTTGAATGGTGTAGTTGAAGAGGAAGTATATGTGGAGCAGCCACTCGGTTTTGAAACACATGACAGGGAGTCATATGTGTGCAGATTAAGTAAATCCTTGTATGGCTTGAAGAAAGCTCCCAGAACTTGGTATGATAGGATGGACAGTTTCCTATCTAGTTTGGGCTTTACCAAGAGTAAAGAAGATTCCAACCTTTACTACAAGGTTGAGGAAGGAAATCCTGTGATACTACTTCTATATGTAGATGACCTGTTTGTAACAAGAGATGGCAAATTGATTGCCGATAAAAAGAGGAAGCTTGCTGCCGAGTTTGATATGAAGGACTTAGGGATGATGCATTATTTCCTAGGTATGGAGGTGTGGCAGAGTGCAGATGGGATCTTCCTTGGACAAGGGAAGTATGCAGTAGATATCCTGAAGAGGTTCGGGATGATGGATTGCAAGGACATGGCCACACCTATGGCATCGAACTTGAAGCTTCTGTGTGATGCTTCATCTAAGCCGGTTGATGTCTCTATGTATCGTCAGATGATTGGGTCCTTGATGTACCTGATGAACACGAAACCAGATATTTGCTTTGCGGTGAACACATTGAGCCAGTTCTTGATGGATCCAAGGGGTGTTCACCTGGTTGCTGTAAAGCATATTTTGAGGTACCTGAAGGGTACAGTTGACTATGGGCCCAAGTATGAAGCGAATCAAAAGTTTAACCTGCAAGGTTATGTTGATTCAAATTGGGCAGGCAGTGCTGCAGATAGGAAGAGCACATCTGGGTGCTACTTCAGTATGGGATCAGGTGTGATCTCTTGGTTTAACAAGAAGCAGTCCTGCGTAGCACTGAGTATAGCCGAGGCAGAGTATGTTGCAGCATGTTTGGCTAGTTGTGAGGCAGTATGGCTTCGGAAGCTACTGTCTGAGTTACTCCCATTGGATACTACTGGTATCTTCTGTGATAACCAGATTTGTGTGAAGTTGTTTGAGAACCCAGTGTTTCATGATAGGTTGAAACACATAGATATAAAATATCACTGTATCAGGGATATGGTGCAGAGAGGAGCAGTGAAGCTCCTGTATGTTGCGACGGACAAGCAGATTGCAAATGTGCTGACGAAACCACTAGCTAGAGTGAAGTTCGAGTACTTCAGAGAGAGGCTTGGTGTTCTTCAGATTGGTGACACTTCGAGGAAGAAGTGATGGATAAATTTGCAGAAGCAATTCAAAGCATGGTGGAAGGAGGATCCTTCACATGGCTGTGGATGTAAGCGCTGGATGATGAGCATCAGGACGATGCTCCAGTTACTGCTCTATATATGCATTAGGATGATGCTGGATATGATCAGTTGGATCATTTATATGTATATATGTACGCATCATGTTGGATGCTGGATATGATCAGTTGAATCATTTATATGTATTTGTATATGCATCATGTTGGATGCTTGGACCATGTATCTGTATATGTATTAGGTGGATATTGTGTATGGTCAGGTAGATCATGTGTGTTGATATATATATATCAGGTGGATACATTGTGTAGATCATGTATCTGTTTATGTATCAGGAGGATACATTATATGATCAGGTGGATCATGTATGATGATATGTATCAGGTAGATACTTGGTATGCATCAGGTAGATGCATTGTATGATCAAGATGATCATGGATGACGAGCTTCAGGATGTTGCTCCAGATATGCATTAGTACAATGCAGTGATGAGTATCAGGACGATACTCTAGATGATATGCATCAGGATGATGCTATGATGATGATCAGGATGATCATATGTATCAGGTGGATACATTACATAATTAGGTGGATTATGTGTGATGAGTTCTGAAGACACAGATGCATAGAGCCTTTCCGACATGGTGGTAGATTTGTACTCCCATGTGCATTGATGTAAGTGCAAAGCCTTTCCGACATGGTGGTAGATGTGTTCTCACATGTGCGTTGATGTAAGTGCAGAGCCTTTCCGACATGGTGGTAGATGTGTTCTCCCATGTGCGTTGATGTAAGTGCAGAGCCTTTTCGACATGGTGGTATATGTGTTCTCCCATGTGTGTTGATGTAAGTGCATAGCTTTTCCGACATGGTGGCAGATGTGTTCTCCCATGGTCGTTGATGTAAGTCTATGAGCCTTTCACGGATGGTGGTAGGTTGGTCATCCCATGCCGGTGAGTGTAAGTGCTGTGTGTGTGCATCTGGGTTGTGCTTTGTGATACTTTGTGGCCATGGATAGGTTGTGCAGTAGCATGTAAAAGGTCCTGGGAGATCCGATAGGCTGAGCTGTGTGCTTGTAATCAGTCCTGGGATGCTATTTCAAGGTTTTTTTGACTCATGTAATAAGTCCTGAGAATTCCACAGTATGGCTAGTGATGATGAAGACCTACAGGTGGTGGGCCTACATCCAGTATGAAAAAGGACTGGCTCTGTAGAAATTCCTATGACGAGTAGATCCAGATATTGATTGAGATAGCAACAGTTGTGACGATGACAATGATTCAAGGACGATGCATCGATGACGATGATCCAGAGAAGAAGACTTGTGCTAGCTGATATGTGTCAAGAAATACCTTCCTAGTTAAGAGGGAGTGTTGATGTATATGTAACTTCAGAATGTATTTCATCCATGTATTTCATGTATATATTATTGTACTCCTATAGAGATGTGTCATTCATCTATACGGAAGTGTCGTCATGTGTATTGACAAGTGTCGCAAGTATGTTAACTTGTCGATGGGTTATTAGACCACCATGTGTGGGGTCGGCCCTGATTTATATATTATATGGTTGATGTACCCAGCTAGACAAGTCGGCCCCATAAGGTTATTGGGCAAACAAGATAAATATAAATAGAGATCGGGAGATCTCTATTTGGATCATTTCAGAAACTCATTCTTCCTTCACTTAGAAAGTGGCGCACTAGTGAGGAGGAGGATCATCTACTACTAGGAGACTATCTCAGTGTATTTTGGTTGTACTTTGGTTGAGCCATTGCTCTCTCTATCTCTGAGGAAGTTGTGGGGTTTTTCACCTTAGGGTTTTCCCCACGGAAACTCTGTGTCTCTTGTCTCTCATGCTTTTGCTTCTTGTGATGATTTACATGCTTGTTATGATTGATATGCATTGATATACTGTACATGTTATTCTCTCAATAAAGATCCTAGAGTATTGTGAATTAATGCTCAAAATTTAATAGATGATGTCGAATTCCAACGGAATACCATGCATTGGTAGAGAAGCATTGATCCGCTTACTCAGGAGAAGCATGAGGTCGTGTGGGTGGGCCACAATGGAGTTGGTCACGTACGAGTTGAGGGGCGCACAGTAAGGATAGACTTACTCCTCAGTGCCATTAGTCCCTAATAGCGTGTAGACGGAGGATAGAAGGTAATGGCTCATGAAATCCCTACATGAAGTTCCCACAAGTCATAATGAAAGGATATCGACAGAAGGACCCGACGATGTGGTACCTTGCCAAGAATAGGAAAGGATGGGCGCAAGGACCTGATGATGTCCTTGGTGGACATGAGGGGATTGGATCATCCCTGGACTTCAGTCCTAAAGAGAGCCGTATACGTATGTCTTCGAGAATGAAGTCCTTGGTGGACATGAGGGGATTGGATCATCCCTAGACTTCAGTCCCAAAGAGAGCCATAGACGTATGTCTTCGAGAATGAGGTCCTTGGTGGACATGAGGGGATTGGATCATCCCTGGACTTCAGTCCTAAAGAGAGCCGTAGACGTATGTCTTCGAGAATGAGGTCCTTGGTGGACATGAGGGGATTGGATCATCCCTGGACTTCAGTCCTAAAGAGAGCCATAGACGTATGTCTTCGAGAATGAAGTCCTTGGTGGACACGGTGAGGATTAAGTCATCCTTGGACATGGTCCTAAATGCACGGTGAGGATTAAGTCATCCTTGGACGTGGTCCTAAATGTACAGTGAGGATTAAGTCATCCTTGGACGTGGTCCTAAATGTACGGTTGAGGATTAAGTCATCCTTGGACGTGGTCCTAAATGTACGGTTGAGGATTAAGTCATCCTTGGACGTGGTCCTAAATGTACGGTTGAGGATTAAGTCATCCTTGGACGTGGTCCTAAATGTACGGTTGAGGATTAAGTCATCCTTGGACATGGTCCTAAATTTACAGATGGGATTGCATCGTCCCTAAACATGAGACTTGTCTTAAATTGATAAGGACTGATCATCCTGGAACTAGATCGGGATTGCATCGTCCCTAGACATGAGAATTGTCTTAAAGTGATAAGGACTGATCATCCTGGAACTTGATCGGGATTGCATCATCCCTAGACATGAGACTTGTCTTAAAGTGATAAGGACTGATCATCCTGGAACTTGATCTGGATTGTATCATCCATGGACCTATGTCCTAAAGAGAGCGGGATTGATCATCCTGTAATATGATTGTGTGTGTTGCAGGGTATGCTGCTATTGATGATAGATGTATTAGTGAGAATACATGCTTTTGATGATAGATGTATTAGTGAGAATACATGCTTTTGATGATAGATGTATTAAGTGAGAATACATGCTTTTGATGATATATGTATTAGTGAGAATACATGCTTTTGATGATAGATGTATTAAGTGAGAATACATGCTTTTGATGATATATGTATTAGTAAGAATACATGTTTTGATGATAAATGTATTGGTGTGGATACTAATACAGATGATCCAGATGCTGTAGATCGAGATGATCCAGATGTTGTAGATCGAGATGATCTAGATGCTGTAGATCGAGATGATCCAGATGTTGTAGATCAAGATGATCCAGATGCTGTAGATCATGATGATCCAGATGTTGTAGATCAAGATGATCCAGATACTGATGATCGTATGATGACAATGCTGATGATCGTGAGGATCCAGATGTTGATGTTGTTATAGCTGTTCGAGTGCTGCAGAAGATAAAGACTCAGTACTGAAGATGTTGATGTTCCAGTATTGAAGATATTCCAGTAACTGCTTGAGTTACTGATGATGTTGAGAAAGCTTCCAATGATTTATAGATGTATCATGTATGATGTTGATGACTCCTTGCTCATGCAGATGCTGTTATAATATCCTTCTCGTTAAGGGGGAGTGTTGAGATATTGTAACTTCAAAGAATATTATATTTGTACTTTATTATTCCGGAAATGTTTCATTCCTCCGTGAAGATCTTATTGTATATCCAGAGATGTTTATTCCTCCGTCGGAATGTGGTAACTCGGGTTATTAGACTTCCCTAGTGGGGGTCGGCCCTGTATGTGTTATGTGGGTCAAAGGGTTATTAGACCACCCTAGAGGGGTCGGCCCAGTCAGTTGTAGTGGGGTATTTAACCCATTGGTTAAATACGAGCCTGCATGTCTCATAGGTTAAGCATAATATAACAAAGTCATACATACCTCGTAAGTAGAACAAATTCTTTGTCTTCATGTTGTCATGGTCATGGAACTTGATTTGTCTTTTGTGATGTACCTGTATCTTGTTAGTAGACAACATCAACCTCACACAACACCATAATGCATTAGTACAATCATATAGCCCTAATCAATGAATGTCTTCGATCATTCACATGCATTCATACTGTTACTAGGGTGATAAGACAATTCTAACATTAATCAAGATTGTATTAATAAATAATATGAAGACAAACACATCATGAACTTAATCAAGAATCAGATTTCAAGACATACCTGAACCTCCTTAAGTCATACCTGTCGAGACTTCTTGTAGTCTTCTTATGTAAGGCCTTAGCCTCAACTCCCCTTGAAACTTGATCTGGAGCTTGATTAGGGTTTGCTAGAGAAACCCTAAAAATTCAATCTTTGACTTTCACACTTCTGAATGGATGGAAGGATGTGACTTGCTGAGCTGATCAAACTAGCATACTTCAATTTTGAAATCTCCAAAATTTGACCACTCAAAATTGCCTTCGATACTTCTGGATCTTCTGGACAGGAACCTGAACTAGGGTTTGATGAAGCCCACCCTTCTGTCCAATCAAAAGGTTCGATCCAAGGCTCTAAGCTCCTATTTTTCTGACGAGCTTCCAGCCGTGGTTACAGACTTCAAAAAATTCCAATTTTTGCTGAAGCCCTAATTTTCCATCTTTCCGATCAAAATCCCGAACTGGGGTTTGATCAAGCCCGGTCTTCTACCCAACCAAAAAATTCGATCTTGGTCTCTAAATTTCAATTTTTCTAAGTAGCATTCAGCCGTGGATTTCGATTCCAAAAATTCTAACTTTCTCCGAAACCCTAAATTCCGGAAGCCATGAATAAAGGTGCTCCAAAAATAATTCTGTTTTGACAGAAATATGTACCTGATTTTTTCTGCTATAAATCCGAAATTTTCGCTCCACAGGGTCTGAAATTTTTTTTTGCAGTAGCCTGACCTGTCATCTTTCCATCCTGATAGGTCTGACCTCAATTGTATTTTCTGAGAGAGAGACCATATCTCTAGCTTAGGATCTCTAAATCATTGAAGAGATTGTTTAGGTATGTTGTACATAACTAAGCAGGTATACTAATCCAGGTATGTTTTCCTATGTCAAGTTAGAATCTTACCTTGTGTTAGGATCCCTTATATAAGTATGCTTGGTATGATTGGTTATGCTTATTCATAAAGTTAGTAATCAAGGGTTTATGCATATTATGTCTCTTATCTTGATGATTTAATTAACCAGAAGAGTACTATGATCAAACAAGAATATGCATGAGTAAAAGAAGACTTCCTTGAAACCCTGAATACGAATGATCATGACTACACATATTCAAGATTATTTAGAATTAGAATGTTTTGAGAATATACTAATGAATGTATGTTTGTGTATGAGATCATGAGGATGACACTAGTGCACACTTGAGCATGCACAATGGTACAGAATGAATAGAAGTTCAAAAGACATATAGAAGATCAAGCGGGAGGCAACCACACAAACATAAAAGATAAGTATTTGAGTTGTTATTTGAAATAGTAAATGATATTGCTTGTATGCATATTTGTATTCCTAGAATATATCATGCTGAGTGTAAACATTCATAGAGCATTGAACAGTATACTACTAATATGCATATGATTGGTAAGTTGGACAAACATTCCATTGTTGCTTGTCTAGAATGAAACCTCTTTGCTGACATGTTGAGAGCTGTGCACACTCTCAATAGTATGTTCTGGTAGAGATGGAAGGCATCTAGATAGCCACTGTATGCATACAGGATATGGGAAAGTGTTGTGCCAAAGTATTGGTCAAGATAGTTGCATAACTATGTAAATGATATATGTATGCATAATAGGTTATCATGTCAACATGATTTCATGATTATGAAGTATTACTAATCATGTACTTAATTTTGTTTTGTAGAAAAGTTCATGCAGAATGATGAACACCGAACAAGTGATGGATGTTCAACAAGAAGATTTACAAATCAAACAAAATATAGAAGGCTCATGACTAGAAGATTCTCTTAGAAAGAGGAAGAGAATCATAACAAGATGTTTGCTCCAAGTGGATAGGTAAGACCATTCTCTTAATGGTGTAAGAAGAAGTGTGAATCAGGTTCTGTATGGGTACCCAGGATCGATAATCAATTGATGAGCTTAATGATCATCATGGGTGATGTGGATCTCAACCTTTGCTACAAGGTTGAATATGGCTTCTATGCACAGATGACATGGATACAAGAAGGAACTCACCTCAGAGTTCGAATGATGTTGAGGTTCATATCAGTAGACCCATCTAACGAGAGATGGCACAGATAGATGGCTGCATAAAAGAAAATGAAAGATCTCAGATTAATGTATTACTTCCTAGGTCTGGAAGTATGGCAAGGCTCAGAAGGAATGTTTATCAACCAAGGAAAGTATGATAAAAAATATTAAAAGGACTTGATGTGTTGGAATGGCCACTCTTGAAGTTGTTAGCAGATGACTCATCAGAGTTAGTGGATATAACTCTGTACAGACAAAATATTGAGTCATTGATGTGCCTGACAAATACTAGGTCAGATATATGCTTTGCTGTGAACACCTTTAGTCAGTATCTAGCGGAAACTAGATGTGTTCACATGTTAGTTGCAAAGCATGTGATGAGGTACCTAAAGGATACAATAGACTTTGATCTATGTTATCTTGGAGATCATGACTTCAGATGGCTACACAGATGTTGATTGAGCAGAAAGTGTATCGGACATGAAGAGCACATCGAGAAGATGTTATTGTCTAGGATCAACCATGATCTTGTGGCTTAGTAAGAAGCAGTCTAGTGTGGCTCTCAGCACAAGTGGAATATATGGCTGCTTCCTCTGCTAGTTGTGAAGCAGTATAGCTTCAGAATTGTTTGACATAAAAATGGACCCAACTGTGATCCTATGTGACAAACAGAGTCGTACCAAAGTGGCAAAGAATCCAGTGTTCCATGATAAGTCAAAAGCACATAGAGATCTGACATTTCTACATACAAGATATGGTGCAGAAAGGAATTAAAGTTCGAATTTGTAACAAGTTACCAATGTACTAACCAGACCTCTACCGATCCAATGTACTAACCAAACCTTTACCTCAAGTAACTTTTTCCGAGACAAACTTAATATAGTTCAGAAGGACCCTCCTCGAAAGGGGGAGTGATGTGATCACTTATGATGAGATTGCCCGCATCGACAGTAAGGTCGATGATGTGGATACCTATATTGGTAATGCCAACAGAGAGGTTGATGGATGGTTCGTAGACATATGTCTTCGATAATGAAGTCCTTGGTGGACATGAGGGGATTGGATCATCCCTGGACTTCAGTCCTAAAGAGAGCCTTAGACATATGTCTTCGAGAATGAGGTCCTTGGTGGACATGAGGGGATTGGATCATCCCTGGACTTCAGTCCTAAAGAGAGCCGTATACGTATGTCTTCGAGAATGAAGTCCTTGGTGGACATGAGGGGATTGGATCATCCCTAGACTTCAGTCCCAAAGAGAGCCATAGACGTATGTCTTCGAGAATGAGGTCCTTGGTGGACATGAGGGGATTGGATCATCCCTGGACTTCAGTCCTAAAGAGAGCCGTAGACGTATGTCTTCGAGAATGAGTTCCTTGGTGGACATGAGGGGATTGGATCATCCCTGGACTTCAGTCCTAAAGAGATCCATAGACGTATGTCTTCGAGAATGAAGTCCTTGGTGGACACGGTGAGGATTAAGTCATCCTTGGACATGGTCCTAAATGCACGGTGAGGATTAAGTCATCCTTGGACGTGGTCCTAAATGTACAGTGAGGATTAAGTCATCCTTGGACGTGGTCCTAAATGTACGGTTGAGGATTAAGTCATCCTTGGACGTGGTCCTAAATGTACGGTTGAGGATTAAGTCATCCTTGGACGTGGTCCTAAATGTACGGTTGAGGATTAAGTCATCCTTGGACGTGGTCCTAAATGTACGGTTGAGGATTAAGTCATCCTTGGACATGGTCCTAAATTTACAGATGGGATTGCATCGTCCCTAAACATGAGACTTGTCTTAAATTGATAAGGACTGATCATCCTGGAACTAGATCGGGATTGCATCGTCCCTAGACATGAGACTTGTCTTAAAGTGATAAGGACTGATCATCCTGGAACTTGATCGGGATTGCATCATCCCTAGACATGAGACTTGTCTTAAAGTGATAAGGACTGATCATCCTGGAACTTGATCTGGATTGTATCATCCATGGACCTATGTCCTAAAGAGAGCGGGATTGATCATCCTGTAATATGATTGTGTGTGTTGCAGGGTATGCTGCTATTGATGATAGATGTATTAGTGAGAATACATGCTTTTGATGATAGATGTATTAGTGAGAATACATGCTTTTGATGATAGATGTATTAAGTGAGAATACATGCTTTTGATGATATATGTATTAGTGAGAATACATGCTTTTGATGATAGATGTATTAAGTGAGAATACATGCTTTTGATGATATATGTATTAGTAAGAATACATGTTTTGATGATAAATGTATTGGTGTGGATACTAATACAGATGATCCAGATGCTGTAGATCGAGATGATCCAGATGTTGTAGATCGAGATGATCTAGATGCTGTAGATCGAGATGATCCAGATGTTGTAGATCAAGATGATCCAGATGCTGTAGATCATGATGATCCAGATGTTGTAGATCAAGATGATCCAGATACTGATGATCGTATGATGACAATGCTGATGATCGTGAGGATCCAGATGTTGATGTTGTTATAGCTGTTCGAGTGCTGCAGAAGATAAAGACTCAGTACTGAAGATGTTGATGTTCCAGTATTGAAGATATTCCAGTAACTGCTTGAGTTACTGATGATGTTGAGAAAGCTTCCAATGATTTATAGATGTATCATGTATGATGTTGATGACTCCTTGCTCATGCAGATGCTGTTATAATATCCTTCTCGTTAAGGGGGAGTGTTGAGATATTGTAACTTCAAAGAATATTATATTTGTACTTTATTATTCCGGAAATGTTTCATTCCTCCGTGAAGATCTTATTGTATATCCAGAGATGTTTATTCCTCCGTCGGAATGTGGTAACTCGGGTTATTAGACTTCCCTAGTGGGGGTCGGCCCTGTATGTGTTATGTGGGTCAAAGGGTTATTAGACCACCCTAGAGGGGTCGGCCCAGTCAGTTGTAGTGGGGTATTTAACCCATTGGTTAAATACGAGCCTGCATGTCTCATAGGTTAAGCATAATATAACAAAGTCATACATACCTCGTAAGTAGAACAAATTCTTTGTCTTCATGTTGTCATGGTCATGGAACTTGATTTGTCTTTTGTGATGTACCTGTATCTTGTTAGTAGACAACATCAACCTCACACAACACCATAATGCATTAGTACAATCATATAGCCCTAATCAATGAATGTCTTCGATCATTCACATGCATTCATACTGTTACTAGGGTGATAAGACAATTCTAACATTAATCAAGATTGTATTAATAAATAATATGAAGACAAACACATCATGAACTTAATCAAGAATCAGATTTCAAGACATACCTGAACCTCCTTAAGTCATACCTGTCGAGACTTCTTGTAGTCTTCTTATGTAAGGCCTTAGCCTCAACTCCCCTTGAAACTTGATCTGGAGCTTGATTAGGGTTTGCTAGAGAAACCCTAAAAATTCAATCTTTGACTTTCACACTTCTGAATGGATGGAAGGATGTGACTTGCTGAGCTGATCAAACTAGCATACTTCAATTTTGAAATCTCCAAAATTTGACCACTCAAAATTGCCTTCGATACTTCTGGATCTTCTGGACAGGAACCTGAACTAGGGTTTGATGAAGCCCACCCTTCTGTCCAATCAAAAGGTTCGATCCAAGGCTCTAAGCTCCTATTTTTCTGACGAGCTTCCAGCCGTGGTTACAGACTTCAAAAAATTCCAATTTTTGCTGAAGCCCTAATTTTCCATCTTTCCGATCAAAATCCCGAACTGGGGTTTGATCAAGCCCGGTCTTCTACCCAACCAAAAAATTCGATCTTGGTCTCTAAATTTCAATTTTTCTAAGTAGCATTCAGCCGTGGATTTCGATTCCAAAAATTCTAACTTTCTCCGAAACCCTAAATTCCGGAAGCCATGAATAAAGGTGCTCCAAAAATAATTCTGTTTTGACAGAAATATGTACCTGATTTTTTCTGCTATAAATCCGAAATTTTCGCTCCACAGGGTCTGAAATTTTTTTTTGCAGTAGCCTGACCTGTCATCTTTCCATCCTGATAGGTCTGACCTCAATTGTATTTTCTGAGAGAGAGACCATATCTCTAGCTTAGGATCTCTAAATCATTGAAGAGATTGTTTAGGTATGTTGTACATAACTAAGCAGGTATACTAATCCAGGTATGTTTTCCTATGTCAAGTTAGAATCTTACCTTGTGTTAGGATCCCTTATATAAGTATGCTTGGTATGATTGGTTATGCTTATTCATAAAGTTAGTAATCAAGGGTTTATGCATATTATGTCTCTTATCTTGATGATTTAATTAACCAGAAGAGTACTATGATCAAACAAGAATATGCATGAGTAAAAGAAGACTTCCTTGAAACCCTGAATACGAATGATCATGACTACACATATTCAAGATTATTTAGAATTAGAATGTTTTGAGAATATACTAATGAATGTATGTTTGTGTATGAGATCATGAGGATGACACTAGTGCACACTTGAGCATGCACAATGGTACAGAATGAATAGAAGTTCAAAAGACATATAGAAGATCAAGCGGGAGGCAACCACACAAACATAAAAGATAAGTATTTGAGTTGTTATTTGAAATAGTAAATGATATTGCTTGTATGCATATTTGTATTCCTAGAATATATCATGCTGAGTGTAAACATTCATAGAGCATTGAACAGTATACTACTAATATGCATATGATTGGTAAGTTGGACAAACATTCCATTGTTGCTTGTCTAGAATGAAACCTCTTTGCTGACATGTTGAGAGCTGTGCACACTCTCAATAGTATGTTCTGGTAGAGATGGAAGGCATCTAGATAGCCACTGTATGCATACAGGATATGGGAAAGTGTTGTGCCAAAGTATTGGTCAAGATAGTTGCATAACTATGTAAATGATATATGTATGCATAATAGGTTATCATGTCAACATGATTTCATGATTATGAAGTATTACTAATCATGTACTTAATTTTGTTTTGTAGAAAAGTTCATGAAGAATGATGAACACCGAACAAGTGATGGATGTTCAACAAGAAGATTTACAAATCAAACAAAATATAGAAGGCTCATGACTAGAAGATTCTCTTAGAAAGAGGAAGAGAATCATAACAAGATGTTTGCTCCAAGTGGATAGGTAAGACCATTCTCTTAATGGTGTAAGAAGAAGTGTGAATCAGGTTCTGTATGGGTACCCAGGATCGATAATCAATTGATGAGCTTAATGATCATCATGGGTGATGTGGATCTCAACCTTTGCTACAAGGTTGAATATGGCTTCTATGCACAGATGACATGGATACAAGAAGGAACTCACCTCAGAGTTCGAATGATGTTGAGGTTCATATCAGTAGACCCATCTAACGAGAGATGGCACAGATAGATGGCTGCATAAAAGAAAATGAAAGATCTCAGATTAATGTATTACTTCCTAGGTCTGGAAGTATGGCAAGGCTCAGAAGGAATGTTTATCAACCAAGGAAAGTATGATAAAAAATATTAAAAGGACTTGATGTGTTGGAATGGCCACTCTTGAAGTTGTTAGCAGATGACTCATCAGAGTTAGTGGATATAACTCTGTACAGACAAAATATTGAGTCATTGATGTGCCTGACAAATACTAGGTCAGATATATGCTTTGCTGTGAACACCTTTAGTCAGTATCTAGTGGAAACTAGATGTGTTCACATGTTAGTTGCAAAGCATGTGATGAGGTACCTAAAGGATACAATAGACTTTGATCTATGTTATCTTGGAGATCATGACTTCAGATGGCTACACAGATGTTGATTGAGCAGAAAGTGTATCGGACATGAAGAGCACATCGAGAAGATGTTATTGTCTAGGATCAACCATGATCTTGTGGCTTAGTAAGAAGCAGTCTAGTGTGGCTCTCAGCACAAGTGGAATATATGGCTGCTTCCTCTGCTAGTTGTGAAGCAGTATAGCTTCAGAATTGTTTGACATAAAAATGGACCCAACTGTGATCCTATGTGACAAACAGAGTCGTACCAAAGTGGCAAAGAATCCAGTGTTCCATGATAAGTCAAAAGCACATAGAGATCTGACATTTCTACATACAAGATATGGTGCAGAAAGGAATTAAAGTTCGAATTTGTAACAAGTTACCAATGTACTAACCAGACCTCTACCGATCCAATGTACTAACCAAACCTTTACCTCAAGTAACGTTTTCCGAGACAAACTTAATATAGTTCAGAAGGACCTCCTCGAAAGGGGGAGTGATGTGATCACTTATGATGAGATTGCCCGCATCGACAGTAAGGTCGATGATGTGGATACCTATATTGGTAATGCCAACAGAGAGGTTGATGGATGGTTCGTAGACATATGTCTTCGATAATGAAGTCCTTGGTGGACATGAGGGGATTGGATCATCCCTGGACTTCAGTCCTAAAGAGAGCCTTAGACATATGTCTTCGAGAATGAGGTCCTTGGTGGACATGAGGGGATTGGATCATCCCTGGACTTCAGTCCTAAAGAGAGCCGTATACGTATGTCTTCGAGAATGAAGTCCTTGGTGGACATGAGGGGATTGGATCATCCCTAGACTTCAGTCCCAAAGAGAGCCATAGACGTATTTCTTCGAGAATGAGGTCCTTGGTGGACATGAGGGGATTGGATCATCCCTGGACTTCAGTCCTAAAGAGAGCCGTAGACGTATGTCTTCGAGAATGAGGTCCTTGGTGGACATGAGGGGATTGGATCATCCCTGGACTTCAGTCCTAAAGAGATCCATAGACGTATGTCTTCGAGAATGAAGTCCTTGGTGGACACGGTGAGGATTAAGTCATCCTTGGACATGGTCCTAAATGCACGGTGAGGATTAAGTCATCCTTGGACGTGGTCCTAAATGTACAGTGAGGATTAAGTCATCCTTGGACGTGGTCCTAAATGTACGGTTGAGGATTAAGTCATCCTTGGACGTGGTCCTAAATGTACGGTTGAGGATTAAGTCATCCTTGGACGTGGTCCTAAATGTACGGTTGAGGATTAAGTCATCCTTGGACGTGGTCCTAAATGTACGGTTGAGGATTAAGTCATCCTTGGACATGGTCCTAAATTTACAGATGGGATTGCATCGTCCCTAAACATGAGACTTGTCTTAAATTGATAAGGACTGATCATCCTGGAACTAGATCGGGATTGCATCGTCCCTAGACATGAGACTTGTCTTAAAGTGATAAGGACTGATCATCCTGGAACTTGATCGGGATTGCATCATCTCTAGACATGAGACTTGTCTTAAAGTGATAAGGACTGATCATCCTGGAACTTGATCTGGATTGTATCATCCATGGACCTATGTCCTAAAGAGAGCGGGATTGATCATCCTGTAATATGATTGTGTGTGTTGCAGGGTATGCTGCTATTGATGATAGATGTATTAGTGAGAATACATGCTTTTGATGATAGATGTATTAGTGAGAATACATGCTTTTGATGATAGATGTATTAAGTGAGAATACATGCTTTTGATGATATATGTATTAGTGAGAATACATGCTTTTGATGATAGATGTATTAAGTGAGAATACATGCTTTTGATGATATATGTATTAGTAAGAATACATGTTTTGATGATAAATGTATTGGTGTGGATACTAATACAGATGATCCAGATGCTGTAGATCGAGATGATCCAGATGTTGTAGATCGAGATGATCTAGATGCTGTAGATCGAGATGATCCAGATGTTGTAGATCAAGATGATCCAGATGCTGTAGATCGTGATGATCCAGATGTTGTAGATCAAGATGATCCAGATACTGATGATCGTATGATGACAATGCTGATGATCGTGAGGATCCAGATGTTGATGTTGTTATAGCTGTTCGAGTGCTGCAGAAGATAAAGACTCAGTACTGAAGATGTTGATGTTCCAGTATTGAAGATATTCCAGTAACTGCTTGAGTTACTGATGATGTTGAGAAAGCTTCCAATGATTTATAGATGTATCATGTATGATGTTGATGACTCCTTGCTCATGCAGATGCTGTTATAATATCCTTCTCGTTAAGGGGGAGTGTTGAGATATTGTAACTTCAAAGAATATTATATTTGTACTTTATTATTCCGGAAATGTTTCATTCCTCCGTGAAGATCTTATTGTATATCCAGAGATGTTTATTCCTCCGTCGGAATGTGGTAACTCGGGTTATTAGACTTCCCTAGTGGGGGTCGGCCCTGTATGTGTTATGTGGGTCAAAGGGTTATTAGACCACCCTAGAGGGGTCGGCCCAGTCAGTTGTAGTGGGGTATTTAACCCATTGGTTAAATACGAGCCTACATGTACTTGTGTAAAAGATATGTCAGAGTAGTGTATAAATAGAGGAGGTGTGTTCCTCATTTGACACACTCACTCACTTGAGAGAGGAGCACTTGTGGAGGAGAGGTCTGCTATGATGGAGGACGAGATCATGTCTTTGGTTTGCATCTTTGTATATTGCTGGTCATCTATATTGAGGAAGCTTTACTGGGTTTTCTACCCCATGAGGGTTTCCCAGGATAAATCTGTGTCTCTTGTGTTTATGCTATGCTTGTTGTTTCTTCAGTGATCCTATATATGCTATTATTGTGAAATGAAATGTAATGCAGCTATTTTCTGTCTTAGCATATTAAATGTTAACATTTCCCTTTCTTCCCATATCTATACAAGTTGCATAAAAATGAAATATATTTTACACAAATATGTTTAAAACTAATCAAATGCATTGAAAATACTATACTTCATGACTAGAAAAGTGAATATATTTAACAAATATACTATTTTCATCATATGAGTAACATATCATGAATTTTAAGTAAGCAAATATAGCGACTTCTCAATCATTTTTTAGAATTTATTGCAAAATGTCCAATATACAAATATAATGAATACACATGATACAAAAACGATCTTACATTTTTTGAAACAACAAATAATTGCTCACATAAAGTAATGGACTTTAAAAGAATTGCACCACTAATAATAATTGAAATTTATTCATAAAATCCATGTTTCAATAATCTTTAGAAGAAATTGTAAAACCATATTATTAAATGGAAAGTTTAAAAATAATAAAACAATAAATTGAAACAACTAATGCAATTAATTTGGAATTGATTTCTAAAATTGATGTACTTACAATATTTAAAATAAATCTTAGACTATATTGATAAATGCTATGTTTAAAACTAATGAAACAATAAAAGTAAATGCAAGGTTCAACCATAATAAAACAAAAGTTAAAATGAGAAATGCTTGTAAGGTAATGATTTGAAAAAGTCACACCGCTAATATTTTGAAATTGTTAAGTAAAATCCATGTAATATACAATAACACGATAGTTTTGTCGTTCTCAAAATTTCAATATTATAATGGACATTACATTTTGTACAAAAATTCAATGTCTCATTGAACGCCTTGAACATGATCTTTTGTTCATAAAAAAAGTGCGTAGTTTCTAGGCATGTACAATAAGATCATTTTTACGGTTGATGGCACAAGTGTGTGGCTTCTTTGTGCGTGCAATAGCTTGTGAGTAGAAAGAAGGGTGTAAGTATTTTGATCCTCGTTTTTTTGCTTCCTCTAGAGTAAGAAATTTCCTTTTGCGCCCCTTTTGATGACATTTTGGATCTGTGTCTATGGAAAGATGAAAATCAGCTCCTTCAATGGTTGTGCTTTTGTTCACAACAATTGTTACTTCTTCTCTGAGTTCTATGCCCATGGTATTATCTGCGAGAACATCTTTTGGGGTTATATACTCCTCCGTCATATCAAATACTGCATGAACATCCTCTAGTGTCATATCAAATATTGGCATAGAAATCCGCACAGAAGAGAGCTGGAAAGGAATCCCAACTAGAGGTTCAAATTGAACCATGTGTTCATTGGTAGAGGTAGTTGGTGTCTTATCATACACAGGAATCGAAGAATCCCCACCACATGAATGAGACATGTCCTCTAATGCGTTCTCTATATAAAAACTAGTATCTTTTCCAGAGGATCCCATTTGATCAACAACATGGATTGACTCCTCGTGGATGAGACTATGTACTTCATCAACAAATGGTTCAGAACCCCTCATTTCTTCTCCTCCACTGTTGTTATGTGCACCCATTTCTGACAAATTATCTAAAAATGTGGCTATGATTTTGTCACTTGAATTCATCGAGTATGTTCTCTCCACACTAATGGAATTTATCACCCTCTCAATCCCCTCACTGGAGGATACAACTTTTTTCCTTCTCTAGGTAAATTCTTCTTCATTCCTATGTTATAAGGAAATCATGTAAAAATAATGTTAATTCCTTGAACAATAAATGATATATCAATTATCCGTGCTTAAAAAAAGCGTGAAGGACAATGCCTACAATCTTACAGGAGGGGACTCATTGAACATCGCACGGTGCATATTCCAATCTTCTCTTTTATTATCTTTTTACGTAAATATTCTTGATCTTCTCTCTTAAATCCATCGATTGAGCATCAAAAATAGAAACACGTTCTTTTATCCGATCCAAGGCTTCAATACTTAGCTCTTGCATAGATTTCACATCCTGCTTGTAAAAAAAACATATAGATTATCTCATGAACGAGGAAGTGAAAAAATAAAAATAAATTGTTATAGAATTATTTGTACCTCCTTTCTAATTTCAGCTCGGATTGCAACATTCTCTGTTCTATCTCTCTTCTTCTTAACTTGGTATTCTATATTGTAATTTTTTCGATCCCTTTCTTTTTTTAGAAATGATTCTGATCTAACCCTATAGTTCGGTCCCGGTGGTGCACCAACATGTAATGTTATTAGATCCCATGAATGGACCTTTATACCGTGGTTGTTAAAATCATGACACCTACTGCGGCGTAGACCATTACATTTGGGGGCCAAACAATAGAATTAGTTATGGCCAAACAATAGAAGATGGTATCACCTCAACCTTGAAAGATCCAACCATGACCCTTGACTTGGATACAATGAAACCAATCAATCGTCTATACACCACACAAAATATGCACTCATGATTATTCAATTGAATGTTGTAATATCTACATCATCTAAAGACAACATGAAGATGAGCTGGATGGTTGATTCACTGTTTGGAGTGAGAAACTAAATCATCTAAGTAAGTTTCAACAATGTGCTTCATGCCATAAAAATACTAAGACACGGCCCACTGGAAAGTGGCTCCAACATTTTTGCGACCAAATGACATCTTGTGATAAGCAAAATTACCTTTAGAGAAGATGAAGGTTGTTTTGTGATGGTACACCTTTCAAATTCATATCAAATTGTAGCTAGAAAATCCATCCATAAAAGAGAAGATAATATTTCCAGCGCATCCATAAATAATCTAATCAATGAATCGTGTGGGTAATTGTCCTTTGGAGAAGCTTCATTCAAGTCCCTAAAATCAATACACTCGTGAATGGCCCCATGTCTTTTGTCCACAAAAATTGGGTTGGATACCAATTCAGTCAAGGGAACGAGGTAGATGAAGCTAACATGAAGTAATTTCTCCATCTCTTCTTTGATGGCAATTTCTTTCTTCATATTTACTGGGTGTATGTTTTTCTGAGCAACTTTATCATTTTCATAAGTTCAAATTTTATGTTCAACTATCCAAGGACCAATGCAAGGCATTTATTCATAGGACCAAGCAAAAACATTGTGAAACTATTTGAAAAGAACAATATAAATTTCGAACTCATCAAAAGAATAATTTAATCCAATCAATATGTTTGATGAAGCTATGTTTCATAGAGATATCAATAGGCATAGTCTTTAAAATATTGGCCAGACTACCCTTTGCAGACACATATTGTCTAAGGAAGGGATACTAGTACCAATCGAGATCGACATGGAAATTAAGGCTATTAAAGCCAATTTCCATTTTCTCCAACTCAGGAAGAAAAGATGATCTATGATCCATGTCATGCTAAGGTTGTTCTAACTAATCAGTTCTTCTAATATGGTCTCATTTGAAGGAAACACTTTATCCATGAATTCATTGGAGTTGGGTGGGTTGCCAACCCAAATGGGTGAAGAATTTATCATAATCCTCCCTAGAGTGAAGATATTGCCTAGATTCTGTAGAATCCATCTAAATAGTTTGATACATAGTTTCAGTTGTAGACAAAGGCATACAAAAACCCTATAGATACAATCACAACAAGATTGAACACCACCCACGGGTCCTTCCCAACAAAAAATCATTTAGAGTGGACTATGTGTGAAGGCCCAGAGTCCTTAATTGAAGGCTATGTTGAGGAAGGAATTATAGATGTAATGGTGATTGATGATATCACATATATTGGGGAAACATTCATGCAACATATTGGTGGAGGAATGGTGAAGGTACGCATAAGAGATGAATCTATAGATATCTCTACATTGTTGCTATCAAACATGGTCTTGGAATCACCAACGAATGAAATGTTTGATTTAGTGTTGGATTTGGAATCGAGGGTATAATAATATAATTGTTTAACAATGACCAGCTTACCTTGACGAGGGAAGTAAATCACGCATATCACAAAATATACAACCATTTTCACAACATATGTCTAACTTCGACCAAATAGAACATTATAGCCAACAAGAGCATCCACTGCTTCTACATCCATTGAAATTGTTTTGACACCCAACTCGACTAGGAAGGCAGTAATAGTTCCATGCAATTTAAATGAATGGCCATCAAATGCTTTCAAAAGTGTGGCCATCAAATCAAGCTCAAGAGAACCTAAAGTTATCCAAAAGAAAAAGACATGATGCAAGTGGAGTCTCCATCATAAACACTAAATCAAAAGATGTTTTTTCCTTGCAAAGATACATGGATATTAAATGCAAATAGATGAGGAAGTCTAGGCCTAGTTTGGAGCAAGTGAAATGTAATTGAATGAGCAACTTAGGGATCAATTTCACCTATAGTGATCAACAATGCCTTTTTTTGTAGTGGGTAACTTTGAAGGACTTCCAATTCCAAGGTGGACATAACACAAGGCGCTTCAGCGAGATCTTCAAAAATATTGTATCTTTAAGTAGCTTGAGCATTGGGGTTATTTGTTGACCTTCATATGGCATGCACTTTGGAATACAAGGTATTACATCATTACATAGATTCTTTATTCATAAAGGTCCATTGAGATATTGACGTATAGGGTCTAGATATGGACATCTTGCTCACACATGAAAATATTGGATTTTGAGTTATAGCCCCTTGATAAAGGATTGTACTGATTTCCCCCTTGCGTAGGTATAGTTTTGGTAGAAACCATCTATTATTGTCGAGGAGGAAAATGATTCATTAGGATTGTAGTTGTTGTTGAGATCCCCTTTGGACTAAGTAGTGATGAAGCTACTCCATTTTAGTACACTGGTGGGTAAGATGGTTATCACTGCAAATTTTGTAAGGGAACTCAAGCTTTTGTTTCTCCTTGTTACCTCTAGTAGCAGTATTGTGATTCAAACTTATCCCTTTTTTATCTGATCCGGAGTGACCTTAAAACCAACTTGAAATTGATTCTAGGCTCACTTAACAAAAGGACTAGTTATAGGATCGTTTTATTGAACTTGATTGCATTCAAAAGTCTTAAACCCACATATGCATCTTACACTTTATAACATGCCACTCACTTCATTCATCATCGCATACTAAGCATCGTGAGCGTAAGAGCAGAAAAACAACATGCACAAGGAAAAGCAAGACAATATTACACATTTGGTAACAGACTTCACCAGACCCCTTGGCTACATCTTCGGGCTCGTTCAAATGTTGAATGGATTCATTATCTTCCTTGAAAGATGTTAGGACCTTATCACAAGTGTTTACATCCAAATGTACCTTCCCCTTAACAAAGGATTCAAGAAGGCACTTCACATGAATGACCTTACTCCAAACATCAGATGGATGAATTCCTTACAATTGCAAGCTCTCACATAGCTCTCTCGAATATCCTACAAGCTTCAAGCCTCGAGCTATGCTTACAATCTACAGATTGGATCCTTCAAAAGTTATGGGATTCCCACAACATGGGTGCCAAAAGCTTCAACAATGATCTCCTTGGATATTCAATGGAGCTATCTTCATAGCATAAACAACTCCAAAACTAGATCCCTATAAGAGCTCCTCCAAGTATGTGGAGTTCTCTCAGAAATGGCTCCCCCTTCAATGATGGAATACTTGGGCTTAAATAGATTGGTCATACCCATGGGGACATGTTTCACATGGGTGCTCAACTTGGCACATTCGTTGGGCTCTTGTTACAACTTGTTTTATAAAAGGCATGGTTATTTGCACTTGGTTACAACCATATGGTATATTTGTTACATGTTACAACAAATATATATAAATATATCAAACATTGGTTAGCGGCCAACATAACAGTTGACCCAAAATAAGCCATCGCCAAACATGACCATACCTAAAGTTCGATGGTCGACATAGCTAACGCTAAGAAAAAAATATGATAGTTCTAATCCATTTCTAACTTTTGTGTGTAATGGCAATATGCCAATGGTGACATAGTGATCCCCTCGAGTCATTTGAACCATGTGCTAACCTCCACCAAAACTATTCTAAACATGGAAAACGGTTAAAATTCCGCCAAACTTGGCATATATAAGTGTCACATATAATTGATAATTTCCACCAAATATAACACTTGTTTGTTGGGCAGGATACCTGGGTTCAAACCCGCGGGCTCCCTCTCCCCCTTTTTTTGTCATACTTGCACCAATCAAACCTAAATATAATGTTTTCCATATACCTTAACAAGTAATATCGGTGTTGCATTGGTCACGGGTTCAATTCCCATCACCTCCATCACAACTTTGTTTGAACATAATCAAATAGACCTGTCACGTGTCACAATGAGATTGGGCAATGTCAACGCCGACTCATATGCCAACTTTACCACGTCCATTTGACTAAGATGCCACTTATGCTACCACATCATTCAACCTGCCATGTGGTGCTCTGTGGAGCTGCCACATCAGTGTTGTAAGGCCACGTGGCATCCATTTTTTCCATTCTGCACAATGCCAAAACTTCAGATTGTGATATCTTATCCGTCAGGAGTCCATTTGATGTGTTGTTCACGCCGTTGCAAATCTCTTGCAGAACTCTTCGACTTGGCACTATTCTAGTAGATGAGCACTTTGATTCTAGAGCATCTTCGGATCCTCCTGGATCACTTTTCCAACATTAGAAGTATTATTTTTACTATTATTCTTCTTTCTTTTGCGTTGTCAATTACTCTTGTAATTTGTTGATTGGACAAAATGGGTGTCGAAGTTTTGAGCAGGGATTGAGGCATTTTGCAAATATTGCATAGCTACAAGGGAGTTATTATAGATGGATATTTGTCCCATTTGTCTTGTTAACTAATCAATTGTGGCATGACCAACATAACCTATCACCTTGATAGCATGTGGTTATGGTACAAATTTATAAAGATCCATTGAGGAATGAGGGGCATGGGGTATCACCATTTTAAGTTAAGAATAAATCAAATCTAATTATTGAGCTCATATAATGGCTCATCCTTCAGTAATCCCCCCCCAACATAACTGCATATATAACAAAGTTTTATAATAGGGATTCGTGAACCAGTTCGCCAAAAAACTAGTGAGGGAATTTGGATTTAATAAGCCGATGAGCTTCGCCTACACTCATGAATATGATCATAATTGTGAGTGGAGGTAGACTATCAGAGTGACATAAAAAATTCAATCCCTTTGTCATAACAGATAGGAAATTGCGAACAAGTGAAGAAAACCATTGCCAAAGATGATAAATCAACAAAGTAAATGCAAGACAACTCAATATACCATTTGGTTGCACTCCTAGTCAAGGTGCACTAGAAAATATGCAAGTGCACCTTATCACCCAACAAGGAATTGGGTGAGCACCATAGATGAAAATTCATGACATGCATTGAATGGTCTTTCCAAAATCGATCATCGAACTTAGGGATATCAAAAGGTAACTTACTTAGGGTGTTTGGCCATTCAAGGTGATGGTGGATTGGATCATTTTTCAAATGTGATAAGTCTGGTAGGTAGGTTCAAAGTCACCGATAATAGTGATTAGGTATAAGCAAGGGAATTTGAGTTTCCGAGTAAGGTCCTTCCAGCTCGCATTTTGCTACATTACCATGGACATGGTTTCCTCCCTAGACATGGATACCCCCTAGACATAGATTCCTCTAGAGACATTGTTGCTACCTTGGAAATAACGAACACCTTGTACATTGTTAGGCCGCAAGATAGTACCTTTGTTAGGTGGGGTAGTAACATGCGAGAGGATACTTCAATCATAAGGGAAACCGATGTTTGGAACAATCGAACCACCTATAAAGATTACAAAATGCAAGTGTAAATCTACTTCCTACATGAAATTTAGGGATGTTCCCTCCTCCAAAGGAGAAACTAAAACTAGGGACTGGAGTGCTTGTGACAGGCATACCTACAATAGGAAAATCATAGGTTAAAATATGTACATTGACATATGGCATCCCAAAAGACGAGACATTGGATGCTTGAGGCATATTTTTAGAAGAAATAGCTCCACTAAAAAGTGTTATAAAGGGGCATTGGTGCTCCCCATGGACACATTAGGAATAATGAGGTTATTCCCCCTATGTTTGATGAACCACTAGTACCTGAGATCTCGACTTGTAAACTACGAAGAAATCCAAATGGATTTATCGGTGTTGATTCACCCACCTAAATCAAACCAAGGTTGTGGGGAATGGACAAAGGAGGATTATAGTTGGTTAGAGGATGGTTATCAATGATAGCAACCTATACTAAACTAATATCTTCTAACAAGATATGATTGGATCCAGAATAAATATAAGCTTCTCTGCTTGGGCTCCCAAAAGTTGCATGTGTGTCTTCTTCCAACTCATTATGGGCAAGCTCATGAACGTTTAATCACCACTACATTATTGGTGGTTCTACACTCTTAGGAGGAGATCATTGTAACCACCTAGTGTAGAACCTGTAATTTATAGATAACCAATAATACATAAAATTTCAAAATATAGGCCATAAGATCTGAGGGAATTAGTTACATACCTGATTAGATGACCTGGTGGTTGCCTTGATAGCTCCAATGTCTGCAACTGAAGGTGGGGGGATGACTCTCCACCTAACCAACCCCCATCCATTGGCTGAGGCCCCCGAGCCCCCAATAATTAACCCTATGCCAGTGCTTTATTTCTCTCTTTCCTCTTGTTGTTAGCCTCCTCTTTCTTCCCCTGCTCTCCCCAATATAGCCAAAAGACCCCCACGGGGGGGTCAGTTGGTAGGCAATATCCTATCACGTCCATTCATATTGGGGAATAAACTATGATACAAAAATGAGAAAATATATTGCCTCGTATTAAGGGGTCAAGAGGGCTTAATTATGTTATATAGAAATACAAATATTTAGGGTATATTTTATTACATTTTGTGCAGAAGCGGTGGAGGGGAGGTAGAGGGAAAATTAGGGGACAAGGGATTTTCCATGTACTCACCCTATAATACCTTGTGAATAAAATCCAAGCTAATTTGTTAACTTTACAATTTACTCATCGCCACTACTTGTATGTTTATAGTTATATGATAATCATCTCAACATATAGCATATGCATAACGATACAATATCATGAATGCAGGTTTCTTGTTCTTTCTAAATCGTGAACTATATTATCATGAGTCATTGGCAAAATCACTATCATGCATGAATATATAAACAACTATTACCCAAATATCATTTATAATTCAAGAAATATCTTCAAAGAATCCATTTAATACATGGATTATATTAGTCCATGATGACCCTACAAAAGGTTATCATTAAATACATTCATGTTATCATATGAGTGATATGAGATCTCGTCAAGATATTGATTGTCTTTTGATCATCATTTTTCATCTTGCAACAAAAATATTGACATTTTATAGGGGCAAGTATAGGTGACACATTAATCATGCTAAAAAATTCAAATATTTTCCCATCAAATCATCTAGAGTCACAACAATATATTCTTATCCAAAAAGTGAAATTCAACAATGAGTTATTGACGGCATTAAGGGTATTCCTTACACTATCGAAATCAAAATCACATTTCCATGTCTATCATGAAATTAGCAAGCACATTAGTTGTTAACTCACCATCTCTTCGCCTACTTGTGTATATTTAATCATTATGTATGGATCTAAGGTCTCTTCACATATTTGGCGTGTATTTGGCTTACCTCCCTCAAAAGATTGTATACCGAGGAGTTTTGACAGCATTTCATTCCAATCCACATTGGCTTCAATGTGCCAATCACAAGGTTGTAATTCAATATTGTCTTGATGATAACAATTCCTTGAATTCATGGTTAGAATGTTGCGAAACAAGGACGATAGAACTCAAGAAGTGGAAACATAATATTTAACATAATGAACATTGGAAATAAAAAACAATGTTGAATGATTTCAACGATGAACTAATTCCTGCATATTCATTTCTAAGTAACTGCATATTTACCACCCCACATCCCTATATTAATCTCTCTTATAAATTCTAGACACATCATCTTTATCTTTGTTTACACAATTTATAAATATTTCAAATTACTTTAAATTTATTTTACAAATATATGTTACAAATATGTAAATAGTATATCCATGAATTAATATTTCATAGAACTAAAACATCATTTTATATATCCTTAATTATTAGATTTTGTTTTTCCATTAAGATTATATTTACATAGTACTCATATTCAATTAACAAACTCATATTCAATAAACAAAGTAATGTGTCTCAAACATTTTATATTATCAATTTCTTTCCCTTTTTACTCCATGTTGCAAGAAATGTCAAAAACATTTTAAGGAAAACCACATTTCAATGAAAAATCACTCAACTATTCACTCATTATTTTAATAATTTACACTTTATTTCTTTTATTTTTTTAATAATATTTAACATGGTTACTATAACTTATCCTACTTTATATTTTAAAATAGTTCCCTTTATATTAACTATAAGAGCACAATTATATTTATACATTTAAAAATCCCTAAGGAAAACCTAGACAAGATCTCTTAAATATATCAAGGGACGATGAAATGTAAAATAACCGTAAATGGTTAAAAATGAAGTAGGTGATAATAAAAGTTGTAGAGACAACAATATGGAATTTTTTCCACATGAAAAAGTGAAATTAGAATCTTACAAGTGTTTGCCATGATTGGCTAAACACTCTAAAAAACTATATGGAAGTCCTTGAGAGATCCATCACAAGTGACCTGTAAATCATTAACTTTAAGCGACTGTATGCATTTGCTTATAAATGGGCTCGAAAACACCATATACAACTAATGCAATGAGAGGGCGAGATATCATGTTATCTATAGAAAAATGTGCAGAGAAATGATGCCTTGAGAAGTTGAGATTTTTAGTATATTATGACTATATTTGATCCCAAAAATATCTTCTTAGTTTGGTTGTCTTTTCTTCTTATCATTATTTTATCATTGATAAATCTCATCATTCATTTAAATGTATAGTTTTTGTGTATCGTTAAAGCCAGTGGAGTTGGCAGTGGATAAGAATGCACAATTTTATGTAACTACATTTTTTGGGGTCTTTTTATTTTTATAAGATATTTTAAATAAAAAATAAAATGAGTTCACTTACTTTGTTAAACTCGGATTCCATGCTTAACTTATTTAATCTTAGTTTCTTTACACTAATTCTTAATAGTAACAAGGGAAATAAGCAACATGGTTGCTTAGTATCTGCCTCTTATGTAAAAAATAATGTAAGATAAATTAACAATAAATATCTTAGTTTATTGTTATATTAATTAGAATGTACCTCTTAAAAATAGTTTAAATAAGCTAGCATATTTAGTATTATAAATATATATAGTTATAGTGTTTCCTTTAATATGCTTAGCTATAGTCCACCATAGTGTACAACGTTTGATTATAATCCAATATAATAGTTAGAGTATTAATGATTTAATGGTTAATATACATTAATAGTTAAGATAGATTAATGTCTTTATTAATCAATGATTAAAAGTTTGTGAATTAAGTTTATAAATTAATAATTTAGTACATTGTTAATTAAAAATATTATATGTATATTAAAAAGTTAATATTAAAAATATTAAATATTTGACATTTGAAATCATTAATATCATTTCTATTTATTAAGTATAATATGTATATATATATATATATGATTTTTCTTTATTTTATTTATTTATTAGAGATAGTTATACATTTATACAGTAATAAATTTTCTAAAATATACAAAAATCACTTTGTCTCGATGAATATATAGCTTGGAGGTCTTATTTTCCCTCATATCAAGGTACAGGGCAATTTTTTTTTTTGGCATTTGAAATTCAGTTTTGATATGACAAATGGGTGGAGGAAGATGGAGCTGCTCCTAGGGTTTCATGTATTTTCTGCAGGAATTTCTGACTACGACAGTTGATTAGATGATTTGGGGTCTTTCGGCGACTTGGAGTCCGCTGATTCGATGAATCAGCTTAGTACCAGCCAAGGAAAAAAAGTGGGAAGTGTTTGTTTTTTGTCGGAGGCTTCATCTCTTCTCTTCTACTAGAGTTTTCGGGTTTCCTGCAGAAAGGGTTTTTTTATTTCTTTCTTGGTGCTAGGTTACAAGTTGGGTCCCATTCCATTTTTGGATCTTGTTTTCAGTTTTGGGGCCAGGTTACAAGTTGGGTCCCATTCCATCTTTGGATATAGTTTTGGCTGGGCCTATTTTGGTGGTTCCGTCTCCATCGGTGGAGGTACCACTATATGTGAACTGGGCGACAGGTGTCCTGGTGGTGACCGGCAGCTGCAGGGTGATACTATGTCTTCGTTGGGGGATGATACACAAGTCACAAACCCTCTTTTGTCGGCAGAAGTTTCTGGTCTGGGGGTGCGACCGGGCTTGGACAACGGCAATGTTTCACATAGGGGCCGCGTTCGGGGTGTGAAAGCCAAGCACAAGCGTTTGTTGAAGACTATCAAAGCCTGTAGCGAGATTTGTAGTTTTGACATTGACTCTGATCAAAACCTTGACAGAATTCGGATTTTGTCTGAGCGAGCATTAGTGGGCCGGTTTGAGTTCGCTTCAGGCAACAAGATGGAAATTGCAGAATGGGTTAATAGGGTTTGGGTTCCCCTCACTGGATTGACTCCCCGCATCAATTTGCTCCCAAATCGTTGGATGATGTTCACCTTCACGGAGGCATCCCATCTGGACTTAATTCTGTCAAAATTTTGGGAATTCAAGAAGGGGTCTTTGTTTATAAAACGCTGGCACTTAAATTTTGATCCTTCCAAAGAAGTACAGTCCCTGCGCCATCTGTGGTTGATCCTTCCAGGTCTTCCTATTGAAATTTGGTCTGAGGAGGTGATAAAAGGCATTGCAAATACAGTGGGAAGGTTTATCCGTTTTGACAAACAAAATCTGTTTGGAATGGACCGGCGGTTTGCTAAGGTGATGGTAGAAGTTGATCTGAAAGATGGTCTTCCAGCAGAAATTTTAATTACTTGGGGCTCTCGGGTTCGGCATCAAGTGCTGGATTACTTTAAGATTCCTTTTAGATGTTTCTTTTGCCGTAAGACTGGTCATCTAAAAGCGGCTTGCCCCACTGTTCGTGAATGCTCTCAGAGCTCATCTGAATTCTCTTCGCCCGGCAATGAGCAGCAATTTCCTGCATTTCAAGAAGCTGGTAAGTATATAAAAGACCCTTCTTTAAATTATCAAGACTTGTCAAATGAAGAATTGGCTTTCATTGAATCTTCTGAACATAACTTAGCTTCCCGTATCTCAAAAGGGGAAGTCCATTTAAGGCATGATATTGTGACTGGGTTACCGGTCTCTAAAAAGCCTTTAGGTCCCTCTGATTCTTTTGTGAACCGTAAGTTATTTGAGGATTTGGCACCTGTAGTTGCAAAAAAGGGTCTCAATATATCGGCACCTGGTAGGGACACAATGTCTAACCCTATTCCTGTCTCTGTCGCGGACTCATTGTCAAACCCTACCACAGAATCTGCTTTGGACCCCATTCCAGTCTCTGTTGGGGACACATTTACAAACCCTAATCCAGATTCTGCTTTGGACACTATTCCCGCCTCTGCTGTGAACCCTTTGTCAAACCCTAGCCCAGTTTATGTCTTGGTAGATAATCGCCCAAATAGACAACACATTGGGGACTCTACGTCAATTCCTTCTTTTGAAAACGACATTATTGAATTTCAGCCTGGAAATCAACTCAAAAGTTCTAGTGGAACTATACCTGATGCATCTGGGGACGCACTCTGTGGCTCTGAAATCATTGAGAGGTATATTCCGAAGGGTGATCCGGGTGTAAACATCTCTGGAAATTTCCCCAATCAGTCCGATGTGGATATTTTATCCAGCAGTGGATATCTCATGTCAAAGTATGGAGAGGAATTCCCTCCTCTTCATGTCTACACTAAGAACCCTAGCAGAGAGTCTGAAGCCAATCCTTTGCTTTCCCTTAACAGACAAAATGTTACCATAAGAAAAGGCAAGAAGAAGATAGATGCCTCGAACATTCCTGACTCCTATACACCTATTTCTAGGAGGTTGGAGAAAGCTGAAACACATAATAAGTCTGAATCCCTGGGGCTTAGAGCAGTGACCCCCAATAGAAATGTTTCTTGATGTCTTTGCTGTCATTAAATGTTAGGGGATTGGGCAAGGTGACTCGGGCTCAGGCCTTGTCCAGTCTGATTAAAGATACTGGCCCTGCTATCATTTTCCTACAGGAGACTATGTGTGAGGATTTTATAGCCATTCAAAAGCTATTTAATATTCTTCCAGATTGGGAGGTTTCAGCTGTCAGCTCAAGTGGTCAATCCGGGGGTATTGCTGTTGCTTGGAATCCAAATTTTTTTGATTTAAAAGCCTATCTTACTCCTTGGGGCATTTTTTTAAAAGGTACATTTTGTAGCTGCAAAAAATCTATATCCATGCTCAACTGTTATGGACCATACAGAGATAGGCAAACTTTCTGGACAAAGTTAAGGGATTCGGGGCTTATGGATACACCTGATTTAATCTTGGCAGGTGATTTAAACTTCACTTATCAAGCATCTGAAATCTAGGGCATCACAGCCAGAATGGATGATTTGGGGGATTTCTTTTTAAATTTGCTTATGGAAAAAAACCTTGTTGATGTCATGCCACATAAGCTTTCCCCTACTTGGTCAAACGGTAGATTTGGAAGTGAAGGTGTTCACAAGCGAATTGACAGATTCCTAGTTAAGGCGAACCTGCTGTCATATTTTCCAAAGCACAGGTCATGGGTTCACACTGTCAAATTCTCGGATCACTGGCCCATAGTTCTGCAGTTGGAACAATTTGAGCAGTTTAATTTAATACCCTTCAAATTCAATGCTACGTGGCTCGAAGATTAATCTTTTTGTCATTTGGTTAGAAATTTCTGGACTCAATGTGAAGTTTTCGAATCAAATCCAGTTCTGAATATTTGTTATAAGCTGAGAAAATTAAAAGAAGTTGTCATTAAATGGATCAGAGATCAGAAGCAGGCAGATAAGGTTGAGTTACTTCAGCTAGAATCTCAATTACAGGAAGCAATTAATGCAAATATTAACAATACCCTTTCTATGGAAGCTTTTGAGATATTGAAGAAGTTGGAGTTGAAAAAAGAAGAACTTATCTTGCAAGAAGAGAAAGCTTGGAGATTAAAGAGCCGTGCAGTCTGGATTTCTCTAGGTGATAAAAATACTAAGTTCTTTCATTCATTTGCTTCTGCTAGGCGGCGGTCTAAGTATATTTGGGATATACAGGATGACAATGGGATACAGTGCACAGGTATCGACAACATTAAGTCTGAAGCTTATAATTTTTTCAATAATATATACTCTGATCCTGAGGAAGTCTGTCAAAGTGCTCAGATTGAAGTGGCATCTTTATACCCTAGGTTCTTTGATGGGCAAGCTGCAGATAGCATAAAATGCAAGGTCACAAAGGATGAATTAGAGCAGACATTAAAACTGTTTGCAAAAGACAAAGCACCGGGGCCGGATGGTTGGCCAGTGGAGCTCTATATTCACTTTTTTGAGTTAATGGGTGAGGAACTATTGGAGATGGTAAATTATTCCATGACAAATGGCTACATCCCAGGAGGACTAAATTCTACATTTGTTACTTTGATTCCTAAAAAAGATAAGCCAGCATCTTTTGGAGATTTTCGTCCTATTGCTCTCTGCAATTTGTTATAAAAGCTTATTTCAAAAATTATTGCAGACAGATTGAAGAAGGTACTATCTGCACACATCTCTGAAGAGCAATTTGGCTTCTTAGAGGGGAGACAGATTCATGATGCAATAGGCATTACTCAAGAATTGATTCACAGCATCAAGTTACATAAAAAGAAAGCCATGTTGCTTAAGATGGATCTAGTCAAAGCCTATGATAGGGCTAATTGGGCTTACATCAGATTGATCCTTATCAGGATTGGAATGCCCTCAGTTATCATTAAGTGGATTATGGCTTGTATTAGATCCACGAATATTTCCGTTTTGGTGAATGGTAGTCCTACTGATTTTTTCAGCTGTTCCAGGGGTTTAAGACAGGGTTGCCCCTTATCCCCACTTCTGTTCATTTTGATAATGGATGGTTTTAGCAGACTGGTGAACAAGGCTTTGATGGGAGGTCAGATCAAGGGTATCAAATTCACAAAAGAATGTGTTTTTACACATTTGATGTTTGCAGATGATGTTCTGGTTGGAGGTAGTGACACCGTGGAAGAATGGTTAATGTACAAAAACATCATTACTACTTTCAGCAATGCAACAGGCATGCTTGTCAGTGAGGCCAAATCCAGCTTTTTTCATCAGGCTATTCAAGAAGATCAGATAAGAGACATTAGAGCTGTCTTGCCATATAATTGTTCTAAGTTTGATCAGGGTTTTAAATATTTGGGTTATATCCTTAAACCAAACAATTATCTGATCCGAGATTGGCATTGGCTTTTGAAAAAAATAGAAGATAGAATTGCGCAGTGGTCCTATAGGCTGTTATCAATCGGTGGAAAGCTTATTCTGGTGCAGTCGGTGCTTTCCAGCATACCTGTGTACTGGTTCTCTATGTTGGAAGTCCCAATCTCCATCATTAAATCTATTAAGAGATATTTTTTCAACTTTCTGTGGAATGGGACTGCGTACAGTGGTAAGATTCCAATGGTAGCAGCTGAATCTCTAGCAAGACCATATAAAATCGGTGGATGGGGAATTAAAGATTTGGAGGTGTTTAATATAGCTCTCAGATTAAAAAGTTTTTGGCGTGGTATACATGGCAGCTCCCTTTGGTCTAAAATTCTTCATATAAAATACATTAAGACAGATGTAAGTACCTGGATCAGAAATCCAAAATTGACTAACTGGGACTTTTCTCCTATGTGGAGAGGGTTCATGAAAATTTTTCATTGGATTAAAAGTGACCTAGTATGGCATGTTGGGTCTGGAACACAAATCAGGGTTGGGATCGATCCCATTATTGGGCTTGATCAAGAACAGGGTCTTCCTCCTATTATTCCTCAATATTTACAAGTCATTGGTCTCTCCACTTCAAACATGATACATCATCGGAAGATTGGCATTGCTGGAAGCTCGAAGTGGTTATTGGCGCAGGAGATTGGACTATCCGGGTATCTTGCTTGCATTTGGGATAATTTTACAAATTCATTGAACTCTGCTGGTGTCCACTTAAATAACTCCGAGGATAAACTGGTTTGGAGTGGTAACACTGAATCTGGCACTGTCACGGCTAAAGCTGCTTACAAAAGAATTCTTCAGCACAAGTATATTTTCCCGCCGGACTGGTGGTATTCGAAGATTTGGCAGTGGCGCATTCCAGTCAAATTAAAATGTTTTGTCTGGCTGATTTTACAAGATAAGTTAAAAACTTGGGATAATCTCTGTAAGAGAGGATGGACAGGTCCAAGCTATTGTGTTCTCTGCAAAAATGATGCTAAATCTAGACTGCACCTTTTTGTACAATGCTCTTTCTCTCGCAAGATTTGGGAAATGATATCTATAAATTTTAAAATTACTCAATGCTGGGCAATTGGGGATTTTAACTTGTGCTTCTTACATTGGTATAGACATTGCAAAAAGCACTTTTTTCTGGCTGTATGCATACCCTGGGCAATTTGGCATGCCAGAAATTGTGCCATATTTTGAAATTCTCCACCTGATCACATCAATTGTTGTTTGACAGCACTTAAAATGTATAACTCCTGCAAGTTGGATGAGAGGATGCTGAAAACTGATAGAGTTAGTACTTTTAATCTCAATGTGGATCGTCCTGTTTTGTTTTTTGATGGTGCTTCACAAGCAGGTATCTGTGCAATAGGTGGAGTTATTTATCTAAATGACTCACATTTCTATACCATCAAGCTCAACTGTGGAAAGGGATCAAACATGAAGGCGGAATTAATTGCACTTTGGTGTGTTCTAAAGGTTGCCAACATCTTTGGATTGAACAACATAAAGGTTTATGGTGACTCTCGGGTTACCATTAAATGGGCAGAAGGTAAATTCAAGCTAAATGTCTTAAATCTGAGACACTGGGCCGACAGGACACTTTTTGAGATACAAAAACAGCAGAACATCATTATTGAACATATTTATCATGAGCATAACTGTATGGCGGACAAGCTTTCCAAACAAGCTCTTGAAGGATGTGAAGGTCACTTGATATGGGAGGATTGGTGTGAGGGCAGTATGCTGGACTGTGGTTCTATTTATTTCTATGACTGATCTGCTGATGATGATCTTGTCTATCTTTGTATTTAAAGTTTTTGCTGGATATACATTTTGGTTTGTATTTTTGGATGTAATAAGCTATGTGCTTGGATAAAACTGTCGAGTATGCTCAGATTTGATATATCCTTTATGGGATATGCACATTACTTGTATGTCAGATCTTTGAAGATAACTTCTTTAGTTATCTCAGAAGGTTCCAGCTGGATGGATCAGGAACTTTTTTTGTACTATTTGATTCTAATAGGAATATCAATAGTAGTCTCTTTTTTCTCTGGGAAAAATACATTAATAAATTTTCTAAATAAAATATAGAATAGTTGTTTTTATTTTGTATTTTTTAAAATAAAAATAATAATATTAATTTTTGAAAACTTCAAATAAATAATATTTGGATTATTAATAATTTATTTATTAATATAGGATTTGAATTTAAATGTATTTATTTTTTTAAAATATTAAACTAAATAAAAATTTATTTAATATATAAACATTATTTATTTCAATATTATTAAATCATAGTTGTTATGTTTATATTTATTTAATATATAAGAAGTATTTGTTTCAATGTTATCTAATCATTGTTTTCTTATTTTCTTTTTATTATTGAATTTTTAATATATTAAATAATTAAATGGATGTGTTTTAATCACAATGTTGCAAATATCAAACTTCAATTTGCTGCTTAACTTTCCTTTTCCTTTATTAGAGTTCTAATAAATAAATAAAATTTCTTTTTATTAAATTTTTATTAATATAATAAATTATAAATTAATATAATAATAAAGCAAGTAAACTATAACAAAAGTTATAGATTATTATTTTTTTATTATTAAGATAATAAATTATTCTCACATGTATTACGTGTAATTACATTTCATATTTTTTATTATGAACTAATGTGGATATCGAAACACTATACACGTTTATAGAAGGAGGTTTTAAATTTATGTTGGTAGAATTTAATGTACTCAAAGTACATATGAGGTTATATTTACTCCACGTGGAGATCTCATCATAGTATACATTTAAATCTCAGCCATGTGTTAACCTTCAGGATCTTTAACCCGGTTTGCAAAACATAAAATAATCTTAATGTTAATACGGTAGGTTTGCAACTCGAACGAGAGGACAGATTATGATTGTGCAGTTTTAATTGCAAATCAGAATAAGCGTGGAAGGACCAAGGCAAAGCTGGATGGAAGGACCGAGGCAAAGCTGAACGATATAGCTAGTCGGACGAGCTCATTAATGTGAAAAGATTTTTTTATTTTTTATTTTAATGTTAAACCTACAGATATAAATTTAATTTTTGTAATTTGACTATAGATTTTAAATGTCAAAGGAATTTTGGATATCAATAAAGTGGTCTGAAATAAATTTTGCCTCTCATTGGATTTTTGAGAGGATCTCAGCTTTTAATATATGCTCACTACTACAATAAAACCTCGACCTACTAGCCAAAGCGTGGCATGGTAGATATCTAGCTCCTAGAATTCGTACTTCACATTAATTTAATCTCGACTATCGTGAAAGATTGGAATAATGCAACTCACTCCTCAGAACTTTCTAGCGTTTGTTCAATGAGCCTGGAGGGTTCTTTCTCTTGGAGGCTCTGTTGCATGCGAATGGTTACTCATCTCCTGGGTTGACTCAACATGAACCAATTTGGGAATTCTCCTTCAGGTATGCTTCTTATACCGATTTAATCTTCAGTCTGTTAGGCAATCACCAATGTTTTGATACCCAGGATTTGCAGAAGTTAGTCTATCTACACTCAAGTAACCTGTCCAGGTTTTCTCGTTCAAGCACGACCATTTTACTACTGCTTTAAACGGTATGTCACGAAACACTATAGGGAACTCTTTTCATTTTTGTTGGACTTATGGTATACGTTTCTGTGCAAATTTGTTATTTCGCTGGATATTTAGCATTTTTGTGGCACTTATGGTATACATTTCTGTGCAAATTTGTTAATTGGCTGGATATTTAGTTCGTGCTTGTCAAATAAGCTCAGCCTTTAATGTACCATAGTTTACAATGTTTGATTATAATCTAATATAATAGTTAGGGATGTGAAATTGGGTTCTTTATCAGATTCGAAATTGCGTTTCCAGCCTGCTAACCCCATTTCCTGCCTACCAAATTTACTATCTTAAGAACTTGGCTAGCCGGGGAATAAGAGCTATTTACTAATCTGCTCCTCAAGTTGTCCCTATCACATTTATTAAAGGGCTAACTCTTCTTCTGTCTATGAGCCTTCTTTCCTCGGATTCAAGTAAAGAAACAAATGTGTATTTGCGCTCCCGTCCTGCTCAGTGCAATCCTCTATTTAAATTTATAGAGGGATGTAAATTAGAGTTCCCTAGCCACAGATCGGTGCTATCCTCATATATCCTTCATTCAAATGAAAACCTCAAATTAGTGACTTCATCAAATCAAACCAGATATCAACACTTCATCCCAAATCTAGCAATAAACACTTCATCCTAAATGAAACAAAATATACGCCACCTTATCTCTCTTAAATTTACCGGTTCTTCAAGGAACAGGGACGCTTAGCTATTAATGGAACAAGGAATGAACATACAAGAACGCTGGCGCTGGAACAAAGAAAGAAGAACTTGCAGGGCAGGCACCCTTGCGTTGGAACTATGAACTTTAAAGGCAGGATAATGGGATGCTGCAGTCAACCCTAGCTTTCACAGCGCTTTCAGTCAACCCTGCTTTCAGTTATTAGCGCTTAAAGTTACCCTACGTTGAGAGATTATGGGACTCTTGAGGAGAGGGATGCATCGACAAGGGATGAGATGCTTGAAGAGATAGATGCACTTTACAGAGAGAGATGGAGGGAAATGACCAACTTCTTAAATAAAATGATGCTGAGCAACATTCCATTCCTCCAATTATAGAAACTATCACTGAATGAATTAGCACCTACCCAAGTTCAACATCAGTATGCTGCCTCGCAATAACTCACACTTGCAGCCATATGCAGTTTCATGTTTTATCTATATAAAGATTTGAATTTCTTTTCCATTGGTAGAAAGCTATCATTATTATTAGAAAAGCTTGTTTTTAAATTTGCTCCATTCTCTGCATACTAATCCCATGACAGGTGATTATTTGCAAATCTTCACCAATCATAACTTTTCCTGCAACCTATTTCTCATATGTATTTGAAACTTAACCAACATATATATCAAACTCAGAGCTTCATTCTAGTGAAAGTTTCAACTCATTGACCTTCTTCAGTTGCGATACAGATAAGGAATTTTCATTTTCTTCTGATGTTTTATCTTCTAGTTCATCAACTCTGTCGACAAGAAACTTCATCTTCTTCTATGCACTTGTGTCAGAATCCACATGTTTCCTCACACACACACGTTTCCTCACAGATTGAGAAGACTCTTCCGATACTTCTCTGCAAAGCACTCTCTTGAAGAACTACCTGAATGTTCCTAATTTTTTTTTTTTAACTGTAACGAATATTTGATATTAAAAAAAAGGAAGGGTTACAAAAGCCATAACATGGCTATTCATCTACAAAATCTCCGTGGGATAAACTTTAGGCATCTATGTGGATACACTATATCCCTCTGAAAACCTTTGCTAGTAATCTTGCCGATGCTACAGAAATTGAATAAATGAACTGCTTGGATTTCAAAATCTGCTAAAAGATTGTTTCTTTGAAGTCCCTATTCACTGCTACGTTGTCTGTTTCCCAATGCTAGGATAATCCATAAGAAATTTCGATTGATCCTTTTAGTGTCTTTACTCAAAATCTGAAGCTCCAATTAAGAATTTTTATGTGTGGCCCTGTATCGGAGTTATCATTATACAGCTGTTGAAACACCAGTATCAGAGTATCCTGCAATTTGTAATTACAGCTGTTGACACGCTAGTCTAAATGACTTTTTACAACCTCTATATAGCTCGCAGAGGTGTCTATTCATTCGTCCGCAGTTAATATCGACATAGATTGCCAGACCGTTAGACAAGTTGCCTATCACCGAACTGTATCCATATTTATTCGATTTTTGAAATAATTGCAATTTGTATGTTGTAAGAAAGGACATTGCCCTATCTCTTATCACTTTTCTGATTCCTGTAATGATCAAGGCTCATTGCTTGCTGTATTAAGCAAATTTTCGATTCCAGAACCCGGAATTTTCAGTTCTTGAAGACGAAGGTCCTATTCAGAATTGAATAAAATTAAGGAATATGATGAGCATCAATATCTTTATTAGCCAACAAACCACACTAGTCAGTATTGGAATTAAATTCATTAGCCAACAAACCACACTGAAATTCCTAAATCCAGTGTAGTTGAGATTCCAATGTCTACAATTTATTTTTGACTTTTGCCCAAATCATTAGTTCCAATCAAATTAAATTGACCAGATGAAAATTGGTTTATTTGATGCGCAGAAAGCAAGTCTTCAATACTTTTATCAACAATCTCCATTTTTTGCATGAGAGTAGACTTCACCAGTGGCAATGAGAGATCCTGAGGAAATGACATGGACCCTTCATCATAGCTAAAATGTTGTTCTGTGTCAATTCCATCATATTCACTATAAAAAAACCAAAACAATTTCCCAATACCTTCCTTTGAAGCAGCGTTACATGTCTGGCATAAAGACGTTTGCTCAATACCTTTATCCATATGGCACACAGAAGTTTGTTTCAATCTATCGTCAACTAGAATTGAATTTTCAGAATATCTTTGGTTAATAGAACAAGGTTAGCAGAGCGATCTTCCAAAACAAAATCTACTTCCAGGCTTGTCCCGGTGTCACTTTGTGTTTCTTTATAAGTCCTCTGAACTATACCATAACTTGGCATTGGGTCGTTGCCAGATAATTTTTTGTGAAGTTTATAGATGAGATGACGGATATAATAGCGCTTAAACAATGAAGATTCATCCAAAACAAAACAATCATCTGTAAGCTGAAAAAGTGACATCTCCAATAGTTGCAACTGTTTCCATAGTATAGCTTCAAATTCAGTAGTACAAAAAGCAAGTTTATCCAATAGCATAACCCAATTCATAAGTAGCTTCCTAATTTAAATTTCAGTAAATCATATAGAAAACCATCCCGTTAAAAGAAAATAAAGTATATAGTCTCTAATTGTTGAGAAGCACTCAAATGTCAATTTTTGTTGCCACAAAGATGAGCATACTCCCCTATTTAGTTCGGAAAAGGAAACCAGTTGATTTACTTATGGAATAAAATACCACTTATGGAGTATGCTAATAAGATGAGCATACTGCCATATATATATAATTTTTCATTATTTATTTATTTATTATAGATAGTTATACATTTATACGTCAATGTGATTTCTAGAGTTTATTTATCTTTAGTCCACCTAGCTCATTCAACCGAGCTTGACTTATTCGGTCGGTTGTGACTTGCACATTCGTTGTGGTTATTTTTATGATAGGACAGGTTGTTAATTTCATGGATAATTAGATTTGAGAAGTCATCACCTGAATCGAACTTTTCATAGGTCTGTAATACTTAAGTAGTTGAAAATTGAACAAACGAATGGTGTCAACAAAAAGAAAAATTAAGTTTATCCTTCATATATGGGTATATATGCATAAAATAAGCTTTTAGCTTAGTAACTAAATCCTTTAAGATTATGTTGGATTCATTGGTTAGTTGATTGATCTAAATGTTGACTTGTCAAGTGTTGGATAAGGAGTTATTTGAGCAAGAATTAATTTATTATTTATAGATGCATTGAGATGGGGATTTAAGAATTAAAACTGTCCAGATTCTAATTATTACTTTTATTATTAAAAAGGGTTTTATAGAAAAGAGTTTCACTTCAGATGAATAAGATTAAAAAGTATTGAATTTTTCAACACCTTCATTCAGAATCGAATATGCATCGGATTAAATGAAATTATTAATTGCATGGGAAGGAGTAATGTCATCCATGTACATATTAATAGAATGGTATGCAAGCATTAAGATATGCATATTTTATGTTGATATAGGAGTAAACATCATGCAACAAAAAATGGTTATATTTACTCTTATAAATTCTTGTTTACTGTGTTAAATTTGGAATAATAATAATAATTCTTAACTATTTACTTTGGCTATAAATGAAGTTATCATAATATAGAGAATAAGGAAGACTATGTTTCTATTATAAGAACATTGAATTCAAGGATAGAATAACTATTGTGTTAAGAGGATACTTTTGATGTAGTATTTATGTTATAATTTCTCCCAAAGATCGTAATGGGATTATACATTAAATCTTAATATAAGTCTATTCAATGACTAAGTTGTATGCTAACCATATGTTTGTATACAACCTCTAGCATAGATTGAGCTAAAAATAATTTCATGTTCTATTAATTTGTCGTTACTTAAGTGTAGTCTAATTCAAAACAATGATCCTTAGTAAGAAGCCAATTATGCTATATGCATTAGAAGCAATTGTGACGCATAATGAGGTATTGATTGTATGATATTATTACCTTTTTAAAGTAGTCTAACTTCCCTAATTGCCAAGTATAGTTTTCTTACAATGTCCACTTGAGATAATTGTGTTTGATATAGAGACTACATTTTAATATTGGGTAATCACAATGGAGTAAACATCGAATAGTTTTGGTATAGACACAATGGTAATGATCGAGATGAAGTAGAGTAACCCTTATGTAATCAATATTAAAATTACCAAGACCGAATAAGGAAAACTTAGCACATTTGAGGTATCCATAGGGGGTAACCCTCAAGAATATCTTTGTGAACTTTAAAAATGTAACTTGAAGTTAAATTTTAAAATTTCATTGCATTTAGTTTAAACTTTGTTTGATATTAAATTTTAAATTTCCATTGAATACTTAGTTCAATGTCTTGTTATTTAAAGATGGAATTTAAACTTTGAAAATGTAACTTGAAGTTAAATTTTAAAATTTGATTGCATTTAGTTCAAAGTTCGTTTGAAATTAAATTTTAAATTTTCATTGAATACTTAGTTCAAAATTCGTTTGCAATATGGAATTTTAGTTACAGATTGAGAAATATGTCATATACAATATATTTAAATTTCGGAGTCAAAGCCAAATATTTGAGAAATGTCATTTACAATATGTTGGAGTAAACTCAGATTTGAGAAATATGTCATTTACAATATGTTGGAATAAACTCAAAGATTTGAGATTGTGTATACATGATAAAATCTAGACCTTTGTTCAAGAGGACCTTAACTATCACTATCGCTAACTGGTATATTGACCAACCCCATGGGACACATCCCAACTTCACGTCCTTAGAATCGACTCTAATTTGGGATTAATTTTGATCTTGTATAGATAGAGAAATGAGATTCATTTGTTGTGGAATAATCCATGTTCACTAAACTTGGAATACTTTAAGCATAAACAAATATCTACACATTACCTATTGCAATTTCAACTTGTTGCAGAAAACTTTGGTGTTGACCTTTTTACGTAAAATCAAGAAGGTCCCCCCCCACCTCAAAGGTCCTTCCCCTAGCACCTAATATGGGTTCATTGGATCCCCATTCTCCACTATGAAGCCCCATGCTTCATTTATGAGTCACCTCCCCATTGTGTTACAAGTCTCGAAATGGAAATCATATCATGCCTATGGGGAAAAGATTCCCTATGTAGGGCTTGTGCAATGGCATAGTGGGGTATGCATATCCAATGAATGAAACTATTATGGCCCACCAATTTTTTGAATGTCTAGTGGGTCTATTGGGAATGCTATTTAATATCTAAAAGAGGCAGTTAATTGTCTATTGAATAAACCAAATATTACTCAGTTTTTCTAGTTCATTGAATTTCCTTCTATATAAATTCAATTTTAGTTTGAATGTTTCAACACTACTTTGAAAAATGTATGTTATATCCAATCTTTTGAAAAATGTTTCTATATCTTTATCCATTTTTATCTATTTAAAAGGTACATGTCGATGGAAATGCAGATGAATCCAGACAATGATTTTGACTTTGTAATTGTAACTGGTGAAGAACGCTCTACCCTTGGCATAGTTAGGTGTCAATCAGATGCTACATTTGCAGAAATCCGTCAAGAAATTGTGCTTGATGATATCATTGGATATCCTTTTGAGTTTACCAACAATCAAGGATTTACTTTAAATGCAACACAAGAAAAAAGATGGAAAGCTACAAAAACACCTATAGGCATCAAGAGGAAACTAGACACATTGGATACTGAAGCCTTGCAATCAAATATAATGGAAAGAACACCAAATGTTGAAATCATCGAAGAGAACGTGGAGGAACCTATGCATAAACAAGCAAGAGTTGAAGTTGAGTGTGATTCAATAGAACAAAACATAGGTGTTGATTCTACTATATTGGCATCTTGGGAACAAAAAGTAAATAGTTTAATGGAGGAGTTTGTTGAGGAGAAGGTTACTCTTAAAGTATATTTAGAAAAGGGAACATCTAAAATAAAGATCCATTGTGAAAGTTGTGGTATTGATTATGGAACAGGGGAAATATCTTTGGCAGCACGGACACTTCGCAACTTCAAAAACAATCACATGAAAACAAGGGCCCATCAACATAACATTTCAAGGGTGGGAAGTAGTGAAACTCATTCATGTAACATAGAAAGGAAGACATCAATGGTTGGAGATCGACTTGAGATTGATAAAGCCATCAAAATACTAGATAATTTCAATAAGACACAAGATCCAAATTTGTTCAAAGTGGTGGAAGCAACACTTGCAGGATATGAGGACAAGAGAAAAGTAAAAGTGGAATGTACACGGTGTAATAAATGGTTTTATTTAGTACCATGAAGTGGTAATATTGTTATTTCTCTAAATGAACATATGAAATCAAACAAGCACATTTCTACTACAGATGAGGCTTCATATAATACAATTGGGTTGAGGACTGGCATTGTTGGGAGACCCAAGGAGTCTACCAATGATAAGTCCCAACAGAGTTTGACTAGGTTCTTGGTCCCATCATCAACACCACTATCACATAGGGGTTCTACAAGTGCAAATCCTTCTACTTTAGGTATGTTAATTTCACAAGCTTTTTTAATTTGAATATGACATTGAACATAATTTTATTTGTTATCTTCAAATTTGTTTGCTTTTATTGTCTTATTGTAGATCATTTATCTCCCTTGATACTACAATGTTGGGGGTATTGGTATCCATATATTGATCAAAATGGGGAGAGATTGAACACAAAAATCCTAATGAATGATCAAAGGGGTGGGAAATTATGGGCCATAGAGAAGCATACCAAGAGGATACTATGTTATCATGGTACTGAATGTCGTATTGATGGTACATATAGGCATATTCATTGTCAGGGGGCTTATGAAACAGGGATCCCTTTTGAATCATTGACATGAAAACTTTGTAAGTTGATTCCAGACTGTGATGACTTTAGGATGCGTTTATATCGTGAATCAAGGAGCCCCGTTAAAAGACATGGACGAGATACAGGGAAAGGGAGAAGATTGGACTTTTTGACTCAAACTGAGCTTAGAAATGTTGCAAGGGTTACAAATACTAGCTATAGATCAACAATGAGGGCTCTTTGGTGGGAGAGGACAAAGGTTGCTATACTCTCTATTAGAATAAGGTCCCTAAAAGACAAGTTGTTCGAATCTACAGAAAGGAATTTATTTAGGTTTTACAAGGATGTGTGTGAGGCACATAGACAAGGAAAATTACAAGGTAAAGATGCCATTTGGGAATTTGTCAAAGATATCTTTCACAACCTGACACGTCCAAAAGCAGGGAGAAGGTATGGTGCATCCACTAAATCCATTTATGAGATGATTAATTTATGGGGGGGTCCTAGATTGCATAGTTTCATTAGCTTGAATTTAGGTGGTCCTTCAATATCTACAACTTTAAGGCAAGTGAGAAAATC